>QJPP01004897.1:104210-845264 GCA_003996215.1 Jaltomata sinuosa
TTTGTTGTTGGTTTGCCTCGTACTTCTCATGGGTTTGATTCCATATGGGTGATTGTTGATAGGCTGACTAAGTCAGCACATTTCTTGCCGGTTCAGACTTCTTACGGTGCAGAGAGGTTAGCTCAGATCTACCTTCGTGAGGTTGTTCGGTTGCATGGGGTCCCAGCTTCTATTATTTCAGACCGCGACACTCAGTTCACATCTCAGTTCTGGAGGGCTATTCAGCGAGATTTGGGTATAGAGGTTCATCTTAGTACCACTTTCCACCCTCAGACAGATGGCCAGTCCGAGAGGACCATTCAGATTCTGGAGGACATGCTTCGGGCCTGTGTTCTTGAATTTGGAGGTTCTTGGGATCAGTTTGTTCCCTTGGCAGAGTTTGCTTATAATAACAGCTTCCATTCGAGTATCGACATGGCACCTTTTGAGGCTTTGTATGGCAGGCATTGCAGATCACCGGTAGGTTGGTTTGATGGTTTTAGTTCTAGGCCACAGAGCACAGATTTGCTTCGAGATTCCTTAGATCAAGTTCGAGCGATTCAGGACAGACTTCGGGCAGCTCAGAGCAGGCAGAAGAGTTATGCTGATCGTAGGCTTCGTGCCTTGGATTTTAGTGTCGGTGACTTGGTGTTTCTCCGTGTATCGCCCATGAAGGGCGTGATCAGATTTGCTAGGCGGGGCAAGCTTAGCCCCAGGTACATTGGGCCGTTTGAGATTCTTCAGAGGGTTAGTAGTGTTGCCTATCAGTTATCCTTGCCTCCAATGTTTTCAGCTATACATCCTGTATTTCATGTTTCGCTGTTGCGTCGGTAATGTTCCAAGATGAGTCTCAATGTGTTGCCAGTGGGGAAATTCAGTTCCAGTTGGGTGAGGGTTTAGCCTTTGTTTGAGGAGCGCGGCAGCTTATTTTGGCCAGAGATGTCAAGGAGATTGAGGTCACGAGAGATTCCCTGGTTGTTTAAGGTTCAGTGGAGGGGGCACGTCCAGTCGAGGAGGCTACCTGGGAGACCGAGAGAGATATGCGGGCTCAGTATCCGCAGCTGTTCGAGCCTTCAGGTACCCCCTTGACCTTGACTTTCGAGGACGAAAGTCCTTTTTAGTAGTGGATGATGTAATGAGCCTTCCGATTATTTCCACGTATACGTTTTCCTTGAACCGTTAGAGCTTGTTTGTAGCGGCTCCAAGTCACTTAAGGCTCGTCAGGACTGGTATTTTGGTGTCGGGTCCATTTGTTTGGTCGCATTATAAGTTTTGAAGTCAAGCAAGTCGGCAAAAGTTATCGTAAGATCTTTAATAAATTTTCTGAACTTTGGGTAAAATGTCTCGGAGCTTTTCTCTCAATATATAAAGAGTTAGAAGTCCCCCGAAATACCCAATCGAAGGTCTACGAGTCTAGTTTCCAGCGCACAAAACCTCATGTCCAACTGATCTCTGAGTAAAAGGTTATGACTATTTTACCGCGGACTGTCTGGCAGAAAATGGGTTGCAAACCGGGTCGCGAACCAGGTCGGGTCAAAATCGATTTTAAGCCTCAACTTCACGTTTTAAAACGCCATTTCAGTTCTGAAACAGTGAGAAAACATAAGGGAGGATTCCAAGAGAGTTCTTGAGTATCAAAATCGTGCGTTGGTGAGTTGCGAGCCTAGGTTTGAGAATTTATTAACATTGCGTGTATTTGAGAATATTTTATTTGGAAGTTGAATTTGGTAAAAAGTTATATTATTATTACCTTTTTAAAAAAATTTAAAAGTTTATTAAAAATATTTTGTTACGATATAATTGTATATGTATTTATTTTATAAGGTTTTTATACATTGTAATATTTTTACTGAGATAGTAAATTTAGTTATGTTGAAAATTATTATTATAATATAGTAGGTTTTATTCGAAATAATTTTATATTAATTATGGTATATTTAAAAATCTATATTTATTTTACCACGAACCTATGCAATACCCGAATATATATAATGGGGTAAAAGGATTCTTTCTATATTGCCACCTCCCCTTATACGTGTAAGTAAAAGGGGAGGGACAACAATTAATAGTGGTGTCCAGTAGTACTAGAATATATTGCTCAGCATATTATCCATATGCATATAGCATTAGAAAAAGTCTTACAGTTCCACTAAGTTGCCGACATAAGTTCTTGTTGAACTCCTCCGAACCAATTCCTTCTTAGCATAAAAACAGTATAAGTTAAGTTATGACTAAAGTGGAAGCATAGAATTGTCCACAACTATGATGTTGGAATGGAAATTATGGGACACGACATCTGAAAGTTGAGATTTTTCATTGAACTTTTGAGCTCGTACATACGCAATAAAGAAGTGAGCTTTTCAGAGTGGTTCGAGCTTGGACATTATCGTCCTAGCAACTTATCATCGGACGACAGGTAGGTTACGGTTTATTTTCCCTAGACTCCGCATATATAGAATAAAATTGTATTAATGGGCATCCTTGGGTTGGTTTATTAGGTTGGTACCTCAACACGACCTCGACCGCTTTTAATTCATGTTCCGCCTATTTTGTTCCTTCCATTACTGGTGTAAGTACTTGCCATATAGTTGTATTTACCGCTTGTGGTCCTGTGAGGCCTTGTTGACTCTGGAACATAGAAGGTGGGATTTTGGGAATGTCCGCGAGTCCCGGGCATAGAATTATCCTTCTAGGCTGGTTATGCTTGCTGAGTAGCTGTGGGCCTGTGCAGGGTCGATAGGTTGTTTGTGAGCTGCTGGGCAGCTATTGTGTTTGATCATACCATTTTCATGCATATAAAGAGGTTTTATACATGTTTTACTACGGTTTGGGCTTCGGGCCTACTGGCACCATTTCTAAACCTTGCATGGCCTGGGGGGCCCGTTTTTTATGGAAATAATTTGGAAATGGTTTAATATAACTTGTGAATATTCTTGGGCAAAAAAAGTAAAATTATGTTTTAAATCATCAGTTTTACGATTAACGCTAGACTCGGCAGGGTCGGGGTGCTAGTTGAGTTTTCTTGTTACTTGAGATGATTTTTAGCCTCGGTCGGACTGAGCACCTGAGATGACTTTCTACTGTTTAGACCCGGTAATGCCTGGGCACCCTTGGACGGGTTTTTGAGATATTTTCCTACTACTTTAGTCCTAGACAGGGTCTGGGCATGCATATTAGAGACTGGGTCTCTATCTTGATCTCAGACTTACTTCCGGACGACATGTGTTGATACTGAGTTTTAGTATGGCGTCAGGGACCTCCATGGACCTTGCCTTCCGGGCCAGGGGCTGTGGGCTGCGTGTGCCAGAGGAAGGGTATACGGTGGAGTAGAGTTATACGGGCAGTGTCCTTCCATGGAACCAACCTGATGGGCCGGATCGGCGCCGGAGGAGGTACATACAGAGATACCATTTCACTTGAGATCTTCATGCATCATATCATTCATTGTTTGAGGCTCCACCCTTGTTTGTTGTTTATTGATTGTATGCTCCGGTAGTATGGGATGCCATAGGGTTTGTTTTCACTTGTTTGTGTTCCACGGTTGTATGGGCGGCCGGGGAACTATAGGTAGACTCTTGCTATTTGCTTACAAAATTATTCCCTGTTACGGTTAAGAATGAAATTGGTTACTGCTAAACTGTTAGTTTCTGGATTGAGATTGATATGATTAGTTGAGTTTGATTTATGTGTCTGAGCATGCCTATCATTACTCTTTCCCTCTTCTTACACTTGAGGTTACCGGTATACCGTCTATTTCGTAAACTTATTTTGTATACACTGTTGTTGCAAGGACCCCAGGTGCGTTGTTTCTTACTCTCACCTGTGCCTATGGTGTGTATATTCCGCTTACCAGCCTCACATGTGGTTCTGTTGATTTCCCTCTAGGCTAGTTCCTGTGTACCTTTCGTTGATTTCTGTGACTACTTTCTTCTATTCTGTCTTTTATTACGCTTTTATCTTATATATGCCCAGTCGGCCTATGATACCTACTGGGTACCTTATGCTTCTAATTTGGTGCTCACCCTACCCCCTGCATCTTTGGGTGCAGATCCTAGCATGGGCCATAGTCGTTAGATCGCTGTGATTCGTGCTTGGAGATCTGTTGGGGACTACTTCAGACTGAGGGTGAGCTCTTGGCGATCGGAGCTTAGCTTTAGTTTATCTTTTGCTTCATGTACTCTATTACCATTCAGAGACATATGTATATACTGTTTTGGATCGTTTGCACTCCATGTATGTAGTTTTGGCTCTATACTATGATACCAGGTTTTGGGGTTTGGTTTAGTTTCCGCATATGTATATATTTATATCCCTGTTATTTATTCTCTTCGTCTTGTTCCCTTATTTGTTAGATAGTATCCCATTACTAACTGTCCTGGGCTACGGGGATTGGTTCACCTACCGGGGGTTGTAGGTGCCATCATGACCGAGAAATCGGGTCGTGACAACTGCTCTCATGATCGGTTATGAACTTACCCATTTCTGCCACTTGGGGCGTTTCCTTCTTTAGCCCGAACTGTCTACGAACTCTAGAGGGGACATAAGGATGGGTTCCCCGAAGGCCTAAAAGTACCAAGAAAGGCAATGTATCGCCTCGTGTGATGTACTTTCTCGGCTGGAGGTCTCTAATTACCCACTGAAAATCATTATCCTTTAAGCCGCAAAACTGAGTTAACCAAAATCCTTGGTTTGGTTTCCGCTTGTACTTGTTTATGGTTAGGCACATGCTATGGGATGCAAAATTATCCAACCTCATCGAGTGGTTCAACTCCTCAGTGTAGGAACATTTAAGTAGATGCTTGATCATCCACTATTGCAGGATTAAATTTCACCCTTGAAAGAATCGCTCGCCCTCTTGACATTTTCCCAAAGCTCGGTAAATGTCGGCAAGTATCATGGGAGCCAGCGTGTAATACTTAATGGAAGACCCAAACTTGATTCTGTAGAAGATGGCGTGTGTAACCATGACTACACTCGGATGGATGGTATGGTTCGGTCCTTGCGGGAATATCATGGTTCCAAGAAGGCTCACGACGAACGCGAAGACTCTTTGATTTTTCCAGTCTTCTTCGGATCTGAACTCATGACCAAAACTTTCAAAGGCGTTGAAGTGCCCGAACCTATAGTATAGCTTCCGAAAAGGGATGTTTGGTCTATCGATCCTTCCGAGCCAACTATCATCTTTGATAAATAATGCCTCCTTGATTTGTTGTCGGTCCTACACCTTTAGGAAGAGGATATCCTCATCTGATGATCTTTTCCTTTTTTGACACATGCCTAGACTTTCATAGCTCGCAACCACTTCTTCGATGGTTGGGGTTAGTTCCACACTCCAAACCGAAAACCCATATTTTTGTTATCCCAAAAGGCGGTTAGGACTTGAATCATTTCAGGACACACCTTCATGTTCATGAGAGAGGGTAAATATCTGTTGTGACTTCGGACAAACTTCCTATCATTTGTGTTCATGCATTCCCACCAAACTTTTAGGAGGTCATTGGGCTTTGTTACCATTTAAAATCTCTGAGCGAGAGATGGTGGATCCATCCTACAAAATAAATAAATCAATTAAGGTCCCCCCCTTCCAGGTGATAACGGATACATTCAACGGCATATACTCTGTCAAAGCAAATAAGCATGGTCGTCTGTAATTGACTCGTGGTCAATAGACTCAAGGCGGTCGTTCTAATGGGCCCAATATCCCTAAGGTATTGGGTCGTCCTAGGCAAATGCCTAAAAATCAGTTTTTGGTTTAGCTCTTCGCTAGGTGTCTAAGAGTTGGTTGTTTTGAAATAGACCGGGTCCCAAGCGGACAACTTGGGTTGAGAATACGATAGTCATTGGACGCATGACGTACCCGTAAACTATCGTATTCCCGAGAAAGTGTTTTTTGTGGCGGGAGGCCATGGGAACATGAACCCCCCTAAATATAAATAAAATCAAGAGCCATTTGGCGGAATATGTGATGATATGCAATGAAAGTTATAATTTGTGAGAATTAAACACATAAATTACAAATAACTACTTTACTAATTATTACAAACCCGAATAGTTAGTCACGTAGGTTAGTTACAAACAATATGGTTAGAACCTAGTTGAATTATCCCCAATGGAGTCGCCATTTTTGTTTTGATCCTTTTTGGGCAAGGACGTGAAAAAAATGTGACGTTTATTGAAAATCATTTCGAAAATCTAATTAAAGTTTTCAAAATGCTTTCAATTTAAAACTAGAGTCGCCACTTAGTTTTTATAAAGTAAAAACCAAGAAAAAACTTATAAAAATTTTCAAAATCCCAAAAAAGATAAAGGTTTCAAAAACTAAGAGATTAAGGGTAAGGGTTCAGGTTAATACTCTTGGAAGGGTGTTAAGGCACCAAGAGTATCCGCTAACTAGCGGTTGCCCGGGCTTGTTTGAAAAAAAACTAACTTGTGATTAACTTTTTGAAAACGGGATTGGTTTGTTTATAAAAAGTCATCTTGCTTTTATAAAGAGTTGATTTTAAAAGGAGATAATATATATAAAAGAGTTTTTTTTACACATGATGGAAAAAGGAGTTGATACTTGACAAAAATCTTTTAAGAACAGTCGAAGTAAAAAGTAGTAATTAATATTAAAGATGTTTAAACAGAAATATTGACTTTGTTTAGGAATAATTCAACTAAGTTTACAAAGTCAGTCCAAGTTATACAATTAAAACTAATTTACAATTAAAGACATAATTAAATCACTAAGCTAATCCTGTCCTAATTTCTAGTGTGTGGGCCCTCTTTAGGCCCACCGCCGTTCTTTGGACTTGGTCCATTCTTTCAATTTTCTGCCCTTTTTGGGCTGCTGCTACTGCTTGACATTATGGGATTTGGCCCATTTTCTTAGTTTTTTTAGTCCATTGTTTGGACTTTCTGCTGGTGCAAATCCGCTTGGGCTTGGCCCATTTTCTTCTTCTCCTGCTGCCTTTCTTCCACAATTCAACCCCTTTTGGGCTTAATCAAGCTGACCCAACCGATGTTGGGCTAGGCCCAACGAAAAAATGCAAAGGGTGTTTTGGGAGTTCAATTGGACTCCACCATATTATCATGCACAAAAGAGAAGTAAAAATATAGATTAGTATATGTCTAAATAAAATTAAGCAAAAATAATCAAGCAATACACAGATTTCATACTTTTAGAGTATATTTCCTAATAGTTGGCTTATTCAAAATTAACTAGCAATCACAGAACTTCATACTAAGTTAAACATATGAAATGAGATACCTAGACCAGTCTAAGGCAACAAATCACAAATTTTATCAAACAAGGATCATGATCATATTCAAAATATTTCAAACCTTCAACCCAAGCACCAATAAAGACTATTCATTTGAATTTATCATTTTTTAGAAGCCAAGGTGGATAAAGAAGGGAAATAAATCATATATTCATGTGCACAGATTTTGAAAAGAGGCATAACATGTTATTATGGAGGCACAAAACAGTCCCAAACATACTCGTTATTCACTAAGTTATATTCAATACCCCAAATCTTGAAGGTTAAACATAAAAATGCTTATTTTAGCCATAGAAGGACTTACTGAACCAAAATCTTAAGGGTAGTTTAACACCAAATTACTTAGAGTTTGTAAAAGATAGTTAAGGAACATGATCTTAATATCACATATTACCAAAAGAAAAATAGGTCAGGAAGAGGGAACAAGAAGGCTGGACAAATTTTAATAGGGTAGACATCAATCACAAATGTATAACTAGTTGAAAATCATATGAGAGCCAGGGGGTTTCTAGAGGAAATGTTATCATGGCAAGAACCAAAACTATTAATCTAACATAGCCTTTGCAAACAGACCATACTTGAAGTAATATCATGCCCATAACAGTAGCCAAATCATACTAGTTTCAATGTTCATGTGGAGCATGTAGTATACAAGGGGCAATGAAATCAGTATCTATTAAAGGGTCGAATAGGGGAACTTGCAAAGATGAAGAGCATATCATAAAGGGATATGACTCATCTCTAGTTCCTAATCACAACAAGAACTCATATACCACTTAAAGATATGCATACAATAACATAGGATTTAAATTTTCCAAACCAAACCAAGGCAGGCTCTAAACCTTGACTAGCAAACCTCACACATAGTCATTTTAACATGATCAAAAAAAAAGAAGAAGGAAGAAAAAACAGGATAAGAGCTTTAATCAGGTCAAAAGAAACAGGTGAAAAATAGGAAGGGGTGGAACAAAATTGATCATTCCATGTCAACTAGTTCCAATAACAAGTCTTGAACCTATATTCAAAGGATTTTTCAATGCGTTTAACAATAGATTATACACTCATGTCTACTGGTTTCACAACCCAGACAAGCTAATGAAGACTATGAGATTTCTAATGAAATTTCTACTCAAAAATTACAACAACAACAGGCTTAAATCATAGCAAGACAACATCAAAACAAGATATGCCCAGAATACATATTTACTAAACTCAGACCTCACATAGTGTAAAGAGAAAGAAAACAATAAAGAGAGAAGAGAGTGAGGGGGTATACCTTTTTAGGTGCAGCGACCTGTGACTTCGAGCTTGCCGGAAACTTTTACGACCACCGGGATTTGATGATTAGAACTCGTCGGAATCTAACTTTAAGTGTTTCTTGTCTAAAATAGCTGACCGGTTATGTAGGGTTAGATAAATTGATTCTCTAGAACCCTCAATTTTTCCTCGAAATCAGCTGCTAGACATGCAGCTAGGGGGGTATTTATAGGAGAAATCGAGGTAAAAAAGAAGGGAAAAATAGAGGGTTTTTTGTAGGGATTTTGCTGAGGAATTCAAATTCCTCAGCTGGAGCAACGTTCATAGCAACAACTTGTACGAATTTGTACAAGTTTTCGTGGACTTAGCGGAGAGGGGTGACACCTGGTGGGTCCTAGAATCTTCTAGACTTGCCAGCGCATCTTTTGACTAAGAAAAACGGACTGAAAATGGAAATGTTAGAAGGGTTTAGGGGTTGAAGCTGTGAGCAACGTTGAAGGTTGTTGCTGGGGTTAGGGTTATCATTTTTGAGAACGACGAAAGGGTGAAGGACAGGGAGGCATACTGGATTGCTGAGGTGTTGTACGAAGCGCGTTGCTTTGTACAACAAGGGAGACAACGCGTGAGAGAAATAGAGGAGAGAAGAGAGAAGTGGCTAGGGTTTTTGGGGTGTTGAACGAAGAAGGAGAGAGAAGAAGGGGTCTGTTTGGTTGAGTTTTGAGGGAGAAAGAGGAGAATAGAGGTGTGATAAGGCGGATAGAAGGGTTTGGGTCGGTTGGGTCGGGTCTTGAGCGGGTTAGGGGGTTTTGGATTGGGCTGGGGAAATTAAAAGGGGACTAGGCTGAGCGGGTAGGGGATTTTGGGGCCCAAACAACTGAAATATTAAGGGGTTATAAGGGTGAGTTTAGATCAAAATGTGGCCACTTTAGGTTTAGAAAATAGCCAATTTGGTGAAGAATAAGTAAAATTCAGCTATAATTGAAATAACAGGTTTAGGGATGAATCAATTTAAATTAATTTAGAGCTTTAATAAACTGAAACAATTTAAAATAATTATCATATTCGACACATAATCAATTCTTTAATTAATTATAAAATTAATTTTTCAATTAACTCTCATTCAAATTAATTTTGGAGAAAAAATACAAGTTTAACCTTTAAAAGAGATTTTCTTGTGAAATCAAATTTTAAAATAATTATTTTAAGTAATCTATACAAATTTCATATATTAACTATGAAAAATATATAATCATTATTCAGAACCATTGGGAAAGCTGATTTGAAAAATATTTTTCCTTTTTTGTCAAAATAATTATTTCAAAAATTATTTAAAATTTAAAAAGCTCCAAATTAATTTGTAATGTGGCGGGTAAAAATTGTGTGTCAACAATGATGTAGTACTACCCTTATTGCCCTGTGTGGCCTTTGTATATGCCTTTGGACCATAGATGGTGGGATATTTGGGAATATTCACGAGTCTCGGACATCGAGTTGTGATTCTAGGTTGGTTATCTGTGTTGTAGAGCCGATTGTGCTTGTGCAGGGCTAATAGGTTGATTGTGAGCTGTTGGGCCATTGTTTGTTTGTTATCATATCATTGATGCAAATGATTTTCTACATTATTTTACTACTACTTTTGATGCAACCCTACTATTACTATTTTTCCAAACTCTGCATGGCCCGAGGGTTAGTTTTCGGTGTAAATGATTGTAAAAGGGATTTGGAACTGATTTTGGATATTTTTGGGGTAAAAGAGTTAAAATGATGATTTTGCAACCTATTTTCACACTTATACTAGACTCGACTAATTCGTAGTGCTAGACATGTTTTACTACTGATTCAAGATGATACTAGACTCGGTCGAGCTGAGCGTCAGACGTTGTACTACTATTTTAGACTCGGTTATGCCCAGGCACCCTTATTGGGGTATTTGAGATTTCATTCACTAATTTAGACCTGGATACACATCGGGAATCTACATTTGAGATTCCATGCTTTTTGTATGTGGTCATATAGACCTACATAGATATTGCTGATTCAAACTAGGGGCCACGAGCTATGATTATCGGAGGAGGTACCGATAGCACCTACTGTCACACCTAGTTTCATCATATCATTCATCTTGTGTTTGGATCCACCCTTGTTTTCTATTTTCTCAGGGTAGACTTTTGTAGTAGGGGATGTCAGAGGGTTTGTTTTCACTTGTGTGTGTTCCTCGGGTGCATGAGAACTTATTGGGACTATAGGTAGATTAGCTTATGATATCTTATGGTAGTTCTAGTTAGCGGCCTCCCGATCTTTATGGATTAACTTATTTAATCCTATGGTAGAACTTGTGAGTGTAGTGTTTTTGCGTGTGATTTTCTCGGTAGTTGAATTCTTTTACTAGTGGATGAGGTATGTGTCTTTGGGAGGTAACTACCTGGGGTGTGTTGACTCTTGGTTAGGCCTCGTTAGCTTAATTTCTAGTTTTTTTTTGTGGTTCAAGAGTTTGTTTGAGTAATTCAACTTCTACCAATCTGGGGTACTTGTTGCCTAGTTTGTGTCTAGGGTATGCCTGGAATATTTTAGTTAGGGTGGTGTGGTGCCGGTAGCTTTGTGTTAGGGATGGTTGTTTTGTCTTAAGGAGCGTGGTGTTATTTATGCAAGTGGGTATTGGTGGGCTTTGCTTTTCTCGGGAAGTTAGAATCGACCTTCTTTAATTGTTTGGTTTAGGAAGTTGACAGGTGTATGTGTCATTTTTTTGTGGTTTTCCTCAGATTCCAATTTTGTTAAGTTTGGATTGTAGCGTTATGGTTGAGTTAGGCATTCGGCCTATTCTTGTTCCATCTAATCGAGTGTCATTAGTAGAGTTGTGGGATCTAAGGGAAAAACTCTAGGATCTCCTGAGAAAGAGTCGGTCAGGTTCGGTGTATCTTTGGGAAGGCTTCCATTGGTTTGACAAAGGAGGGAGATGACTCCTTGTTTCAATGTATGGGTTTCAAGTAGCTGACTGAGGTGACGGCAGAGGGTATGCTTTGGTTTGTGTATTGATTACTTGATTCGACCTTGTAATGACCCTCCAGGTCATTTTCCTATTTTTTGTACTTTTTCGGCGTTTCGAGCTTTTCCTCAATGGCTACAGGTCATTTATGATTTGTCGGGACTGACAGTTCGGTGCACGAGCTATTTTTAGGTCTCTATGACCATTTCCCTATTTTAGAACTTGAAATTAGAAAACCTTTGACTTCGGTCAAATTTCTTGGTAAATGTGCTCAGAATCAAATTCTAACAGTTTTGTTGGCTCTAGAATGGGGATTTTGATCTAGTGGGACCTTTGGTCTGAGTTCGGGAGTTTTCATTTTGGGTTTGTGTTGTTTTCTGTGTTGTTAGGCTAGTTTGGCTTATGCGGTTGACTTTAGTCAACATTCGGAGAAGATGGTATTGGATGAAAATTTCATCAACACTGTTAGTTCTAGAATGTCAACTTTGGGTTAGAGGGACCTTTGGTTCAGGTCTCGAGTCTTCCGGACTTGTTTTTCGCCCTTGGTTTCTGTTTTGGAAAAGTTGGCCAAAAGTTGGTTTCAGGCATGGGGATCATTTTTTGTTGAAACGACCTCCATTGGGATTTTCATCAATTCTGTTGAGTCCAAAATGTCATTTTCAGTCAAATAGACTAGCTTGTTTGTGTTTGGGGGAACCCAGATATGTTTCTAAGGGTCCGTCAGAGAAAATTCATGTTGGGCTTTTGGTGTTGGTAGCTGGTTGCTGTTATGGCACTAGCAAGACATCGCCTACAGGGAGGCATGGCCGCCTACGCGCAGAAGCACCAGTTTCCCCCTTCGTTTTGGCCTTCTCCTAGGCAGCCGACAGGCCGCGTTCGCACTTGGCAAGTTGCTGGCTTTCACGTGCGTAGGTGCCCGCCCACATACGCGTGGTCGTGTAGGCAGCGCGTGGCCGCGTTCGCGCACGGCATGGCCGGCAGCTTTAAGTTGCCTTCTCCAACTTCATTTCTAAACATTTCCCATGCATGAAACTCCATTAGAGCAGACCCCTTAAGCTCAAATTTGACCCCCAAACCTCTCCTAATCTTGTGGTAATGACTCCTACGATCTATGGTCATCCTTGTACTCGACATTGGTAAGTTTCCACCTTGGAATTCCTAGTATTTCCTTTTGAAATTCTTTGAATTAGTAGCACTTCGGGGCTGTTTTGAGCCCCGAAATGAGTTCCATTCGCGCTCAATTTCTTAGCATGGTTTTCATAATCCACCGCGAGCATAATTGTGAATTTTAATTTTTGTTTCATTGCATGGACCCCTAGGGTCATTTTCCAACCCAATTATCCATATATTATTATGGGTGTCATTCGTCTTGTCTTGACACCTGGATTATGTTCTTCATAGCATGGAAGCTTTCTGAGGCTGTTCAGAAGAGGAAGGCACACGAGTGACAGTTCGTGTTTATAGTTCGGCGCCAAGGTAGGTTATGGTTTACTTCCTAGACTGAGTTTAGTTAGATGTTATATAATTATATATTACTGGAACGTTAGGTTGGACTTTAGGTAGACTTAGGCTTAAATCTTATTTATTGCTTTAAATTGGCCATTTTGGATTATAGTTTAGAATTATTATGTTCATCCTTAGCCTAGAAGCCTGTAGTATCGTTGTGGCTAGCTTCGAATCCCCAGTTTGCTTTTAGGAGGTTTTAGAGGTAGAGTAGAGATTCCTTGTGATTTTCGCTTTTACTTTCCTGTTTTATCCACTTTATTCTACCGTTGTGTGTAACTGTGGGCTCGAGGCCATAACTTAGATTTGGACAGAGCCCCAGGTCATTTCTCTTGGTTTGGAGGGTATTTTGCCCTATTTTGCCTTGTTGTGCATGGTTTCCTCTGGATATGGACATTTCATGCTCATACTGCATTGCATATTATTGACACAGAAAGGAAGTATATTTCAAGACTTTTGGTTCAAAATGAGGTTTATTACGGCGGCGGTGATTTTTGTATTTGAATTAAATCTTATTGGATTTTACTATGGATTTTTGAAGGAAAAAGGGAAAAATACTATTTTATGCATATAATTATAGTTCGATGCAGTATTCTGGACCCTGATGCATTATTCCAGGTTTTACTTTCCTTTCACCTACGTGTATATATATATGCATAGTCCGATGTAGTATTTTGGGCACCCGATGTTGTATTCCGGGTTTATGTTATTATGCATTCATACATTACATCATCTTCCATTGCTTTGCATTGACTTTGGTACTTTTGGATTGTCGGTTGTTTTGGGTTGATCTTGTTATTACTTCCCTTTTTGGCTTGGTTGTTTCGATTTTCGGCTTTATAACTAGATTTAGGTGGATCCTTGTATTTTAGTTGTTTTCCTGTAATTTATAATTATATATTATCTTTTTGCGCTCGATCGGCCTATATGCCTACTAGGTACTCGTTGTCTTGGTACTCATACTACACTCTGCATATTTTTCATAAATAGCATGTAGTACGAGCCACCCTCACTGATCCTCCCTACTAGTGTATGTTTTGTCATTCTTGGTCACTTTAGGGCCATCTTTTGTATATTTTCTACAATTGGTATGTATATATATGCTCTTGTCCCTATCTTTTTCATGTATGTCTTCTGTTTTTCCTTACTTTAATTGCTTGATTGTCTTCTGCATTATTGGGTTTGGCTTGCCTACTGGGGATTATGTAGATGCCATCATGGCCCAGTTTTGGGTTGTGACAGAGTGGTATCAGAGCTCTAGATTCACCGGTCTCACCAGTACAAGAACAAAGTGTCGAGTAGAGTCTCGTGGATCGGTACAATGACGTCTGTATCCAATCTGCGAGAGGCTATAGGACATTCCTAGGAAATGTGTCATCTTGTTTGATTCCTTATCGTGCGTTCTTGGCTTATTCAACTTCTAAGTATCTTTGTTTCACTAGTTCTCAGATTGTTCGAATGAGATCTGCAGTGGGTAAGGATAAGCCCCCTACACTTGTAGTTAGAGCCCCAGCAAGGGGCCGAGGTAGAGGTTGACCCAGAGGTCGAGGTAGGGCACGGGCTGCAGCGCCAACTCGGGCCCGGGCTAGACTACCGTTACCAAAGCCTGAGGTTAGAGTTGATGAGGTATAGTATGACCCGTGTTGCATCCTAACGCACACGCAAGTGTACGTGGTTGTACAACTAATATAGGATTGTAAGTCCAGATATCGTACCCACATGGACTTGTCGATTAACTATTTCACTAATTTAAACTGGTTCTAATTATTTATTCAAGCGTAAAAACTCAAAGGAGAATTTATTCTTAACTAATCTAGAAATAAAAAGAAGAAGTTAACCAATGAACAACTAAACAAACAAATAGCAGATTTTCACGTAATCAATGTGATGAAATCAATCTAGAACTATGGATTCGCCAACCATCATGTTGAATAAGCAATTTCATCAACTTGTTTGTTTATCTAGTTTTTGATTTTGGGGTTGATTTTACAACTATGGTCTCTCGAGCCTCTAGTTTCCTATTCAAAATAGCATCACAACTACATCGTTGAGCGGGGATGTGACGTCTTATTCCGAACGATTTTATATATCTTTCCGTATAAACCAAACAAGGTGTTCTAGGTATATTCCTATCCTAGTCGCTAACCTACCCTTTACGTTACAAAAGAGAGGTCTTGCTCCTTATATTCTTCGTTCTATCTCAATGATTCTTCTCCCGTGTTCACAAAGAGATTATAGATTTATTTTAATGGTAGGTAAGCATTAAAATAGTAAGCACAAGAATATAAGAACAACTAATATGAAAAACAAATTATCGAATCAATCGTCTACTTCAACAATCATGTAATTAGCTACCACAATCCTAGAACGAGAAGTTTAACTCCACATAGACATGGAGCAATTACAACAAATCATCCAAAGAAAAATGTAAAATAAATAATAAAGGAGGAGAAAAGATGAAACCAATATTCTCCGGCCTCCACGGCGGCTCCTAGCTCTTTGTAGCTCAAAAGTTGTGTATAAATTATTTTTATGAGATATTTATAAGTGTAGAAAAAAGTCTCAAATAAAATAACTGAGTCAAAAATGAATTGGGAAACCATAATCGAACTGGTTTGGATGACACGGCAAACCAATGTGCGCCGCCTTCAATTTTCCCAGGTACTGTCTCTTTTCTTCAATTAATGACACGTGTTCAAAGCAATTCAATTTGCAACTTTTCTGCATAAGTATGAATATGAATAGAATATTACATTTAATCCATTAAACTGTCTACTTGATTTCCTTATATGATTTCTCGTTTTTAATTCGTTTCTTCCCAAATTTCTTCCTTTTCACACCACTTTAATCCTACAAATAAAAATACCCAATATAAGAATAATTCATGAAATCAATGCTCAAAAACGATAACAAAAAGACTAAATATGAGGTAAATAATGATTAAATATATGTAATTTTGGCCTCACATCACCACCGCACACTTAGACTTTTGCTCGTCCTCGAGCAAGCATTAAAGTTCATCTCAAAAAAATTAAACTAGGAATACCACCACTTTGGTTGATACAAACTATTAGACTATGTAACAAATCACAACATCAAGTACACTTCCCGATCATTATGCAAGATATACAAATAAACAACAAACTTCTAACCTCCTTACCTCAAAGACGAACTCTAACTCATCAGTTTAAATTTGCTCACCTACTACATCAAAGAAAGCTAATAAAATCACATATCTATCATAAAACAAGTGCCGTCACAAAAAATTGTCCACACACTCAATTTAAAGAATCGAATATAAATTAAGGACTTGAATCAAAGATCAACTCTACAAAAGAATTCACATGTATGCACAAAGAACCATAGGCTTTCCCATTATGTACATCTCCACTAATTAAGCATGATCGAATAAAATCAAATAGGACTTTAATGGGTTGTAATGTTGGTTAGGGGATGGGTAGGAAAACTATATAATAGTGACTTACACTTCCCTAAGCACTTTGCATTTTTTTAGACTTCATCACCCATTATTTTTAACACTTTATTTTTTTAGCCCTCTCTTCAATTTATTTTCACTAGTATTCCCATCTTAACAAGAATGTTTCACTTTTTTTTTTTATTTTCACGCAATTTTTTTTTTTCATCTTTTTTTTATATCACATTCTTTCAAAGAGGGCCTTTTCATCACGTTGCAGCTATCATTGATCATCTTTTTCTTCAAATTTAATAATTTTATCACATGAGTTTATGCTACAGTGCTCAAGAAAGCAGGGTGCAAAAATTAGGGATTCAACAAAAGGATCAAGGCAAAAATACGGGTACCAAATGAAAGGCTACAGGCTCAAAGGGGTAACTAGTGATATAATATCTAAATAGGCTAAATTTTACAAGACAAATCAAAGAAAGCCTATTATCATCTTCTAAATAGAGCAACACTTTTTATTTCTCTTCAATAACATGCACGACAAGTTCTAGACTAAGATGCAAAATATGGAATATACAAAAATGCTCACCACATATGGCACAAGTCTCAATCAAGATGGATCAATTCTACTTCTAAGATGGACAGGGTCATAACAAACTATAAAATAAGAAAAAGTTATCTACAGATTCACAACTATGAGTCTAGGTGTCAAAAGATTTGCTAATTTATTTTATACTCAAACACTCACAAGAACGTACTACTCCAAATTAGGCCTAAATTGCTAGTATCAAACAAGTCAAAAGGTCTTTTCTTTTCTCTCCAAAAAAAAACTACTTCCTAAGAAAATAAAAATAAAAAAAGTAGAAAAAATAAAAAAATTACTCTAAAAATAAAGATTTGTCCGGTTCAAGGAGCCTCCCCTTGGAAAAGAACCGTGACCATAAAAAAACCAAGGGGTAGATGAGATATGCCACTTAAAAACTAAAATAAAAAATAAATAATAAACAAAATCTTTTTGTGTTTAATTTTTTCTTCTATGTATTTTTTTTTCTTCAAATAAAATAAAATCCTATGGCATACTCACCCTTAAACTCATAAATATTGGAAGAATTCTCACCCCACACTTAAAATCATGCTTTGTCCCCAAAGCAATTTATAGAAAAAGATGAAGAAGAAGGGTGAGAGATACTCCCTAGAGCCTTCTAGGGTCGAGCTAAAAACATGTTTCTTCAATTTTGATCAAGGGGGCGAATGACCCCACACTTATGCTTAAACCATGCTCCTTAGCTTTCAAATTCGAGTAATCAGACTTCCCCAAACCTGCAAAATAAAAAAAATGTGACACTATATTAAAAACAAATAAGAAGCTACACTACAAATTGGGTTGCCTCCCAACAAGCGCCTGATTTAATGTCGCGGCACGACGCCATCACTACACCCCTTTTATTTCCACTTAGAACTTATGAATTGTTCCCCTAAGTTTTCATCAAACTTAGATCCAACGAATATTGTAGCAGTTCGTGATTGGTCGAGGTCTACTTCTCCTACCGAGGTTCGCAGTTTCATCGGTTTGGTAGGTTATTACAGATGGTTTACGAAAGGGTTTTCTTCGATAACAGCTTCATTGACTAGATTGACTCAGAAGAATGTTCCCTTCCAGTGGTCAGATGAGTGTGAGGCGAGCTTTTTAAAGCTCAAGTCCTTGTTGACATCAGCTCCAATTCTTACTCTTTCGGTCAAGGGCCAGTGTTTCACCATGTACTATGATATTTCAGGTATTGGTTTGGGTTGTGTTTTCATACAATAGGGTTGGGTTATTGCATATATTCTTCCAGATAGTTGAAGGCTCACGAGAGGAACTACCCCACACATGACTTGGAGTTAGTAGCAGTAGTCTTCGCATTGATGATTTGGAGGCATTATCTTTATGGCGTGCATTGTGAGATCTTTACTGACTATCGTAGCCTTCAGTAAATTTTCAGCCATAAGGATCTAAATTTGAGGTATTGTAGGTGGTGGGAGTTACTGAAGGACTATGTTATCTCTATTCTTTACCATCCGGGTAAGGCAAATGTGGTAGCGGATGCCTTGAGACAAAAGGCAGTGAATATGGGTAGCTTGGCTTTCCTAGTGACAGAGAAGCGACCTTTAGCTTGGGACATCTAGTCCTTGACTAACAGGTTGTATAGACTTGACATTTATGAGCTGGGCTATATTCTTGCTTGTGTTGAGGCTAGGTCTTCTCTGTTGGAGCAGATTTGGGTACAACAATTTGATGATGCGAGGTTGAGGATCATTCATAATAAGGTGTTAAGAAGGGAGGCTAGGAAGGCGACCTTAGATTCAGAGGGTGTTTTGAGGATCGAGGGTCCTATCTGCATTCCCAGAGTTGGTGACTTGGTTAGATTGATCTTGGAGGAGGCACATTATTCTAGATATTCAATTCATCCTGGGGTAGCTAAGATGTATTGTGACTTGAGGTAGCACTACTGGGGGTATGGGATGAAGAGGGATATTTTGGCTTTCGTATCTAGATGCTTGAACTGTCAGCAGGTGAAGTTTGAGCACCAGAGGGCAGGTGGTTTATCTCAAAGGCTAACTATTCTGGAGTGGAAATGGGAGCGAATAGCTATGGACTTTGTAGTCGTTTTGCCACGTACATTGTGGAGATTTGATTCTCTTTGGGTTATCGTGGATAGGTTGACGAAGTTTGCTCACTTTTTGTCGGTTGAGACTTCCTACACTTTCGAGAGGTTGGCTCAGATCTACATTCGAGAGATTGTCCGTTTGCATGGTGTTCTGGTTTCTATCATTTTTGACTGGGGTACTCAGTTCACTTTGCATTTCTTGAGGTCTATTCAAAGATAGTTGGGTACTAGAGTTGAGCTTAGCACTACTTTTCATCTGCAGACAGATGGTCAGTCAGAGCGTAATATTCAGGTTCTGGAGGATATGTTGCGAGACTGTGTTATTGATTTTGGGGGTCAGTGGGACCATCATTTGACCTTGGCAGAGTTTGCATATAATAATAGTTACCATTCCAGCATTCAGATGGCTCTGTTCGAAGCTTTATATAGTAGGCGGTGCAGATCTCCGGTGGGTTTGTTTGATGCTTTCGAAGTTAGGCCGTGGGGTGCTGGCTTGCTTTGTGATTCTATAGATAGAGTTTGGGTTATCCAGGAGAGAGTTTGCACTGCCCAGAGTAGGAAGAAGAGTTATGTTGATCAAAGAGTTCGAGATATAGAGTTCATAGTTGGAGACAGTGTGTTCCTTCGTGTGTCGCCCATGAAGGGAGTTATGAGGTTTGGGTGGAAGGTTAAGCTTAGTCCTAGGTTCATTGGGCCTTTCGAGATCCTTCGTTGTATTGGGGAGGTTGCTTATGAGTTGGCCTTGCCTCCTACTATTTCCAGTGTGCATCTTATTTTTCATGTCCCTATGTTGTTTCGGTATATTCTGGATGAGTCTCATGTGCTTCAGTTGGATTCAGTTCATTTGGATGAGTCCTTAGCCTTTGAGGAGGAGCCTATTGCTATTTTGGATAGGCAAGTTAGGAAGTTGAGATCCAGGGAGATTACGTCAGTTCAGGTTCAGTGGGGGCATCGTCCTGTCGAGGAGGCAACTTGGGAGATTGAGACCGATATGCAGACCCATTATCCTCGTCTTTTCGATTCTTCAGGTACTATCCCTTTTCTAACTTTTGCGGAAAAAAGTTCTTTTAATAGTGGATGTTGTAATGACCCTCCAGGGCATTTTCCTATTTTTCATGCTTTTTCTGTGTTTCGAGCTTTCCCTCAGCGGCTATAGGTGATTTATGACTTGCTGGGACTGACGGTTCAATGCACAGGCCGTTCATTAGGTCATTATGACCATTTCCCTGTTTTAGAATTTAAACTTAGAAAACCTTTGACTTTGGTCAACTATATTGGTAAACGTGCTCAGAATTGAATTTTGACAGTTTCGTTAGCTCTAGAATAGAGATTTTGGTCTAGCGGGACCCTTGGTCTGGGTTCAGGAGTTTTCATTTTGGATTTGTGTTTTTCTGTGTTTTCAGGCTAGTTTGGCTTATGGGATTGACTTTGGTCAATATTCAGAGAAGACAACCTCAGATGAAAATTTCGTCACCAATGTTCTCTCTGAAATGTTGACTTTGGGTTAGAGGGACCTTTGGTTCGAGTCCTGAGGCTTCTGGACTTATTTTTGGCCCTTGGGTTCTGTTTTAGAAAAGTTGGCCAAAAGTTGGTTATGGGCGTGGGGGCCACTTTTCATTAAATCGGCCCTCATTGGGATTTTCATCAATTCCCTTGAGTTTGGAATGCCATTTTCAATCAAATAGCTCAGCTTGTTTGTGTTCGCGAGACCCCGAATGCTTTTCAGAGGGTCCATCGGAGAAAATTCATGCTAGGCTTTTTTTGTTGGCAGCTGGTTGTTGTCATGGCACTAACAGGTCATCGCCTATACAAAGGCATGGCTGCCTATGCGCAGAAGCACCAACTGCCCCCTTTGTTTTGGCCTTCACCTAGGTAGACATCAGACTGCATTGGTCAGCCCGCGTACCCGCTAGGCAAGCGCCTGGCCTGGCCGGCGCCTGGCCTCTGCGAGTGCAGGCACCCGCCCATGTATGCATGGTCACGTAGGCAACGCCTAGCCGCGTTCGCGCAGGGTATGGCCGACAGCTTTAAGTTGCCTTCTCCAACTTCATTTCCTTTATTTCTAAACATTTCCCATGCGTGAAACTCCATTAGAGCAGACCCCTTGAGCTCAAATTTGACCCCCAAACCTCTCCTAATCTTGTGGTAACGACTCCTACAATCCGTGGTCATCCTTGTACTCGACTTTGGTAAGTTTCCGCCTTTGAATTCCTTGTATTTCCTTTAGAAATCCTTTTAATTAGTAGCATGATAAACGCTTAAATCGTGCACTCCAATTAGGAGGCCACGACGATCGTGCAACAAAATAATATTTATAAACCCAACGAGTGTCGGGGTCGTACCCAAGGGACTTGGGGTAGAAAAATTTCAATTTTAAGGAGTTGAGTTCAAGATTAGTGTAATTGCCCAAAACAAAAAGTAAAAGGATGGGGGGAATTGGGAAAGTTGTCACTACTATCAAAATTCAATTAAAAACAAGAAAACTAAAGCGGATGTACCAAGTTTTACTAGACGACTAGGGATGCATATCCGATGGGGTTTTTGTTATGGGTTTGGGTAATTACCAATTCATACCTATTCTTGCTTAGTGACATGAATAGCATTGGTCATAAGTAAGATTTGCTTATTTCTCGATCAACAATCTTATTTCCGATGATCTCGGCTAGAGCATCATCAGTTTTACCAATAAACAACCAATCTAGCTTGGGAGGTCACACTATCTCTAGCTTAGACCCTTAAATGGGAGAATCTGACGATAAGAGCTATTCCTAGCCTCAAATCTGAGTGGAATCCCAAGTTCCCACTAACAATCTCACATCCGAAGCTATGAAATCCTTTCTCAAGTAATGTAAATTAATGTTTGCAACCACTAATCTTAGGATTAAAACTAGGTGAAATTGTTAGACCCATGTCAATTAAGCAACTATAAGCAAGAATAGATAACACCCATACCCATTTCTTAAACACCCATCATCAATGCACCCTTATACAAGAGAATTTAGCCACTCATGGTGAGAAAGAAAGATATACCAGCTGGATAATTCAAAATCCTTTCCATTAGAGCTGAATCTCAAGTTTTAGTTTCAGTTTGAGTACACAATTGTTAACCAAGAGAATTGGATTGAAACCCTCTTCTCAATGGAGGTAGAAAACTTAGTCTCCAAGCTCAAAATTCTTCTAAATAATCAGAATGATAAAAGTTACTTACAATTGTGCCTGAAAAGGCCTTTTATAGTTTCCCAAAATATCACTAAAAATTAGGATAAAAATGCCCTTCGAGTGGTGTGTGGCGCGACGTGCAGTTTGCACGTTGCGATGTGCGCGTCGCACACTACCTCCAGTTGAACCAGTGACTTCAGCTAGAATTGGGAGCTTCGTGCAAAGGGGGTGCGGTTCGCACCTCAGGATGTGCGCGTTGCACAATGACCGCACCTCGTGAGAGACTCTTCAGTGACTTTATGCTCTTGTGAGGAGGGGGTGCAGTTCGCACCTCGGCCTGTGTGTGTCGCATGGCCACCGCATCTCCGGTCAGAATCTTCAGCCTTTTCGAACACTTCACACTTCACTCCATTTGAGATCTTTTTGGGTTCATTTTCTTGTTTAACATGATCTATCAAAAGTACTTATATAGACATCAATAAAGGCCATAAGAACCTCTAAATCTATTCAAAACATAGCAATAATTCATGGATATAGGCTCAATAAGTTGGTAGATTACCGACTTATCAAACCCCCAAACTTGAACTATTGCTTGTTCTCAAGCAAGATACTTACAAGACAAGGAATGAATTATGTCTAGGCTTAATTAGGCAGAAAAGACTACTCTACACTAAAAATTAAGAAAAAGAATAAACAAAAGACTCAAACAACTATGCTTATCTCAATTTGAACCACCGCAAACTCAAGGCAATTGATCATTTCAAAACCTTTTTCAACAGGACCTCATTTCTCATTCCAAATCAAGGGAACTTTTGTCATTCAAAACAAGACATTTAAGCTTCTAAAGTCATTGGCAGGGACCATCAAGGTTTGCCTTGAGATTTGCCACATAACATGTCTCATTCATTCCCCTCAATAGAAATAGAGACTCTATGTTTTAATTCGAGTGCATGATGCCACTACCACAAAGATAATCCCACTCACAATTATTCAATTCACACATTACGGGATTATGAGAGAACCAAGAAGACTCTCACTCTCTCAAGGAAGTTCAAGTGCACATGAGTCGAACCATAGGCTTTCCCACCATGCAAATCGCCACTAATGTAGGGTACCCACACTTGTAATCACCAAGGACTTGTGGATTACGATGTTGGCTAGGGCTAAGGTGAGGATATCATTTGGTTCAAGTGACTACACCTCCCTAATGCTCTTTTTTTCTCATTTCGAACACCGCTCACATTTTTCTATTTCAACTTCACCTTATTTCTTCCTCTCACAACCCAAGACTTCTCCTTTTTACTCATGACACTACAACATTTTAGTCTTTTGGCCACACTAAATCTGGACCACGCTTGTAAAGTGTTTCTTAAAACATATTTGGTTACGCTTTTAAAGCGTAGGTATAGTTTTTAGCTTCTAGCCACACTAATATTGGCAACGCTTTTAAAGTGTGGTCTTTAATGGTATAGGCCACACTTTATAACCGTTGACAAATCGTGATATAATTAGAAACATTTAGTTACACATACAACTACACTTTTAAGTGTGGTATTTTTTTAATTCTAAATACAATACTTTAGAAGTGTGGCCTAAAATTTTCACTAAAAATTCAACTCTCCCTCCAAAATATTTAATAGTCCCTCCAATTTCTAATTGGACAAAAATGAAATTTCAACTCTAATATATTTTTAAAGTAAAAATAAAATATCTAAAACATCCGATTACTCTCACTCTCACAACTCTCTCACTCGCAACTTCTGGGTTTATCTCAATGGCGAAAATCATTGTTTTAAGCTTCTGCGTTTAAGCTCAGCTCAACTCAAAGGGCTTCTGGTTTGTTGATTGAGCTATTTTAAGCTTCTAGGTTTGTTGCATGTTAAAGAGCTTCTGGGTTTGTTGCATGTTTTAAGCTCCCAAATTTGTTGAAGAAGGTAAAATATTTCATTTATTAAGCTTCCTTTTCAACTAATTTCAACTTAATTCAGATCAAATCCCTCAATTTTTCATGTTTTAATGTAATGACCGGGTCCATCGTTATGGGTAGTCCAATCGTGCCAAGTTTTAGAGTTAGAAAACTCCGTCTTTGGGAGTTTGAAATTCTGGGCTAGGCTAGCCTCGGCCAATTTTAGAGCGAGGTGGAGTCTAGGGAAATACAGGTAAGGATTGGACTAGGTGTCTTGGGTTAAGCTAGTTTTCTTCATAGCCAAGACATAGAGGAGTCTGAGGGAATTTTCAAAATTGAATTTGGGTAAGTAGAACTCCCGGAATCGCATTTGACATGAAAGGTTTACTTCAGGTCATCGGGAGAAGCAAGTGTCTTGTGAAATGGACAAAACTAGCAGATTTTCAGGCATTTTGTCCATGATGAGCATGACCATGCGCGATAGCGGCCACCGCTATAGCGGTAGAAATTACCGCTATAGAGGCGGTCAAAGGGCGATCAACCTGCTTAAGACCGCTATAGCGGCAGCCAAACGCTATAGCGGGACCGCTATAGTGGAGCGGGGACCGCTATAGCGGGCTGACAGGGTTTTAATGCAGAAATATTCCCCAAAACTTTGGGAGAAGGGCTAGGCAATTCCAGGCATTTTTCCTCGTTATTCTGTCAAAAATCTTCCCTAAGGTAAGGCTTTTGTTCCCCAAACTCTGTAATACATTTCCTATGCGGCAAATTTGCTAAGAGAGAAATTGGGGAAGGCTTGGAATGACCTAGGATGGTGGAATTTTGGGAAATAAATGGATTCCAAGAATGTATGTTCTTGGGTATTGTTAATAGTATGTTATGATGATCATAGGTTGTTAAATTCTCTATTTTATCCATAAATATGATAGAACTAGGAAATTTAACGGTGGAAACCCGGGAAAAGGGTGGGATGATCATGGGTGGTCTGGGGTTTGGGGATTTGGTATAGTCTGGGTAATGTGCATGCCTTGTGTGTTAATTGTATGTACTGTGTGTTATTTTTAGACCAAGAACGAGAAAGGAATTCCAGTAAAAAGTATGTGAAACCACGGATCCGGGCTTGCAGGACCGCCAGGAATGCCTTCATGGAGCCAGAAATGCACGGTTGCAACTGCTTGGTGCCCAGATAGGCTAGGTTTTCATGAGTAGTTAGACCTATTTACTTTCCGTACTTGTTGTATAGTAGAAACGAAGAATCCATGTTTTAGGCCTCCGGGTACAGAGTCTAGCAGATTCAGGATTGGTTGTGTTATTTTTAGGATGTACGGAATGGTTGGTCTTGGTGTAGGTTGGGTTGTTATATTATGTTATTAGGTTGGTCTTGGTTTAGGGTGGGTTTTTATATCATGTTATTATTTGGTCTTGGTGTAGGCCGGGTTGTTATATCATGTTATGAGTTTGGTCTTGGTGTAGGCCGGGTTATCGTATCATGCTATTAGTTAGTCTTGGTATAGGCCAGATTGTTACATCATGTTATGAGTTTGGTCTTAGTGTAGACCGGGTTGTCATGTTAACACCTAGATGTATTAGGGGGGATCCGGGTGGGTCTGGACTATGTAAAAGAGGTTATGAGTTCATATTTTATTGTCATTAAGTATACTAATGACGGTCAAGGATTAATTGTGTTAATAAGCATAATGATGGGTCTTGGGGTAGACCGAGTAGCCTATGGAACACTTAGGTGTGGTTAGAGGATTCTTGGAGGGTCCAGGTTTTTGGATGAGAAAGAGATTTAGACATAACTCTGTTATTGACACTGAAGGTGTCAATGGTTTCTAGGTGAGTTGTAAGTGATTGGTAAATATAGAGGAAGACGGAGAGTCTGGGCGTGGTTATTGGTTAATATAACCGGGTGGTAAAGCTGTCCTAGAGGTCCGGGAAAGTCTGGAAAATGGTAGGTAATACTTAGGTATAATATTGGTTTCGTTGGGCAGCTAGCTTGGTCAAGTCTGAATATTAAGTCAAGGTGACTTGGTAAGTCTACATGACAAGGTGACTTAGGAAGTCTAGGTGACAAGGTTACTTGGGAAGTCCTAGATGTCAGGGTCAAGGTTAAAGGTGAAGGAGGGAGCTATAATGTTTATTTCATGTCTTTCCCTGTTTTTCTTATATGATGGTAGGAATGGATTCGGGTCGACCGATGATGCCTACAAGTATGTGTGTTTGTACTGACTCTACTCTTGCTATACCTTTTTGGTATAGTCTAGTTGCAGGTTGGTGATGTTTCATAGGTTCACGGCGATGAGGGTCTCCAGCAACTTCTGTCTTCGATTCCATGGCGGAAGTTGGGTCTTTTATCTCTTTGTGTCATCTTGTAGAAGCTCTTCTACCTGCTTAGACCAGATCCTAGGGGAGGGTGTTTTTAAAATATTGTGTAGGTTTTTCCGCAATTTATTATATAGCCTATTTCTGAACAGGATTTGTAGAGGAAAGGATTTCAATTATGTATAAAAGGAAGGACTATTTTCACAACTTCTTATTTTTCGGCAAGTTACCTGTTGGACAGGGGGTGAGGGTTCATTTATCTAGGTGATTAGAGTAGGCGCCCGCACGGCCTGCTAGGTTGGGTCGTGACAGATGGTATCAGAGCCTAGGTTACTGGTCTCCCAGTACAAGAGAAAAATGTCAAATAAAGTCCCGCGGATTGGTGTGTAGACATCCACATCTAATCCTAGGGAAGCTATGAAGTATTCTAGGGAACACTTCTCTTCTTTTATTCCTTTTCATGCGGTTTCATTACTTGCTTGTATGGGTTGAGTCCAATTGGTATCTCTCGATTCCAATTGGTATCTCAACAAGGTGAAAGATGTCATTGGACTCTGAGTATGACAAACAAGCAAGCGAAATTGGAACCGGGAAGGTTCCAATTGGTATCTGGCCTGGGAGGCTATGTAAAGGTTGGATGAATCGGCTAACGGTCATCCATGAAGCGAATGAAAGGTGATAAAACTGGTTTGATCGAGTGTTAGACCTTGAGACTCGTGATTGTATGCATTACATTATTTGAATGACCGCGATTGTGTGGTGTGTAGTTACTTGAGTTACTTTGAAATTTGTGGTTGGCAAGGAGTCTTAACTTGGTTATGTGTTAATAATTAAAGGAGTTCTTGTTTTGTAATTCAAGTGGTAAATAGTATGCTAAATGCGGGGCAGGGTCTTATCATTGGGAAAAATGATAAGGGAAAATGATACGTATACTTATGGGAACTCAGGTTTCAAGTGGTTGGTATGTGAATAAGTACCAGGGACAAGAGCTATTATTTCTTAAGAGTGGGAGTTATGGTAAGACATGGATGATCGGCTAATGGTCATCCATGGGACGAATAGAGAGTAAATTAGGTGACTTGATTTTGTTGTAGTCTGAAACTGAATTGTTTATGTGTTACAGTGCTTGTATGATTTCTTGATTGGTATGTGATTGGTTGCCTTACTGTGAAATTGTGGGTCTAAAGGTCGTCATAAATTGAATTGGTATGATTTTGTTGGTGATAAAATGCTATGTGTGCAGAGTAATATTTAATATTACTTTCGGGAAAGGACTCATCATTGGTTAAGATAGTGAGGGAAAAAGGATTTACAACTGTAGGGAAGCTTCAGTTTTAGGATAGTCGGGACTTGGTTGGGAACTAAGGGGAAAAGGGGTTATCATTGCTTGATAGCAGGGATTTCGGTAAGGAAATTCGCTTTTATGATAACTCCTGATCGTGACTTCAGTAAATTTACTCTGTCTTAAAGGTTTGTGATTTACTTTAGTGATAAATTATGGTAGGCCCCAATTGGAATGGTTTGCATTTACATTTGGGTATAGACTTATCATTAGTATAGATGGTAAGAGAAAGGGATTGGGAATCGTGACTGTAGGGAAGCTTCGGTTTCAGTATAGTCGAGACTTAGTTGGGAACCATGGAAACAAAGGAGTCATTAATGTGTAGTGACGGGAAGATATTGTTGGGAACAATTGTCTAGTGTTAACTCTTTGTGATTGATAATATTTTCTGCTGAATTGTGATGCGTTTGATGCCAGGAATGGTCTTACGGGTGGTTTAAGACTATGGCGGGATTTACAAGACTAGACAATGGTAACCGGGGAAGGGGAAGGATACACTTGCTGGAAATTTTGAACTTCTGGGATATTACCGTCGAGACCTCCATAGCAGAACTAGACCGCTATGGTGATCCCTCCATAGCGGGATTTTTACTGCCACAGCGGAAAGGCGCGGGGCAGAGTGCCTACCCTGCTTTCCCTTGTTTTCATTTCATTCCCGGGGCATCTAAAGGCAATGGTTACATTATGAGTTGCTATGTGAAGCAAGGAAAATGCCCAGATAGCTATTATAGTATGCATATAAGGTATTTGTCGGGAATATAGTACCCATGTGCGATAAAAAGGAAAGGGTAGATATGGTAGCCTGGGATGTTGATAAAATTATGATTGACCATCGGTGGGAATAGTCACTCATGTAGAATTTGATAAATGACCCATGATTGACTGAGTAGTGTGGGACACTACTCATGGGCTTGTACTGTGAGGGAGATTTTTGACTTTTGTTGGTATTGATGATCATTAGTGGTAAGGGTGTGCTCGCCATAACATTGGTTGGGGTGTAAGTACCCGGATAGACTTTTCCCCTAGAACGAGAGTCGCCAAAAATCTAAAGCTAGGATGAGTTCCAATGGAATCTTTGTTGTTGCATGATTTAGAGACATGTGGTGTCTTGGAGCATAGTGTTGATAGGAATAAGGTGATACTATGATATGTGAGGGGCATAGTACCCCGTAGGAAGCTTCCGGAATGAAGTTTGGGCTAGCAAAACTCTGGGCATAGTGGAAAGGATATCGTCATGGCGGGATCTATTCCCCTTGGCGAGGAAAACTATTTTTTCCATTAGGTGAGTTTCTTTTGCTCCGATGTTTCGACGAGGTACCAAATTTCTTGGGCACTCGAGGAGGGGTAATCTAGTTGCCTTGTGTAGCTCGAAGGAAGGGATTCCTTGACAGAGTGGGAGTGAATTAAATTTTGGGTTGAATTGGGTATACCAAGGAACTCAAAAGTTTTGGTGGGTTGCGTAATGTTAGATTTACGCTGTCATGGTAGAGCAATAAGATTGATGGACGGGCTTGTTCTCTCCCTCCGCCATAGAGATCGTTCGGGGACGAACGATAGGTAAATTGGTATCTATTTTAACGACCGGGTCTGTAGTTGTGGGTAGTCCAATCGTGCCAAGTTTTAGAGATAGAAAACTCTGAGTTTGGGAGTTTGAAATTCTGGGCTATGCTAGCCTCGATCGGTTTTGGGGCGAGGTAGAGTCTAGGGAAATCTGGGTAAGGATTGAACTAGGTGTCTTGGGTTAAGCTAGTTGTCCGCATAGCCAAAACATAAAGGAGTCCGGAGGACTTTTCAAAATAAAATTTGGGTAAGTAGAACTCCCAGAATCGCGTCTAACGTGAAAGGGTTGCTTCAGGTTGTCGGGAGAAGCAAGTGTGTTGTGAAATGGCCAAAACTAGCAGATTTCCAGATATTCTGTCTGTGACGAGCATGACCACATGCGATAGCGGCCACCGTTATAGCGGTGAAAATTACCACTATAGCAGCGGTCAAAGGGCGGTCAACCTGCTTAAGACCGCTATAGCGGGACTGCTATAGCGGAGCGGGGACCGCTATTATGGACCAACGGGGTTTTAATGCAAAAACATTCCCCAAGACATCAGTTTTTCACAAGTTCATTTTGGGATAAGGGCTAGGCGATTCCAAGCGTTTTTCCTCGTTCTTCCGTCAAAAATCTTCCCTAAGTAAGGCTTTCGTTCCCCAAACTCTGTAATACGTTTCCTATGTGGTAAAGTTGCTAGGATGGAAATTGGGGAAGGGTTGGAATGACCTAGGATAGTGGAATTTAGGGAAAGAAGGGGATTCCAAGCATGTATGTTCTTGGGTATTGTTAATAGTATGTTATTATGATCATAGGTTGTTAAATCCTCTATTTTATCCGTAAAAATGATAGAACTAGGAGATTTAATGGTGGAAACCCCAGGAAAAGGAAGGGATGATCATGGGTGGACTGGGGTTTGGGGATTTGGTATAGTCCGGGTAATGTGCAGGCCTTGTGTGTTAATTGTATGTACTGTGTGTTATTTTTAGACCAAGAATGAGAAAGGAATTCCGGTAAAAAGGATACGAAACCACGGATCTGGGCCTGCAGGACCGCCAGGAATGCCTCCACGGAGCCAGAAATGCATGGTTGCAATTTTTTGGCACCCAGGTAGGCTAGGTTTTCATAAGTAGTTAGACCTGTTTACTTTCCGTACTTGTTGTATAGTAGAAACGGAGAATCCATGTTTTAGGCCTTCGGGTACGGAGTCTGGCGAATTCGAGATTGGTTGTGTTATTTCTAGTATGTACGGAATGGTTGGTCTTGGTGTAGGTCAGGTTGTTATATCATGTTATTAGGTTGGTATTGGTTTAGGCCGGGTTGTTATGTTATGTTATTAGTTGGTCTTGGTATAGGTCGGGTTGTTATATCATGTTATGAATTTTGTCTTGGTGTAGGCCGGGTTATCGTATCATGCTATTAGTTGGTCTTGGTGTAGGCAAGGTTGTTACATTATGTTATGAGTTTGGTCTTGGTGTAGACCGGGTTGTCATGTTAACAGCTAGATGTGTTAGGGGGGATCCGGGTGGTTCCGGACTATGTAAAAGAGGTTTTGAGTTCATATTTTATTGTCATTAAGTGTACTAATGACGGTCAAGGATTAATTGTGTTAATAAGCATAATGATGGGTCTTGGGGTAGATCGGGTAGCCTGTGGAACACTTAGGTGTGGTTAGAGGATCCTTGGAGGGTTCGGGTTTTGGGATGAGAATGAGATTTAGATATAACTTTGTTATTCACACTGAATGTGTCAATGGTTGCTAGGTGAGTTGCAAGTGATTGGTAAATATAGAGGAAGACAGAGAGTCTGGGCATGGTTATTGGTTAATATAACCGGGTGGTAAAGCTGTCCTAGAGGTCTGGGAAAGTATGGAAAATGGTAGGTAATACTTGGGTATAATATTGGTTTGGTTGGGCAGCTAGCCGGGTAAAGTCTGAATATTTAGTCAAGGTAGTTGACTAGGGTAAAGGTTAAATGTGACTTGGAAAGTCTACGTGTCAAGGTGACTTGAGAAGTCTACGTGACAAGGTGACTTGGGAAGTCTAGGTGACAAGGTTACTTGGGAAGTCCTAGATGTCAAGGTCAAGGTTAAAGGTGAAGGAGGGAGCTATAATGTTTATTTCAAGTCTTTCCCTGTTTTTCTTATATGATGGTAGGAATGGATTCGGATCGACCGATGATGCCTACTAGTATGTGTGTTTGTACTGACTCTACTCTTGCTATACCTCTTTGGTATAGTCTGGTTGCAGGTTGGTGATCTTTCATAGGTTCACGGCAATGAGGGTCTCCAACAACTTCTGTCTTCGATTTCATGGCGGAAGTTGGGTCTTTTATCTCTTTGTTTCATCTTGTAGAAGCTCTTGTACCTTCTTAGACCAGATCCTAGGGGAGGATGTTTTTAAAATGTTTTAAAGGTTTTTCCGCAATTTCTTATGTAGTCTATTTCTGAACAGGATTTGTAGAGGAAAGGATTTCAGTTATGTATAAAAGGAAGGGATATTTTCACTACTTCTTATTTTTTCGCAAGTTACCTATTGGACAGGGGGTGAGGGTTTGTCTATCTAGGTGATTAGAGTAGGCGCCCCCACGGCCCGCTAGGTTGGGTCTTGACATTTAAGCTTCAGGGTTTGTTGCATGTTAAAGAGATTATGGGTTTATTGCATGTTTTAAGCTCCCAAATCTATCGAAGAAGGTAGAAATATTCATCTTTTAAGCTTCCTTTTCAACTTATTTCAGATCAAATCCCTCAAATTTCTTCTAATTTCACATTATTTCGTGGAGATTTCAGCTCATCTCAGCTCAAACTTCTTCTAGTTTTCCTAATTTCAGTCTGTGTGAGGTCAAGGTATGTTAGCTCAGCTCAGCTCAAATTTCGTCATCAGCTTTCAGTTTGGTTCATGTGTTGGTTTCTTGGTTTCCCTATTCTTTGGTTTCTCTTTATGTTTACTGATTCAAATTTGATATATTGGGACATGGGTAGAAAGCATATGGGTTTGTTGTACCTGATTTTGTTGCATTTCTATTTTGCATATGGGTTTGTTGTATCTGGGTTTGTTGCATGTCTATTTTGCATATGGGTTTGTTGCATCTGAGTTTGTTGCATTCTGTGATAGTATAAACTGATTATACTTTAAGCTTTGTAAGCTTCTTTGTACAAAGAAGATGGTATAAAATAGATTATTGTAGTTTGTAGAATAAATATTGTTGATGGGCTTAAGGAACTTCACCAGAATAAACAAGTTAATGTAACACAAGATGTTCAAATAATTGGGAAACCGTTATTGATATTTCAGTTTGCTTCTCTCCTCCTTTCTTCATCTCTCCCATTTCCAAACTATGTGACAATAATTTTTAAATAAATGCGTTGATTGATGTTAAATTTCTTTTTTCTGTCAATACCAAGTTCTATCTGAATTGAACATATTGGGATCCCAGTAGTGAAAGAATGTGGTTCATCAGGACCTTTTATGTTTCTTTGTGTTATTCCTTTTCTTCTTTGGTGTCTCTCTTCGCTGATTCTGTTTGAAGTAATTATAGATTGAAATATGACTTTTGAAAGAGTTAGTTTGTGGTTTGTTCCTTGGATATCATTGATAGGTTCTTTCTTTTGTAATTGATTCACTATTGTAATAAAATGGCGTACAACTTACTATAGAGTAATATTTTGGAACATCCTAATATTATTTTCTTTTGTTTCTAGTTTATTGTAATAGAGTTCCTTTTTTCTGTTGAGGTAGCTTGATTGAGATTATTACTGCGAAGTTATTTACACCTTGAATGTGAGAACTCAATTTGAAATTGAAAATTTTGTTCTGAAGGTTAGTTTAGTTCCATAGATCCAGTTAGGCATTTATTCTTTTTCATTATAAATGAAGTGTTAGATTAAAAATGTGTGTTGTAAATTGGTTGTTCAGTTGTAAAAGAATTAATGAATGTCTATGCCAGTCTATATATACTAAATGAATACATACTATATGTTGAATTATTTATATTTTTTATATTTCAATAGGAAGGTAATTTTTTATAAATTGCTTTCTCACTGATATCTTATGAACTGTTAATGTTGTTGCAGGCTGTTGCTTGATTCAACCTAATCATTTTCCCATCAGAGGAGATTATTTAGGAAAGTTGAAACTGCTGGAACTTCCTCACCTTGTTTTACATTAGTAAGAAATCTACTCTAATGTTGCTTACTGGAGTGTGTAAATTAGTATGTGTTATTTAGTTAAATCTGATAGTATGTGATAGTACTAAATTAGGTTGGCAATATATACTGCTTACACTTGGGGATTCCCTTTTTTTTCTTCTTCTGAAATTTTCCCCCTCGCACTAGTGTATTACTGGTATACACATTACAGTATAGACTCAGATAGAAGTTTTGATATTTGTATTATCTCGCACTAGTCTATTATCTGTTTATCCTTTTGATTCACTTAACAGGTTAGCATCTCACCTAAGCATTTTGATTCCCTCTATGTTCAGTAGTTGTGTAGCCTTGTATGAATACTAGGAGCTCACAGGCCACTACTTTATTTTTATTTCTTTTGTTTCTCATATTTCATCTACTTGTTACGTTATTCAATGATCGTATTAGTTTCTTAGATTGTTGAATCTGTGGGAACCTTCTCACCTAATCAAGTCTACATAGACCTTTACTCATTCTGAAAACTGATGCTTAGTCCAGTACTTATATTTCATGCGTATAGGCCAAATTATGCCTCAACTCAATCTTAACTTGAACAACTTGAGAGTTTATTTGAAATCTGTGTGAAGCAAGATCCGCGACTAGTTAGTATCCAGTCTCCAACATTTATTATGTATTTCTTCCTAAGGAGTATTAAAACTCTTAGGTTCTGTTTTGTGATTTATTTTTCTTTTCTATCACATCCAAGTCATTAGACTTAGATTGTTATTTGAAGACATTCTTATAGATTACAATTATATACAAGTTAAAGTCTCTGGAATCTATTGAAGTCTTTTTATCTTGTCTAAAAACACAACAATTATGCTCTCAAGTCTGAATGAATTGTACACGATTCCATGGGTAGGAGATCCCCTGTCAACCATCTCATCTGCCATTATCCTTAGAAAGCATGCTTATAAGACCAATATTGTGATTTTCTTTTGGGGTCCGTGTGTGTTTGTGTTGATGGGTATCTGAAATTGTTAAACTGTTTAAACTTAGTAATTTCCTTGTATAAGTTTGGCATAAATTTAAAGAACTTGGTATGAATAGTTAGTTAAATAAAGGAAAGTAGTTAGGTATCTACAGTTGTAAAACTGTTTAAAATATGTAGCATGCTACTTAGTTTTGTTATATGCAGGTGAAGAGGAATTGGATCTGCTGCATATTTAAACTTGGATTTGGCTTACCATAAAGGCTATGACTAGGTAATTTTTTTTTATCTTCTACCAACACATGCCAATACATGATTCTGATAACTTGCATGTGATTTTTAGAATTAAAGTGTACAGTAATTAATGTTTTTGTATATTGAAAGATCTGACATTAATGTTGGGTTTTTAGGAACTCAAATATTCCATCCAAGGATTGGATGCATTTACCTAGGTATTCCGATGAGTATATTAATGGTGTTGAATCTTTCTTAAATTTTGCTTACACTTATGGAGATCCTCAAGGCAAACAGATTCAGTGTTCATGTGATCGTTGTGGCAATGTATGTTGGATGGAAAGGAATGTAGTGCATAATCATCTAATAGACCATGGATTTGTTAAAAATTATAAAAGATGAATCAATCACGGGGAATGGAAAATCCAGTGGGATGTTGATGATCATATGGATGACCCATGTGATGATATTTATGGGTTGTTAAATAATCACTTTAGACATGTTGCACAAGATGAAGGTCCAAATGAAGATGCCAAGAAATTCTATAACTTAGTTGAAGAGGCTAGCCAAGAACTATATCCCGGTTGTAAAGGATTCTCTAGATTATCATTCACAATCCATTTATATTTGTTGAAGTGTCTACATGGATGGAGCAATGAATCATTCACTTCTCTTTTAGAGTTATTAAAAGAGGCCATGTCCGAGTTGAATATTCCTCCATCCTACAATAAAGCTAAGCCTATGGTAAAGGATCTTGGTCTTCACTATGAAAAAATTCATGCGTGTCCAAATGATTGCATGTTGTTTAGGAATGATGATAAGGATGCTTAATTTTGCCATGTTTGTGGAGCTTCTCGTTATATTAAACCTACTGAAGTGGACAGTGAGGTTGTGGAGCCTTCTAAAAGAACTCATCGTGTTCCAGCAAAATTTTTGAGATACTTTCCCTTAATTCCTAGACTTAAAAGGCTATTTATGTGTTCAAAGACAGCAGATCATTGAGGTAGCATGACGAGGAGTGTTGTAAAGATGGAAATCTAAGCCATCCCGCTGATGGACAAGCATGGAAAGACTTTGATAGCTTGTATCCGGATTTTGCACGAGATTGTCGTAATTTGAGACTTAGCTTGTCAAGTGATGGATTCAATCCATGAGTATATCTCATAGCACATGGCCAGTTATATTAATGGTTTATAATTTGCCACCTTGGATGTGCATGAAACCAGAATACTCTATGTTGTCTTTACTTATTTCTGGGCCCCTATCACCGGGAAATGATATTGATATTTATTTACAACCATTGATAAATGAGTTAAATTTATTGTGGAATTCTGGAGTTGAAACATATGATTCTTCAAGAAATCAAACCTTTCAAATGCGAGCAACTCTTATGTGGACGATCAGTGACTTCCCTGCATATGCTATGTTATCTGGTTGGAGTACAAAAGGAAAGATGGCCTGCCCTTATTGTAAATTTGGCACCAATTCTTGCTTTCTGAAACATAGTAGGAATATGTGCTATATGGATCATTGTGTTTTTCTACCCATGGATTATCCGTGGAGATCTAACAAAAGATCTTTCAATGGAAAAAATTGAATTTAGGCCTCCTCCGGCTTTGTTAAATGGAACTGATGTGCTGGATAGATTAAAAAACATGAGCATTGTGTTTGTGAAGAAGAGAAAGATATAAAATGATGGCCCGTGGAAAAAAAGGTCAATCTTCTTTGAATTGACTTACTGGAAGCACAACCCATTACCTCACAACCTTGATGTAATGCACATAGAGAATAACATAGTTGACAACGTAATTGGAACTCTTTTGGATATTTTTGGCAAAACAAAGGATCATACAAAGGCTCGTTATGATTTGTAAGAGATGGGAATTAGAAAGAACCTTCATCCAAAAGATACAACGGATGGCAAGAGAACAAAGATGGTAAAAGCGTGCTTCTCAACTAATGGAGAGAAATCAATTTTTTGTGGAGTTATAAAGACAGCAAAAGTGCCTGACGGTAGTGCCTCTAACATATCTAGGTGTGTGCAACTAGATGAAAGAAAAATATATGGTTATAAGACACATGATGCTCATTTCATGTTACATTACTTGCTGCCAATTCCAATTAAAAGCATCCTTCCTGATCCTATTGTTATTGCTTTGATTCGTCTGAGTTCCTTCTTCCGTCGGTTCTGTCAAAAAGTTATCACACTGTAGGAGATAGATTGCTTAGAAGTAGAGATCATAGAAACAATAAATCAGTTGGAGTGAATTTTTCCTCCTACATTTTTTTGATATAATGATTCATTTGCCTATTCCTTTAGCAAATGAGGTGAGATTAGGAGGTCCAATTCAGAATCGATGGATGTATCCCTCTGAAAGAGATATGTGTACATTCAAATCGTATGTCCGCAACAAAATTATGCAGAAGGATCTATAGTAGAGACATATTTGGTTGAAGAGTGTTTAACTTTATGCTCTAGATATTTGCATGAGGGCGTACGCACCAGATTTAATAGAAGAGCCCAAAATGATGATGAACGTGGCTCGAGTGATGCGCAAACTTGCAGTTTGTTTCCTAACAATGGTTGTCCTTTAGGAGCAAAGAAAGTTGTTGGTACTATTTTAAATAGCAAGTCATTAAATCAGGCGCATGCATACTTATTGGCCAATTGTGATGAAGTTCAAGAGTATATTATGTACTATAATCACTTCTAGTATTTCCTTTTTACATATAGTTTTCAACTTATTTTATTTATTATCCTAACAAATAAAAATACTTGTGTGTAGAGAGCATGAACTTGAAGTTAATAATCAGCCGCGAAGATCTAAATGGAGAAAGGCTAAGAATCATAGTCAGAGCTTCTCCCAATAGTTTGAAATTTGTGCTTTTCAAGAGGATGTGCCTGATCTTATAAAAGAATTGGCTAGAGGACCAAATTCAGTTGCTAAAAGATATTCAGGGTATCTTATTAATGGATATAGATTCCGTACTAGGTATCATGATGCAAGGCGTAAAACCCAAAATAGTGGTGTTACATTAGTTGCCTCCACCACAAGCTTTGCAAGCTCAAAGGATAAAAATCCAGTTGATGCAGATTTGGTTTATTATGGCAGAATAGTTGATATAGTAGAGTTAGACTATTATGGCCATTTTAAAGTTGTTTTATTTAAGTGTGACTGGTATGAGGTTGAAAAAGATATGTATGGTCTTACTTATGTCTATTTCAACAAAAAATGCTCTTTGGAAGCCTTTTGTGCTAGCATCTCAAGTGCACTAGTGCTTCTATGTTCAAGATCCATATGATCAAGATAGGCATTATGTTATGAAGACTGTTCCGAGAGACTTGTTTAATGTAAGTGATTAGGTTGAACAAAGTTATGAAAATGAGCTTTCTGAACATTTGATGGTCCCATATATACCAGATGATGATGGTGAAGTCATCTTAATAAGGAATGATGTACCATAAACCATTATTGATGTCGATGATATGGCTGCTGAAGGATTTCTTGCTCAACAACTTGAAGTTGAGTATAACGACGAATCTTAAGCTGAGTCTGAAGACGAGTATAAAGATGAGTTTGAAGACGAGTTTGAAGATGATTCTGAAGATGAGTCTAAAGAAGTGTCTGGAAATGATTTTGATGATGAACCATGACTTTATTATTTTGTTGTTGACCCATAGTATTAGCTTTCTCTTTCTGTTATTTGACGGTTTACTGGTACAAAAACTCTTAGCTATGTAATATGTAGAAACACATATGAGATTGGCAATGTTTATGTATTTTGTTTGAATTTTTTATTGTGTCTGATTGTTATTCTGATTTTGACCCATAATTAAAGCTTACTCTTTTGTATTCCTGATTATTATTCTGATTTGTAAACTACACTTGTTACTTAAATATCCATTTTTTTATTTTTCAGGTAGTGGTCATCCTAAAAAGGTGTGCAGACTAATGATATTTGAGGCAGCACAGTGATACTAAACAGGTATCTCATATTTATTGCCTGCAATCTGCTACAAACTTTATACTTTTTTAAGGTGTAAGTCTATATGATAGTGTTAGTTTTTGATAAAGTTTAGTTCTTTGATGTTTTTCAAATGTTTCTTGCTCAGGAGAAGTGGATGAGAATGACTATTTTCTGGTTATTGGACACTTTTTTTCTTATAAACTGATAAAACACATGTCATATTAAATGCTACCTCTATACTGATAATATTATTTTATTTTAAAACTTCTATGAGGTGGACTGATAACTCTATGTCACAATTTGTGTACTAATAATAAAACAGAAATGTCAAATTCTTGAGAATCCTGTGACATATTTTCAAGTAGTGATCCAGATTGTATTAGGTGTTGTTCACTGCTGAATGATCACTTAGAAATTATACATATATGTTACACATAGATATTTATATTTTTTCTGGGAGGAGATTGTGGCTTGGTGGTTAATTTATCTGGGCTGATTGTGGCTTAACAAGTTAGAAACTTGTTCCTTGTAATTCACTCAAATGCTCTATAGACAAGCCTAATGGTTGATGAGTTAAAAATAGGTTCAATTGCTTCAATTCATCAATTCTTATTTTCTTGTGCATCAAATAGTCTGTTACAAGGACTTTCTAGAGGTGCTAAAGGTATATTAGGTTGTCTCCGTGCATTCCAGCAGCATTAGTAAATAGTTTCTTGCCCTTCGATTTCTATTAGTACTTGTTGTTCTTTGCTTCGATTATCGCATTGCCTTTTTTCTTTCATTTCTGAATGTTATGTAATGATTTTGTTATGTCTGCTTTGTGTCTGTATGTTATTTTTAACGTTACTTGAGATGAGGGTCCCCAGACCCCACCTATTGAGATTACACTGTGTATGTTATTATTGTAAAGTTAATCTTTTAGTACAGAGTGAACTTGATGGTAAAATTTAATAGAAACTAATACTAATATTTTTGTCGATAGAAGTTGTTAGCTATTAGAATGTTGCTCTGATGATGAGTTTAGCTTTCATGTGAATAGCTGTAATGTTACCTATCCTGCTGACTTTCATTGTGTTGTTTCTTCAGTTTTTCTCTTCTTTTGGTAAAGTTACAATGTAAAATATGGAATGAGGTAGAGTTATTAATTTTGTTTTCACTTACTGTGTGGCTTTGGTACTACACGGTTTCCCTTAAATTTGTAAATAATGAAGAATGATAAAGACAAGAGAATAATGACCAAGCAAGTAACGGATTAACAATGTTTAAAATCTTTTGCCTTCTACATTGAAAAGGAACTGTTTTCATCAGTTGTACTTTTGGTCTTTTATATATATATAGTTTCCTCATGCCGTCAGATTTCTGTTATAATTTTGATGTGTTTTCTATTTCTGTTCAGAGTTGAAGTCACTGAAAGAGAAGAAAACAGAGAAATTAGAAGAAGGTAAGAAGAATGAGTCAGGCAGCAGTTGTAAAGAAAAAAGTCCTGAATCCGAATAAAGCTCAAAGTCCTATGAAGAATATGAATTCCAATGTTCAATACCGATCAAGTACGAAATTGGCCCAGCAATATAAGATTAAGAGAGAACAACTTGCAAATGAACACAATGATAAAACTAGAAAAGTGCAGGCACCAATGGCGCTTAAAAGAAAGAATCCTGAGTCGTCCGTTCCACAACAAGGAAAGAGTAACTTGCTTGGGCACAAGACAATGATCCAATTGTCCTCAGAGAAAGGGATTAATACTTCACAGATAATTACTGGAAAAGGACAAAACAAACATAAATTATTTCAATCTCAAATTGGAGAGTCCATTCAAAAGAAAGGAATGGAATTACCTATGCACAACCTCATGTTCCAAGCCTCTTGAAAGATAGATGTAAATACTTCACATATTATTGGAAGAGCACAAGAGGAAAAGAAACAACATGTTATTCAAGGGATTTAAAACTGCAAGCAAGTGAAGAGGAAGTCAGTCCTACCTGCGACTAGTCTTGATCAGTTTTTAAAAAAATAAGAGATACACGTAGGTGGTGAAAAATAACATGATATTCACACAACAACCGATCTGCCGGCTTCTTTTGTTGATGAACATAATAAAGATTTGGATGATCTTGCGGAACAATAAGAAATAGGTGAGGATGAGTGTGCTAGAGATGAGGATATGGACATTGATTGCAGTACACATGGTATGTCTTAAGTTTTTTTAAGTTTATTTCTCATTTTTCTTTTCTTATTTCTTCACTATTACATCAATCTAGGGATATCGGAGAAGAAAAAAGTTCGAGGACAAACAACATGTAAAAATATTCACGCAAGAAATTTAGATGAAATAGAGGAGGTTATATTTTACAAAGGACAAGCAGTGGGACCAACTGGCAAGACTGTTTCTAGCTTAAGCAGCTTCATAGGAATAGTTGCAAGGAATCCTAGATTTATCACCTTGATGTACACTAGCTGGCATGCTGTGCCAGAGGAAAATAAAAAACGAATGTGGGACTATGTCAATGTAAGAAAAAATAATATTTGAGATTGTATATTTATTGTCTGTTATTACTAACTCAAGCTAAATAAAATTTGTTTTGCATAGTCAAAATTCTTAATTCCAACAGAAGGGGAGAACTGGGTGATGGATGGTCTTCGTGATGCTTGGAGGCAACACAAGAGAAGTATTAAACAAAAATATTTTGATAAGGAAATGACTGAAGAACAAATGCTAGAAAAATGTCCCGATGACATTCCTGAAGTTCAATTGCGCCAGTTGATCATGTATTGGAAACATCCAAATGTTCAAGTGAGACTAAAACAATGTATTTCTACTCTTAGACATAATTTGCATCATTTATATTCTTTGTTTTTTGAGTTTTAAATTAATACATCTCTTTTTATTGAAATTTAGGCCCTGAGCGAGGTAAATTCTCAAAATAAAAAAAAACAAAAGTGGATGCATCGAATGAGACCTATTAGTTTTGCAAGAGTACGCTTGGCATTGGTAATATTTAGTAGACACACTGTGAAAATTTGAATTTTTTATTTTTTGTACTTTGTCAGAATGTATTAGTGTCTGTTTTAACTTCATTTTAATATAATTTGTAGCGTGCAACCAAATAAAACAAGGAGGAACCATCACAGTCTGAAATGTTTATTGCAACTCGTACAAAGACGGGGAAAGAAGTTCAAGCAGATAGCCAAATTGTAATAGTAAGTGATAACACTCAAAGTACCACTCCAATTAAGAAGCGTAAGCGATCGTTGTCAAATATAGAACCCAACAAAGGTTGGGGTCGATCCCACAGAGAATATGGTGAAAGTTAAGTCTTTAGTGAATTAGTTGACTAATGGTCAATAGTTTCCGGTAAATAAAGGGGGGTTTTGGGTGATCAAAATGGAACAAAAATAATTAATAATTTATGAGAATAATCAGTAGGAGAATGAACTAGGGAAGTGTTTACCATGGCGTTGGTAACGATGTCGATCCTAAACTTAATCGGGTTCTTTCTATATGCATATCACGATGTGATTGAATTAACGGTATCGTCTAAACGTTTCTCAACCAAATAGACGAATTTACTTTTCAATTCTCTCGAACTTGAAAAGGTGTGCTTTTAGATTTCAATCCTAAACATCAAGTAGATTAATCTAGTTACAGCATTAATCATAAGACGAGAGTTGGTAGTCTCGAATCCTCGTCGTTAATCAAGTTTCTCGGTTTTAATCTCTTTACTCAAGCAAATTAAACCTAGGCATGTTCTAATATTTGCAACCACTAGAAAACGTTAAATAATGAATGATTAACAATGTGACAACATATATATTGAACTCGTCGCTACCCGGAATCTATATCGCTACTTTATCCATGGCTCCCACAACCCTAGTTGTGGGAGGTTTAGTTAATCATGCTTGTAGAAGAATAGAAGAAAGCCATATTCATAATAAAGAAAAGAGATCCTTACAATGTAGTGAAAACAATCTTCAATTATTCCAAGAACAAGAAAACAAAGATCCCAAGAACAAATCAAGAACAAGATTTAAGGAGGAGGAAAACGTGTGTAGTGTGTTTCCTCTCTCTAAAATCGCTCAAAAACTCCTAAAACTATTGGGTAATGTATTGGTAAGTGCCTAAATAAAATAAACCTAACATAGGGTATTTATAGGAGTCCAGGAAGTAAACCCAAAAACGCTCGGATTCCGTGTCGCCGACTGTCTCAACTTGACGGCTTGGGGTGACGGACCGTCACCACCTTGACGTACCGTCACGACGGCCGTCACCCCTAGACAGTGTCTTGCCACCACTTGACGGTCTCTGTGATGGACCGTCACTCAGGCCGTCACTCTTATCCAGAATGTCTTTTTGCTCGTATTTCCTTCCGTTTCCGTGTTTGTCTCAATTTCCTACAAATATAACATAAACTATCAAAACGACGACGGTTGTTCGAAAACGTACGATTGTTCTTAGTTAAAAGGAGTCGAAAGTGCCATAAATTGGCGGCACATCAACACCCTCAACTTAGACGTTCGCTTGTCCTCAAGCAACATAACATAAAAGAAAAACAACACGACGACTCAACTAAGCAAACAAACTCGTGTCTCTAGAAACTCATGGTCATTCAACATCTTCAATTTTAATTCAAGCTCCCTCGTAGCACACAAATGTATGAAACGCTAACTTGCAAGGATCCAAACATGTCATTCCGATATGATAGAATATTATGCATACACACGCACCGCTATCCTAACAGTCAATAGACAATACAGAAATCTTGATGCCCTCACCACAAAGAAGTCCCACACACAAGATTTGGGACTAGGTAAGCGCTCACACTCACAAATGATTTCAAACAATGCACATGCGATACCATAGGCTTGCCCTTACTATTCTATTTCAGTTTTTCAGAAAGCCGCTCAGGATCACTACAGGACTTGTTTAGGCTTGTAATGAGGCTTTGGGTGCAGGTAGAATACGTTTGGGGAATAGTAACTAAACCCTTCTTGGAACCACCGACATCTTATTACCACATAACTTTACTTTGTCCATCCTTATTCACCTCTTTATTTCCTTCTTTCTAGCTACAGGTGCGGCCTCTTTATTTTGACAATTCTTTTTATTACTTTTTCGTTCTTTTTCATCTCTTTTTTTTTGTTTTCTTTTCTTTTCTTAGGCACACACCCGAATTTTCATTCTATTCACAACCAATCTTCTCCATCCTCTTTTTCTTCTCATTCACCTCTATAGTAGCCACCCTCAACTTAGGCTGATTACCTGAGTTGAGGTGCACAATGTCCACGGAAGGACCAGGGCCAAAACAGGGTTTACCTCTATAGTAGCCACCCTCAACTTAGGTTGATTGCCTGGGTTGAGGTGCAAGATGTCCAAGGAAGGACCAGGGCCAAAATAGGGATTCAAAGTTAAACAGGAACGGTGATAGGTTATTGAAAGAATATGGTCAATTATGGCTCAAACAGGGATCAAAGGGATTATGCGAATTTGGACGGTCTTTTAGGCTAAGTGGACTGCACACAAAAAGGGTCTGTGATCCTTTCCTAAGCAACCAACTTCAAACTTAACAAAATAGACCGGGCAAGTTCTAGATGCATGCGCAGAGTAAGAATTTATAACAATAATCTCACACACACTTGGCACCAAGAAACTATATCACTACCAACTACCAAACAACCGCTCGGCTTAAGCATACTCATTCTAATCATAATCACACAATGACATCCAAGGATCCAGACAGTCAATCGTTTCAACATAAGTACAAAACCAGAAAATTTTTAAAGGGGCCTCGTTTTAGTCAAGGGGCCTCGTTTTAGTCAAACAAACGCCATGATGTCTTTCCATAGACACTAAAAAACAACTAAAAATTAAAACCTAAATATGCCGGTTCTACTAGATAGCACACCGGAGGGAAAAGAACTCGGCAACAAAAACCCTCAGTGGTGACTCACAGGTTTCCCAACAACACCCTCAACTTAGACTCATGCATTGTCCCCAATGCATACATGTGAAAGCTAAAAACTGTGAGAGAAAGGAATACCTGTGAAGTCAATAGGACTCAGATTCTGGAATGATGTTGGAGACCATCAGGGTCTCCAAAATAGGAGAACTCGATGGAGTACGTGCGTGCGCCAACCTCATGTTGCACTCCAACTTCCTCTTTTATTGGCTCCGTTGCTTGTCGTGACCGCTTCTTCGCTCTTTCTTTGCAGATTCTCTTGCGGTGTTTTCGTTTCCTTGATCTAATTTCACCGCTTTCCTCTACATGTTTCCCTTCTTGCAGCATCCTTCTCACAACAGCTAGCGTCTCGACCAAACCCTTCTTCTCAAGATGCACATCCGCAGGAGCTTCCTCAATAGCATTTATGACCACGACCACCCTCATGTCACTTGGTTGCTTCATCAATTTGGACACATCAAACTTGACAACTTCATTGTTTAGTCTGAAGGTCAGTTCGTTTCTTTCCATGTCAACCAATACTCTTGTCGTGGCTAACAATGGTCGTCCCAAGATTATGGGAACTTCAAAATTCACTTAGCAATCCAAGATCACAAAGTCAGCTGGGAAGATAAGCTTACCGACCTTTACTAGCACATCAGACAATATTCCCACCGGTCGCTTTACTGAACGGTCAGCCATCATCACTCTCATGGACGTTGGTTTAGGAGCTCCCAAACCCAATTGGTTATAAACTGCTAGCGGCATCAAGTTGATACTAGCACCAAGATCACACATGGCTCTTCCGAAGTTGAGCTTCCCGATAGTACAGGGAACAGTAAACGCACCTGGGGCTTCCTTCTTTTCGACTAATGATCTAGAGGAAATAGCACTGCAATGGTGGAGGTTATCTTCTGGTTCAAAACTTACCGACCTCTTCTTGGTGATCAAGTCCTTCATGAACTTGGCATATCCGGGCATTTGTTCAAGAGCTTCAACCAGTGGGATGTTAATTGATACCTGCTTGATCATGGTCATGAAATTCAGGAATTTAGCATCGTCCACTTTCTTCTTCAGGCGTTGTGGGAAAGGAGGCGGTGGTCGATGCATCATAGTTGGAAGCTTTTCAGCTTCCTTGCTTTTCTCCGCGGGCTTTAGAGTAGCCTCCTCGACTTCCTTGTCGTTGGCTTCATCACCCTCAACTTGAGTCTGAGTTACCGGATGTGATTCCGGTAATATTTTGCCGTTTCTTGTAGTGATCGCCATACAGCTCGCGTCATTCCTCGGATTTTGAATCGTTTCACTCGGCAAGGTACCTGTCTTCCTTGGATTTAGAGATGCCGAGATTAAGCCCACTTGCTGCTCCAATTGCTTAATCGAAGTGGAATGCGACTCCACTATTTGACTCATGGCCGATAACTCAGTCGTTATCTCCTTTACCCCAGAGTCAGTCGATTCTACCTTCAGCAGCATCTTCGCCATCATGTTCTCTAGCTTGGCCGTCCCTGTCTCGGTGTTAGCTCTGTCCCGATTACCAGGTGGTACATACAAGCCACCTCTATCGGTGTTATTCCTCCAGTTTCCTTGATCGCGATTGTAGCCAGCTTTCTCATAGTAGTTGTCCTTCTGATAGGTCTGACCTTGGTTTTCTTGGCCATTGGCCTGGAAACCCCCCAAGTAATTTGCCTCCTCATCAGTTTCCAACTCTGTTGCTCTACCTTGGGAACCCACAGCTTTTACCTTCTCCATACCTCCTGAGAACAAGTGCTTTGTCAGTAGGTCCAACTGGGTTTTCAGATGCGCCATGTCTTGGTCGCGGTCCTCCTCTTTTCTGCGCTGCTCAGCTGACATACCAACTGCATAAGTGCTAGCTGCTACCTCTGAATCCCGTGTGTGCCAGGCCCTGTTGGTTTTGGTGAGCCTGTCCAAAATAGTTGTGGCATCGGCAAAAGTGTGACCCATAAATGCTCCACCTGCTGTGTTGTCTAACGTCGGCTTGGTAGCCGAATTCAGTGCCCTGTAGAATGTTTGCATCAAAAATTTATCGTTCAACTGATGGTTAGGGCATTGTGTTATCTTCTTTTTGAATCGCAACCAGGTCTCGTGCAATGCTTCGTGAGGTTGCTGTCTAAAATTGCTAATCTCATCCCTCAATTGTATCATCCTAGAGGGAGGAAAGAACCTTTCTAGGAAAGCTCCTTTCAACTCTCCCCAAGTTGTGATAGAGTCGGGGGTCAGCTCTGTCAACCACAATGCTGCCTCATCAGATAGAGACAACGGAAACAACCTGAGCCTGATTGCCGTCTGACTTACTCCAGGCAACTCGAACGACTTGCAGATGCCCACGAAATTCATCAGGTGCTGGTTTGGATCATCACCAGCGGCACCACGGAACACTCCTCTCAAGTTCAACAGCTGGATCATCGTGCTAGTGATGTTGAACTTGGCTCCGGGCGCTAGCGGTGGAAGAGCAATGGCGCCCGTAGCGCCAACTCCATCCAAGTCGATATCTTCATCATTCAGCATAACATCGTCCTGCAGACCACCAGCATTCAGATTGTGTTGGGCCTGCAGTTCTGCAGCGAGCCTTGCTGCCTCTTGTTGTGCGGCCATATTCCGCCTTAACGTTCTAGCAAGCTCGGGGTCGTAAGGTAATGTTGATTCACCTGAGCGCCGGGTACTTGGCATGCACAACTCTGTACCCTGTCAAAAACAAAAACAACAAATAAACGTAAAAGCAGGAAAGTATGACTAAGAGTCAAATAAACACACCAGACTTAACAAACAACCGTAATTCCCCGGCAACGGCGCCAAAATTTGATAACGCTCAAAGTACCACTCCAATTAAGAAGCGTAAGCGATCGTTGTCAAATATAGAACCCAACAAAGGTTGGGGTCGATCCCACAGAGAATATGGTGAAAGTTAAGTCTTTAGTGAATTAGTTGACTAATGGTCAATAGTTTCCGGTAAATAAAGGGGGGTTTTGGGTGATCAAAACAGAACAAAAACAATTAATAATTTATGAGAATAATCAGTAGGAGAATGAACTAGGGAATTGTTTACTATGGCGTTGGTAACGATGTCGATCCTAAGCTTAATCGGGTTCTTTCTATATGCGTATCACGATGTGATTGAATTAACGGTATCGTCTAAACGTTTCTCAACCAAATAGACGAATTTACTTTTCAATTCTCTCGAACTTGAAAAGGTGTGCTTTTAGATTTCAATCCTAAACATCAAGTAGATTAATCTAGTTACAGCATTAATCATAAGACGAGAGTCAGTAGTCCTCGGATACCTCGTCGTTAATTCAGTTTCCCCGGTTTTAATCTCTTTAACTCAAGCAAATTAAACCTAGGCATGTTCTAAATGTTTGGCAACCACTAGAAAACAGTAAATAATGAATGATTAACAACGTGACAACATATATATTGAACCCGTCGCTACCCGGAATCTATATCGCTACTTTAGCCATGGCTCCCACAACCCTAGTTGTGGGAGGTTTAGTTAATCATGCTTGTAGAAGAATAGAAGAAAGTCATACTCATAATAAAGAAAAGAGATCCTTACAATGTAGTGAAAACAATCTTCAATTATTCCAAGAACAAGAAAACAAAGATCCCAAGAACAAGATTTAAGGAGGAGGAAAACGTGTGTAGCGTGTTTCCTCTCTCTAAAATCGCTCAAAAACTCCTAAAACTATTGGGTAATGTATTGGTAAGTGCCTAAATAAAATAAATCTAACATAGGGTATTTGTAGGAGTCCAGGAAGTAAACCCAAAAATGCTCGAATTCCGTGTCGCCGACTGTCTCAACTTGACGGCTTGGGGTGACGGACCGTCACCACCTTGACGGACCGTCACGGCGGCCGTCACCCCTAGGCAGTGTCTTGCCACCACTTGACGGTCTCTGTGATGGACCGTCACATGTGTGACGGACCGTCACTCAGGCCGTCACTCTTATCCAGAATGTCTTTTTGATCGTATTTCCTTCCGTTTCCGTGTTTGTCTCCATTTCCTACAAATATAACATAAACCATCAAAACGACGATGGTTGCTTGAAAACGTACGATTGTTCTTAGTTAAAAGGAGTCAAAAGTGCCGTAAAATGGCGGCACATCAGTAAGTCATTTTTGTGCTACATTCTTCTTCTTCTTCTTTTCATTTGCTGGACTGTTTACTAGGGGGAATCGTACAAAGACGGGTAAATAAAAGCCATGTGCATATCTGGATAATTATCTTGATAATCTGTGTATTATGATCACTGTCATAGTACCTTTATTGAGATCGTGTTTTGAAAAAATACTAATGTTATAGGTGGGAGCTTGATAAGTATATATGCTTTAACACCAGTCTCTTTAATCTGCCTCATTGTCAAAAGTCACTATGCTGGAAAATTCTTTGTCTGCTGCTGGTGAGAAGTACATGTTTATGCAAAAGCTTCGCTACTTTGTTTCTGTTATATGTGCTGGTTTTCTGATTTATGAGCGGCATAGTATGTATTTCCATATATATTCTAGTTTCGTTGTTCTAGTACTCATGATACGACCACTGAGCTTTCATTAATTCAGTTTTAGGCAATTAAATTGAGAAAAGATGACCTACAAAGGTGACAAGCACAGTTGCACTTATAGTTGTGAAATAGTATCAGTTACTGGGAATTTGGTAGGGTGCTCTTCTGGAAATTGGTCTAATAGGTGGTTCATGCACAGTCTGATGCAATTTTAGGATCCATTTCATTATTTAGTGTTAGGTATAGCTTGACACATGATTAAGCCTTTAAACTAGGTGTAGTGCAGCTTGTTTGGGTTCTAGTGTATATTCCTCGGACAGATTATTGATGTTTCTATGTTTCTGATGTTCCTACTATTGTCTAACTAAAAGAGAAGAAACTCGACGATCAAGGTGGAGATCACCAAATCAACATTGGATTCTTTTCCCTTTTGTTGCATACCTGATACATGAAAAGTTATAAAAATTAGTCTTCATGGAAATGGAAATAACCAAGGAACATAGTAAGTAAGATCCAGCAACGGAAAGAGAATGATCTAATTATTGGTGCACTTTTTCAGTATGACAGTTCCATTGCACATCAGTTAATAAAAAGGTTGCTGATTTTATTTATTCTATGTTTGTTGGAGATTGTTCCATATGATACTTATACGGTACGGTAAAACTGTGAAAGTAAAATTAACAAAATCTAGAATGACAAGTAATGAGACTACTCCAGTAAATAGAATTTGTAATGAGCCTACTCCAGTAAATGGAATTTGTAATGAGCTTACCCTGGTCCATTTTTGTTGCATGCAGTCATACAAAATCTTCTGTTTTTGTAAAGATGTAAACTTAGTAATACAAATGTTACTTTCCTAAAATAAAAACCTCTGTTGAGTGAACTGCAGGTCCCAAGAACCTTTTGTGTTCATATATGCTTTTTACAGAACATTTTTTAGACAGGCTGAACTTCAGAATCATCAAAATTCTGGGGGAACAACAGATGATGCATTCAGGGCAGTATTTGGAAAGGAGCAGCCTGGTCGAATTACATGTTATGGTAGATCAGTGACAGCTAGTTCTCTGGAAAAAAAATGAGGAAATGAATAAGCTTAAACAAAATCATGCCAATGAAGTCACTTCTCTTAAGGAAGAACTGTGTGAAATGAGAGAAGAAATGCGACATTTTTTTAGTCAATTAGTGCAAAACAAACCTGGAATAAATGTTCACGATATACCAGGATCTGCCGGATCTAACCTTCCTTCACCTGTTGATACAAACAGTGCACAAACTTTAAAAGGGAAAAATCTATCAAATTATTCTGGCTCAGCTAATGCTTCATTTTCTGAAAAGGTACTTTAGATTTATCATTCACAAGTTGGTTTCTTTCCTGGACTAATACTTAATTACTTTTTCAAAAAAGTTCATTTAGGAAGTATTGGGGGCATGGCTTTTAAATTGGAGTTCTGATTTGGGCTTATAAACGAGAAGTAGAGAAAGCTTAGGCTTTATGATCGGGGGCTCTGGTTTGGGCTTGTAGACGTGAATTGAATAAAGGTTTGATTTTGGTTTTAATTTGTTAATAGGGACTAGAAGAGGTGCACAAGCTTTCTATCGTAGCTTGCTGCAAATAATTAGCCAGAAGTGATCCTTTTCTTTTCTTTAAGTTTGTGGTAAATGCTAAAGCAAATGCAGGATTTCCATAAATTATGGTCTATGAAAAGTTGATCAGTTCATGCACCTACCAAGATCTCTTGTTGAGTTGAATGATTTGTCTGTAGATTATTTAAAATTCATAAAAGAAAGTTCACAAGCAATTCTCTTTTTTTTCCAGCAAACTTGTTAGTTACTACAACATCAAGTTGGTTTTGGTTTTGATTTGTAAATGGGGACTGGAGGAGGTTCATAAGCTTTGATTTTAATTTTGGTTTTGATTTTGATTTCAATATGTGTCTTCCATCAGTTTAGGTCACAATCATGGAGGATTCAATGTCACAAGTTTGTTTTTATTCGACCACACTTTATGTTGAATATTGTCATGTGATAAATGCATTTGTATACTGAATACACCTGTGTGCAGCCTGAAGAATGAAAGGCTACTTCCTGTTTTACATCATGTTTGGGTCTGTTTGAAGAAATATGGTTGCTGACTCTATTAGCTCAACTGATATCTCTTATTCAACTCAGCAAATTAACTGCATGTGACAACATATATGCAGTCCTTATTTCTGAAGGAAAATAAACCTGAATCTAGAAGTATAACTTTCTGTTATCGCTAGTTGGTCTTGTCGCATTGAACATGATTTTTTTCTAACTTTAAATTTTATTTTAAATGTGTAGGAAAATGCCGGTGATCAAATTTAAATGGTGGCCTCAAGTCAACTCGGCCTTTTTGAAGTGAATGATCAAATAGTTTTTGAACTATTGTGATATATGTTTGAAGTACATTTTGTTTTGTGTAATGAAATTTATCTTTAGTACTGATCTAAGAATGTGTTAGTGCATTTTGAATACATTATTGTTTTCGAAGTTTGTTGTAAATGAACTATACATTTCAATATTTATTAGATAATTCGTGTTCGAGATCATTTATATATGTATATATATATATATATATATATATAATTTCTGGTTATATATGTATATATATATATATAATTTCTGGTTATATATATATATATAATTATGGCTCTGTATATACATAATTTCTGGCAATATATATGCAAACCAAAATTATTATTTTCTATTTATACAATGTTGTCACACTTAAAAAGTGTGGCTATAGAAATGTTAATAAGTGTTGTTGAAGAAGAGGTATAAAAGGCTGCACTTTTAAAGCGTAGCCAATAACAAAGCTAAGATCACGCTTTTTAGTTGTAGACTTATCAAATAAAGTGTTTCCAAGGAGATGCTACAAAGCGTGGCATTTGTAACACATAGGCCATACTTTTTAACCGTAGCTTCAGTGGCCACACTTAAAAAGCGTGGGCAATAACAAAGCTAAGGCCACGCTTATAAATGTAGACTTATCAAATAAAGTTGTTGTCAATGAGATGCTACAAAGAATGGCCTTAATAACTCATAGGCCAGGCTTTTTAACCGCAGCTTCTATGACCACGCTTAAAAAGCGTGGTCTAAAGTCAATAGTTACGCCCTTTTAGTCCACCCACAAAAAAGTGTGGCCTAAAGGCCAAAAATGTAGCCTTTGATCAAAGGCCACACTTTTTGCTACTTTAGGCCACACTTTACAAGGGTGGAAAAAACACTAAAATATTGTAGTGTGATCATTCAACCTCCTTATATCACCTTCACTTGATAGCACCTATTTTTGCTTTTCAATTTGCTCATTGGATTGATCTTTTGGAGCAATTTTCAATTTGAAATTATGGTGCTACCTTTTCTTCTCCTCATTTAATCACATGCACCCCAAAACATAGGCATTTGCCTATGTCATCTTTTATTTTCCCTCCCAAACATAGGTTTTTAGCCTACATTTCATTTTTAAGCAATAAGGGAGGATGGGTGCCAAAATAGGGATTCCAAAAAGGTCAAGGTGTTACAAGGTGACAAGGAATGGTCACAAGCTCAAAGGGGTTCACTAGGATTTGATGTTTGGGGAAGTCATTTGGGTGAAGTGTCTATCAAAGAGGGCCTAAGCTCATCTTCCAAGCTTGGTCACACCTAGAATTTTGCATTGAATCACATTCGCGGCATGTTCTAGAAAACACCCGTGCACAAGAATAAAGGTAGAGCCTCACCACACACGGCATCATGCCATAAGACTTCTTTCATTAGTCTCACAATCAATTGAAGCAAATGATTTTTGACAAGATATTTCTAGTTCATTACACACTCGTTTGTGAGTCAATCAAGACAGAGAAAGAGTGTGCAAGTCATGACAAGAGAATTCGTTTCCTCAAAAAATTCATTTCCCTTCTTCCTTTTATTTTCAAACAATTTGCCACGAGAAATTTTTCGGTGGGCCCATTTCGAGACAAGCAACTATGGACTCAATTCTAAACTAAAACTTGGCATTTTCTCTTAAAAAAGTTGCCTCTCAATCTATCATAGGGAAACACCAACCCGGTTCGACACAAAAACAAAAGAGAAGAAAAAGAAAATAATCAAAACTCTTGCTCCTTGGGAAAGAACTGTGGTATTAAGAAAACCCTAGGAATTTATTTCTAAACTACTATTAACAAGGGGATATCTAAATTTCGCGCTCATGATTCATTTTAAAACAAGCCTTGGCGTAGGCCTTTAGCGCATTTGCAAAGCACGGGTAGCAAGACAATGGAGCATGTAAGACCAACCCGGCAACACAATAAAAATCAAGCCTGGCAAGGGCACAAATAAGCTCAAGGTAAAACAAAAGATGAAAGAAAATCACAATCATCCAAATAATCTAACAGAATAGAATGTCAACAGGGCCCGACAAGGGAAATAAATGAAATAAAATGCCCGACAAGGGAAATAAATGAAATAAAATGCTCGACAAGGGCAATATAATGTCTCAAGACCACTCACGTGCACCAACGCAGGTAAGTAAAGCCACCCCCTCCACATAAAAAGAGCATTTACCTCAATGCTCATAGTGCAATTGGAAAAAGGGTGTAACTCCCTGAGGACTGGTCCTTATCATAAACATTGGTAGTTGCTTCCTCATCCGAGGCTCTCTCACTCGGCCCAGCACCACCCTTTCGGGAGTGCGCGGAAAGTGTGGAGGCATGGAGGGCCGTATGAAAATCTGTATCTTGATCATCGCCAAACTCTTGATCTTCATTGCCAGGCAACTCCTCATCCTCATAGGCTGCAAACAAGATATCCAAGGGATCGAGAATGGAACGAGGTGGAGGTAAGGTGGTCAGATATGCTTCTACCACCGGAGCTTTAACTTTCCCTTTCTAAACATCTTCTTGTAATGTCTTGATTTACCCCTCAATAACATTGACCATCTTGCATAGTGAGTTCAAGCTATCCACCACCCACTTGACTGCACTCTTGACAACCTTGTTTATCATTCTGGGCAGTTTGGTAGCTAGGTCAGCAAGCTTCTTCTCATGGTTATGAGTTTTGTCAACCATGTCTTAAAGGATGCTTTTGGTCATTGAGGGGGTTGGTGCATGTGTACGTGCCTCGAAAGTAGCCCTAGAGGGGTATGAAGTGTCTGCCCTAGCATCAAGCTCATCACTGTCAACTCCACTGAATGGCTCAACCCTTTCCTTCTTAAACCTAGGAGCGTCCCAGTCTATTTTTCTATCAAAGTTGATGGTCCCAATAGCATGAGTGAATTCGTCGCAAGTGAGGATAGGGACATCGGCCTTGGCACAAAGCTTAGTAATCAGCACCGGGAATGGGAAGAAGTCATTTTATCGACGAGCGTTTCTCCTTATCACCATAGCTGCTATTTCTCCAAAGTTCACATGATCTCTCATCATAATGGCCGCAATTAGAATGGCCCCCTATTGGGTTATCTTCTGATCATTTTGGGAAGGCAAGAAGCGGTTGTGAATAAGATCATACCAAAGACTAACCTTGAAGATTAAGGACCTCCTTGGGATATCTCCCCCCATAGTGGACCAAAGGGGAACATCTTGAGCAATGACGGGGGATGTCTCCTGGTATAGATTTGAGTCAGCCATTAACTTAGCCACGAGGGTTGGTGCAGGATCAATTGGGTGTCCTTAATAGACAGCATTGATGGCAGCAGGGGTGATGCTAACTTTCTTGCCCCTAACTATGACTGAGTTCAGGTTGGGAAATCTCTCCACAGGCCCTCTGTATCCTTTGGAGTCCTGTGTAGCCTGATAAGCTGCGAAGAATTCTCGCATAATTTCCTTATAGTACCCTTCGGGTACCTCGTGAAAGGGATGTCATTGTCGTTCAGCAAATTGTCGGTGCATGTTAGGTACCTAATCTCCGACCTCGCCCAAGTTGAAACTTTGCTCCTCATTGAATCCTCTATCTTTGTCATTCTTGTAGAAGGCTTTCATGCCCTTTACTCCAAAATGGAGTCTCGCTTCTTCAGCAGCAGACCTTTGCCTAGGTTGGCTTCCAGTGTTTTGCCTATTTGAAGACATATTCTGCATACAGAGATTGTTAGCTAAAATAAAAACAAAACTTAAGAAGAAGTTTGAAAACTACAAAGGGTGGAATGCAAAGGATTGGAAAAACAAAGTAGGTGAATATCGGCTTGTGCGGACCACAAGCGAAATGCACCAGAGAGAGTGCGCGTCGCATGTGCTGTCAAATAAGCAGACAGAATCCTACAGGGATTTTTTTTGTCGAGGTACGAAACTGGTATGATTCGTACCATCAAAAGCACATGTCACACCAGGCATCGCCCCTCGGGTCAGTGGCCTACCTTTTTCTTTTTAAACATGGTGTGATGCCTTATGCGACTCGCACATCAAGATCTATGCATCTCATGCGAAGCGCACAAAGTCACGATTTGGAATTTTTAGTTCCTTGTGTCCTTGTGAATTCCTCATGTGATTAGTAGAGCAAGATGTGTCGAAGCACCGAGACCCCGCAACAATCCACTCAACATTAACAATGGGGAACAAGGGATCACATGACCATAACTTCCAGGTACTCAGACTTCCCTGGACTTCCATTGATATAAATACAAACAAGAAAGGAACTCAATGACTTCCCTTAAGATGGACGTTACCCCGTCTATCGTTGGGAGTATCAAGCCCTCGCTTGCACATGGATATTCATAACATTAGCCATAATTAACCTCATCTCTATAAAATGTCATACACCCCTAATAGAATGCTCAACAAAACCATGGGTGTACAGGCAGCGAAATTCATCCTCCATAACAAATTATTAGCAAAAACCTCATGACAAACGATGATTATCCCTTAAAAACGACGTCACCCAATCTATCATCGGGCCAAATCATGCGTCCATCACAAGTGGGTTACTCAGACTTCACCCCAACACATAATTTAAGGCTAAAAATCACTACCAATCAATATGCATTACTAAAATTAAAGTTCTACGAAGTTGATACATAGCAATATCATCAATACAACTTAGGTCTGGGGACCCAAAATTTTTGGATCTCACCCAAAATTAACATGGAAATTCTAATAAGCATGCTTCATAATATGAGTTCCCAACCTTCTTAGAAACAAGTATTTAACGTCGGGGAACTTACCAAAAGTGAAGATTATGCAGAGAGGAGTGATAATTGAAGCTTTTTGTTCTTTGATAATGGTGACCAGCAAAACTTTCACACTATCTCTAGCTTGAGGGTTTGAGGAAAAGATGGTGGAAGAAGAAGAGAAAAGGTTGTTTTAAAAGAAAAACAAGAAGAAAGATCGGCCGGGTCATCTCCGGGTCAGGTCGGTCAACAGGTTAGGTCAATTAAAATTCAAGTTTACCGTTGGTGCATCGTGACATGCGATTCTCACGAGACAAGGTGCGGATCGCATGGCATTTCACACATTCCCTCTTTCTCCCCTGGGTTTGCCCAGACGTATGTTTCACCATTCGATAGAGATGTGATGCGCACTTCAGCTTGTGCAATCTGCACGGCCAATTACACGTTACCTCCAAATTTTCAATTTTCCTTCTGGCATCTGTTTCACCATGCGATAGGTTGTGCGACATGCACAATTGCTTGTGCGGTCTGCACACTCCACCGCACAACCTTTTTGCCTTGCTTTCCCTTGTTCAATTTTTCTATCCATACATTCCCTACAAAAACATCAAAAAAACAAAAGATAACCAAAAATAAATAAAGAAACTTGGGTTGCCTCCCAAGAAACGCTTGATTTAACTTCGCGGCATGACGATACTACCTCAATCATCAATCATTATTTGGGTTGGCGATGTTGTCGCTAGGAAACGTCCCATTTATCCTCAGGTTCATTTGTCTTGAGAGGTGGTTCATTTGGGCCTCAAGATGATTGATTGAAGCTGATTGGGAGCTCACAGTTTGGTGAAGTGTTGAGACCTCACTCTTTAGCTCGCTCACTCCCGTATTTGTGGTGTCCACCTTCTTAAGAACCAAGGATAACATGTCCTCCAACTTGGAATGGTCGGGGTTTCTTGTGCTCGGTTGGTAGAGAGAGTCTGCCTTGTTCGAAGGGATATAGGGATTCAAACTTTGGTGATTGAAATGATCACCATCCTTGTCTCTATCCCGCCAATTTCCGTCTCTTTCTTTGTCTCGAATCCAACCTTGGTTCTCCTCCCTCAGGCGATAATACCCGGGATGAGAACTTGCCGACACAAAACATATATTTCCATCAACCACAGTCATGAGCTCATCATCACTAGCTTTGATTTTCGGTGTACTCACTGCATTCACTGACTTAGCACCGCCATCTCCCATCACATGCCTGGCCATCAAGTCAATTTGTGTCATCATTTTGGCCATTGATCAAGATGGATGAGGGTCCACCCGAAGTTGACACATCCGTTTCTCTTGTATACCAAGCTTGATTGGTCTTCGTCATTCGCTCTAACAAAGTCGAGGCTATGGGAAACTCTAAGTCCATGAAGGTAGCACCTAAAAGATTGTCAGCCACTGATTTATTCATAGAGTTCAATGATCGATAGAAGCTTTGTAGTAGCACATTGTTTGACAATTCGTGATTTGGACACAAGAGAAGCTTCTTTTTTAATCTTAGCCAAACTTCATGAAGAGGCTCGTTCGGGAGCTGCCTAAAGTTTGTAATCTCATCTCTTAGCTTCATAATTTGAGATGGGGGAAAGAATCACGAGGTAAATGCCTCAACCAACTCGTCCCAAGATATGATAGAGTCATCCGGTAATTCTTTTGACCACGCTGTGGCTTCCCCTATCAAGGAAAAAGGGAATAGGAGCAATCAGAAGGACTCTTGGGAGATATGTTGAAAGATGAACGGTTGGAAAATCTTCACAAAATTCTGAATATGCCGGTTGGCATCTTCATGTGATGCTCCACCAAATAGGCCCTTCATTTGGATTAAGTGGAGCATGGTGCTAGTCACATGAAAAACAACATTTCCCACCGTGGGGGGTAGGCAGATTGCACTTTCAGCCCCCTGCATCATAGGCTCAGCCTCGTCGGCTTCCATAAAGCCATCAACGCTTTCGTTGTCATCGGCCTTGTTCATAGGCTAGCTTGCTTAATCACAACACAAACAACAAATAAAATTAAAAGAAACAAGAACTCTCAAGGTGACTTCAAAACAACAATAAAAAATAACTATCAACTCAAGTCCACGACAATGGTGTCAGTTTTGATGAACGCTCAAATCGTCCTCTCAAATTAGGAGGACACGGTGATCGTGCAACAAAACAATATTTATAAACCCAACGAGTGTCGGGGTCATACCCTAGGGACTTGGGGTAGAAAAATTTTGATTGTAACGAGTTGAGTTCAAGATGAGAGTAATTGCCCAAAACAGAAAGTAAAAGGATAGGGGGAATTAGGAAAGTTATCACTACTATCGCAATTCAATTAAAAATAAGAAAATTAAAGAGGATGTACCAAGTTTTACTAGATGACTAGGGATGCATATCCGATGGGGTTTTTGTTATGGGTTTGGGTAATTAACAATTCATACCTATTCTCGCTTAGTGACATGAATAGCATTGGTCATAAGTAAGATTTGTTTATCTATCGATCAATAATCTTATTTTCGATAATCTCGGCTAGAGCATCATTGGTTTTACCAATAAACAACCAATCTAACTTGGGAGGTCACACTATCTCTATCTTAGACCCTTAAATGGGAGAATCTGACGTTAAGAGTTATTCCTAGCCTCAAATCTGAGTGGAATCCCAAGTTCCCACTAACAATCTCACATCCGAAACTATGAAATCCTTTCTGGAGCAATCACATAGTCAAGTAATGTAAATTAATGTTTGCAACCACTAAATTTAGGATTAAAACTAGGTGAAATTGTTAGACCCATGTAAATTAAGCAACTATAAGCAAGAATAGATAACACCCATACCCATTTCTCAAACAACCATCATCAATGCACCCCTAGACAAGAGAGTTTAGCCACTCATGGTGAGAGAGAAAGAGATACCATCTGGGTAATTCAAAATCTCTTCCATTAGAGATGATTCTCAAGTTCTAGCTTCAATTTGAGTACACAATTGTTAACCAAGAGAGTTGGATTGAAACCCTCTTCTAAATGGAGGTGGAAAACTTACTCTAAAAGCTCAAAAGTCTTCAAAATATTCACAATGATAAAAGTTATTTACAATTGTGCCTAAAAATGCCTTTTATAGTTTCCCAAAATGTCACTAAAAATTAGGACAAAAATGCCCTTCAAGCCATATGCGGTGTGACAAGTGGTTCACACGTTGCAATGTGCTCATCGCACACTTCCTCCGGTTGAACCAATGACTTCAGCTAGAATTGGGAGCTCCGTGCGAAGGGGGAGCGGTTCGCACCTCAGGATGTGCACATCGCACAGCGTCCGCACCTCATGACAGACTCTTCAGTGACTTTATGCTCTTGTGTGGAAGAGGTGTAGTTTGCACCTAGGCCTATGCGTGTTGCATGTCCACCGCATATCCTGTCAGAATCTTCAGCCTTTTCGAACACTTCACACTTCACTCTATTTGAGCTCTTTTTGGGTCTGTTTCCTTATTTATCATCATTTATCAAAAGTACCTGCATAGACATCAGTAAAGGCCATAAGAACCTCTAAATCAATTCAAAATATGGCAATAATTCATGGATATAGGCTCAATAAGTTGGTAGATTACTGACTTATCATGACACTTCGGGGCTGTTTTGAGCCCCGAAATGAGTTCTGTTCGCGCTTAATTTTTGAGCATGGGTTTCTTGATCCACCGCGAGCATAGTTGTGTATTTTAATTTCTGTTTCATTGTGTGGGACTTGAGGGTCATTTTCCGACCCAATTTCTGGCCCAATTTTTTGTATAGTAATATGGGTGTCATTCTTCTTGTTTTGACACCTAGATTATGTTCTTGATAGCATGGCAGCCTTTTGAAGTTGTTCAAAATGTGAAGTCATACAAGTGATGGTTCGTGTTTGCAGTTCGACCCCTGAGGTAGGTTACACTTTACTTCCTAGACTGAGTTTAGTTAGATGTTATATAATCATACGTTATTGGAACATTAGGTTGGACTTTAGGTAGACTTAGGGTTAAAGCCTATTTATTTCTTTAAATTGGCTATTTCAGATTATAGTTTAGAATTATTATATTCATCCTTAGCCTAGAAGCTTGTAGTATCATTGTGTCTAGCTTAGAATCCCCACTTTGCTTTTAGGAGGTTTTAGAGGTAGAGTAGATATTCCTTGTGATTTTTGCTTTTACTTTCCTGTTTTATCCGCTTTATTGTACCGTTGTGTGTAACTATGGGCCCGAGTCCATAGCATGGATTTGGGTGGAGCTCCAGGTTAGTTCTCTTGGTTTGAAGGGTATTTTGCCCTATTTTGCATTGTTGTGCGTGGTTTCCTCTGGATATGGACACTCCATGCTCATACTGCATTGCATATTATTGACACAGAAAGGAAGTATTTATCAAGACTTTTGGTTCAAAATGAGGTTTACTACGGCTACGGTGATTTTTTGGATTTTACTATGGATTTTTAAAGGAAAAAGGGAAAAATACTATTTTATGCATATACTTATAGTCCGATGCGATAGTCTAGACCTTGATGCACTATTCTAAGTTTTACTTTCCTTTCACCTACATGTATATATATATATATATATGCATAGTCCAATGGAGTATTCTGAGCGCCCGATGTGGTATTTTGGGTTTATATTATTATGCATTCGTACATTACATCATCTTCCATAGCATTGCATTGACTTTGGTGCTTTTGGATTGTCGGTTATTTTGGGTTGATCTTGTTATTACTTCCCTTTTTGGCTTGGTTGTTTTGATTTTTGGCTTTATAACTAGATTTAGGTGGATCCTTGTATTTTAGCTGTTTTCCTATAATTTATAATTATATATTATCTTTCTGCGCTTGGTCGGCCTATGATGCATACTGTGTACCCGTTGTCTTGGTACTTATAACACACTTTTGTAATGACCGAGTCTGTCATTACGGGTAGTCCAATCGTGCCAAGTTTTAGAGTTAGAAAACTCCGAGTTTGGGAGTTTGAAATTCTGGGCTAGGCTAGCCTCGACTGGTTTTGGAGTGAGATGGAGTCTAGGGAAATTTGGGTATGGATTGGTCTAGGTGTCTTGGGTTAAGCTAGTTTTCTGCATAGCCAATACATAGAGGAGTCCAGGGGACTTTTCGGAATCGAATTTAGGTAAGTAAAACTCCCAGAATCGTGTTTGACGTGAAGGGGTTGCTTCAGGTCGTCGGGAGAAGCAAGTGTGTTGTGAAATGGCCAAACTGGCAGATTTCAGGACATTTTGTCCATGATTAGCGCGACCACGTGCAATAGCGGCCACTGCTATAGCGGTGGAAAATAACGTTATAGCGGCGGTCAAAGGGCGGTCAACCTGCTTAAGACTGCTATAGCGGCAGCCGACCGCTATAGCGGAGCAGGGACTGCTATAGTGGGCCGATAGGATTTTTAATGCAGAAAACATTCCCCAAAATATAAGTTTTTCACAAGTTCATTTTGGGAGAAGGGCTAGGCGATTCCCGGTGTTTTTCTTCCTTTTTCCATCAAAATTCTTCCCTAAGGTAAGGTTTTCGTTCCCTAAACTTTGTATTATGTTTCCTATGCGGTAGAATTGCTATGAGGGAAATTGGGGGAAAATTGGAAAAACCTAGGGATTAGGGAATTTGGGGAAGGAAGGGGATTCCAAGCATGTGTTCTCTTGGGTATTGATAAAAGTATGTTAAAATGATCCTAGGTTGTTAAATTCTCTATTTTTATCCATAAAAATAATAGAACTAGGAGAATTAACGGTGGATAGCCCGGGCAAAGGGTGGGATGATCATGGGTGACCTGAGGTTTGGGGATTTGGTATAATCTGGGTTATGTGCAGGCCTTGTGTGTTAATTGTATGTACTGTGTGTTATTTTTAGACCAAGAACGAGAAAGGAATTCCAGTAAAAGGGACGCGAAACCACGGATTCGGGCCTGCAGGACCGCCAGGAATGCCTCCACAGAGCCAGAACCGCACGATTGCAGCTGCTTGGCACCCAGGTAGGCTAGGTTTTCATGAGTAGTTAGACCTGTTTACCTTTTGTACTTGTTGTATAGTTGAAATGGAGAATCCATGTTTTAGGCCTCCGGGCACAGAGTCTGGCAAATTTGGGATTGGTTGTGTTGTTTCTAGGATGTACGGAATGGCTGGTCTTGTGAATGGTATTATGTGTTCAACTTATTCATATTGTCGTGATAAAATGATGGGTTGAGGGACTATCTTGTCGGAAGGTTCGGGGAACCAGGGAAGTGCTTGGGAGCACGAGAAACGGGAATAGAAAGCTCCTAGGTGGGGTTTCAGGAATGTTTATCGCTTGAGGCTTAGCGGCGGTCTTGATAAGGTTAGAAAAGGGAAGTGTGTCGCATTCTTGTATGTTTATCAAAATAAAAAGGGTGAACCAGGGAATAGTCTTCGAACTGGAATTGATGGTTCGTAGTTGTACCCGGAAAGGGGTAGGTGATGTCTTATGGTTTCCTGTGAATGTTGTATATTCATCTACTCATCTCTAAGTGATTATATGCAATACATTTCTTAGGGAAGTTGTGTGGAATGTCTAGTTTCCTGTTTACAGTCTGTGTTTGAACGGTGTTTACTTGTTGGATTTACAAGTTGCGTGTGTTCATCTATTGACTGTGGTTTTGTTGACATTCGGTTGGCTCGGGTACCATGCCTGGTACAGGTTACTATTTGGTTGGCTCGAGTACCATTCCTGGTACAGGTTACTATTTGGTTGGCTCGGGTACCACGCCTGGTACAGGTTACTATTCGAGTAGCTCGGGTACCACGCTTGGTACAGGTTACTATTCAGTTGGCTCGGGTACCACGCCTGGCACAGGTTTACTTTATTGCATATTGCATTGTGATTATTGTATTGCATTGACTGATATTGGTTCCGTGAGTAGATTGGGTTATTTTATTGAGTGTAATAACTATTATTGGTTCCGTGAGTGGACCGGGCTGTCTCATTGAAAATGTGATGATTGTTGGTGGTCCTTGAGTGACCGAGAATCTTGTTATATCTATTGAGTGGGTCTTGGTGTAGGACGGGTTGTTATATAATATTATTAGTTTGGTCTTGGTGTAGGCCGGGGTGTTATAACATATTATTAGTTTGGTCTTGGTGTAGGCCGGGTTGCTATATATATTATTGGTTCGGTCTTGGTGTAGGCCAGGTTGTTATAGCATATTATTGGGTTTGGTCTTGGTGTAGGCAGGGTTTCTATGTTATATTATTAGATTGGCCTTGGTGTAGGCCGGGTTGCTATGTTATAGTATTGAGTTTGGTCTTGGTGTAGGCCAGGTTGCTATATATATTATTGGTTCGGTCTTGGTGTAGGTTGGGTTGTTGTAGTATATCGTGAGTTGGTCTTGGTGTAGGACGGGTTGCTATATTATGTTATTAGTTGGTCTTGGGGTAGACCGGGTTTGTCATGTTAACACTAGATATGTGAGGGGGGTCTGGGTGGGTCCAGACTATTTAAAAGAGGTTATATGCTCATAAATTAATGTCATTAAGTGTAATAATGGCGGTCATGAATTATCATGGTTAATAAGCTAAGGGTGGGTCTTGGTGAAGACCGGGTTAGCCTGTTGGACACTTAGGTGCGGATGGAGGACCCTTGGAGGGTCCGAGTTATGTGATCTAAGAAAGGATTTAGAGGTAGCTCCATGGTGGTCATTGAACGTGTCAATTGTGGTTAGGGGAATTGCATGTGGTTGGTACATATAGAGAAAGACTGAGAGTCTGGGTGTGATTATTGGTTAATATAACCAGGTGGTAAAGCTGTCCTAGGGGTCCGGGGATGTCCGAAAAATGGCAAGAAATACTTGGGTATAAGTGGTTTGTTTGGGTAGTGGGCCGGATTTAGTCCGGGTATTTAGTCAAGGTAGTTGACTGGGGTAAAAGTTAAAGGTGACTTGGGAAGTCTACGTGTCAAGGTGACTGGGGAAGTCTGGGTGACAAGGCGACCTTGAGAAGTCTAGTTATGAGTAATACTTGGGAAGTCCTAGAGGTTAGGGTCAAGGTTAAAGGTGAAGGAGGGAGACTTAATGTTTATTTCATATTTTTCCCTGTTTTCTATATGATGGTACGTGTGGATTCGGGTCGACCGATGATGCCTACCAGTATGTGTGGTTGTACTAACTCTACTCTTGCTATACCTTTTTGGTATAGTCTGGTTGCAGGTTGGTGATGTTTCATAGGTTCGGCGATGAGGGTCTCCAGCAACTTCTGTCTTCGATTCCATGGCGGAAGTTGGGTCTTTTATCTCTTTGTGTCATCTTGTAGAAGCTCTTGTACCTGTTTAGACTAGATCCTACGGAGGTGTTTTATTTTCAAAAACTGTTTTCCATTTCAAATGTTGTAATAGCAAGGTCTTAATAATAAAAAGAAGGACTATTTTCACTACTTCTTATTTTTCTAGAAGTTACCTGTTGGACAAGGGGTGAGGGTTCGTCTATCTAGGTGATTAGAGTAGGCATCAGCACGGACCCGTAGGTTGGGTCGTGACAGATGGTATCAGAGCCAGGGTTACCGGTCTCCCAATACAAGAGTAAAATGCTGAGTAGGGTCCTACGAATTGGTGTGTTGACGTCCACATCTAATCTTTGGGGGACTATAAGGCATTTTAGCAATTTTCCACTCTTCTTTCATTCCTTCGTGCGGTTCACACTTGCTTGTATGGGTTGAGTCCAATTGGTATCTCTCGATTCCAATTAGTATCTCAGTAAGGTAAATTAGGTCCTCATACCTCGGTTACGATAGGAAAAGCAAGGGAAATTGGAACCGGGAAGGTTCCAATTGGTATCTGGACTGAGAGGCTGTGGCAATTATGGATAACCGGTTAATGGTCGTCCATGGTGAAAATGAAGGTGAAACTTGTGAAGTGATTGGCTATGAATTGTTTTTGTTGTGATTGAAAAATTGAATTGTGGTGTGTACTACCTTGTGTGACTTACTTGGAATGTGTGTAGACTTTTAATTGACATGCATTTAGAGTTTACAGGGGGTCGTGGAATGGAAATTTTGTGTGCCTTAGACTGTTTTAGTCTGATAATTGTCTTTATCTGAAGAGGCGTACTACAAGTTAGAAAGGGTTTATCATCGGTTAAGATGGTAAGGGATTGGTAACTGGGACAGTAGGGAAACTCTGGTTTCAGGACAGTCGGGATTGGTTAGGAACCATGGGGAAAAGGGCTATCATTGCTTGACGGCAGGAAACTGCGGTAAGGAAAATTTTGTGGTAACCCATGATTGTAACTTAAGGACAATTTAGTTCCAGCTTTGGAAACTGTGATTGTTTTAAATAATAAATTTTGATATGCCTTAATTGAAATTGTTAGCATTACATTCGGGTATAGGCTTACCATTTATATAGGTGGTAAGGGAACAAATAAAAGGGGATTGTCCATGTGGGGAAGCTTCGGTTTCAGGACAATCGGGACTTGGTTGGGAATCGAGGGAACAAGGGAGTCATTAGTATGTAATGGCGGGCAGATATTGTCGAGAAGCACATGTTGTTGTGATTTATTTTATTTCATGAGGTGTCATGTTGATTTGCGATGCGATAATGCCAGGAATGGTCTTGAGGGTGGTTTAAGACCATGGCGGGATTTATAGGTTTAAACAGTGGTAGCTGGGAAGGGGGATCAGTGTTTTTAGCTAGAAATAAAATTTCCCGTGCGGTTACTATTGGTACAACTATAGCGGAAGTCAACCACTACGGCGATCCCACTATAGCGGGATTTTTATCGCTACCACGGAAGGGCGCGGGGTAGAGTGCCTGCCCTGCTTTCCCTGGTTTTTCATGCCATTCTCGAGGCATCAAAGGGCAATGGTTACGTTACGAGCTGCTATGTGAAACAAGGAAATAGTCTATAGGACTAATATAGTATGCATATAAGGCATTTGGCCTGATACTTAGCATCCATGCGCGATAAAAAGGAAAGGGTAGACATGGTAGCCTGGGGTATTGGTGAGTTATGATTGACCATTGGTGGGTATAGTCACCCATGTAGAATTTGGTAAGATGACCCGTAATTGACTGAGTAGTGTTGGACACTATTCATAGGCTATGAGGGTGATTGTTGACCGGTTTATTATTGATGATCCTTAGTGGTAGGGTCAATCGAAGGAATGGGGTTATTAAAATAGATTCTTTAGCATTTTGTCTCTCTTTTTTACCATGATAATACCTAGTGTTACTGCTCTTTGAGAGGTAGGGGTGTACCAGTTTTAGCCTTGGCTAGGGTGTAAGTGCCCAGGTAGAGTTCCCCCTAAGATGAGAGTTGACAAAATCTCAGGCTAGGATGGAGTTCGGGTTTGTAGAACTCCGAGTATAGCAGAAAAAGGGGTCGCCATGGTGGGATCTAGTTCCCTTGGCGTGGAACTGTTTGGGTTAGTTCGTTGAGTTTCTCCTACTCTGGTGTTTCGATGAGGCTCCGGATTTCTGGGACCCTCGGGGAGGGGTAATCTAGTTGCCCTGTGCAGCTTGAAGGAAGGAATTCCTTGATAGAGTGGAGGTGCATTAAATTTTTGGCTGAGTCGGGTATACCAAGGGATTGGGATGTTTTCGGTGGTTTGCGTAAGGTTATATTTACGCTATCATGGTAGAGCAATAAGATTGAGGGACGGGATTATTCTCTCCTTCCATCGTAGAGATCATTTGGGGATGAATGATGGGTAAATTGGTATTTGTTGTAATGACCGGGTCCATCGTTACGGGTAGTCCAATCGTGCCATGTTTTAGAGTTAGAAAACTCCGAGTTTGGGAGTTTGAAATTCTGGGCTAGGCTAGCCTCGGTCGGTGTTTGAGTGAGGTGGAGTCTAAGGATATACGGGTATGGATTGGTCTAGGTGTCTTGGGTTAAGCTAGTTTTCCATGTAACCAAAACATAGAGGAGTCCAGGGGAATTTTTAGAATTATATTTTGGTAAGTAGACCTCCCGGAATCGCATTAGACGTGAAAGGGTTGCTTCAGGTCATCGGGAGAAGCAAGTGTGTTGTGAAATGGCCAAAATTGGCAAATTTCCGGACAATCTCTCAGTGATGAGCGCGACCATGTGCGATAGTGGCCACCGTTATAGCGGTGGTCAAAGGGCGGTCAACCTGCTTAAGACCGCTATAGCGGCAGCCGACCGCTATATCGGAGCGGGGACCGCTATAGCAGGCCGACGGGATTTTTAATGCAAAAAACATTTCCCAAAACATCAATTTTTCACAAGTTCATTTTGGGAGAAGGGCTAGGCGATTCCCGATATTTTTCTTCCTTTTTTCGTCAAAATTCTTCCTAAGGTAAGGTTTTCGTTCACCAAACTTTGTATTAAGTTTCCTATGCGGTAGAATTGCTAGGAGGGAAATTGGGGAAAGATTGGAATAACCTAGGGATTGGGAAATTCGGGGAAGGAACGGGATTCCAAGCATGTGTGTTCTTGGGTATTGATAAAAGTATGTTAAAATGATCCTAGGTTGTTACATTCTCTGTTTTTATCTGTAAAAATGATAGAACTAGGAGAATTAATGGTGGAAAGCCCGAGAAAAGGGTGGGATGATCATTGGTGGCCTGGGGTTTGGGGATTTGGTATAATTCGGGTAATGTGCAGGCCTTATGTGTTAATTGTATGTACTGTGTGTTATTTTTAGACCAAGAATGAGAAAGGAATTTGGGTAAAAAGGACGTGAAACCACAGATTCGGGCTTGCAGGACCGCCAGGAATACCTCCACGGAGCCAGAACCGCACGGTTGCAGCTGCATGGCGCCCAGGTAGGCTAGGTTTTCATGAGTAGTTAGACCTGTTTACCTTCCGTACTTGTTGTATAGTTTTATCTTCAAATGGCCTGAAAAGTGAGAAAATAACACAAACCCCACACTGAACGTTCTCAGGCCTCAATTAAATGTCCAACTAAACCAAACTCATCACTTCGAAGCTAACGAAACTGTCAGAATTCAATTATGAGCACATTAGCTAAGAATGTTGACTAAATTAAACGATATTCTAAGTTTAAAGCTCTAAAACAGGCGAACGGTTAAAACAACTAAACGAACGACCAGGGCACCGAACTACCGGTCCCAGCAAGTCATAAATGACTTGAGGTTGCTACAGGAAGGCTCTACAGTGCAATAAATGTAAAAATGCAAAGATGACCGGAAGGGTCATCACAATTGAATTAAAAAACAATGAATCGTAAAATTATTAATAGTCCTAAACAAACTCAGAAAAAATAAAAATAGAGTTCTAGTTGCCTTGAAAAAAATATTATTACCATATATTTTGTGATTTCTTATGTTAATTTTTCAAATATCTCTTACCATATATTTTTACTATTACCATATATTTTAGAACTCCTTAATTATTAAAATAGATTCTTTTAAGATTTTTATCAATTAAACATTTATATATAAAGATCAATTATTCATAAAAATTAATTAGTTATTACTTATTACCGACTAATATTTCAAATTAAAAAATACTTTAATTAAAGTAAATATTTCATTAAACAAACATTTATATACATCACATGAAAAAAAATTACAATGCAAAAAAAAACACCTAATTACTCTCATGATACTCATCAACTTCTCTCGTGAAATTGTAGTTGATGAGGATTCATCATTAGAGTCATCTATAATTACGGGGTTATTTGGAAAACAACCCTTAAGCTCTTAAACAGCCTCCCTTAACTCGATGTTGTAAATGACTCATTCTATCGTTATTGTGTTGTTCAGGGCATATGTACCCGACTAAAGTTTCCCCTAAGGTGAGAGTTGATAAAATCTCAATCTAGGGTGAGTTTTATTGAAAATATGATGTTGTGTGCTTAAGTGGTGATTAGTGTTTCGTGGTGTCGAATTTGATGGTGTAGTGTCCATTGTTGGATAGTAGAGTGATATAGTTTCCTGTAGGAAGTTTCAGGATGCTAAATGAGTTCAGAGAACTCCGGTTACAGAGGTTGGCACGTTAGGATCAATCTTTGATGTCTTGAATCAAGGTTTGTGTTGTGAAATTTTCACGAGCCAAATAGCCATGAGTGGAATCCACTCTAACTCTCATATGGGAGAACCATCTAACCCCAACCTTACCCTTCTACTTAGCCAATTTATAGAAAAGGTAGGATAAAAATAACCAACTATAATTAAACTATAGTCAAAAACCATAAAATAAGGTGCAAAAGGATCAAAAAATAATAAATACGACTCTCATTGTCCGGAAGAAGGACAATGACTCTAGAAATATCCATGGCAATCTGAGATGTCATGCTCACTCTTGGATCATAGTGTCAGCCGCCTAGTCTAGATGAGGTCTCGTCTAAGCCTCTGGAACACAGTTTGCACTCAACAAAAAAAGAGTACAGGGTAGCATCAGTACAAAACACTATGTACCTGTAGGTATCGTGGGCCGAATCAGTGTAGAACAGACATATAATCAAATCAAATAACAAGTAAAAGGCACTTCAACACTTAGCATGTAATTCTGTCAACAGATAGTCATCTTAAGTCAAGTCAACAACAGTAATATCAAGTTCACATAAGTCATTAAATATCACCAACAAGAATGTAAGAGATATCACTTTCAATAGTCACACCACATGGAATTTATGTCCATCTAACTTTCATTAATGTAATCAATACCTCTACTCTTATATCAGCTTACATTACCATCTCACTATATCTGACCATGAAACAAAATAAATAATAAAAGAAAAGGTGTACACATATGCTAAAGAGTCTTATTATCATACCTTTCCACCAATAGTGTGGGCGGATCATCATGTACATCTTCGTGCTCCTTAGAGGAAAAAAGGTGAGCTATGTGCCTCCACCAAGATATCATGGCACAGTTTTTACCAAACTAGCCATGACCTGCAGGGGATGCACCAGGGTCCATGTACTCGCCGGAACCATTTTCCATTAGTGCAATATCAATTCGTACCAGTTTGTGGTACCTGATCCAAAACAAATAACAATATCAATGAACCTATGGTTCTCAGCCCTATCTCTCGGGATATATACAGTGCACTAAATCACACGTACACTTATTCATTTTAATTCATTAATCAGTTCATGTATACATAGCTTACTTATTGAAGCACAACATGAAAACACTCATCATTTCAAACATGTCCGAAGAGGAATTAAAAGTTAAGTAATTCAACCACATACTTGTACTAAAATAAGTCTCAACTCTAATTTAAACTGTAACCTACCTCGAGTGAAGAATTACCACCCATAAGTTACTTCAAAATAGCCTTTCCCTTCCTTAACACTTCGTATTGTTCAAGGTTTATTAACAATAATTTACAAGAGTAATTAATAATTTACTTTTCAATTCATGCCATGGATATTTAACCCACTACTTCTATCCTTAATCGAATTTTGTAACGTTCCCCAAGGGTCAACTAATCATTAACTAGCCTCATAATATTCATACAATCAACACCCAAAAGGGTTTCAAATCAAGTTAACCCCTTTTTAGCCATTTTTATGCCTAAAGATCTCATCTTTATGGAACTCAAGGTTCCCCATTAGTCCTAATAATGTTTAAAACTACCAATTTCATGGTAGAAGTCATAAATGCACATCCTAGGATCAATTCTAGGTGAATTTACACCTACCCATAGGGCTTTCCCCAAGTTTCATTCTTTTATGGCTCAAAGTCAAGAATTTCACCATTAATCATCAATCTAAAGGTCTCACATTGATTAATTTTGATAAACGAAGAGGTTTACGGAGTCACTTACCTCAAACAAAGGAAAACGCCCTAGTTTCTTGGGAAAACACTTTTGGAGCTCTAGAATGCACTTAGAGTTTTTGGGAAAATAATGTAGAAAACTGAATTAAGTGTAGGTATTCTACCCCATCACTCGTTACAATAGACCGTGTCTCGCTATGGTGAATCGTTATGGCAAGAATTGACTCACTACAGTGACTCATCACGATTAGAGACCATCCTGTCACGGTGATCTGCAAATTCTAGAACATCAAAAACTCACTCAAAACCTCTTATTTTACAACACACTTTTTTTCTAGACATCATGGATTAATCCCGGCATGGAAACTACCATAATCAGAGTTCTATGAACTTGATTTTTGTCCTGAAACTTCCTAAGACACCCTACAATAGTCGACTATCCATAAATGGACACCACACTATCATACAATAAACCACGGGACCGTAACTATCTCTAAGGTGTAGAATACTAGAGTTTTATCGAAGCTCAACCTAGCCTGAGATTTTACCAACTCTCGACATAGGGACTTTTCTAGTCAGGTGTAATAACCCTTCTGGTCATTTTCATGTTTGTGCCTTCTTTGTACTATTAGAGCCTTCTTGTAGCGGCCCTAAGTCAGTTATGGCTTGCTGGGACTAGTAGTTCAGTGCCCCAGTCGTTCGTTTGGTCGTTATGGCCATTTCTCTATTTTAGAGCCTTAACTTAGGAATTCAATGACTTTAGTCAACATTCTTAGCTAACGTGCTATGAATTTAATTCTGACAGTTCTGTTAGCTCTGGAATGTTGATTTTGGTCTAGTTGGACCTTTAGTTGAGGCCTTAGAACTTCTGGTGTGGGTTTTGTGTTGTTTTTTCTATTTTCAGGCCATTTGGAGTTGAAAGTGTAACTTTGGTCAGCTTTTGATGATCGGAGTGTCATATTTGAAATCTGACGATTCCATCAGCTCCAGAATAATGAGTTTGGGTTAGGTTGGTGGTTGGTTTGGGTCTCGGGTGAGCCAGGCTCATTTCAGCTAGTTGGTTTGTCTTAGTTAGGGTTGACTTGGGTAAACATTCCTCTGAAACGACCTCGTATGGAAGTTTCATCGATTTCGTTGAGCCTAGAACGTTGTTTCCACTCTATTAGAATTATTGATTTTTGAGTATCGGTTTCCAATTGTGCCCGGAATGCCCTGTTGAGTTTTTGAAAAGTTGCAATTTTTGTTGTTGCAGGTGCATGCCTCAAGCCTTAATCGCAATCGCGAGCCCCTTTTCTCGCGACCGCAATGAGGCACCTGTCTCCTTGTTCTATGCGATCATGACATCCCTGTCGCGACCGCGATAAAGCCTTCTCCCTATTATTCTTCCTGACTGTGTGGCTAGTCCTTACGATCGCGATGGTCTAGCTAGCGTAGTCATCACAACCACGTGGGGTCCCTTCGCGATCGCGATGAAGGACCCCTGAGTAGTATAAATACTTTCCTCTTCATTTTTCCAGCTTTTTTCTTCATTTATTCCCTACTCTAAACACCAAAATACTCTCTACAAATTGCCTTATACTGCTCCTAGCTTGGGGAAATTCTATTGTTCATCATATTCGTGCTCCCTCGATTATTGGTAAGTTCTTCTTCCCCAAAGCTTGCTTCTTCTCCAAATGTTTAAAAACCACCATTGTTTCTAATTCTTGAAGCTTGATTTTCCTTGAAGAATCTGCCCTTTTGTGAATTGCATGTTCGTGGGCTCGTTCAACTCACATCCTTGGCGTAATTCTCTTGTTGTGGTGAGTATTTCTCTCCCAATTCTCGGTTTTCATTCCTTAATTTCCCTCTTTGTGTTCATGTTTTGGATGGGCTGTTTTAGCTTGTGTTTCTTGCCCAGTTCCTTTAATTTTCAGGGCATGTATTCCTATGGTCATTGTGATCAATTTGTGTGCTTTCATTTTTGGTTTCGGGTTGTGGGGCCCACGGGCCCGTCGGTGACCCGAATTTCAGTTCGGCTATTATTATAGCGATATGTGTATTGTTAGTCCTATTTTCATGTGTTATTTTTGTTTATGATAGTTTGATTATCATTCGGAACTTTTTGGAGCAGTTCGGCTTTGGTCATCCTCGTTCCAGCATCTTATCACCGGACGATAGGTAGGTTAAGGTTTAAACTCCCTAGACTTCGCATATATAAGATAAAATTATACTAATTGGCATCCTTGGGTTGGGTTTATTAGTTGTCACCACAGACCTTGACAACTTTTCCATGTTATCACGACCTCAAAACTGGGCCATGATGCCGTCTACATAACCCCTTGTAGCCAAACCAAAACCCAATGATTGCGGAAGACAGTAATAATGATTAAACTAACGAAATGCGGAAGACAGTAATAATGATTAAACTAACGAAATGCGGAAGATATAATGAAAAGACAGGGCCAATAGCATATATACATACCAACGTACAAAATATATAAAAAAAATGGCCCTAAAGTGACTGAATAGACAAAACAACACGAGAACCAACACAGACCTGGTGTCACTAGTACAAGAGTGACTAAGCAAGGAGTAGCTATACAACAGACTCTGTCTATCCAAAATACAAAATATCGACAAAATATACAAGATGAAAAGCATGTAAAGTCTCCAAAAATCGCCAGGAGCTCACCGCGATCAAAACTGCAACAGGCCTCGAATGACAGGAAGGTCAATGAGGGTGGCTCGTACTAGGTGCTACATCAGAAAAAGATGCAGTGTGTCACATGAGTACCAAGACAACGGGTACTCAGTAGGAACCATAGGCTAACCGAGCGCAGAAAGATAATATATAAATAATAGATACAGGAAAGTAGCTAAAATTACAGGTATCCACCTAAATCTAGTTATAAAGTCGATCACATATCAGTAATCCAACAAGGTGAAGAACAGACAAGATCAAGCCAAATTCAGAGACAATTCTGTGCCAAAGCAAATGCAATGCGATGCACGACGATGCATGCGTGAATGCAATAAAATATAAACCCGAAATACCGCATCGGGCTCCCGGAATACTGCATCAAACTATATGTGAAAGTAAAATACCCGAAATAATACATCGAGCTATGCATAGATATATAAATATAAAAGTAAAATATCCAGAATCACGCATCGGGGGTCTAAAATACCACATAGGACCATAAATATATGCATAAAATAGTAATTTTTGTTCCCATTTTCCTTCCAAAATCCAAAGTAATACTCAAAGTAATTTGTTTAAATACAAAAATTACCACAACCGTAGTAAAACCTCATTTCAAACCCAAAATCCTTGAAAACCACTTCCATGTTGTACCAATGATATGCCATGAAATGTGAGTATGAAATATTCACAAACAGATAAAGACCACACACCATCAGGCAAAACGGGGCAGAAATACCCTCCAAACCAAGAGAACTGACCTGGAACTCCATCCAAATTCAAGCCATGGCCTCGGGCCCACAGTTACACATAATTATGGAATAAAGCAGGTAAAATAGAAAGTAAAAGCGAAAACCACCGATAATATCTATTCTACCTCTAAGGCCTCCTAAAAGCATACTAAGGATTCTATACTAGCCAAGCAGATAAAGCAAGCTCTAAGACTAAGGATACCATAACAGTTCTAGACTAAAACCCAAAATGGCCAATTAAAGTGATAACAGGATTTAAGCTTAAGTTCTACCTAATATCCACCTAACATCCCAGTAGCACATAAATATATATAATCTTACTACACTCAGTCTAGAAGGTAAACCGTAACCTACCTCGGGGCCGAACTACAAGCACGAACCATCACTCATGTGCCTTCCCCTTTTGGACCACCTCAGAAAGCTGCTACGCTATCAAGAACATATTCTAGGTGTCTAGACGAGAAGAACGACACCTATATTGCTATACAAAAAATCGATCCGGAAATCAAGTCGGAAATAACCCTCAAGGCCCGCGCAATGAAACCAGAAATAAAATTGCAATTATGCTCGTGGTGGGTCAAGAAACCCGTACCCAAAGTTTGGGCACGAATGAAGCTCTATTCGGGACCCAAAATAGCCCCGAAGTGCTACTATTTTGAGGGATAAAAACGGGAAAACTCATAATTTAAAGGCGGAAACTTACCCCTAAACAAGAGGAAACAGGCCACAAAAGTGAGTTGCACGAACTCACGAGCATGCAGCCCCAAGAAAATAGATTTCTACAAGTAATGTCCAAGCTTGAGAATTAACAACAATGGAGTTTTAATAACAAGGAGAAGAAGAGAGCTTTGGTTAAACAGAACTTACCAAAAATGAGGGAACACGAATTCGTGGAGAGCAAATGATTTCCCCAGGTCTATGAACTGTTTGGAGCAATTTGAAGAGGATGATCTGGTGTTTGAGAGTGAGGAGATATGAACAAAGTGGCTGGAAAAATGAAGTTGAAGCTTTAAATAGCTGTCAGGGGTCCTTCATCACGATCGCGATAGGACCCCCACATTCACGGAGAACAGCTGGCCTGACCACCATGATCGTGATGGTCCAGCCCATGTTTGAAAAGAGAAAAGTTGAGTAGGGTCCCAGCTAGCTTCATCGCGAACGCGATGGTCAATAAACTAGACCATCGCGAACGTGATGGAAGCCTTGCAATCGCGAAGACCAAAACAGTCTGCAACTTAATGCAGCAACCAGCAATAACATTAAGGCCAAAAATCTTTCGACGGATGCTCGGGATTCATCCGGAACCCCGTGACACAAACCAACTATGCTACCCTACCAAAAATGGCATTCTGGACTCAATTGAATCGATGAAACTCCTAACGGAGATCATTTTAACAAAAAGTGGGCCCCGTGCCCAAAACCAACTCGAAACTCAAAACCCAAAAACAAGTTTGGATGCCCCGGGACCCAAACCAAAGGTCTCCCTATCCCAAAGTCAACATACCGGAGCTAACAACGCTGACGAAATTTCCATCCGAGGCCGTCTTCTCCGAATGTTGACCAAAGTCAACCCTACCAGTCAAACTAATGAAAACACACAAAGAAACACAAAACCAAACCGAAAGCACTTAGACCCAAACCAATGGTCCCACTAGACCAAAATCCCCATTTTAGAGCCAACGGAACTGTCGAAAATTTGATTCTGAGCATGTTTACCAAGAAAGTTGACCAAAGTCACAGATTTTCTAAGTTTAAGTTCTAAAATAGGGAAATGGTCATAACGACCTAACGAATGTCCCGGGCACCAAATCGTCATTCTCGGCAAGTCATAAATGACCTGTAGCCAGTGAGGGAAAGCTCGAAATGCAGAAAGAAGTACGGAAAATAGAAAATGACCTGGAGGGTCATTACAACATCCACTACTAAAAGAACTTTCGTCTCTGAAAGTTAGAAAAGGATAGTACCTAAAGACTTAAAAAGATGAGGATAACGGGTCCGCATGTAGGTCTCGATCTCCCATGTAGCCTCCTCGACAGGATGATGTCGCCACTGAACCTTAACTAACGGAATCTCCTTGGACCTCAACTTCCTAACTTGTCTATCCAAAATAGCAACAGGCTCCTCTTCAAAGGCTAAGGACTCATCTAACTGAACCGACTCTAATTGAAGCACATGAGACTTATCAGGAATATACCGCCGTAGCATAGATACATGAAACACAAGATGCACACTAGAAAGAGTAGGAGGCAAGGCTAACTCATAAGCAACCTCTCCAATATGATGAAGGATCTCCAAAGGCCCAATGAACCTCGAACTGAGCTTACCATTCCTCCCGAACCTCATCACGCCCTTTATGCGAGATACCCAAAGGAACACACTATCACCCACCATGAACTCTAGATCTCGAACCCTCTGGTCAGCATAGCTCTTCTGCCTACTCTGGGCAGTGCGAAGTCTCTCCTGAATAACCTAAACTCTATCCATAGAATCATGAAACAAGTCGGTACCCCACGGCTAACCTCAAAAGCATCAAACCAACCCACTGGAGATCTCCATCGCCTATCATACAAAGCCTTGAACGGAGCCATCTGAATATTTGAATGGTAACTATTATTATATGCAAACTCTGCCAAGGCTAAATACTGGTCCCACTGACCCCCAAAATCAATAACACAAGCTTGCAATATATCCTCCAAAACCTAAATAGTATACTCTGACTGACCATCTGTTTGCGAATGAAAAGTGGTGCTAAGCTCAACTCTAGTACCCAACTCTCTCGGAATAGACTGCCAAAAGTGCGAAGTAAACTGAGTACCTCGGTCGGAGATGATAGAAACTGGCACACCATGCAATCAGACAATCTCTTGAATATAGATCTGGGCCAACCTCTCAGAACTGTAGGTAGTGTGAACTGGAAAAAAGTGGGCAGACTTCATGAACCTATCCACAATAACCCAAATAGCATCAAATCTCCACAGAGTATGTGGAAATTTGACTACAAAATCCATAGATACACGCTCCCATTTCCACTCCGGAATGGGTAGCCTCTGTGACAAATCACCTAACCTTTGGTGCTCAAACTTCACTTGCTGATAGTTCAAGCACCTAGATATGAAAGCTGAAATATCCCTCTTCATCCCACACCACCAGTAGTGCTGCCTCAATTCATGATATATCTTAGCTGCCCCGAGATGAATGGAATATCTAGAACAATGAGCCTCCTTCAATATCAATATGACCAAGCCACCAACTCTAGGAACACAGATATGACCCTTAATCCTTAGAACACCCTCTGAATCTAAAGTCTCCTTCCTTGCCTCACCACTCAACACCTTGTCATGAATGATCCTCAATCTTGCATCATCAAACTGTTGTACCCGAATCTGCTCCAACAAGGAAGATCTAGCCTTAATACAAGCAAGAATACAGCCTGGCTCAGAAATTTCAAGTCAAATGAATCTATTAGCCAAGGACTGGATGTCCCAAGCTGTAACAACCGGGTCCGTCATTACGGGTAATCCAATCATGCCAAGTTTTAGAGTTAGAAAACTCCCGATTTGGGAGTTTGAAATTCTGGGCTAGGCTAGCCTCGGCCAGATTTGGAGCGAGGTGGAGTTTAGGGCAATCCGGGTAAGGATTAGGTTGGATGTCTTATGGTGAGCTAGTTTTCCTCGTAGCTAACACATAAAGGAGTCCGGGGGACTTTTTGGAATCGAATTCGGGTAAGTACAACTCCCAAAATCGAGGTTGACGTGAAGGGATTATTCTGGGATGTCGGAAAAATAAGTGTGTTATAAAATGGACTATTTTTGGAAGTTTTATGACTCTATGTCCCATGTCAACCACTATAGCGGTTGACACTCTGCCATAGCGACCTGTGTTATAGCGAAGAAATTACCGCTACAGCGGAAGTCAACGTCAGTCAGCCTCTGCCATAGCGGACGACTCCGCTACGGCAGTACTGCTATAGCAGAGCGGACCTCTATAGAGGAGCGTGATGGGATTTAATGCAGAAACTTCCCCAAAATAGGTTAGTTTTTCTTGAAACATTTTGGGAGAAGAAGTGGGGGATTTTGGGCAATTTCTACCAGTTTTCCACTATTTTTTGTCCTAAAGGTAAGGATTCTACTCCCCAAACTTTGTACTACTTTTCCTACGTGGTAGAATGCTAGGAGGGAACTTGGGGAAGGGTTGGAATAACCTAGGAATGGTAGAATCTGGGGAAGATGGGGGATTCTAGGCATGAAAGTTCTTGGGTATTGTTAAAAGTAAGGTATTATGATCGTATGTTGTTAAATTCTCTATTTTTTTATCTGTGAAAATGATAGAACTAGGGAAATTAATGGCGAAAAGCCCGAGAAAAAGGGTAGGATAATCATGAGTGGCCTGGGGGTTTGGGATTTGGTGTAATTCGGGTAATGTACATGCCTTGTTTGTTAATTTGAGTACTTGTATACTGTTTTAGACCAAGAACGAGAAAAGAATCCAAAACATGGGAAAGCTCAGGTTGAGTAGATCTTGGATCATTTTGAGGTAGGTGATGGCTTACGATTCCTGTGAATGTTGTATATTTAATACTCTTATCTAAGTTTTTGTATGAATTGCATCGCTTAGAGAAATTGTGTAGAATGTCTAAGGGTCCTGTTTTACAGTCTGTGAATTGAATGGTGTATTGCTTGTTGGTTTATAAGTTGTTTGTTCATTGTTTGACTGTGGATTGTTGACATTCGGTTAGCTCGGGTACCACACCTGGTACGAGTATACTAAAGGTTGGCATGGGTACCACGCCTGGTATGGGTATAACAAATGGTTGGCTCGAGTACCAAGCCTGGTACGAAATACTAATGGTTGGCTCAGGTACCATACCTGGTATGGGTTTATTTTACTGCATCATTGCATTGATATTGTTGCATTGCATTGACTGTTATTGGTCCATGAGTAGACCGGGATGTTTTATTGAGTTGTGATATTAGTTGGTGGTCCTTGAGTGACCGAGAATCCTTTTATATCTGTTGAGTTGGTCTTGGATTAGGCCGGGTTGTCTGTTTAACACTTAGGTGCTATTTAGAAGGGATCCCAGGGTGGGTCCGGGCTATACAAAAAGGATTATTTATCAATTCTGTGATTGTTATTTAGAGTTATAAAAGGTGGATTTCATGCGGGAACAAGCTAAGTAAAGACTTGTAGTCTAGGGGAGCCTATTGACTTGTTGCATATTTTTCGTACTTATACTTGATTTGCTGTACTGATTATACACTATTTTATTTGGAACTGGCTGATGATCCTACCAGTACATGGTGGTTGTGTACTGATACTGCACTTGATTATTTTTCTGGTGAGTATAGGAAATCTTCTGGCGATTGACGCATGACCTCACTTGTAGGCCGGACTGTTCAAGATATCAAGGGTGAGTTGTTCGACCAAGCCGCCTTGGTGTTTATCTTTGAGTTGTCGCCCAATTGTTTCGGGTTTAGACTACTTCTTTATTGTTTAAGTTTTAGGGTTGCATCACTATACTCTAGTATTGGTAGTGTTTGGTACGATAACTTTCAGATTCTAGGGGAATTTCTGCATGTTTTATTTCAATGAAAGGCCTTTTGCATTATTTGAATTGCTAGTTTATTTTTTGTTTGTTGGTTTTAGGTTGTTAGTCTAGGCTAAGGGTTGAACTCAACTGGTTCGCTCATCCGGGGGTTGGGTGGGTGCCATTCACGATGGTCTGGGTCATGACAAGATGGTATCAGAACCCTAGGTTCGTTGTTCTTGTCGTACCAAACAGATCTAGTAGAGTCTTACGGAACGGTGCGGAGACGTCTGTACTTTTCTTCAAGAGGCTATGAGGCTTTAGGAAAACTACTCTTCCTTCTTTCCTTTGTGCATAACTTGATTCCAATTGGTATCTGGTGATACAAATTGGTATCTAATCTCATTCAATCTTCTATCCGCAGATGGTTAACACAAGGAACAACGGAGCTACAGCAGCGGTCCCAGCAGTGGGCCCGACTGTCCGTGGTAGAGGTAGAGGAAGGGGCAGAGGACGAGATAGGGTCGCACCCGCCAAGGGTGGAGCTTGAGCGGCTGCAGGAGAGCATGAAGCGACCCCTCCCCCACCTCAGGAACATGTTGCTGAAGATATAGAAGTTGTGGTTGAAGATGGTGAGGCGCAGGAGGAGGCGGCACCGGTTGGGGGTGCAGGCCTCCCTACTATGACACCAGAAGCTTTTCAGCAGGCTTAAAATATTTTGAGTGGGTTGGTTGGTACTGGAGCCATACCCGCGGCTTTTTCAAACCAGGCCTTGGACCCTCAGCCAGCGGCTACTACAGCGCCTAGGATGGATGCAGCTTCAGGCACGAATGACTTCTTCAGGTCAATGCTAGGCCCAGTGATGACAGGGAATGAGAATGAGATGCTAACCAAGTTTCTCAAGCTAAAACCTCCTACATTTCAGGGTACTGTTCCCAAGCTATGAAAGGTTGCACAAGTTGGGTATTGTACGTCAACATGGGGTTGAGTTTGTCATATTTCAGCTGCAGGGTGATGCTAAGCAGTGGTGGAGGTCTCATGTGGAGTGTCGGTCTTCTGTTCTACCTCCACTGACTTGGGAACAGTTCCACGCTTTGTTTTTAGAGAAGTACGTACCCCGTACTTTGAGGGGTCAAAAGAAGGATGAATTCTTGAACTTGGAGAAGGGTAGCATGTCAGTATTTTCTTACGAGGATAAGTTCCACGCCTTGTCTCGTTTAACCTCACAGATGTTGGGTTCTGAGAAGGAACGGGTCCGGTTGTTTGTGAAAGGTTTGAATACTGAGCTACAGGTACTGTCAGTGCATATGACTTCTTCAGGGAAGGGCTTTAATAATGTGGTGGATTATGTGAAGAAACTTGAGGGAGTCAGACAGACGGGGCAGGATAAGGCATTAGCCAAGAAGCCCCGGAATGAGGGAAAATATGGTGGTTCATATTCCAGGGGTCATAATCAGCAGGTATACTCAGCCCGTCCTATTCAGTCAGCTCTGCCAGCTACTACAGGTGGTCGTCAGGGAGCTCATAATCAGTCTTGAACTCCTAGAGGCCAGGGAGCATCTTATACATCAGCTAGCAGGCCTACACTTGACCGTGGTTGCTTCCATTATGGTGATCTAGGCCAATTTAAGAGGGAGTTCCCACTCAGGCATACATGTAATCAGGGTCAGAAGCAGCCTAGAGCGGTGGTCTCGGCAGGTAGAGGCGGTAATGATAGAGGTCATCCACAGGGTGGGAGAGGAAACTTTCAGGAAGGCTGGAGCGACAGAGGGAACAGCAGCGCGGGCAGGGGTGCAGTGCAGCCGACCCGGGAAGTTGCCCTGATTGATGATCGGGCTCATTTCTATACAATTCTAAGGAGAACTAAGGCGAAAGCATCAAATACGATGATCATAGGTACCATTCTTGTCTGTGATAAAATGGCCTCGGTATTGTTTGACGCAGGTTCTACATATTCTTATGTATCTGTGAGTGTTGCATTGGGTCTGGAATTGATTTGTGATATCCTTGATTCCCCTATCCATGTTTCTACCCTAGTTGGAGAGTCTGTGATTGTGACTCATGTTTATCATGATTGTTCTGTTGTGTTCATGGGGTTGCATACTTGGGTAGACTTGGTGATTCTGGATATGGCTGATTTTGATATTATCTTGGGCATGACCTGGTTGTCCCCTTATCATGCTGTGTTGAACTGTAACACCAAAACTGTGGCTCTAGAGATTCTGAGTTAGGATAGACTAGAGTGGGAAGGTATGTACAGGCCTAAGCCAGTTAAGGTCTTATCATTCATTCGGGATAGGAAGCTAGTGGGGAGAGCGTGTCTAGCCTTCTTGGCTCATCTCCGGGATGATAGTATGGAGTCCCCGTCTATTGAGTCAGTCCTGGTGGTTTCTGAGTTTCTAGAGGTGTTTCTAGTGGATTTTCCTGGTATGCCTCCGAACAGAGATATCGACTTCTGTATTGATCTGGAGTCAGGCACTCGTCCCATTTCTATTCCTCCGTATCGTATTGCTCCGGAAGAGTTGAGGAAACTTAAGACTCAGCTACAGGAACTCCTAGATAATGGATTTATCCGTCCCAGTGGGTCGCCTTGGGGTGCTCCTATTTTTTTTGTAAAGAAAAAGGATGGTAGTATGCGAATGTGCATAGATTGTAGGCAGTTGAACAAGGTGACCCGCATTGATGATTTATTTGACCAGCTTCAAGGCGCATCGATATTTTTGAAAATCGACCTGAGGTCGGGGTACCCTCAGTTAAGGATTAGGCCTAAGGACATTCCTAAGACTGCTTTTCGAACTTGGTATGGGCATTACGAGTTCCTATTAATATCATTTGATTTGACCAATGCACCGATAACATTAATGAGTTTGATGAATAGGGTGTTTAAGTCGTATTTGGATTCCTTCGTGATTGTGTTTATCGATGATATTTTGATTTACTCCAAGAGTAGGGAGGAGCATACTAATCATCTTCGTATTTTGTTGGACATGTTGAGACGCCAGAAGCTTTATGCGAAGTTCACTAAGTGTGAGTTTTGGTTGACTTCAGTTGCATTCTTGGGGCATGTAGTGTCAGAACAGGGGGTGATGGTTGATCCCCAGAAGATTGAGGCAGTCAAGAGTTGGGCTTGTCCTAGCTCTGTGACCGAGGTGAGGAGTTTTGTTGGGCTCGCAGGGTACTACCGGAGATTTGTTAAGGATTTTGCGTCTATTGCTACTCACCTGACCAGGCTGACACAGAAAGATATACCATTCGTGTGGTCCGACAAGTGCGAGGAAAGCTTCCAAAAGCTCAAGACACTTCTGACCACGGCTTCTATATTGTCCTTGCCGATTGAAGGTAAAGACTTTATTGTTTACTGTGATGCTTCACATTTTGGTTTGCGTGTTGTGTTGATGCAGGATAGGAATGTGATAGCCTATGCATCTAGGCAGTTGAAGGTGCATGAGAGGAACTATCCTACTTATGACTTAGAATTGGCAGCAGTGGTATTTGCACTCAAGATTTGGAGACACTATCTCCATGGTGTCAAATGTGAGGTGTTCACCGATCATCGCAGTCTGCAGCATGTGTTCACTCAGAAGGATTTGAATTTGAGGTAGAGAAGGTGGATAGAGTTATTTAAGGACTATGATGTGAATATTCAGTATCATCTGGGTAAGGCTAATGTGGTGGCGTCGCATTGAGCAAGAAAATAGTTAGCATGGGTAGTTTGGCTTGTTTGGGATGTCCAAACGACCACTAGCAAGAGAAATTCAGGCTTTAGAGGCCAAGTTCATACACTTGGGTGTTTCAGAACAGGGTGAGTTGTTGGCCAGCACTGAGGTCAAAGCCACCTTCATAGAGGAAATAAAGGCCAAACAGTTTCAGGATCCGAAACTGAGTAAGCTTCGAGGTAAGGTAATATCCGGGGAATCCAAGGACGTCACGTTAAACTCTAGTGGAGTACTAAATTTCAGAGAGAGGATTTGTGTTCCTCAGGTTGATGAGATAATTCAGAATATCTGGGCGAAAGCCCATGGTTCGCGATACTCAATTCATCCAGGTGTGACCAAAATGTACAGGAACTTAAGGCAGCGTTACTGGTGGCCCGGAATGAAAAGGGACATAGTTAACTTTGTGTCCAAATGTCAGAACTGTCAGCAGGTAAAGTATAAGCATCAGAGACCTACAGGACTACTCCAGAGAATGCCAATTCCAGAGTGAAAGTGAGAAAGGATAGCCATGGACTTCGTGGTGGGTCTTCCCAAAACATTGGGGAAGTATGACTCAATTTGGGTCATTGTTGATAGGCTGACCAAGTCCGCTCATTTTATTCCGGTCAGGGTAGATTATAATTTGCAGCAATTGGCTAAGATCTACGTGAAGGAGATTGTGAGATTGCATGGGGTTCCACTGTCCATCATTTCAGACAGGGGTACGCAGTACACCTCTAAATTTTGGGGTAAGCTACATGAAGAGTTGGGTACACAACTCACTTTTAGCATAACCTTCCATCCTCAGACTGATGGTCAGTCAGAGAGGACGATCCAGGTATTTGAGGGCATGCTGAGAGCATGTGTGATGGACTTCAGGGGTCATTGGGACCAGTTTCTACCATTGTGTGAGTTCTCATACAACAATAGCTATCACTCTAGTATTGACATGGCACCATATGAGGCGTTGTATGGGAGGAGCTGCAGATCACCTGTTGGGTGGTTTGAGGAAGGCAATGTAAAGCTTTTGGGAGTGGAATTGGTAAAGGAAGCACAGGAAAAGGTAAGGGGAATTCAGGCCAAATTGCTAGCTTCCCAAAGCAGGCAGAAGGAGTATGCAAATCTCAAGGTTCGGGACATGGAATTTCAGGTTGGTGAACAGGTATTGTTGAAAGTGTCACCAATGAAGGGAGTTATGCGGTTTGGTAAGAAGGGCAAGCTTAGCCCTCGGTTCATCTGTCCATTTGAGGTTCTTGAGATTGTGGGGCCAGTGGCTTACAAGTTAGCACTGCCGCCCAGTTTGTCGGGCGTCCATCCGGTATTCCATGTATCCATGCTTAAGCGATACCATGGGGATGTGGACTAAATCATCAAGTGGGATGAGGTGCTTTTCGATAAGGATCTTCGTTATGAAGAGGAACTAGTCTTGATTCTTACTCGGGATGTCCGGAGGTTGAGGACAAAGGTGATTGATATGGTAAAGGTTCAGTGGAAGCATTGTCCGGTTGAGGAAGCCACTTGTGAAACCGAGAAGGACATGCAGGACAAGTACCCTCATTTGTTTGAGGATTCAGGTACTACACTTTCTTTCTTTTATTTTCAAAATTTCTGTTTGATCATTCGGGGATGAACGATGGGTAAATTGGTATCTGTTGTTGTAGACACGTGATTTTTGACCCTTCCAGAGTTTTAGCTTTAAATATTTATATTTATTTTTAAGTCTAATCTTTTTTTTATTTTTATTTTTAGTAGATTTTATTTTAAAATGGTGAAAAATATTTCAAAAAATAGAGTCATATTTTAGGATAAATTTTATTATTTTACTTTTCGGATAATAAGAAAATTTTCAAAAAAAAAAAAATTTCTTTTAATTTAGATTTTTATAAATAAGTTAGTAGTTTTAGTATCTTCTTAGATACATTTTATTTAGTCTAGCTATTTAGGTTTTTCTATATTTTTATTAATTTAAAATAATTAATTAATATTTTTATCATTACATTTTTATTTATTTGTTACAAAAAAAAATAAAAAATCCTAACCAACCTACACTAATCCCCTCAACCCAACAACCCCACTAATCTACCCTCACTTCACTCCACTCTCCCCACTAATCTACACACACACAACACAGCACTCTACACAAACACACACGACACCAACACTCACACACTATATATAATACACACATGCACACACATAGAGGATAGACAACACACACGCAGCAACATAAAAAAGAGAAGATGAAGAGAATATAGAGATTAGGAGATGGAGAGAAAATAGAAAGCAATAAAGATTAGAGAAAAAGATAGGCACAAAGCACGAAAAAAAAGAGAAAAAAAACGAGAGCCAAGCCAAAAGAAAAACAGAGAGTAGAAAAAGATAGAGAGTATTTTCAAGGTTCGTGAGTTAGAGTTCGAGTATTGGTCTCTGTTTTGAGTTTTTGGTCACAACGTACTTGCTTCAATTTTCAATTAATTTATCACTCAGGTTCTTACTCAATTCCTTTCTATGTATTTTTAATATCTTTATTGTGAATCAAAGCATGAACAATGTTATTTAATGGTTTCATGTATACTTAGTATGTAAAGTTAATTGTTTATGTGAGATTCCTTTTTTTTTATGATTTGATTTTGAGAGTCTGTTAACGTTTAAAGAAAACACGTCGAGGTTCTATTTTCAATTTGGATGGGGTACTACTAATCAATAATCAAGTTCTTAAAATATAAAGTTTTGAGTTTTTACTTGGTAACGAAAGGATCTTGGTAAAATTATTAACTAAAATTTTCGTCGGGTTAGAGAACTATGTTATTGTCTAGAGATGTCAATGTTAGTAAGCTAATTGATTTGTGTTGATGTTCCTTGACGGTTCTAAAGTGGGGTCATTTTTTTCTAATTTTGCTAGTTGTTTTGGCTTAAGTTTAAGAGGCAAATTACATATTATTTAGAAATATGCTGAGTTAATAGTTATTGTAATGGTTAGGTGTTTTAAATTGATCATTTTCCACTCTTCTTGTTAAATATTTAATCATGAGAATTTGATTAAACTTGGGCAAATATCATCCCGGTTCATAACATAATTATCTCTATTTGGGTTTGAAATTTGGCCTATTTAGGTTAAATAATTTGGAATTAAGAAAAGGAAGTCATATGCCTAGTCACTAAATTAGTTGCATGTTTAGTTGTTTCCTATTGTTCATATTTGAATTATTTTTGAAAGGTTTTGATCACCTTTCTTTTAGTCTGTTATGTTTAAAAAAAAAAATTTGTAAGCACGAGATGTTAGTTTCTAAGCTAGAAAGTGTTATGTGGCCTAGATTGGTATATGGTCCAATAGAGTAATTACTCTAATGTGAGTAATAGTGGGATGGGGTGCGGATTTATTCTAAACCCCAATGCATAAAAAAAAAGAGAGAAAAAAATAATCGTGAGAAAGAGCGATATGAGTTATGAATTTATTCAAGACTCAAATTCAAAAATCAAAGGAAAAGGATGCTTGTACGCACATTAAATTTGCATTATAAATGATAAAAGAAAAGAAAAGAAAAATCAATTGTGAGGGAGCGAGACGAGTTGCGAATTAATCTAAAGCTCGGTGCGAAAAATAAGAGTCATTTGAAAAGAAAGAATAAATTATCTCGAGTTTACAAGAGACGAACAAATGCCTCTAACGTTAGACGAACTTTAGGCACAATAATAATGATAAAATACTTGAGTATGATCATGTGTGCGGTTACGCTCCTTGGTTAACTCAGGTTTTGTGTGCAGTTACGTTCCTAAGCCAAAAAAATATAAGTCACCATTTTGGACATATTATTTAGGTAAATTAAGCAATCAACCAAGCACCGCTTATCCAAGACTTAATTCAAACCATAAATAAGTCAATAAAAGCAACCGTACTAGAACCATGGGACTCGAGGGGTGCCTCATACCTTTCCCTCGGTCAACAAAATTCCTTACCCGATCTTTTATTTTTGCAGACCAAAAATAAGAGTAATTTTCTTTTGATTAGGGATTCAGAAAGGTGACTTGGAACACCATAACTCAATTTCAAGTGGCGACTCTGTAAATAAAAATAATCCCTATTCAATACCGTCACTTTAATTGGAAAAATTCTTTCACTCGTTAGCTCATTCAAAAAAGGGGTGTGACATCTCTAGCGACTCTGCTGGGGACATGACCAGAGTTCGAGCTTTATATATTAACTTATTTTTGGCTTTCTTTATTTCTTGGATATATGTATTACGTATGCTGACCTAATGTGCTCTTTGATTGCTTATTTATCGCATTGATATTTTTTGCTATATATATAAATTGTCTTCTCTCGCGCACCCCTCTGAGTGTCTGAATACATCTACCACTATTTATTGTGTGTGAGGATACGCTCCACCAAACCTTCTATCCAAGAGATCCTGTGTGCGGTTACGCTCCTGGATCAGGAATATTAGTCACACATGTTAGGTGGGGTTGAACCACCAGTAAAATCGAAATAACTCTGCTACCGGTAAACTGACCCTCTCCGGCTCGAGTTGTCCACTCAGGTTAGCCAGTCTAGACACCTTTTCATTAAGAATGTTAAACTTAGTTGAACAAAATCTTGACCTATGATGATCCCTTTTAGGCTATGTTTTATTTGTATATGACCTAGTGAGACTCGGCATAGGGGTCGGGTCCGTCTAGGACAAGTACCCTCTTTTAAGATCGATATGTGCCTCATATGTTCTATTTGTTATATTCTTCGGAAGGTCTTTGAATGTTTGACCAATTTTAGGGTGATCAATGGAATAAGAGAAAGAGTTATCCTTCATTTTTCATAAAAATGAGAGTAAGAAAACAAAAAAAATCACAAAAAGAGTTTTTAGTTTCTTTTGTACAGTTCGTAAAAAAGAAAACCCAAAAGATTTTTCTTTCATACCATTTTTAACAAAAAAAAGAGCTAAAAATAATTGTTTTTTTACAAAGTTTTCATTTTTTTAAAGCTCTTTTTTTAACTGTCCAATCTGGACGAACTACGCACACCTGATTCTCAACTTGATGAGATATGTAGGCAGCCCTCCTCGGGTTCGGTGACCTTATTTCAAAATGAATTAAAAAGAGTTTTTTTCTATCCTTATTGAAAATCCCCAAAGGAAAAATATTTTTTTCCTTTTGAAAAAAAATCAAAAAAAAAAAGTTTTTTTATTCCTTACTCAAAAATTCTAAAAAGGGTCGAATCTTTTTGCGAACTGACGAACTACGCACACCTGATTCTCATTCAGGTGAGATACGTAGGCAATTCTTATTGAGTTCGGTGATCTTTATTCAAAAAATTTAAAAAAAAATCTTTATCGACAAAAAAATAAAAAAATTACTTCATATTTCAAGTTTCACGAACTACGTCTGACCTGATTCTTGTTTCAACGAGATATGTAAGCAACTCTTCTTTTGAGTTCGGTCTCACTTAAAAAAAATCTCTTGACTTGGTTGGTACCAACACTCAAAGGTGTGTATAAAAAATTAGTATTAAATTACTCGACATGGTGGAGTGGACCAACTTTATTGTGAACCATAGATTCTTTTGGTACCTCTTGATTGTACCTAAGTGACACTTGAGAAATTCTCTTGCTTAAAGTCACAGTTAAAAAAAATATGACCTCATTGTTTCATGTGCATTGTGATGTGAGCTTTAGATTGAAAATTCAACGCATGGTTCTGTTGATCTAGAACTTGGCCTGAATATTTGTTGAGGCAAAATTTTGAGCAACACTTAACTTGGAAAAGGATTGTAGGCTTTCTTTGACCCGATAGTGTCTTTCAAGCCTACCAAATGACATGTAATCCCTAGATCTCCCCTTTTGAGCTTAAAGCCTTTTTGTTGGATAACCACATCTCTGCCTATATCTTTTTTAATGCATCAATGCACTACCCTTCTTTTGGACCCAACTTTCTAAGCGCACTGATAAAGATCTAAGTTGACTGACAAAAAAAAAGTGAAAAATGCAAAAGTCAAACAAATTTTCTTTTACAGAGACAAGAAAGGCTACGAAAAGAAAAAAAAACTCCAACAAAAAGGAGGAAAAACTCATGAAAAAAAAAGCCAAAAAAAAATGAAAAAGTATCAAAGCAAATAAAGATCAGGTGCAAAAGTACAAAAAATATCTAAGGTACAGTGCTTTGCTTATGGAAGAAATAGTCACTTTATTCCAAATGAATATCCTACAAATTGCTAAGCCTACCCTACAAGCCGATGACAAGTCCTACTTGATCCCATTTTGAGTGTGCTCACATTAGTGGATACTTACATAAGGGCCAAGCACATGACATCTCAATTGCATGCATTGAACATCTTTCTGAGTGTGAGTGCCTTCTGAAATATCCTAAGATCTAAATATGTGAGAATCAGGACTTTATTTGTGGTGAGGCACTTGAAACATGAGGATAAGAAAAATTTTATACCTTTGATTGAGCCAAGATGAACAAATCTTGTCAATACTTAGGTATATTTGAGGTATCATTTGAAACTATAGGAATTACTTTTAAGTTGACTTCGAATTTATCTGAAAGCAATTGATGAAATTTCTATGCATAATGCTAATTATTGGTATCAACTGAAGTCAAGACATGTTCAACCAATGAGTTGATTTTTCTCTACACATCTTCAAACAATTTTTTTTTGTAAAGAGTACGCTTCAAAAAAATAAAGAGTTTCTCGATATCAACACAGGAACAATTTTTTTTTATTGTTTATTCTCTAAAAAAAAAATCTTCATACTTTCACAGGGATTAAACACCCTAGTTGCACCTTGACCTTAGGGAACAAACACTCTAGTGGTATTTTAGGGAACAAACACCCTATCTTTTTTCAGCGCAGGGAACAAACACCCTAGTTGCACCTTGACCTTAGGGAATAAACACCTTAGTAGTATTTTAGGGAACAAACACCCTATCTCTTTTTCTCAGCATAGGGAACAAACACCCTAGTTGCACCTTGACCTTAGGGAACAAACACCCTAGTGGTATTTTAGGGAACAAATACCTATGTCTTTTTCTGCGAAGGAAACAAACACCCTAGTTGCATTTTGATCATAGGAAACAAACACCCTATTTGCATATCAATTTTGTATTTTTTCTTTTTGACACAACTTATTTGCATTCACATCAAAAAAAAAATCCTGATTCAAACTGGGGCAAAAAATAAAATGTGTTATGTATCTTTGAAATTTAGCATAGCAGGACCCTCCTGGAAAATAGGACTAGCAGGACCCTCCTAAAAAATGGGATTTATTTTCAGTAGCAGGACCCTCCAGAACAATGGGATTTATTTTCAGTAGCAGGACCCTCCAGAACAATGGGATTTAGCAGTAGCAGGACCTTCCTGAAAAATGGGACTAGCAGGACCCTCCTGGATAATGGGATTTATTTTGGTAGCAGGACCCTCCTGGACAATAGGATTTACTTTTAATAGCAGGACCCCCCTAAAAATGGGACTAGCAGGACCCTCCTGTACAATGGAATTTACTTTTAGTAGCAGGACCCTCCTGAAAAATGGGACTAGCAGGACCCTCCAGAACAATGGGATTTACTGTTAGTAGTAGGACCTTCCTGAAAAATGGGACTAGCAGGACCTTCCTGGATAATGAAATTTATTTTGGTAGCAGGACCCTCCTGGACAATGGGATTTACTTTTAATATCAGGTTCCTCCTGAAAAATGGGACTAGCAGGACCCTCCTGGAGAATGGGATTTACTTTTAGTAGCAGGACCTTCCTGAAAAATGGGACTAGCAGGACCCTCCTGGACAATGGGATTTATTTTTAGTAGCAGGACCCTTCTGAAAAATGGGACTAGCAGGACCCTCCTGGATAATGAGATTTATTTTAGTAGCAGGACCCTCCTGGACAACGGGATTTACTTTTAGTAGCAGGACCCTCCTGAAAAATGGGACTAGCAGGACCTTTCTGGACAATGGAATTTACTTTTAGTAGCAGGACCCTCCTGAAAAATGGGACTACCAGGAACCTCCTGGACAATGAGATTTACTTTTAGTAGCAGGACCCTCCTGGAAAATGGGATTTAGTTATTTTCATTTTCTCCTAGGATAAGCACTTCCTAGTCTGAGACCGTCATTTTTTATTTTCTCCTATGATAAACACATCCTAGTCTGAGACCGTTATTTTTATTTTTTTCTAGGATATACACATCCTAGTCTGAGTTTTATTTTTCACATTTACTAATAACTCACAAAAAATTTCCAATGAAAACTGGGGTAAATTTTTTTGTTTCTTTAGTTTATGATGGCTTGCAGGTTTTCCCTAGCAAAACATGGCAGTTATATTCAAGGACAAAGTTTTAACTTGTTCTAGAACATTCAATCTCAATGATAGCTGAAGTCAGTTATTCAAATGCATGTAACAATCCCGCATCGTGAGATCCATTCCTTTCTAATTGCTGATCAAGAAACAAGCATCCAAGAATACTCTACAAGCTATCATTTGGAGGAGCGTCAATGACTCCGTCCAAGTTTCAAGTTTCAAGTTTCAAGTCTTAACTTCAAGATCAAACTTTGAGATCAAGGTACCCACCAGAATTGGGTGAGGCGATAACTAAAGATCCAAAGCGAAGATTTAAAGAAAGACTCAAGACCTGCAGAGTAGATATGATCTTGTATTTTTCTTTCTTTTTTAGTCTATTTTTTCATTTCTTGATGTAAGAACAGGAGCCACGAACCGAAAACTCGACGGGACCTCACTCGACCTCAAACTCATCACTCCATCTCCTTGAACTACATGTGACTTGATTCTCTTATAACACGAGATATGTAGGCTATCCAAAACCAGGGCTCGATCGCACCTTTTCTCTGTCCTTCTTCCTTACAAATAACGGTTGGGTCAAAACTAGTTTCGTTGTCTACTTCTTTGTCTGAAAATTCTTCGTCTTTTCAGTCAAAGAAGGGCAAACTGTAGACACGCGATTTTTGACCTTTCCCGAATTTTAGCTTTAAATATTTATATTTATTTTTAAGTCTAATCTTTATTTTTATTTTTATTTTTATTTTTATTTTTAGTAGATTTTATTTTAAAATGGTGAAAAATATTTCAAAAAATAGAGCCATAATTTAGGATGAATTTTATTATTTTACTTTTCGGATAATAAGAAAATTTTCAAAAAAAATATTTTTTTCTTTTAATTTAGATTTTTATAAATAAGTTAGTAGTTTTAGTATCTTCTTAGATACATTTTATTTAGTCTAGCTATTTAATTTTTTCTATATTTTTATTAATTTAAAATAATTATTTAATATTTTTATCATTACATTTTTATTTATTTGTTACAAAAAAAAAAAATCCTAACTAACCTACACTAATCCCCTCAACCCAACACCCCCACTAATCTACCCTCACTTCACTACACTCTCCCCACTAATCTACACACACACCACAGCACACTACACAAACACACACGACACCAACACTCACACACTATATATAAAACACACATGCACACACATAGAGGATAGACAACACACACGCAGCAACACAAAAAAGAGAAGATGAAGAGAATATAGAGATTAGGAGATGGAGAGAACATAGAAAGCAATAAAGATTAGAGAAAAAGACAGAAAAGATAGGCACAAAGCACGAAAAAAAAAGAGAAAAAAAAAACGAGAGCCAAGCCAAAAGAAAAACAGAGAGTAGAAAAATATAGAGAGTATTTTCAAGGATCGTGAGTTAGAGTTCGAGTATTGGTTCCTGTTTTGAGTTTTCGGTCACAACGTACTTGCTTCAATTTTCAATTAATTTATCACTCAGGTTCTTACTCAATTCCTTTCTATGTATTTTTAATATCTTTATTGTGAATCAAAGCATGAACAATGTTATTTAATGGTTTCATGTATATTTAGTATGTAAAGTTAATTGTTTATGTGAGATTTCTTTTTTTTATGATTTGATTTTGAGAGTCTGTTAACGTTTAAAGAAAACACGTCGAGGTTCTATTTTCAGTTTGGATGGGGTACTACTAATAAATAATCAAGTTCTTAAAATATAAAGTTTTGAGTTTTTACTTGGTAAAGAAAGGATCTTGGTAAAATTATTTACTAAAATTTTCGTCGGGTTAGAACTACGTTATTGTCTAGAGATGTCAATGTTAGTAAGCTAATTGATTTGTGTTGACGTTCCTTGATGGTTCTAAAGTGTGGTCATTTTTTTTCTTCTAATTTTACTAGTTGTTTTGGCTTAAATTTAAGAGAGCAAATTACATATTATTTAGAAATATGTTGAGTTAATTGTTATTGTAATGGTTAGGCATTTTAAATTGATCATTTTCCACTCTTCCTGTTAAATGTTTAATCATGAGAATTTGATTAAACTTGGGCAAATATCATCCCGGTTCATAACATAATTATCTCTATTTGAGTTTGAAATTTGGCCTATTTAAGTTAAATAATTTGGAATTAAGAAAAGGAAATCATATGCCTAGTCACTAAATTAGTTGCATGTTTAGTTGTTCCTTATTGTTCATATTTGAATTATTTTTGAAAGGTTTTGATCACTTTTTTTTTAGTCTGTTATGTTTTTAAAAAATAGATTTGTAAGCACGAGATGTTAGTTTCTAAGCTAGAAAGTGTTATGTGGCCTAGATTGGTATAAGGCTCAATCGCGTAATTACTCTAATGTGAGTAATAGTGGGATAGGGTGCGGATTTCTTCTAAACCCCATTGCATAAAGAAAAAGAGAGGAAAAAATAATCGTGAGAAAGAGCGATATGAGTTATGAATTTATTCAAGACTCATCATAAATGATAAAAGAAAAGAGAAGAAAAATCAATTGTGAGGGAGCGAGACGAGTTGCGGATTAATCTAAAGCTCGTTGCGAAAAATAAGAGTCATTTGAAAAGAAAGAATAAATTATCTCGAGTTTACAAGAGATGAACAAATGCCTCTAACATTAGAAGAACTTTAGGCGCGATAATAATAATAAAATATTTGAGTACGATCATGTGTGCGGTTACGCTCCTTGGTTAATTCAGGGTTTGTGTGCAGTTACGTTCCTAAGCCAAAAAAATATTAATCACCATTTTGGACATATTATTTAGGTAAATTAAGCAATCAACCAATCACCGCTTATCCAAGAGTTAATTCAAGCCATAAATAAGTCAATAAAAGCGACTGTGCTAGAACCACGGGACTCTAGGGGTGCCTCATACCTTCCCCTCGGTCAACAAAATTCCTTACCCGGTCTTTTATTTTCGCAGACCAAAAATAAGAGGTATTTTCTTTTGATTAGGGATTCAAAAAGGTGACTTGGAACACCATAACTCAATTTCAAGTGGCGACTCTATAAATAAAAATAATCTCTATTCAATACCGTCACTTTAATTGGAAAAACCCTTTCACTCGTTAGCTCGTTCACAAAAGGGGTGTGACATCTCTGGCAACTCTGCTGGAGGGGAGAAAGCATATTCCTTAAGCAAGGGTCGGAGATAGAAACTCCCTGGAAATAAGTCACCAAATACGAAAATCCCACCAACACCTGATACTGTATTGTTCCTGTAACCATCTTCTCCACATAATGATAAGAGAACTGGCGGAAAAGGCTCGTTGGCATCTTCTCTAGAATATATTATAACGCACTGAAATTTGGCCCAATTTCTGACAAGAAAAGGAATGAGGTCCAGCTTGCTTTACATGGTAGCCAGGCTTTGAAGCTTCAACACTATAACTTATATCATCATATAGAGGCCCTGCGACATATAAGCCATTTGTCCCTGTGGTAGTTTCAAGTGCTAAATTGCCTTGCTTAAGTGAAGCACTTTGGTTGTCTCCTGCAGCAATTATTTTGATAACAACATCATTGAGAGGGGGAGAAACTGATCCTTGTATATACATCCCAAGTCGACCAGCAAAAGGAGGAATTGAAGATTGGCAGCCATCTTGCGACACGGCAACATGCTGCTGTGTGGGATAAAATAATATCTTTTTCCCGCCATCATCCCTTGCATCTCGAGGAAAAAAAGTAAATTTTCCTCCGGGACTAGCCCACATGGAAAATTCGTAGACAGCTGCACTCGATTGATCAACTCCGTAAGGCACACGTCTTGCCGTTAGACCATCAACAACAGAACCTTCACTGTCCAAAATGTCCAGCGGTATATTCTCAGGTGTTGGTGAAAATTACAATAACAATAGCAATTACAATTGAAAAAATTACAAAGAAAATAAATTATTTTCTTGGCTGAGGCGCGGATATCTCGCTCTCTTTAAGGAGATTCAAGCCCACTGCAGCAAATGTTTTCACCGATCCAGCAGTAGTCTTCTTGACTTGTCCCCTCCAGGATACAACAGCCCACACACAAAGTATAACTCAACAAACTCTGGACAAGAGTTGAGTCCAAAGCTCCAACACAAGAACACCTTCTTTCAACTAATAAAACTCTCTTTTTTAACTAACTCTTTTGCCCTCTATATTTTCTTGTACCTGTAAAAATGCAAGACTACCTCTATTTATAGGTGAGGTATTCATCCTAGTATTGAATAGGAAGAATAAATTGGGTAGATAAATGACCTATAAGTTACATAAGTTACAAGGAATAAAGAGGTAGAATTATGGGTGAATAATGATAGGAGTTATAAATGATAGGAGTTATAGAGGAAAATAATGGCTGCATAATGAGAGGTTATATGCTGATTAAAAGACACATGAAATGCAGCCACTAATGAGAGTAATGAGGCTAATAATGCACAACAAAACTGCACAACAAAGGTCACCAATGGACTGATTAAATGTGGCAACAATTAATGTGAGTAATGGCATATAATGCCTCCAACGTACAGCCACACTTAGACACTTTAGGATGCACATTGTGGCATGGAAAAGATGCACTTTAATATATATCAAAATAGAAATATTAAAATGCTCTTAACCCAACAATCCCCCACTCATTTTAATATTAGATAAGAGAGTCTATTAGCTGAAGGAAGACTACTATGCATAATGAAGGTGTGCTCTGCATTGAACCTCCATTTAGTAAAAACAGTAAGTTTTACTCCAGAGTCGTAGTGGTCTCAGACTTGAACTATGACTGCTTAAGGGAAATAAAAAGTCATTGCTTACACATAATAATCAAGGTGTTATCATGAGCTTTATAGCCAGCACATTACGACCTTGTGCTATCCCGATTTCATGAGTATTTTTGAGAATAAGCCTGATTCTCATAGGAAGCGGCCTACTTCCACACTCACATAGGTGAAATCTGTCGAGGGTGCTCCTGTAAGTTAACACCCCACTCATACAATCTACAGATTTTCATTAAGAGTTTTTGAACTCAACCTTCACAAACTATTACAGGTAAATATGCACTCACATCATAGGGAGGGAAAAAGAAAGTGCATTTCACAAAAAATCATCATATGATTCGTTTTTCCCATTGAACCTGGTTATAGGATCTCTAGTCCCCAGGTTGGGTTTCCTCATATATGACTATGAATTTATAGGCTTCAATCCCATCCCCCTCGATGTACTCCAGACCTTTTCTCTTGCTAAGGCCTTAGTTAGTGGATCTGCAAGATTATCACCAGATTTGACATAATCAATATTAATGGTACCATTTGTCAAATATGATCTTACATTACTGTGTTTTCTCCTTATAGGTTTGGATTTACCATTATAATAACGGTTTTGAGCTCTACCAATTGCAGCGGTGCTATTACAATGAATTAAATAGGAGAAATTGGTTTTTCAAAATAAGGAATTTGAAATAATAAATCTCTCAACCAATTCGCTTCCTCACTAGCTGAAGCTAAAGCAATTAGTTCAGCCTCCATGGTAGAGTTAGCAATAATAGTTTGCTTTTTTGATTTCCAACAAATAGCACCACCTCCCAAAGTAAATATAAAACCAGTAGTAGATAAAGAATCACCTGATAAGGTATTCCAATCCGCATCACAAAAGCCTTCAAGTACAGCAGGATATTTTTTATAGAACAAACCACAAGTTTTTGTTCCAATTAAATATCTCATAACTCTTGTTATAGCATGCCAATGTTCATTACTTGGCTTGCTAGTAAACCTGCTAAGTACTCCTACTGCATATGCAATATCATGCCTAGTGCAATCAGTCACATATCTCAAACTTCCAATTATGCTAGCATATTCCTTTTGATTTATTACATCATTTTCACTTTGAACAGGAAACAAGTGAACACTAGAATCAAAAGGAGTTACAACATGCTTGCAATCAAGAAAATTATATTTTTTCAAAACTTTTTCTACATAATGTGACTGGTCAAGGAAAATTCCATCACTTGTTCTAGTAATTTTTATTCCTAGAATAATATTTGCCTCTCCAAGATCTTTCATATCAAAATGGCTTCTAAGAATATTTTTAGTCTCTCCAATAACATTCATGTTAGAGCCAAAGATCAATAAATCATCAACATATAGGCAAATAATAACATGTGAATTATTTCAAGACTTATGATATATGCACTTATCACACTCATTTGTTTTAAAGCCATTTTCAATCATGCAGGAATCAAATTTTTCATGCCATTGCTTTGGTGCCTGTTTCAAGCCATATAGGGATTTAGTAAGTTTACAAACTTTGCTTTCTTGGCCTGCTTCAATAAAACACTCGGGTTGTTCCATGTAAATTTCCTCATTAAGGTCTCCATTTAAAAAAGCCGTTTTACATCCATTTGATGAATTTGTAAATCAAAAATTGCAGCAACAGCAATCAAAAGTCTAATGGATGTAATTCTAGTTACCGGAGAAAAAGTATCAAAAAATTCTAGGCCTTCTAGTTGCTTAAAACCTTTTGCAACTAGTCTAGCCTTATATTTATCAACAGATCCATCCGGTTTTAACTTTTTTCTTAAGATCCATTTACACCCAATAGTTTTACAACCCGGTGGTAAATCAACTAACTTCCAAGTTTTATTGGATATTAGTGATTCCATTTCATCATTTATAGCCTCTTTCCAAAATATAGAATCATGTGAAGATAAAGCTTCTTTTAAAGTGCGAGGGTCATTTTCAATATTAAAAATATGAAAATCAGGACCAAAATCTTTTTCTATTCTAGCTCTTTTACTTCTTCTTAATTCAAAATCATCACTTTCTTTGTTTCTCACAACAGAAGTAGAAGAACTAGGTAGTGACGAAATATTTTCTTCAATCCTTTGACCCCCACTATTTTTAGAATCAAAGGGAAATTTATTTTCATGAAAAATAGCATCACCTGATTCTATTATAATATTATCTTCAAGATTAAAAAATCTATAGGCTGTACTATTTGAAGCATAACCAAGAAAAGCACAAGTAGTAACTTTTTTACCCAACTTAGTAAATTTGGGATCCATTAGCCTTACAAAAGCTAAACAACCCCAAACTCTAAGATATCTCAAATTTGGCTTATGACCTTTCCACAATTCAAAAGGTGTTAATTTAGTCTTTTTATGAGGCACACGATTCAACACATAACAAGCAGTCAAAATAGCTTCACCCCAAAAATTTAAAGGTGCATTTGACTCAATAAGCATGGCATTAGTCAATTCAACCAAAGTTCTATTTTTCCTTTCTGCTACACCGTTAGATGAAGGAGAATAAGGAGGAGTAGTTTCATGGATTATTCCCAATGATCTAACAAAAGAATTAAACTCATTTGACTCATATTCACGGCCTCTATCACTTCTAATTCTTTTTATTTTTCTACCAAACTGATTTTCAACTTCATGGAGAAAAACTTTAAAATTTTCAAAAGCATCACTTTTATTTTTCATCAAGTAAACATATGTATACTTAGAAAAATCATCAATGAAAGTTATAAAATATCTATTTCCTCCACGAGTTAAAATTCCTCCAAGTTCAAAAATATCAGTATGAACTAACTCTAATAAATCAGTTTTTTCTTTCAACTTGAAAATGAGGCCTTTTAGTGATTTTGGCTTTACTACAAGCCTCACATTTTTCAAAATTCTTTTTAATCACTGGGATTAATCCTAAACTACTCATGATTCCCACATAACGATCATTTATATGACACAAACGAGCATGCCAAAAATTAGTAGAAGAAAGCATGTAAACGTAGAAGTTTTATTCATTTCAACATTCAACTTGAACATCCCATCACATGCATACCCCTTTCCCACAAAAATACCCTTTTTCACAATTACATATTGATCAGACTCAATAATCTGTTTGAAGCCTGCTTTATTAAGAAGAAAACTAGACATCAATTTTTTTCTCATGGAAGGAGTATAAAGTACATCTTTTAAAGTAAGTACCCTTCCAGAGGTAAAACACAATTCGACATCTCCCTTTCCAAGAATTTGAGTGGTATGAGAATCACCAAGCATGATGGTTTTGGGCTCTTCAAAAGGAGTATAAGTTTTAAACCAATCTTTGTCATAGCAGATATGACAATTTGCACAAGAATCAGCCCACCATCCATCAACATTCTCCACCATGTTTATGTCTGTTATCACCGCCACAAATGGTTCTTCGATAACGTTTGCCTAAGGTGTAGGCCCACGTTTCCGAAATTTGTAAAATCGAGCAATATGCCCACTCTTGCCACAGACAAAACATGGTCCCTTATCTTGAACATGTTGATTTTTTACTTGGTTATTTCCACCATTATTATTCTTGGGAGGCCTACCAATATTTTTCTTGAATTTATTCTTCTTAGGCTTCAAAGTAGTATTTTTGTTAGTATCCGGGGTAGTATTATTTGAAGTAATTAAATTTACCTTCGTTGTGATGTTGTTCTCTTCTATTTGCAAAAGTGCATCTTGACCCCTTGCTTCTTCTTCCATGCGGATTCGCATTATCAACGTCTCAAGAGAGGTTTCCTTTTGTTTGTGGCGCATAGTTTTTTGAAATTCCTTCCAAGAAGGTGGAAGTTTATCAACTATGCCACAAACAATAAGGTTATCTCCAATTTTAATCTCCTCGGACCTGAGCTCTCCAACAATCATTATAAAGTCCTGAACTTGGTCTACCACTGATTTGTTGTCCACCATTTGAAAACGAAAAAATCTACTAGCAGCATATTTTTTCGCTCCAGCTTCCTCGGTATCATACTTACTCTGCAATGCTTTCCAAATTTTCTTTGCACTAGAGTATGTTCTATCATAATAATCATAAAAATTATCAGATAGACAATTTAGTAAAAAATACCGACACTTGTAGGAATCACCATCGTACTTTTCAACTTTCTCTTGAAGAGAAATAAGTTCCTCATCATTCATGGAAGAGTTATATACTTTATTTGGATTCTTCTCAGTTAACAAATAAGAAACATTGAGAAGACTTAAGTAGAAAAATACTTTACCGTTCCACCTCTTAAAATGGGTACCGTTGAACCGGAATGGCTTGTTAAGATCTCCCATCTTGACATCCGCGGATTTTTCAATTGTAGCCATATGAATCCACTGCAGCAAATGTTTTCACCGATCCAGCAGTAGTCTTCTTGACTTGTCCCCTCCAGGATACAACAGCCCACACACAAAGTATAACTCAACAAACTCTGGACAAGAGTTGAGTCCAAAGCTCCAACACAAGAACACCTTCCTTCAACTAATAAAACTCTCTTTTTTAACTAACTCTTTTGCCCTCTATATTTTCTTGTACCTGTAAAAATGCAAGACTACCTCTATTTATAGGTGAGGTATTCATCCTAGTATTGAATAGGAAGAATAAATTGGGTAGATAAATGACCTATAAGTTACGTAAGTTACAAGGAATAAAGAGGTAGAATTATGGGTGAATAATGATAGGAGTTATAGAGGAAAATAATGGCTGCATAATGAGAGGTTATATGCTGATTAAAAAACACATGAAATGCAGCCACTAATGAGAGTAATGAGGCTAATAATGCACAACAAAACTGCACAACAAAGATCACCAATGGACTGATTAAATGTGGCAACAATTGATGTGAGTAATGGCATATAATGCCTCCAACGTACAGCCACACTTAGACACTTCAGGATGCACATTGTGGCATGGAAAAGATGCACTTTAATATATATCAAAGTAGAAATATTAAAATGCTCTTAACCCAACATCAGGCAAGCTCTCAACACTACTAAATGAGCTTGATTCAACATGGACATGACCCTTCAAAAGATAGATCTCGCCTTTCAAATAGATAGGAGAAAGGTTAGATGTGTCAATTATCACAGATTAACTCCCAAACGAAATACATGAATTTGGAAAGCTCAGTTCATGCACTCCCGGAGATTCTACACACACGTGTTGAGAACCCTTCTTGATGTTCAAGTTCATTCTAGAACCATCTGGTTGAGTCAGCAGACCATCCACATCATGGCTTGAGATTATGTTGATCCAGAAACCTTTTTGAACAAAATCCACCCCTTTAACATCCTCAGCGCCAACTTCTAAATTGATAAAACTCTGCTCCCAGCACCATTTATCTTGTCCTGATGATGCTATTGGATAATTGTTTTTTACCTCAACCCTGTATTTACCGGGGAGAACATTTGAGAAGAAAAATTTCTCGTTTGCAAACCAATTGTCTTCTTATCGTTTTTATTTCTCCCATCCAGGCGCAGAAGAGTCAAAGAAACTGAAGAACCACATTTCTCCTTACAAACAACAGAGCCATGTATACTTACTTGTGCCTGGTAGAATTTGACATCCAATATCGGACTCCTTACTGAGACATCAATATGAGAAGGAGAAAATAGAAGCTCTTTAGCGTTCTCAAGTTTTGCTGGAATAGCAGATAAGCGATAATCACCAGGAGGAACCTCAAAGCAAAAATGGCCACTCCTATCAGTAAGTTTCACTTGAGGTTTGACGTTTTGCGGGCCATGAGTCAGAGCTACCTTGGCTTTGAATTCGGAACTAACTGTTTGCACGACACCACATACATCATATGATGCAGCTTTGATGTCAGAGATGGAAGCCATATTAGGCAATACCAAAAAGTCAACGAGCCTGTCAAAGTTGTAGTGCACCTTCTTAGCTTCTATTGTGTATCGTTTAGACGTGACCTGGTCAAGCTTGTAATATCCTTCTTTGTCAGTGATAGATCTTTTTTGTCCATCAACTAAAATTTCAACACCCTCAATTCCATTACCATCTCCATCAACCACACGACCCCCAACAGAAAATCCAGTGACCTGAAACTTTTCCGTCACTATTACATGGTCATGCTGAACCGATATCGACATTGAAGAAGGTGAAACATCAAAAACTGTGTTTTCACCCTTGTAAAAGGGTATAAGCTTGTAAACCCCACAAGGAATGGATTTCAACGAGAAGATTCCATTAGCATCTGTCACATTGTGGCAAAGTTCTTCTCCCAATCCTAGATCACCAGGTGAATTTTTAGAGCCCTTAGAGCAATCAACCTTTGTGACATCGAGTATAAATAGATATGAACTCCCAGTATGGGATTTCCCTGAGCAACCACAGATCCACTAATATCATAACCAGGTACAAAGAAGAGGTCATCCACTATTCTATTTTCGAAACCGAACTCAATCTCGGCAGATCCTCTAACTTGAACATTCAAGTCGTGACGTGATGCACGTAGTTTGTACTTCCTGGGTATAGTGTTTTTGAAGTAGTATGTTCCCCTGGGTGTTGATAATGCGGAGGACACAACATCACCTGTTGGAGACAATAGCTCAACGTTCACATTTGATGGGCCTCCATCTTTCAGAGAGCAGCTCTCCCCACCAACATTTCCCACAATTCGTCCAGATACAGCGAACCCCGTGAACCGAAAATTTATATCTTCGTTGCCATTGCAGCCAGTATGATCAATTGCAACAGGTACTTGTTCAGGATCCCACGACCATCCCTCCGGTCCATTGACTTTGATCAAGAAAGAACCCTTATCATACACTGGAATGAAATAATAACCATTAGGGGCACAATGCGTTCTTTCCTTCACCAAGCCATCCAATGTGCGAAGCTCAACAATGATATTAGAATAATCCAATTTCGGATCGCTTGACTTCCTTGACTTGATCAGTTCTAAACTTGCCTCGACAAATCCTCCACATCCTTGAATTGAATCAGCATCAGCAGTGGAAGAAACGTAGAGAAAAACCAACATGAGAGTGAAGAGATAGTAGTAGGTGGATGCCATTGCCGGCAAAAAAGAGAATAAAACAATGTGTTATGTATCTCTCTAGTCTTTTTTGATTCAAACTGGGGCAAAAAATAAAATGTGTTATGTATCTTTGAAATTTAGCGTAGCAGGACCCCTGGAAAACGGAACTAGCAAGACCCTCCTGAAAAATGGTATTTAGCGTAGTACGACCCTCCTAGACAATGAGATTTATTTTCAGTAGCAGGACCTTCTGAACAATGAGATTTAGCAGTAGCAGGACTCTCCTGAAAACGAGCTAACGAGTGAAAGGGTTTTTCCAATTAAAGTGACAGTATTGAATAGGGATTATTTTTATTTACAGAGTCGCCACTTGGAATTGAGTTATGGTGTTCCAAGTCACTTTTTTGAATCCCTAATCAAAAGGAAATGACTCTTATTTTTGGTCTGCAAAAACAAAAGACCGGGTAAGGAATTCTGTTGACCGAGGGGAAGGTATGAGGCACCCCTCGAGTCCCGTGGTTCTAGCACGGTCGCTTTTATTGACTTATTTATGGCTTGAAATAACTCTTGGATAAGCGGTGCTTGGTTGATTGCTTAATTTACCTAAATAATATGTCCAAAATGGTGACTTATATTTTTTTGGCTTAGGAACATAACTGCACACAAAAATTGAGTTAACCAAGGAGCGTAACCGCACACATGATCGTACTCAAATATTTTATTATTATTATCGCGCCTAAAGTGTCGTCTAACGTTAGAGGCATTTGTTCGTCTCTTGTAAACTCGAGATAATTTATTCTTTCTTTTCAAATGACTCTTAATTTTCGCAACGAGCTTTAGATTAATCCGCAACTCGTCTCGCTCCCTCACAATTGATTTTTCTTCTCTTTTTTTTATCATTTATGATGAGTCTTGAATAAATTCATAACTCATATCGCTCTTTTTCACGATTATTTTTTCCTCTCTTTTTCTTTATGCAATGGGGTTTAGAAATCCGCACCCCATCCCACTAATACTCACATTAGAGTAATTACTCGATTGGGCCTTATACCAATCTAGGCCACATAACACTTTCTAGCTTAGAAACTAACATCTCGTGCTTACAAATCTTTTTTTTTTAAACATAACAGACTAAAAAAAGGTGATCAAAACCTTTAAAAAATAATTCAAATATGAACAATAGGGAACAACTAAACATGCAACTAATTTAGTGACTAGGCATATGACTTCCTTTTCTTAATTCCAAATTATTTAACTTAAATAGGCCAAATTGCAAACCCAAATAGAGCTAATTATGTTATGAACCGGGATGATATTTCCCCAAGTTTAATCAAATTCTCATGATTAAACATTTAACAAGAAGAGTGGAAAATGATCAATTTAAAACACCTAACCATTACAATAACTATTAACTCAACATATTTCTAAATAATATGTAATTTTCTCCCTTAATATAAGCCAAAACAACTAGCAAAATTAGAAAAAAAAAATGACCACACTTTAGAACCATCAAGGAACGTCAACACAAATCAATTAGCTTACTAACATTCACATCTCTAGACAATAACGTAGTTCTCTATCCCGACGAAAATTTTAGTAAATAATTTTACCAAGATCCTTTCTTTACCAAGTAAAAACTCAAAACTTTATATTTTAAGAACTTGATTATTGATTAGTAGTACTCCACCCAAATTGAAAATAGAACCTCGCCGTGTTTTCTTTAAACGTTAACAGACTCTCAAAATCAAATCATAAAAAAAAGGAAACTCACATAAACAATTAACTTTACATACTAAATATACATGAAACCATTAAATAACATTGTTCATGCTTTGATTCACAATAAAGATATTAAAAATACATAGAAAGGAATTGAGTAAGAATCTGAGTGATAAATTAATTGAAAATTGAAGCAAGTACGTTGTGACCAAAAACTCAAAACAGGGACCAATACTCGAACTCTAACTCACGAACCTTGAAAATACTCTCTATCTTTTTCTACTCTCTGTTTTTCTTTTGGCTTGGCTCTCGTTTTTCTTTTCTCTTTTTTTTTCGTGCTTTGTGCCTATCTTTTCTGTCTTTTTCTCTAATCTTTATTGCTTTCTATTTTCTTTGCATCTCCTAATCTCTATATTCTCTTCATCTTCTCTTTTTTGTGTTGCTGCGTGTGTGTTGTCTATCCTCTATGTGTGTGCATGTGTGTTTTATATATATAGTGTGTAGGTGTGTGTGAGTGTTGGTGTCGTGTGTGTTTGTGTAGTGTGCTGTGGGGTGTGTGTGTAGAATAGTGGGGAGAGTGGAGTGAAGAGAGGGTAGATTAGTGGGGGTGTTGGGTTGAGGGGATTAGTGTAGGTTAGTTAGGATTTTTTTTTTGTAACAAATAAATAAAAATGTAATGATAAAAATATTAATTAATTATTTTAAATTAAGAAAAATATAAAAAAAATTAAATAGCTAGACTAAATAAAATGTATCTAAGAAGATACTAAAACTATTAACTTATTTATAAAAATCTAAATTAAAAGAAAAATATATTTTTTTTGAAAATTTTCTTATTATCCGAAAAGTAAAATAATAAAATTTATCCTAAAATATGACTATATTTTTTGAAATATTTTTCACCATTTTAAAATAAAATCTACTAAAAATAAAAATAAAAATAAAGATTAGACTTAAAAATAAATATAAATATTTAAAGCTAAAACTCGAGAAGGGTCAAAAATCACGTGACTACAGTTGTAACGTCTGGGTCCGTCATTACGGGTAGTTCAATCGTGCCAAGTTTTAGAGTTAGAAAACTCCGGGTTTGGGAGTTTGAAATTTTGGGTTAGGCTAGCCTCGGCCGGATTTGGAGCAAGTTGGAGTCTAGGGAAATCCGGGTAAGGATTGGGTTGGATGTCTTGTGGTGAGCTAGTTTTCCTCGTACCTAACACATAAAGGAGTCCGGGGAATTTTCGGAATTGAACTCGGGTAAGTAGAACTCCCGGAATTGGGGTTGACATGAAGAGATTATTCCGATACGTCAGAAAAATAAGTGTGTTGTAAAATGGACTATTTTTGGAGGTTTTATGACTTTCTGTCCTGTGTAGCGGTTGACACTCCGCCATAGCGACCTCCGTTGTAGCGAAGAAATTACCGCTACAACGGTAGTCATTGTTGGTCAGCCTCCGCTATAGCGGACGACTCCGCTCCGGCGGTACCGCTATAGCGGAGCGGATGGCTATAGCTGCAGAAACTTCCCCAAAACAGATTAGTTTTTCTTGAAATGTTTTGGGAGAAGAAGGGGGTGATTTTGAGCGATTTCTACCAGTTTTCCACTATTTTTCGTCCTATAGGTAAGGATTCTACTCCCCAAACTTCGTACTACTTTTCCTACGTGGTAGAATTACTAAGAGGGAACTTGGGGAAGGGTTGGAATAACCTAGGGATGGTAGAATCCGGGGAAGAAGGGAGATTCTAGGAATGAAAGTTCTTGGGTATTGTTAAAAGTAAGGTATTATGATCGTATGTTGTTAAATTCTCTATTTTTATCCGTGAAAATGATAGAACTAGGGAAATTACTGGCGGGATGCCCGAGAAAAAGGGTAGGATGATCATGGGTGGCCTGTGGGTCTGGGATTTGGTGTAATCCAGGTAATGTCCAGACCTTGTTTGTTAATTTGAGTACTTGTATATTGTTTTAGACCAAGAGCGAGAAAGGAATCCGGAACACGGGAAAGCTCGGGTTGAGTAGAGCTTGGATCATTTCGAGGTAGGTGATGGCTTACGATTCCTGTGAATGTTATATATTTTGTACTCTTATCTAAGTGTTTGTATGAGTTGCATGGCTTAGAGGAATTGTGTAGAATGTCTAAGGGTCCTGTTTTACAGTCTGTGAATTGAATGGTGTATTGCTTGTTGGTTTACAAGTTGTTTGTTCATTGTTTGATTGTGGATTGTTGACATTCGGTTGGCTAAGGTACCACGCCTGGTACGAGTATACTAACGGTTGACATGGGTACCACGCCTGGTATGGGTATAACTAATGGTTGGCTCGGGTACCACGCCTAGTACGAAATACTAACAGTTGGCTTGGGTACCACGCCTGGTACGGGTTTATTTTACTTCATCATTGCATTAATATTGTTGCATTGCATTGACTGTTATTGGTTCTGTGAGTGGACCAAGCTGTTTTATTGAATAGTGATATTCGTTGGTGGTCCTTGAGTGACTGGAAATCCTGTTATATCTGTTGAGTTGGTCTTGGATTAGGCCGGGTTGTCTGTTTAACACTTAGGTGCTGTTTAGAAGGGATCCTAGGGTGGGTCCAGGTTAGAAAAAAAGATGATTTATCGATTCTGTGATTGTTGTTTAGAGTTATAAAAGGTGAATTTCATGCGGGAACAAGCTAGGTAGAGACTTGTAGTCTAAGGGAGCCTATTGACTTGTTGCATGTTTTTCGTACTTATACTTGATTTGCTGTACTGATTATACACTATTTTATTTGGAACTGGCTGATGATCCTACCAGTACATGGTGGTTGTGTACTGATACTGCAATTGCTTGTTTTTCTGGTGAGTACAGGAAATCTTTCGGCGGTTGACATACGACCTCACTTGTAGGCCGGACTGTTCCAGATATCAAGGGTGAGCTGTTCAACCAAGCCGCCTTGGTGTTTATCTTTGAGTTGTAGCCCAATTATTTCGGGCTTAGACTACTTTTTTATTGTTTAAGTTTTGGGTTTGCATCCCCGTACTCTAGTATTGCTAGTGTTTGGTACGATGACTTTCAGATTCTAGGGGAATTTTCGCAGGTTTTATTTCAATGAAAAGCCTTTTGCATTATTTGAATTGCTAGTTTATTTTCTGTTTGCTGGTTTTAGGCTGTTAGTCTAGGCTAAGGGTTGAACTCTACTGGTTCGCTCATTCGAGGGTTGGGTGGATGCCACTCACGAAGGTCTGGGTCATGACACAAGCTAAAGGTCGCTCCTCCGTAGCTAAGAAAGCCAAGCTACGTATACTTACCGCCTTCTGGCTCAAGACATCCGCTACCACGTTTGCCTTGCCCGGATGATAGAGAATGGAGATTTCATAGTCCTGTAGTAACTCCAACCACCTATGCAGCCTCAAATTTAGATCCTTCTGGATGAAAATGTACTGAAGACTATGATGGTCAGTAAAGATCTCACAATGCACGCCATAGAGATAATGCCTTCAGATCTTCAACGCGAAGACTACCGCTGCTAACTCCAAGTCATGTGTGGGGTAGTTCCTCTCGTGAATCTTTAACTGTCTGGAAGCATAAGCAATAACATGACCCTGCTGCATCAACACACAACCCAAACCAATACATGACGCATCACAATATACGGTGAAACCCTGACCCTCGATCGGAAGAGTAAGAATTGGAGCTGAAGTCAACAAGACCTTGAGCTTCAGAAAGCTCGCCTCACACTCATCTGACCACTGGAAGGGAACATTCTTCTGAGTCAATCTAGTCAATGAAGCTGCTATCGAAGAAAATCCCTCCACAAACCGTCTGTAATAACCTGCTAACCCGACGAAACTGTGAACCTCGGTAGGAAAAGTAGGCCTAGCCCAATCACGAACTGCTGCAATCTTCGCCGGATCTACCATAATCTCATTCTAGACACCACGTGCCCCAAGAATGCCACAGACTCAAGCCAAAGCTCACACTTAGTGAATTTTGCATACAACTGATGGTCTCGCAAGTTCTGAAGTACAACTCTAAGATGCTGCTCATGCTCCTCTCTACTCCTCGAATAAATCAGAATGTCATTGATGAACGCAATCATAAATAAATCTAAGTAGGCACTGAACACACGGTTCATCAACTCCATAAATGTTGCTGGGGCATTAGTCAACCCAAAAGACATGACTAGGAACTCGTAATGGCCGTATCGAGTCCTAAATGCAGTGTTTGGGATGTCCTCAGCCTTAATCCTCAACTAGTGATAACTAGACCTCAAATCTATCTTAGAGAACACTGTCGTGCCCTGTAGCTGGTCAAACAAATCATCAATATGCGACATCGGATATCTGTTCTTAACCGTTACCTTATTCAATTGCCTGTAGTCAATAAACATATGCATAGACCCGTCCTTCTTCTTCACAAACAGAACTGGAGCACCCCACGGAGACACACTAGGCCTGATGAACTTTCTACTCAACAAATCCTGGAGCTGATACTTAAGCTCCCTCAACTTAGCAGGTGCCATCCGATATGGCAGAATTGAAATAGGCTTGGTGCCTGGCTCGACATCGATACCAAAATCAATGTCACGATCAGGAGGAAGAACTAGAAGATCAGAAGGAAACACATCTGAATACTCGTAAACCACAGGAACAGACTCAAGAGGAGGTGTGGTGGCACTAGTATCACGGACGTAGGCAAGATAAGCTAAGCACCCCTTCCCAACCAATCGACGGGCGCTCAGAAAAGATATAACTCCCTTTGGCATGCGGCTATCGTCTCCCTTCCATATGATAGGAAGGATACCAAGTCTCCGAAGAGTGACAATCTTGGCGAAGCAATTCAAGACCGCATGATAAGAAGACAGCCAATCCATGCCCAAGATCACATCAAAATCCACTATATCAAGAACAACTAAGTTTACCCACGTATCCTACCCCAAGATAGTCACCGCACAAGCCCAATACACCTGATCCACTACTAAAGAATCACCTACTAGGGTAGATACACACAAGGGCGCATGCAAGGGCTCGCAAGCAGACTCCAGACGAGTAGCATAGTAAGCAGATACATATGAGAATGTAGACCCCAGATCAAACAAGGCAGAAGCAGACTAATGGCAAACAGAGATCGTACCTGTGATAACAACATCTGAAGCCTAGGCCTCTGTCCGGCCCAGAAATACATACATGTGGCCCCTGCCGCCATGACCACCTGACCTACCAGACTGAGGACCACCTCTAGTACCCTGAGGACTACCCCTACTACCTTGTGAACCGCCTCTAGATGGTGGTGCTAAAACCCTGGGGGCCTGAACCAACTGATCCTGTCGCCTAGGGTGCTGTAATGACGGGCACTCTCTAGCAAAGTGGCCTATCTCGCCACACTCATAGCAACCCTGACCAAACATACTCCGCTGTGAAGATCCAGCTGAATCAAAATGACCACCATGACCTGTGGACCCTGAATGACCACCTCATGGAGCAGGAATGATACTCTTGCTACTCTGACACTTAACAGTCTGTAATGCCGCCTGAACAGGCCGGCTCAATTGGAAACGCTGCTGGTGCTGACCTCTACCATTGTAGCCCCTACCACGACCCTGTGAACTGCTGAAACTACCCTGGTGGTGGGGCCTCTTATGGCTGCCCCCTTGGGCCTTGCGAAGTACACCCTCAATAGTACATGCATGATCAACTACCTCCAGAAAAGACTGACCCGATGGTAGCATACCCTCTGTGGCCAAGCAGAGATGCAAGGTCAAACCTTAAACAAATCTGCGTACTATCTCATGCTTGGTGGGCAGAATTATAGTGGCATGTCTGGATAACTGATAGAACCGAACCTCTACTAAGAAACAGTCATAGAGCCCTGCTCCAACCTAGCAAATTAATCCATCAGACACTCCAGAAAGGCTGCGGAGAATTGATCCTAAGTAAATGGAGGTGACCCAGCTGGTGTGCAAGTAACATATGACCTCCACCACTGTTTCGCTGGGCCATCCAGCTGAAACGCGGTGTAATCTGATCCATGTGACTCGACTAACCCCAAATTATGTAACCTCTCCTAGCAGCTAGTCAAAAACTCGTGTGCATCCTCCCTAGAAGGTCCTGAAAATCTCAGAGGAACCAATCTGAAGAACCTACCAAGCATCTTCTGCTCCTCAAAAGACATAACTAGCACGACTGGAAGAGGGGGAGCAATCGCAAGGACCGATAATACCTCAAATCTGGGAGCCGCCACAGCAGGCTGCGCTCCTGAACCCTATGCCACCACCTGAGCTGAAGTCTGAGACTCACCTCAAACCTGAGAACCAATCAGAGTGCTCGGTGAAGCTACTGGTGGAGTCATAACCTCAAGGAACCCCAATAATCAAACCAAGGTGTCCTACAATACTGGAGTAGCCACAAAACCTATCGGATGCTGGGCTGGCCTCACTTGCTCGAGCTTATACTGGACCTCATCCACTCTAATCTCAGGGTCTGGTAATGGTAGTCTAGCCCAGGCCCGAGCTAGCACCATAGCCCATGCCCTACCTTGACCTCTGGGTCGACCTCTACCCCGTCCCCTAGCTAGGGCTCTAACTGCGGGCGCAGGGGCCTCGTCCTCACCCGCTGCAGATCTCGTCCAAACCATCTGAGAAAGAGTGAAACAGAGGTACTTAGAAGTTGATCAAGTCAAGAACGCACAACAAAGATTCAAACAAGACAACATATTTCCTAGGAATGTCCTATACCCTCTAGTAGATGGGATACGAATGTCATCGTACCGATCCACAAGACTCTACTAGACACTTTTCTCTTGTACTGGAGAGACCGGTGAACCTAGTGCTCTGATACCACTCTGTCACGACCTTAAAACTGGTCCATGATGGCATCTATATAACTGTCGCGCCCTATTTTGAACCGGACGAAACAGTGCACAACGTATGGTCGTCGTGACTCTCTGGTTTTGAAAATTTTATATTTTTTAGAGTCGCCACCTAAATTTCAGGAAAACTTAGGAAATCATTTTTTGTAAAAACTCTGTTTTGGTCTTTCGAAAACGTTTGAGATTCTGAATAAGGGTTTTGGTTACTCGAGGGGAAGGTGTTAGGCACCCCTCAAAGCCTATCAAAAGATAGTCCTTAAACTCAATTTAGAGAAAATATTTGGGAAAAATTATTTGTTCGTTATTTGCTAAAAAAGGTGATAAAAACATGTTTTATTAATTTAAAGAAAACTCAAAGTATATGACACATGCTACTACAATAGGCAAAAATATAAAATATGCTTATGGTAGAAAAGATAAAACATATCTACGTACATGTCAAAATATATGAAAGTTTAATAGCAATACTTTTATCATAACTATAATTAAAATATGTAGAACTTTATGATTTATAAGAATATATACTTAAAAAGCTACGTAAAAAAAAAGATATTATTTATACAAATATACTCTTTGTAAAGTAAAAAATATATGTGGTTTTAGAGTTTTGGGAAAGGTTTATGACATGTTTATTAAAAAAAAGAAAATAAAGATGACATATGTATATTTAAAATATAAGAAATCATGTGAAAAGTTTATTATTTGAAAGATTTGGATAAGTAAAAAAAACATGTAGGAAATAAGTATACCGGTAATAGAGAAAAATATAAAGAAAATCATATTTATTTCATAAATATATTTCATGTAAGAGAGTAATTTGAAGACTTGAGTAGAAAATAAAAATTATTTGTTTCATATAAAGAAGACTTTTATTTGTAAAGTGAAAAATAAACATACATTGAATATGAAAGAAAGTATTATGTACGTAAATATAATTGCAATGAAATAACATATGTATGATTTAAGTAGGAGGATGGGTAAGTAAAAAAAATATAAATATATACCTTGTAGTAGATACCATATGACATATATACCTTGCGTTTTGAGGCCTTTAAAAAAATCTGAAAATCTCAAAAATAAATAAATATATATATAGTAGAACCAAAATATTTGTAAAATATTGGAGTTAGAATAAGATAATACATGAATTATAAATGAAAAAATGGCTTGCCTAGATTAGATAAAGAATTCTATAGTTTACGGCCTAAGAATGACTAAATATTCGTTTGAAATATATTGAATTGGTAATTAGTGTTTTTGAAAATCTACCGCGAGTTATTTAAACAAATTTTCCATGAAACAAGCCTACATTAATTAATCCTTAAGAAAAATCTGCTTTATCTACTATTTATTATTACTATTTTGAAAGTGTTTACTCACTAATTTTTAAAGTATTTAAAAGGGAAACCCGAAACATTTGCCTAAAACTAAAAGAGTGAAGGAAACTCACTTTCAAAATTTTAAACTAAATAAAGTAATCCATGAAACTATAAGCCGAAGAATAAACGTTAATCCAAATCATAAAAAAAAAAACATATCCAAATATACAAGGTTAGTTAAAACATTTCAAGTAAGCATAAAAGAAAAGCAATAATAAAAAAAAAGTAAAAGGGCTAGATACGCCAAGTTCCTTTGGGGGAACTAAATTTCTAAAGAACGACTCTGAGCACCGCGATAGTTCCTAATAGCTTCTCGACCCAAATATATTGGGCCGAAAGTGAGTTTCAAATGAGAACTCCAGCTCTCCGGTTGTTTCATGTAACACAAAAAAAAATGATAAGGATTAGTAACTTGAATAACAAAATTTACAAAAATGTAGAAATATGCCAAGCTAATAATAAAGTGATAAGGAAAACAAACATGTTATTCGGTGAATACACAAGCATATATGAAAGACGACATGTAACCATATTTTGTTTCATTTTTTATAAACAAGCGATCTTAGGTAAACAAACAACTTCAATACTAGTCTATTATTAGAAAACAAAGTACACAACAAAGTAGCTATCTAAATCTTTATTATTTCTATTCATTTCAATTGAAGAAGTAGTTATGAACAAATCACTTCAAAAAGATAACACTAGTAACCGGAAGATTAAAAGGGAACCAAACTACTACGTTGGCTTATAATGAATTCCTTAAGTTAGTATTCCCAAAATTCATCCGAGCTAAGAACTAAAATATTAAAATACGGGCAGCCCTCTTTTTAACATTATACACTAATTCAATCACTTTTTAATGGGATTAAGGTGCAAACAAGACCACAATATTAACAAACGCTAAAAAATAATCATAATATGTACATTCCTATCCTAAACAACATTTTTCGGGACTAACGAAATGACTAAACTTATTGAAAACTTTTTCTACCTTAAGAAATTAAACTACAAGAAATGCAAGTATAACATACATATACTTTTTCCGATTTACACGAAATCAGCCAACCAACAAAATGATAACAAACAAATTGACGGATTAATCCACCAACTTCACTATTAAATCAATCTTCCTAAAATAAAATAAAATCCCATATATATCCTATATTTTCATGCCCGGGCAGCCATACGTAGTTGCGAACAAAACGAGATAATGTTCCAAAGATTCTTACAACCCAAAATGAAAATCAACCCATCAATCCAAGAAAATGATATCGAACATAATACAAAGATTAAGTCATCGATTTAGCCGATTAACTTCACTACTAGATTTTTTGCATCGCCCGAAGCAACAAAAATGAGACTATATTTTCCAATATCCATATCTTACGTTTTGCTCAAAAAACCATCCATATACAACCAACAACAAACCAAACGAGATACATACTTTTCTTTTCTAAAAAAAATAAAAAGAATAAAACAGAAACTAAAGTAAAGGAAGGATTTTTACCTTGTGTTGGGCAGCAAAACAGAGGTGTTGGCGTCAAGTTCTCCGGCCAAAACTCAAACTCAAAAACCAAAGGAAAAAAAAATATCCGAACTTGTTCCCTCTTTTTTCGAATTTCGTTGTGTTGCTCTTCTTCAAAGATGATTCTTCATGTTTCTCGGATGTTTTCGAATGCTTTATGGATGATCCTCTTCTTTTTTCTTTTTTTTTTGGATGGATAGAAAACCCACCATTTATAGGGGAAAATCCGGACTTGAAAGTTCGGATTTGAACCCAAAAATTTAAACGAAAAAACGTGACAAAGGAGAGGGGGAAAGTTTCAAATTTCGAATCCCATATTTTGCACCGAAACGGGACTGATTTCTGGCCATCCCGGAGTAACGAGTTGGGATGGCCAAAAATAGAGTTTCTTGGCAGAGGGTAGCAGCGTTTTTGGCATTTTTGGGGTGGCGTTTTGGTGCTATTTTTGTGTAAGGGAGAAGAGAGGAGAAGAAAGAAGAAGATCTTGGGGTTGTTTTGGGAGGAAGATGATGGAGGAAGATGGAGATGGAAGAGAAAGAAAAGGGAAAAAATCTGATTTTTGGGGAAAAGGGGAAAGAAAACATGTGGGGGGTTTAATGAGGAGAGAGAGAGAAAACGTGTGGAGGGGAGAGGAGAGAGAGAGAAAGGGACGTGTGAGGGGAGAGGAGAGAGAGAGAAAGGGACGTGTGAGGGGAGAGGAGAGAGAGAGAAAGGGACGTGTGAGGGGATGAGGAGAGAGAGAGAGAGAAAACATGAGAGAGAGAGAGAGAGTAAACGTGTGGGGAGAGAGGAGAGAGAGAAAGGGACGTTTTTGGGGTTTGGTTATTGCTGACTATTTTTGGACCGTCCGATCAATTGATCGGACGGTTAAGATTTAAGCGGAATAAATTTAAAAGAAAGAATAAATAATATATATAATATATATTATATATATATATATATGTATTAAATAAAGTAAAAGCGGATAAATTTATGACCGTTGGATTAAATTGGAGGGCCACGATTGAAAGCCGAGAAACACAAATCCATGTGATGCCTACGTGGCACACATGGATTGGCTAATTAAAGGAGTCTTGGATTGCCACATTATTTTTCTCAAATTGGCTATTTTAACAATTCTAATTTGTAGCCAATTCTTAATAAACTAGCCACAAATTCGTCAAATTAAAAATAATCAATTTGTAAAATTATGCAAATTGGTTAAAAAAATATAATAAATTAAAATAAGTTTAATTAGTAATTAGTAAAATAATTGAGCTTCCCAAATTATGAAAAAATATTTATTTGCAAGAGTAAAAATTAAAATTAACTAAAATTGGTTTATTTCTTTAAAAATACCTCATTTGACGTAAAATAATTTTGAACGACTCAAAACATGAAATAAATATTTGTAGATTTAAAAAAAATATTTTAAATTATAGAAAATAATATATATGAGATAAATTTTCTTAAAAAAAATGAGTGACAATTTACCAAGGTAATTTCAAAATATTCATTTTCATAAATATTATTTATTAAAATAATATAGAGGGTGAAAATTGGGTGTCAACAGTTGCCCCATTTCTTTTGCCGTGGATGAGAGTAGAGAATGCGTGGACAAAGAAATATTGACACATCCTAATTTTGACCGATCAACAAAAAATTTTTTGAGCAAAGAGTGACATGAGTTTGGGGAAGTTATGGCCGAGCTCAGGCTTTCGAGCTGCCTACATATCTCGGGTTTCACGAGAAGTCAAGCCATATGTAGTTCGAGAGAATTAAATCTTTGCAAATTTTGATCGGCTTCAAAATTTGCTCCAGTGTCGAATTATGGTAACACTGATATCTTTTGGTGGTGATTGAGAGTATTTTATCATGAATGGAGTTAACATGGCCGTGCTTAAACCAAGCTTACCAACATATCCCTAAAATGTGGGAATCAGGCCGAATGTCGTTCTAAAAGAAATCTTAGAATGAGAAACGCTCCGCAACAAATTCTACTGAGGATTTCGGTAGGGGAAAGATCACGGACCTTCAAAAATTGCCCAGTGTCGAGTCATGGTGACACTGGGATGTAAGAAAAGTTATGGAATATAGAAGTAAATTCGAATTGAGTTGAGTCGAGTTCTGAGGAGAAATTCTTGATGTAGCTAGGGATGCTTGACATTCCTCTAGCTTGCCCCAGTTTGCTGCTTAGAGGGTAGTTCCACGTTGTAATGCGTTGTCCTGCAAAACAGGTAAAAAGATCACAAAGTACCTGTCGCAGTTCAAAATTATAAATTAAATTATAATGTAAAGAGTTGAGTGTAGATATTCAAACGATTGTCGACGTCTCCGTTATGCGGAATGAATGTGACGTAGCCAAAGCAACTTGTGAAGTAAAGCCTCTCGACTGGCGGGGCAACACTTGTAAAGTAAAGCCTCTCGACTGGCGGGGCAACACTTATAAAGTAAAGCCTCTCGACTGGCGGGGCAACACTTGTAACGTAAAGCCTCTCGACCGGCGGGGAAACACTTGAAAGTAAAGCCTCTCGACTGGCGGGGCAACACTTGTAATGTAAAGCCTCTCGACTGGATGGGCAACACTTGAAAGTAAAGCCTCTCGACTGGCGGGGCAATCTTGTAAAGTAAAGCCTCTCGACTGGTGGGGCAATACTTGAAAAGTAAAGTCTTCATCTGGCGAATCAGTCGTGAAATCTCCATTTAACGGAACAGTCCTTAATGCAAAAATGAGGATGTTGTTAGCATGCATGCTATGATGATGTTTGCTATGATGCAGTCTCCGATTGGCGGAGAATGTTTCTTGCTAATATACATTTCTCTGATTTGGCAGAGTGTTGTTTTTCTTGCTCATGAACATGCTCCAATTGGTGGAGCATCGCTTTGATTGCTTATGTACAGGCTCCGATCGACGGAGCGTCGTCTTGTTTGCTTATGTACAAGCTTTAATCGTCAGAGCGTCGCTTTGTTTGCTTATGTACAAGCTCCGGTCGATGGAGCGTCATCTTGTTTGCTTATGTACAAGCTCCAATCGTCAGAGCGCTTTGTTTGCTTATGTACAAGCTCCAATCGTCAGAACGTCGCTTTGTTTGCTTATGTACAAGCTCCAATCGTCAGAGCGTCGTTTTGTTTGCTTAAGTACGGCCTCCAATTGGTGGATTTTGATGAAGTTAGTCAGCATTCTCCGATTGGCAGAGTTTATTTGACGCAATTAAATGACAATCTCCGATTGGCAGAGTTATTTGACGAAGTCAGATGGCGGGCTCCGATTGGCGGATTTTATTTGAAAGAAATAAACTATCCTATTTGTCCTATGAGGGCCCTCTATCTTCGATACTTGATCCGGATCTCGGATGTACCTGTAAAGACATAAATGAAAACCTTTTAAGAATTGTAAGAATCGGGATAAAGCATTTTAAAATAGAGTAGGGAAAGAATATTTGGCTTATGGTGTCGTGATAGCCGAAAGATTTCTCCAATCACGTTCGTGAGTTTGACTTGACATCACCCTTCTTGATTCTTGTTTTCCTGCGCTCAAAGAGAAGTTCTTAGTTTTGGGAGGGGTGTTGATTTGTGTCGACTTGTGGACCCTGGCCTTGCCGTTGGATTCCTTCAAAACCTCCTTGGTTGCTTGCGACTTCTTATTCCAGAGACTCGGTCACTGGATCCCTTCAAAACCTCTTTGGTTGCTCGCGATTTCCTATTTCGGAGACTCAGTAGGTGGAAAGGCAGTAATTTTTTTTTTGTTTTAAAAATAAATAAATATATATATGTATATTTTTATTTTATTTTATTTTTTTAGAAAAAATAAGTATATTTTGTATATACTAGGCGCATATATATAGTAATTGTTCATCATTTTTTAGATTATGACACGTTCTGAAATCCAATCAAGCTTTTCCATTAGTTGAGGACATCGAAATGTAGTCTTATCGTAGTTCTGGATTTTGGTGACGCTCCTCTATCTCTTTGTAGATGTCGTGATTACTCTGAAGATATGTTAAAAAATAAAAGGGGGGAAGGTTTTTCCTATGGGTATGTCAGAACCTTTTAAGTTGCCTACGTATCCCCAAATGGGAATCAGGTCTGTACGTAGTTCGGGATATGAAGGAAGAATTTGAAATATGTAATGCATTGGCCGAGCCTGACTCAGGCTGCCTACGTATCCAAACAGAATCAGGTCATGACGTAGTTCAAGTACATTAGGGATAATGAAAAACATGAGATGCATTGACCGAGCCTGACTCAGGCTGCCTATGTATCCAAACGAAATCAGGTCATGACGTAGTTCAAATACAATATGAGAAATGAAAATTATGAAATGCATTGACCGAGCCTGACTAAGGCTGCCTACGTATCCAAACGGAATCAGGTCATGACGTAGTTCAAATACAATAGGGGAAATGGAAAATATGAAGGGACCGAATCCGATGAGGATTGCCTACGTATCCCACCGAGGGAAGTCAGGTCAATCATAGTTCTGAATACATGAAAGATGATGTTTTTGGTTTTTCTAAGGGAGACCGGACCCGATATAGGTTACCTACGTATCTCGCCGTGGGAAGTCAGGCTAATAGATAGTTCTTGTACATTAGAGAAAAATGCAAAAAAGTACAAGGAAATAACAACTAGTCCCTCTGTCTTCAAACGTAGTACTTCTTGATAGCGTCTGAATTGATCAGCTTCGTGCTCACGATGCCATCCATTTTTGCGAGGATTACTGCTTCGCCTGAGAGCACTCGGTGAACCATGTAAGGACCTTGCCAGTTTGGCACAAATTTCCCCTTAGCTTCATTTTTGTGAGGGAATATTTTCTTCAATACTAATTGCCCTGGTGTGAATCGTCGAGGCTTGACTTTCTTGTTGAACGCCTTGATCATTCTGTTTTGATAGATTTGGCCATGACATACTGCATCCAGTCTCTTCTCATCAATGAGCATCAACTGTTCAATCCTGCTACGAACCCATTCCGCGTCTTCCAGACCAACCTCTTGGATGATTCTTAGAGAAGGTATTTCCACTTCAGCGGGTATCACTGCTTCCGAACCGTAGACCAACATGTAGGGGGTTGCACCAGTGGATGTTCTGATTGTGGTGCGATAGCCGAGCAAAGCATATGGTAGCTTCTCATGCCATTCTCTGTTACTATCTATTATTTTTCTCAGGATCCTCTTAATATTCTTGTTTGCGGCCTCAATTGCTCCATTCATTTGTGGTCGATATGCTGTGGAGTTCCGGTGGGAGATCTTAAACCTCTCACAAGTCTCTCTCATGAGATCACTATTAAGATTGGCTCTGTTGTCTGTTATGATTGATTCTGGAATTCCAAACCGACAAACTATGTTATTTCGGACGAAATCTGCTACCACCTTCTTAGTTACTGCCTTGTGCGTTGAAGCCTCAACCCATTTTGTGAAATAGTGGATAGCTACCAGGATGAAATGGTGTCCATTTTATGCGGGAGGCTCTATGGGTCAAATTACATCCATGCCCCAAGCAGCAAATGGCCATGGGGACCCCATCACATTGAGCTCGTTTGGCGGAACTCGTATGAAGTCGCCATGAACTTGACACTGATGACATTTTTGTACATACCGGATGCTATCCCTCTCCATAGTCATCCAAAAGTATCCAGCTCTCAAAATCTTCTTTGCCAAAGTGAATCCGTTCATGTGGGGTCCACATGTCCCTGCGTGAACTTCCTCTAACAGTCTTGTCGCTTCTGTTGCATCGACACACCTTAGTAATCCCAAATCTGGGGTTCTCCTATACAGGATTTCGCCGTTAATGAAGAATAATTGGCCATTCTCCTTAAAGTCCGCTTCTGCTTGCTACTGGCATTTTCTGGACATTCTCCTGCTTCGAGCAACCTTATAATATCATGGTACCATGGCTTTCTATCAAACTCTTCATCTACGTGAAAATAGTAGGCGTGCTGGTCACGTATCTCCACTTCAATAGGGTCGATGTAATTCTTATCCGGGTGTTGTATCATTGAGGAAAGAGTAGCCAAAGCATCAGCGAACTCGTTTTGAGCCCGGGGGACATGTTTAAACTCAATCTTCGTAAACCTTTTGCTCAGCTCCTTTACACATTCCAGATAAGGAAGGATCTTGACATTCTTGGTGGCCCATTCTCCTTGTACCTGATGAACCAATAGGTCAGAATCACCTATTACCAAAAGCTCTTTGATGTTCATGTCCACAGCCATCCTAAGTCCGAGAATACATGCTTCATATTCTGCCATGTTGTTTTTGCAAGGGAATCTAATCTTGGCTGAGATTGGGTAGTGCTGACCCGTTTCTGAAACCAAGATTGCTCCAATTCCGACTCCTTTGAAATTTGATGCCCCATCGAAGAACAATCTCCATTCATCATACGACTCTGAGATATCCTCTCCTGCAAAAAATACTTTTTCATCGGGGAAGTAGGTCATGAGCGGTTCATAATCTTTATCCACCGGATTTTCTGCGAGGTGATCGGCCAAAGCTTGTCCTTTGACGGCCTTCTGTGTCACGTACACAATATCGAACTCACTCAGCAAAATCAGCCACTTTGCTAGTTTCCCTATAGGCATTGGTTTCTGAAAGATGTACTTGAGTGGATCCATTCTTGAGATCAAGTACGTGGTGTATGCCGATAGGTAATGCCTCAACTTCTGCGCAATCCAAGTCAAAGCGCAACACGTTCGTTCTAACAAGGTATATCTTGCCTCGTATGGTGTAAACTTCTTGCTCAAGTAGTAAATAGCTTGCTCTTTCTTTCCCGTGTCATCGTGTTGTCCTAACATACATCCAAATGCTCCATCCATGATGGATAGATACAGTAGCAATGGCTTTTCGGGCTCTGGTGGAACCAATATTGGTGGGTTGGACAAGTACTCCTTGATTCTATCAAAAGCTCTTTGGCATTCCTCCGTCCATTCTGTGGCGGCATCCTTCTTTAGTAACTTGAATATGGGTTCACAGATTACTGTGGACTGAGCTATGAAACGACTGATGTAATTGAGTCTCCCCAAGAAGCTCATCACATCCTTCTTGGTCCTGGGGGGAGGTAACTCTTGAATCGCCTTGATTTTTGATGGATCCAATTCTATGCCTTTCCTGCTGACGATGAACCCCAGTAGATTTCCGGCAGGAACTCCGAATGCGCACTTTGCTGGATTCAATTTCAAATTGTATCTCCGCAACCTCTCAAAGAACTTCTGTAAATCCTCTAGATGGTCTGAACTCCTTTTGGACTTGATAACGACATCATCTACGTACACTTCAATCTCCTTGTGAATCATATCATGGAAGAGGGTAGTCATGGCCCTCATATAGGTTGCGCCAGCATTTTTGAGTGCAAATGGCATCACTCTATAGCAATACACTCCTCATGGAGTGATAAATGCTGTTTTCTCCACATCATCTTCATTCATCAGGACTTGGTGATATCCTGCAAAGCAATCGACAAACGATTGCAACTGATGCTTTGCACAATTGTCGATGAGTATATGAATGTTTGGGAGAGGAAAATTATCCTTGGGACTAGCTTTATTAAGATCCCGATAGTCTACACATATCCTAATTTTCCCGTCCTTTTTTGGCACTGGCACGATATTGGCCAACCATGTGGGGTAATTAGTAACCCTCACAACATTTGCCTGGATCTGCTTAGTTACCTCCTCCTTGATTCTTAAACTCAAATCAGGCTTGAACTTCCTAGTCTTTTGCTTCACAGGCGGGCAAGAAGGATCAGTCGGTAGCTTGTGTGAGACGATATCAGTGCTTAATCCCGGCATGTCATCATAGGACCAAGCAAACACATCAACATATTGCTTGATCAATTCAATCAATTCTCACTTTCTTTCGTCTTCCAGGTGTATGCTGACTCGTATTTCTTTCACCATTTCCTCATTTCCCAAGTTGACAACCTCGGTTTCATCCATGTTGGGCTTTTTCTGACTTTCAAGTTGTTCGATCTCCTGAGGTAGATTTTCAGGCATCATGCTTTCATCGTATTCTTCACAGTCCTGCTCATCGCTCGTACTTTGCTCAATGGATTCGTTACATGTCATAACCGTTGTACGATGATTTTCACTAATATTACCGCTGAAAAGTATGAAAGGTGAGTAAAAATAAATAGTTATTTCAAACAATAGAAAGACAAATTTTAAGAAAATAAAGACTTTTTATTTGAAAAGCATTCTAGCTTTTAGAAGAGGCGAGTAGCAAAAAGGCTTAGGCATGATTCAAGCCTCAATTGATCATGCAAAAACATTTTGAGATAAAACTACATTTCCACACTACCAAGGCTCCTGTCGAAACAAAGATGGACTGATGGTCCAGTTCTGCAAGACTTCTCCAGGTTCGGCATCACGGATGGTCAGCTTGTTGATACCTATCTCTAGTCCATCATCGATCACAGCCACAAATAGATTTCCTATTCCCTCAATGACACCTTCATCAAATGCTTCATCTGGGATTGGAACTCGTCCCGGCACGAACACTACCTCACCAAACTTTATGTTGTGGACTCCTCCCAAAGTAGGCTTATATCCAAGCCCGGCGGTACCCTTCTGATGTTTCAGCTGGATTGGTTCAATTATACCGTCGGCCTTAGGTCCGAACCCTGTTTTTGGTTGGTACCCATATTTCAACATCTCTGACGCAACCATCTTCGCTGCTCTCGACATCTCCACCTCTACAGGCTCTACTTTCTCATCAATTCTTACAGCTTGCATGATTTCCAGAGCATGGAAAGCGGCTCCATCCAATTCTTCGGTGACTGGAACAGAATTCACGGAATAAATGGGGTGACTGAGCTCCCCGTGAATGGTAACATCGGTGCGACCCCACTCGAACTTCACACACTGATGGAGCGTGGAGGAAACTGCTCTTGCCATATGGACCCATGGCCTTCCTAGTAACAAGTTGTAGTTGGACGACACATCCATCACTTGAAATAAGATGGGGAATTCAGCTGGACCTACTTGCAATGTGAGATAGATTTCTAATGACGCTTCTTTGTGCGCCATCAAAAGCTCTCACCTTCACACGACTTTCTTTTATACCTCCCATATTCACACCTAAATCTCTCAACGTGGTGAAAGGGCAGATGTTGCATCCAGAACCACCATCGATCAAAACTCTAGTCACGATCTTATCACAACACTTGATCGCGATATGAAGTTCTTTGTTGTGGCCAATCCCTTCTGCTGGTAATTCATCATCATGGAAAGAGATTATGTTCACTTCCACCATTTTTCCAATTGTTGCAGCCAATGTGTCAGTTGTAGTTTCCTTTGGTATGCTGACTCCGCTCAGAACTTGTGCCAAAGCATTCCTATGGGCTTCAGAACTCATTAGCAGGGACATAATGGAAATGTTAGCTGGTGTCTTCATTAGTTGTTCCTCGACTGAGTAATCTTTAGACTGCATCTTCTTCCAAAATTCTGCGGCTTCTGCATCAGTAACATTCTTCTTTGGATTTTGTTCTTTCCCAGGAACCCCTCGATTTAAATCCTCCAGGGTATAACATCTTCCCGACCTGGTCATTCCGTGAGCCACAGCAGCGTCTATCATCTTGCCCTTGGCTTCCGTTCGATAGTCCCACGGGACTGCTTTAGTGTCATAGTTAGGTTTTCCAGTGGCTATAGTGGTTACCACAACTCTCGGCAGGTAGGTTTGAATAGTCAAAGGCTCTCTCAACTGAACTGTGATAAAAGGTTGTGCTGGAGATGTGGCGGCAACTTCTTCTGTGTTCCAGATAGGCACGATAGCTCCTTACAGGTCATACTCTTCCTCCAGAGTAATCATGTTGACTCCTTGAATCTCATGATCTGGTAGAGGGTTGTTTTTCACATTCGGAAGAGTATCGGTGCATTTGATTACTCCCTTTCTGATAAGAGACTCGATCTAGTTCTTCAAGCCAAAACACTCCTCCGTGTCATGTCCTTGGATTCCCGAGTGGTATGCACATTGCTTATTTCCATCAAAGCTTCGTGGTATCGGATCAGGGATTCTTCCCTCAACCGGCTGCAACAAACCTGCTACCTTCAACCTTTCAAACAATTGAGCCAAAGGCTCGACAATAGGAGTGTAGGTGCGGGTATTTTTGGCTTCAAGATTAGGACGTGGTCTTGGTGCATATACCGGTCTATTTTGGTGAACTGGAGCTTGGACAGGGGCATATGGCTTCGGTGGATTTTGGTGTGCTGGAGCTCGAGGTGGATTATAGTGTGGCTGGGTACTATAGACTGGAACATGTGCGATAATTTGGGAGTTGTTAGGGTATCGGTGGGATAATCCTCCATGCTGGTAGTAAGGTGTGACGGCTGAGACGTCTTCCTTCTTCTTCTTGATACCACCAATGGAACCTAACTGTATGGCCTTACTTGCGGCTTGCAGTGCGACCATAGACTGAGTTTTTCTGGACCTAATACCTTCCTCAATAAAGTCTCCCATCTTGACCAAGTCAACGAACTTTTGGCCCATCATTGACATCATTTTGTCGAAGTAGACGCCTTCCTGAGCTCGGATAAAGTACTTAGAGAGTTCATTTTCATCAAGTGGGGGTTGGATCCGAGGAGCTTCATTCCTCCATCGCCATGAATATTCTTGAAATGATTCAGATGGCTTCTTTTGTATGTTGGCAAGTGAGAATCTGTCTGGAGTGATTTCGATATAAAATCTGAAGCGACTCATGAAATCTTCGGCCATTTCTTGCAAATCGCGCCATTTGTGAGGGTCTTGGCGAGTGTACCAAGTCAGAGCTTCTCCCGATAGACTTCGAATGAACAATTTCATCCTCAACTTCTCATTCCTTCCTATGCCGACCAGCTTGTCACAATAAGCTCTTAGGTGTGCGTGAGGATCACCCTTCCCATCAAATACATCAAACTTTGGTGGTTTGTACCCGACCGGCATATCGATGTATGGGTGGATGCAAAGGTCATCATAGTCCAGACTCTCGGTTCTCCTGGTGACTTGCGTGCTTTTAAAAGCCCTTTTCAAACTTTCAAGTTGAGCTGCTATCGACCTCTCTTCATTTGACCAGACATCCCTCTCCAATCCTATGTACTGATCGACCTTATATGGTACTTTGACAGCCATGGATGTTGCTAAAGTAGGAGCTTCGGTAGCATATACCGGTGGCACAGGTATCTCGCAAGTGACATGTGCCTCAGGCATGTGCTGCATTGTTGGGTGAATTGGAACAGTGAAGTTCTGAGTAGGCAAGGAAAGATTAGGCGTAGCCCTAACTGCGGGCGGATGAGCAAGTAGATCTTGAGCATAAGTGGGAACAAGTGGTGTTTGCTTAGGTGTGTTTGTTAAGTTGGCGGGAGTGACCGGACGTAACTCAGCATTTGGAAATTGGAATTGAGCGGGGAAGGCAACAGTTGTAAGCTTATTCAAGTCCCGCACTTGGCGTAGTTCTTCTTTCAAGATCTCAATTTCTTGTGCCATATTGGCCATTTGTTCATCGTTTTGAGTGTCCATCAATTTTTGGGAACTTTCGGCGCCATCTACCGGTACCATCAAGGCGTTGTTAGATTATTCGCTCATTTTTCCTTTAAATCGGAGGTTGTATTGCGATTCTGCCAGTTTGCAAATCGACACAAATCAACTTTCTTGTGGGGATTGATAATAATCATAAAGAAAAGAAAAGAAAAGAAAAAGGAAACTATGTTAGTTTGGGAAATGTTGGACTATATAACAAATATATACGCCAAGTTGGCTATATTCACATAAAAACGTGTCCTAATATGGAGCCTCGTTTTGCCAGAGGTAGGCCTACGCTGCATACAATTTGATAATAAATGATCCATTTTGAACATATTTAGGATTTGAGATAAACCTGACTTTTCATTAAACAAAAGGTGGCTTCGAAAGCTTACAATAGATAGGCTGATGGGAGCTTGAAAATGAAAGACATGGGATGGCCACTAGGGCGTACAAAAGGATGGGCCACGAGGAACCTTCAGGGAATATGAAAAGGGGTACAATGGGAAAGGATAACCTAGGGCCACGTAGGGCCGTCATCACTATCATCTTGTGGTGCTGGATGATACTCTGGAGATCCAGCGGAATGATGATACCTGGGCTCTGAGTCTGTCTCTATCATCCCTCCATCGTTAGGATCATAAGAGTTGGAGCCGGTTTCAGAAGCCTCCTTGGGGTCTTCTTCCGGATCCTCTTCCTCAGGGTCTTCTTCCGGATCCTCTTCCAGGTCTTCCCCCATTTCTTCATCTGGATCTTCTTCTGGATCCTCCTCTGGATCCTCCTCTGGATCTTCTTCTGGATCCTCCTCTGGATCCTCCTCTGGATCTTCTTCCGGATCCTCTTCTATCTTTGTTATCAAATAATTGATGGAGTCTGGAATAATCTGGTTATACATCGGTGTTGTGATCTCCATGCGGGGAAGCACTTCTTCCCTAACCCATTTGACCCACTGGACATCTGCCAAATCCCTGAATCCTTCTGCACTTGGTCGAGCCAAGTGGCTCATAGTAGTCCGCCAAGCATAGTATTCTGGCGTGAACCATCTGTCTCCTCCCATGTGCAATGTGATCATGTGATCCCATTCAGCTTGAAAATTCATCATTCGTACTGTTGGGATCACGGCACCATAACTGTCCTCATGTAACGCCATGATTGACCATAATGGTATATCCTAGACAAAGCCAAAATGTCTTAAAACACGAAGAGGCGCATATGGATGGATGCCTCCTAGTCCCATCAACTCGATGAAATACAAGTATCGAGTTCTGATGAAGGCCAATCCTGTCATCCAGGGATATCTCCACTGGATGAAATCTCCGGTAAGGTTGGTCAAAAATGTGCGCCACTCTTCTTCTCCAGTGGGTGCATATGTCCAATATCTCATGCGTTCTTTATGAGTCTGAATCCTGTTGCGTGTGTCAATACAGTAGTCCATTTGTGGGTGGCGGCGATAGAAGTGTTCTACAACCCAAATTTGCAATAATAAATTGCAGCCTCCAAAGAAATTGTGTCCTCGTGTGCATGCAGATATCGACCGAAATATCTCGGCAAGGATCATGTGTACCAAGGTAAGTCTTTGCGGCTCTGCAAAGACGTTCATCACTATCGGCAGGATATTGAGGTCAATGCAATAAAATCTCATCGAGAAGATCATAGTTCCCAAGAAGGCCAACACAAAGACCCTAGGTTGCATATATACCCACTGTCTGCGGGTACAGGCGAATTCACCTTGGTGTTCGTCAAAGCTCTCGAGACGACCGTATCTTTCAAAAAGGTAATCCAACTTCACCTTTCCGCCTTCCACATTTCTCAGTGATGGAAAAATGTGTAATCCTAACAGCCTCAGAAAATCTGCCCTCTTTATGGGTGATGGGAGTACCGGCACTTTTTCCCTCGGTGGTAGTTCAGAAAAATTACTAATCTCCTCCAAGGTAGGAGTGATTTCAAAATCCAAAAATCTGAAAGTCACAGTGGTTGGGTCCCAAAATTCCATCAATAAAGTGGTGAGGGTTTTGTCAGCTTTGATCCCCATAAGTGACAACAAAGCCCCCAAATGCTCCCGTACCTCATCCCCATGTTCTACACGGATGTTTCGCCACCACTTTTTTAGGTTGTCAGGTGCTGAGATAACCATCTGGATGTTTGGTAAGTTTTGGTTGATATTCATCTGAAAGAAAGGTAAAGGGTATGATAAGTTGGTTTATCCCAAATCCATCATGTGTTTTAGTTTGGATCATTTACATCAATCTTACACAAAAGTATATGTCGTTGGGTTTTATGAAAAACCTGTTGACACAAGGGCGGTTTCCTAAATGCAGTGTCAATCCCAAGGATCGTCCTGCCTAAGGCTATGCAACATGACCTATTTCTAGAATAAGAGTACTTTCCTAGATTTGAGAGTGGCCTGAATAACTGCGAGACGGCACACTAACCTAATTGCACCGACCCTGAAACTAGGAATCCAAAAGAAGGTTTGGGAGGGCATAAAACCCCCCGCGTGTACCACAGTTTGTGAAATGTGTACGGCCAAAGACTCGATAGAGAAATGCGAGTGAGAAAACAGTAACAAGTAGTGTTTATAAAACAAATAAGGAACGCAAGTTTGGATTTGGCTTGCGTTCTTTCAAACAAAGCATGATATAAACATAAAAAGCAAATAATGTACTGAAAATAAACAAACATCCCAAATAATATTTCTAAACTAAGCTCGCTAAGGTAAAAACCTAAGTTAGCTCCCCAGCAGAGTCGCCACGCTGTCGCGCCCTATTTCGAACCGGCCGAAACAGTGCACAACGTATGGTCGTCGTGACTCTCTGGTTTTGAAAATTTTATATTTGTTAGAGTCGCCACCTAAATTTCAGGAAAACTTAGGAAACCATTTTTTGTAAAAACTCTGTTTTGGTCTTTCGAAAACGTTTGAGATTCTGAGTAAGGGTTTTGGTTACTCGAGGGGAAGGTGTTAGGCACCCCTCAAAGCTTATCCGAAGATAGTCCTTAAACTCAATTTAGAGAAAATATTTGGGAAAAATTATTTGTTCGTTATTTGCTAAAAAAGGTGATAAAAACATGTTTTATTAATTTAAAGAAAACTCAAAGTATATGACACATGCTACTACAATAGGCAAAAATATAAAATATGCTTATGGTAGAAAAGATAAAACATATCTACGTACATGTCAAAATATATGAAAGTTTAATAGCAATACTTTTATCATAACTATAATTAAAATATGTAGAACTTTATGATTTATAAGAATATATACTTAAAAAGCTACGTAAAAAAATAAATATTATTTATACAAATATACTCTTTGTAAAGTAAAAAATATATGTGGTTTTAGAGTTTTGGGAAAAGTTTATGACATTTTTATTAAAAAAAAGAAAATAAAGATGACATATGTATATTTAAAATATAAGAAATCATGTGAAAAGTTTATTATTTAAAAGTTTTGGATAAGTAAAAAAAAACATGTAGGAAATAAGTATACCGGTAATAGAGAAAAATATAAAGAAAATCATATTTATTTCATAAATATATTTCATGTAAGAGAGTAATTTGAAGACTTGAGTAGAGAATGAAAATTATTTGTTTCATATAAAGAAGACTTTTATTTGTAAAGTGAAAAATAAACATACATTGAATATGAAAGAAAGTATTATGTACGTAAATATAATTGCAATGAAATAATATATGTATGATTTAAGTAGGAGGATGGGTAAGTAAAAAAAATATAAATATATACCTTGTAGTAGATAGCATATGACATATATACCTTGCGTTTTGAGGCCTTTAAAAAAATCTGAAAATCTCAAAAATAAATAAATATATATATAGTAGAACCAAAATATTTGTAAAATATTGGAGTTAGAATAAGATAATACATGAATTATAAATGAAAAAATGGCTTGCCTAGATTAGATAAATAATTCTATAGTTTACGGCCTAAGAATGACTAAATATTCGTTTGAAATATATTGAATTGGTAATTAGTGTTTTTGAAAATCTACCGCGAGTTATTTAAACAAATTTTCCATGAAACAAGCCTACATTAATTAATCCTTAAGAAAAATCTGCTTTATCTACTATTTATTATTACTATTTTGAAAGTGTTTACTCACTAATTTTTAAAGTATTTAAAAGGGAAACCCGAAACATTTGCCTAAAACTAAAAGAGTGAAGGAAACTCACTTTCAAAATTTTAAACTAAATAAAGTAATCCATGAAACTATAAGCCGAAGAATAAACGTTAATCCAAATCATAAAAAAAAAACATATCCAAATATACAAGGTTAGTTAAAACATTTCAAGTAAGCATAAAAGAAAAGCAATAATAAAAAAAAAGTAAAAGGGCTAGATACGCCAAGTTCCTTTGGGGGAACTAAATTTCTAAAGAACGATTCTGAGCACCGCGATAGTTCCTAATAGCTTCTCGACCCAAATATATTGGGCCGAAAGTGAGTTTCAAATGAGAACTCCAGCTCTCCGGTTGTTTCATGTAACACAAAAAAAAATGATAAGGATTAGTAACTTGAATAACAAAATTTACAAAAATGTAGAAATATGCCAAGCTAATAATAAAGTGATAAGGAAAACAAACATGTTATTCGGTGAATACACAAGCATATATGAAAGACGACATGTAACCATATTTTGTTTCATTTTTTATAAACAAGCGATCTTAGGTAAACAAACAACTTCAATACTAGTCTATTATTAGAAAACAAAGTACACAACAAAGTAGCTATCTAAATCTTTATTATTTTTATTCATTTCAATTGAAGAAGTAGTTATGAACAAATCACTTTAAAAAGATAACACTAGTAACCGGAAGATTAAAAGGGAACCAAACTACTACGTTGGCTTATAATGAATTCTTTAAGTTAGTATTCCCAAAATTCATCCGAGCTAAGAACTAAAATATTAAAATACGGGCAGCCCTCTTTTTAACATTATACACTAATTCAATCACTTTTTAATAGGATTAAGGTGCAAACAAGACCACAATATTAACAAACGCTAAAAAATAATCATAATATGTACATTCCTATCCTAAACAACATTTTCCGGGACTAACGAAATGACTAAACTTATTGAAAACTTTTTCTACCTTAAGAAATTAAACTACAAGAAATGCAAGTATAACATACATATACTTTTTCCGATTTACACGAAATCAGCCAACCAACAAAATGATAACAAACAAATTGACGGATTAATCCACCAACTTCACTATTAAATCAATCTTCCTAAAATAAAATAAAATCCCATATATATCCTATATTTTCATGCCCGGGCAGCCATACGTAGTTGCGAACAAAACGAGATAATGTTCCAAAGATTCTTACAACCCAAAATGAAAATCAACCCATCAATCCAAGAAAATGATATCGAACATAATACAAAGATTAAGTCATCGATTTAGCCGATTAACTTCACTACTAGATTTTTTGCATCGCCCGAAGCAACAAAAATGAGACTATATTTTCCAATATCCATATCTTACGTTTTGCTCAAAAAACCATCCATATACAACCAACAACAAACCAAACGAGATACATACTTTTCTTTTCTAAAAAAAATAAAAAGAATAAAACAGAAACTAAAGTAAAGGAAGGATTTTTACCTTGTGTTGGGCAGCAAAACAGAGGTGTTGGCGTCAAGTTCTCCGGCCAAAACTCAAACTCAAAAACCAAAGGAAAAAAAAATATCCGAACTTGTTCCCTCTTTTTTCGAATTTCGTTGTGTTGCTCTTCTTCAAAGATGATTCTTCATGTTTCTCGGATGTTTTCGAATGCTTTATGGATGATCCTCTTCTTTTTTCTTTTTTTTTTGGATGGATAGAAAACCCACCATTTATAGGGGAAAATCCGGACTTGAAAGTTCGGATTTGAACCCAAAAATTTAAACGAAAAAACGTGACAAAGGAGAGGGGGAAAGTTTCAAATTTCGAATCCCATATTTTGCACCGAAACGGGACTGATTTCTGGCCATCCCGGAGTAACGAGTTGGGATGGCCAAAAATAGAGTTTCTTGGCAGAGGGTAGCAGCGTTTTTGGCATTTTTGGGGTGGCGTTTTGGTGCTATTTTTGTGTAAGGGAGAAGAGAGGAGAAGAAAGAAGAAGATCTTGGGGTTGTTTTGGGAGGAAGATGATGGAGGAAGATGGAGATGGAAGAGAAAGAAAAGGGAAAAAATCTGATTTTTGGGGAAAAGGGGAAAGAAAACATGTGGGGGGTTTAATGAGGAGAGAGAGAGAAAACGTGTGGAGGGGAGAGGAGAGAGAGAGAAAGGGACGTGTGAGGGGAGAGGAGAGAGAGAGAAAGGGACGTGTGAGGGGAGAGGAGAGAGAGAGAAAGGGACGTGTGAGGGGATGAGGAGAGAGAGAGAGAGAAAACATGAGAGAGAGAGAGAGAGTAAACGTGTGGGGAGAGAGGAGAGAGAGAAAGGGACGTTTTTGGGGTTTGGTTATTGCTGACTATTTTTGGACCGTCCGATCAATTGATCGGACGGTTAAGATTTAAGCGGAATAAATTTAAAAGAAAGAATAAATAATATATATAATATATATTATATATATATATATATGTATTAAATAAAGTAAAAGCGGATAAATTTATGACCGTTGGATTAAATTGGAGGGCCACGATTGAAAGCCGAGAAACACAAATCCATGTGATGCCTACGTGGCACACATGGATTGGCTAATTAAAGGAGTCTTGGATTGCCACATTATTTTTCTCAAATTGGCTATTTTAACAATTCTAATTTGTAGCCAATTCTTAATAAACTAGCCACAAATTCGTCAAATTGAAAATAATCAATTTGTAAAATTATGCAAATTGGTTGAAAAAAATATAACATAATAAATTAAAATAAGTTTAATTAGTAATTAGTAAAATAATTGAGCTTCCCAAATTATGAAAAAATATTTATTTGCAAGAGTAAAAATTAAAATTAACCAAAATTGGTTTATTTCTTTAAAAATACCTCATTTGATGTAAAATAATTTTGAACGACTCAAAACATGAAATAAATATTTGTAGATTTTAAAAAAATATTTTAAATTATAGAAAATAATATATATGAGATAATTTTTCTTAAAAAGAATGAGTGGCAATTTACCAAGGTAATTTCAAAATATTCATTTTCATAAATATTATTTATTAAAATAATATAGAGGGTAAAAATTGAGTGTCAACAATAACCCCTCGGTAGACAAACCAAAACCCAACGATTGCGGAAGACAGTAATAATGATTAAACTAAGGAAATGCGGAAGATATAATGAAAAGACAGGGCCAATAGCATATATACATACCAACTTACAAAATATACAAAAGATTGCCCTAAAGTGATCGAATAGACAAAACAACACGAGAACCAACCCGAACCTGATGTCACTAGTACAAGAGCGACTAAGCAAGGAGTATCTATACAACAGACTCTGTCTATCAAAAATACAAAATATAGACAGAATATACAAGATGGAAAGCATGTAAAGTCTTCAAAAATTGCCGGGAGCTCACCGCGATCCAAACTGCAAAAGGCCTTGAATGATAGAAAGGTCAATGAAGGTGGGTCGTACTAGGTGCTGCATCATAAAAAGATGCCGAGTGTAGTATGAGTATCAAGAGAACGGGTACTCAGTAGGCATCATAGGCCAACCGAGCGCAGAAATATAATATATAAATAATAGATACAAGAAAGTAGCTAAAATTACAGGTATCCACCTAAATCTAGTTATAAAGCCGAGCACATATCAGTAATTCAACAAGGTGAAGAACAAACAAGATCAAGCCAAATTTAGAGAAAATTCGCGTGCCAAAGCAAATGCAATGCGATGCGATGCACGATGATGCATGCGTGAATGCAATATAATATAAACCCAGAATACCACATCGGGCACTCAGAATACCGCATCGGACTATGCATATAAATATGTGAAAGTAAAATACTCGGAATAATGCATTGGACTATGCATATATATATATATGAAAGTAAAATACCCAGAATAACGCATCGGAGGTCCGGAATACCCCATCGGACCATAAATATATGCATAAATTTTGTTCCTATTTTCCTTCCAAAATCCAAAGTAATACTCAAAGTAATTTGTTTAAGTACAAAAATCACCACAACCGTAGTAAAGCCTCATTTAAAACCCAAAATCCTTGAAAACCACTTCCATGTTGTACCAATGATATGCCATAAAATGTGAGTATGAAATATTCACAAACAGAGAAAGAACACACACCATCAGGCAAAACAGGGCAAAAATACCCTCCAAACCAAGAGAACTGACCTGGAACTCCGTCCAAATCCAAGACATGGCCTCGACCCCACAGTTACACACAATGATAGAATAAAATGGGTAAAACAGAAAGTAAAAGCGAAAACCATCGGGAATATCTATTCTACCTCTAAGGCCTCCTAAAAGCATACTAAGGATTCTCTACTAGCCAAACAAATAAAGCAAACTCCTATACTAAGGATAGAATAACAGTTCTAGACTAAAATTCGAAATGGCCAATTAAAGTTATAACAGGATTTAAGCCTAAGTTCTACCTAATATCCGACCTAATGTCCCAGTAGCACATAAATATATAATCTTACTACACTAAGTCTAGAAGGTAAACCGTAACCTACCTCCAGGCCAAACTGACCTCCAGGCCAAACTGCAAGCACGAACCGTCAATCGTATGCCTTCCACTTTCAAACCACCTCAGAAAGATGCCATGCTATCAAGAACATAATCTAGGTGTGAAGATGAGAAGAACGACACCCATATTTCTATATAAAAAGTCGGGTCATATATCGGGTAGAAAATGACCCTCGGGGCCTGCACAATGAAACCGGAAACAAAAATTGCAATTATGCTCGCGGTGGGTCAAGGAACTCGTACCTAAAGTTTGGGCATGAATGGAGATCGATTTGGGACCCAAAATAGCCCGAAGTGCTACTAATTAAGGGGATCGAAATGGGAAAACTCAGAATTTAAAGGCGGAAGCTTACCCCTAAACAAGAGAAAACACGCCACGAAAGTGAGTTGCACCAACTCACGAGCATGCATCCCCAAGAAAACAGATTTCTACAAGTAATGTACAAGCTTGAGAATTAATAACAATGGAGTTTTAATAACAAGTTGAAGAGGAGATCTTTGGGGAAACGAAACTTACCAAAAACGAGGGAACACGAATTCGTTGAGAGAAAATGATTTCCCCATGTCTATGAACTGTTTGGAGCAATTTGAAGAGGATGATCTGGTGTTTTAGAGTGAGGAGATATGAACAAAGTGGCTAGAAAAATGAAGTTGGAGTTTTAAGTAGTTGCCAGAGGTCCTTCATCGCGATCGCGACAGGACCCCCGCATATGCGGAGAACTTCTGGCCTGACCACTGCGATCACGACGGTCCAACCCGCATTCACAAAGAGGAAAGTTGAGCCGCATCCCGGCTGGCTTAATCGCAAACGCGAAGAGGAACCTTTACAAATGCAACGGTCAAGAAAATAGACCATCGCGAACGCGATGGAAGCCTCGCGATCGCGAAGACCAAAATGGTCTGCAACTTAATGCAGCAACCAACAATAACACTAAGGCCAAAAATCTTCTGATGGATCCTCGGGATTCATCTGAAACCCCATGAACACAAACCAACCATGCTACCCTACAAAAAATGGCATTCAGGACTCAATGGAATTGACGAAACTCCAAACGAAGATTGTTTTAACGAAAAGTGGGCCCCGCACCCAAAACCAACTCGGAACTCAAAACCTAAAAACAAGTATGAAAGCCTCGGGACCCAAACCAAAGGTCCCCCTAGCCCAAAGTTGACATTCCGAAGCTAATGACGCTAACAAAATTTCCATCCGAGGCCATCTTCTTCGAATGTTGACCAAAGTCAACCCTACTAGCCAAACTGACATGAAAACACACAAAGCAACACAAAACCAAATTGAAAGTACTCAGACCTAGAAAAATGGTACCACTAGACCAAAATCCCCATTCCAGAGCCAACGGAACTGTCGGAATTCGAATCTGAGCATGTTTACTAAGAAAGTTGACCAAAGTCAAAGATTGTCTAAGTTCATGTTCTAAAATAAGGAAATGGTCATAACGACCTAACAAATGGCCCAGGCACCAAACTGTCAGTCCTAGAAAGTCATAAATGACCTAAAGCTGCTGAGGGAAAGCTCAAAATGCAGAAAAATGCATGAAAAATGGAAAATGACCAGGAGGGTCATTACATATGTCTGTCTCATTTTTTTTCTTTCGTTGTGTGTAGTATTCTTCATAGACTAATATTATCACCCTTGTGGTCCTGTGTGTCCTTGTTTGACTCTGGACCATAGATGGTGGGTTATTTAGGGGTGTCCGTGAGTCCTGGACATTGTTATTGCAATTTTAGGCCAGTTATTTGTGTTGTACAGTGATTGGAGCTTGTGCAGGGCCGATAGGTTGATTGTGAGCCGTAGGGCCACTATTTGTGATTGAGCATGTAATTTCTATGCAATAAAGGGATTTTTACCATATTTTACTATGGTTTTGGGCTTCGGGCCACTGTTACTGGTTTTTCTAAACTTGCATGGTCCTGGGGCCCGTTTTTGATTGAAATGACTTTGAAATAGTTGGAAATGACTTTGTGGATCTTTTTAGGGTAAAAGAGTTAGAAGATGGTTTTACCACAGTTTTACTACTACCAATAGACTCGGCAGGGCCGTAGTTCTAGATTGGATTTTTATTAAATTAAGATGATATCAGACTCGGTCGAACCGAGCACCAGAGCTATTTTACTACTATTTTAGACCCAATTACATCTGGGCACCCTTGACTGGTTTTGAGACTTATTTCACCATTTTAGACCTGGACAGAGTCTGGGCATGCATATTTGATATTCTGAGCTACTAGTTGGGATCCGGACCCACTCCGGCTAATGTTCGAGATTGAGTTATAATATGTGGTCGAGGACCTCCATGGACCTTGCCGATATGGGCTAGGGGCTTTGGGCTGCATGCACCGAAGGAGGGGTATATGGTGGAGTAGAGGTATACGGGAAGTTTCCTTCCATGGGGCTATAGGTAGGCTTATTATTTCTTAGTTGAGTTATTATTTCTTATGTTGATTTCTTACCATAATTTTGATATTGAAAGTAGTACTTATATCTAGACTTGGTTCTTATTCTTGTATTTGAGCATGCTTTTGTAATCCTATTTCCTCCTTTCCTTTTTACTTGAGGTTACTGATACACCGCCCATCTTTCTGAAACTACTTATATATATTGTTATTGTGAGGATCCTAGGTGCATCTTTTCTTTCCTTCACCTGTGTCTATATTATATATCCCGTACCTAGCCACATATGTTGTTTTCTATTGTTTACCTTCTATGCTAGCTTCCATGTACTTCTTTGTTGTTTTCTATGACTAACTGTTTCTATTCTGCTTATTACTTCTCTTTTATCTTATATGTGCCCAGTCGGCTTATGATACGTATTGGGTACCTTTTATTTCGCATTTGGTGCTCATACTACACCCTGCATCTTCTGGTGCAGATCCTAGTGTGGGACCTCACCTATAGCTCATGGAAACTCGTACGAGGTAACTTTTGGACCGACCAGACTGAGGGTGAGCTCTTGGCTACCAGAGCTTGACTTTAGTTTATCCTTGTATTTTGTACTCTCTTACTACTCGGAGATATTATGTATATATTATTTTAGATCCCTTTTATACTCTTTATATATAGTTCCAGCTATTATATACTATGATACTAGTTCTTGGGATGGTTTTAGCTTCTTGTATACTCCTGTTGTTACTTTTCTTCTCGTATAACCCTTGATTCCGCTTATATTACCTGTTCTTCCATTTAATTGTTAGGTAGTAGCCCATTACTGACCATTCTGGGATATGGAGATTGGTTCACCTACTAGACAGTTATAGGTGCTATCATGACCGAGAAATTGGGTCGTGAAAGCTTGGTATCAGAGCCTAGGTTCACCATTCTTATCGGTATAGGAGCCAATATCTAGTAGAGCCCTGCGGATATGGGCGAAGATGTCCATACTCAATCTTTGGGAGGCTATTGTTACATCTTAGGAAATATAACTCTGTTATTGCTTCTATATTATGCGTAGTCCTTGGAAGTTTCTTGAAATCGCACTTGTTCTAGTGCGTTCTCCTGCAGATGGTTCGTACGAGGTTGTCAGCATCACGCAGGGATGAGCCTATGACTCTAGCACCCCCGATATCAGCTAGGGCAGAGGATGTCGTCGGGGTAGGGGTCGAGGACGTCCCCGAGCAGCGACACTTGCTAAAGCTGCTAGAGTTAAGATAGAGCCCGAGCATGATTATGAGCCAGAGTTTGTTCCTGAGTAGCATGTAGACCAGGGAGCAGCCTAGGTACCATATGCTCCAGTGCCAGCTTCATCCGCAACTCATTCTTCAGATGTTCGGGGCTTACTTTTATAGCTATTGGGTATGATTGGAGAGCGGCCATCTGAGGCAGCACAAACATCTGCTCAGGGGGCAGCCCTGGGTGTACCGAGTTTAGAAGCACAACCTGCTACTATGGCTCCTTGTGCCGAGGTTATTCCGGTCCCATTAGTTGTACAACCTCTTGCTCCTCGCCCTGCTATGACAGAGATAGAGCGAAGGCGTTGGGTAGATTCTTGAGATTGGAACCTCCGAGGTGTGCTTCTACTTCTGGACAAGACCCACATGAGTTCATTACTACCTATGAGGAGATGTTGCACCTTATGGGTTTGCTGGAGACTCACAGTATTGGTTACACTACATATCAGCTGGAGGGCCCAACTAAGTTATGGTGGAGGGCCCAGGTTGCTTGCAGACCAGCATCGTCACCTCTGTTGACTTGGTATGAGTTTTATGAGGCCTTCATGGTCAAGTTCTTGCAACAGAGCAACAATGAGCATTATAGAGAGCAGTTCACTAGACTTATGTAGGGTTCTATGACCGTCTTAGATTATGAGACCCATTTCCATCAGCTTGGTCTATTTGGGGTAATGATTATGCATATCGAGCCTGACAGAGTCCGTAGATTTGTTTGGGGGTTGCGGTCAGAGTTTAGAGAGCCAGCTGAGATATTGGTTGCTGGTGGCCAATCATTCCAGGCTATTGCTGACTATGCTCACACAGTAGAAGTTTTGCATCATCATGACACCAGGAACAGAGATAACAGACCTCAACATTAAGGTGGCTACAGTGGTTCTCGTCAGGGTGGTAGAGTTTCAGGCCAGTAGGGTCGATGTTATCAACCGCAACAGCATCAAGGTCAGTCTAGTAGGCCGTTTCAGGCTTCACTTCAGTCTTCTGGTGGGTCTCAATTTGAGTAGGGTCAGGGTAGCCAACAGGGTTATAGTGGTCAGTCATCGAGAGGCGCAACTTCTGGGGCATCAGGCCGTGGTGTCCATACAGGGTTGGCTAGTTCATCTCGCCAGGCTAGGTGATACGCCCAAGTTACAACTCCAATTAAGAAGCGTAAGTGGTCGTCGTCAAATATAGAACCCAACCAAGGTTGGGGTCGATCCCACAGGGAATAAAGTGTAAATTAAGTCGTTAGTAATTTAGTTGAGTAGTAATCGATAGTTTTCGGTAATTTGGGGGGGGGGGTTAAATGTCAAATTCGCACAAGTTAACTAACAAGCATCAAATTTTCAAGAGTTTATAATCAATGTGAGAATGAACTAGGGAAGTGTTCACCATGGCGTCGTAACAATTTCGACTCAAAGCTTAACCGGGTTCTTTCTATATGTATATCATGCTGTGATTGAATTAATGGTATCATCTAAACGTTTCTCAACCAAATAGACGAATTTCCTTTTCAATTCTCTCGAACTTGAAAAGGTGAACTTTCTTATTTCAATCCTAAACATCAAGTAGATTAATCTAGTTACAGCATTAATCATAAGACGGGAGTTGGTAGTCTCAAATCCTCATAGTTAATCAAATTTCCCGGTTTTAATCTCTTTGTTCAAGAAAATCAAACCTAGGTATGTTCTAATGTTTGCAACCATTAGAAAACGTAAATAACGAATGATTAACCACGTGACAACATATAAATTGAACCCAATGCTACCCGAAATCTATATTGCTACTTTTGCCATGGCTCCCACAACCCTAGTTGTGAGAAATTAGCTACTCATGCTATTAAAGAAATAGAAGAAAATCATATTCATAATAAGAGAAGGATTCTTACAATTAGTATGAATTTTACATCAATTATCCAAGAACAAGAAGCCAAAAATCCCAAGAGTAATCGAAGAAGAAGAAAGAAATGTGTATGTCATATTTTTCCTCTCAAAAAGTCGCTCAAAATAGTCTCTAGAAATATTGGGTAATGAATAATAAAATAACCCTAACACAGAGAATTTATAGTAGTCCAGGAAATAAAGTCCAAAAATAGAATTTTTGGAATCCCGCTTCGCCTTGACGGGTCGCCTGACGGACCGTCATGCATGTGACTGGCCATCACTTGAGCCATCACAGCTAAACAGTGAGCTCCCAGGAAAATCTTCAGGTAAGTCATCCAGCAGGTGACGACTTACAACTTTATAGGGTAAATCGCATTTCCCAAATGCATTTTATGACAAATTTTCAGGTAAGTCGTCACCTACTCGACGACTTACATGTATATAGGGTAAAACGCATTTGAGGAGTGCATTTTATGTGCATTTGTTTTCTGTTTTATCTTGGTGGCCTGGGTGACGGTACGTCAGACCAGTGATGGGCCGTCAGATGGGCCGTCACTCCTAGGCAGTGCTCGATGAACTTGTTGTCTCGTCCTGGCGGCCTGGCTGACGGCCAGTCACAGGTGTGACGGTCAGTCATGCCAGCCGTCAGGCTTAACCAGTTGAGGTTTTTGAACTTTTTTTCTTCCGTTTCCATCTCTAGCTCCATTCCCTGCAAATATAACAATAAAACATCAAAAACCACAAACGTTGCTTGAAAACTCCCGAGTATTCTTAGTTAGAGGAGTCAAATATGACGTAGAATCCCGGCACATCAACACCCTCATCTTAAAACGTTCGCTTGAACTTAAGCAACGTGACAACAAAAACAAAATGACGACTCAGCTAAGAATACAAGCACATATCTCTAGAAAATCATGGCCACTCAATAGTTTATTAAATTTAAATCAAGCTCCCCCGGTAACATACAAATGTATGTAAAGCTAACTTGTAAGGATCCAAACATGTCATTCCGATATGATAGAATATTCTGCATAAACACACAACAGCTATCCCAACAGTCAGTAGATAATACAGAAATCTTGGTGCCCTCACCACAAAGAAGTCCCACACACAATATTTGGGACTAGGTAAGGCGCTCACACTGACAAACGATTTCAAACAATGCACATGCGATTCTATAAGCTTGCCCTTGCTATTCTATTTCAGTTTTTCAGAAAGCCGCCCAGGATCATAACAGGACTTGTTTTGGCTTGTAATGAGGCTTCGGGTGCAGGTAGGATACATTTAGGGAATAGTGGCTAAACCCTCCTTGTAATCATCGACCTATAATTTCCATTCAACCTTTTTCCATCCAGTCATAATCACCTTTGATTTCTTTATTTCTTGCTACAGGTGTGGCCTTTTTAACATGATAACTCTTTTTCTTTCTTTTTTCAGTTCTTTTTCTGACTATTCATTTGGCACACACCTGCACTTTCTATCCCAACTAAGCACAATCCCATTTTTCTTGTCATGTACCTCTATAGTAGCCACCCTCAACTTAGGCTAATTGCCTGAGTTGAGGTGCACGATATCCAAGGAGGGACTAGGGCCAAAATAGAGATTCAGAGTCAAAAGGGGAAGGTAAAAGGTTATCGAAAGAATAAAGTCAACTTTGGCTCAAACAGGTATCAAAGGAGTTATTTACACTTGGATAGTCTTTTAGGCTAAGTGGACTGCACACAAAAGGGCCTGTGATCCTTTCCTAAGCAACCAACTTCAAGCTCAACAATATAGACCGGGCAAGTTCTAGATGCATGCACTGAGTAAGAGTTTATAACAATAAGCTCACACGCACTTGGCACCAAGAACCCATACCACTACCAACTATCAAAACAACAGCTCGGATTAAGCATAATTATTACAATCACAACCACACAATGACATTCAAGGATCCAGAACAGTCAATCGTTTCAAACATAAGTACAAAATCAACTTTTTTAGAGGGGGCTCCTTTTAGTTCAACTTTTAAAGATCCATGCTTTCTATAGACACCACAACACAACACAAATTAAACGACAACCTAAACATGTCGGTTCTACTAGATAGAGCACCGAGGGAAAAGAAACACGACAACAAAAACCCTTGGTGGTGACAGACTCACAGATATCCCAAGACCCTCAACTTAACTTCATGCATTTTCCCCAATGTACACATATGGAAACTAAACTGCGAGATAAAGGAATACCTGTGAAGCCCATAGGACTCAGAATCTGGCATGATGTTGGAGACCGCCAGGGTCTCCAAAGTAGGAGCAATCTCTGGAATAGGTGCAAGCGATATCATCCTGTTGAGCTCCAACTTCCTCTTTTATCGGCTCCTCAGCTAGTCGAGACAACTTCGTTACTCTTTGTAACTCTTTTTCTTTGTTGGTTCTCTTGCGGTGTTTTCTTTTCCTTGATTTGTTCTCACCGCCTTCCTCTATAGGTTTCTCTTCTTGTGATCCCAACATCATTCTCATAACAACTAGGGTCTCAACAAAACCCTTCTCCTCAATATGCACATCCGTAGGGGCTTCATCAATAACATTTATAACCGAGACCACCCTCATGTCTCTTGGTGGCTTCATCAATTTACTCACATCAAACTTGACCAATTCATTGTTCAATCTGAATGTCAGTTCATTTCTTTCCATGTCGACCAACACTCTTGCAGTGGCTAACAATGGTCATCCCCAGATTATGGGAACTTTAAAATCCACTTCGCAATCTAAGATTACAAAGTCACTTGGGAATATAAACTTACCAATCTTTACCAGCACATCATACAATATTCCCACCAGTCGTTTTACTGAACGGTCAGCCATTAACACCCTCATGGTAGTTGGTTTGGGAGCTCCCAAACCCAACTATTTATATACGGCTAGCGGCATCAAGTTGATTCTAGCACCAAGATCACATAAGGCTTTTTCAAAGTTGAATTTCCCAATAGTACAGGGAACAGTAAAATCACCTGGATCTTCCTTCTTTTCCACTAACGATCTTGAAGAAATAGCACTGCAGTGGTGGAGGTTATCTTCTGGTTTAAAGCTCACTGACCTCTTCTTGGTAATCAAGTCCTTCATGAACTTGGCATATCCGGGCATTTGTTCAAGAGCGTCCACCAGTGGGATGTTCACTGATATCTGCTTGAGCATGGTCATGAAATTTAGGAACTTTCTATCTTCCACTTTCTTCTTCAACCATTGTGGGAAAGGAGGCGGTGGCCGAGACATCATAGTTGGAAGTTTTTCAACTTCCTTGCTTTTATCCGTGAGCACTTGAGTAGCATCCTCTACCACAATGGGTTTTTCAACAGATACCCTCACACCCTCATCGACCATATTTTCAGCATCTACTAACTCATCTTCCTCAGCAATATTACCTTTCTGAGTCTGAATTACCGGATGTGATTCCGATAATATTTTACCGTTTCTCGTAGTGATCGCCATACAACTCCCATCATTCCTCGGGTTTTAAATGGTGTAACTCGGCAAGGTACCTGTCTTCCTTTGATTTAGAGACACCGATATTTGACTCACTTGCTGCTCTAATTGCTTGATCGAGGTGAAATGTGAATCAACTACCTGACTCATTGCTGATAATTCAGTCCTCATCTCCTTTACCCCGGGATAGTCGATTCTACCTTCAACAACATCTTAGCCATCATATTCTCTAGTTTGGACGTCCCTGACTCATTGCTAGCTTTGTCACGATTCCCAGGTGGTATGTATAATCCACCTCTATCGTCTTTGCTCCTCCAATCACCTTGTTCTCGACTCTTATAACCCGACTTTTCATAATAATTGTTCCGACCTTGGTTTCCTTGGCCATAAGCCTGGAAACCACCCAAATAATTGGCCTCCTCATCAGATGCATACTCTGTTACTCTACTTTAGAAACCCACAACTTTCACTTTCTCAATACCTCCTGACAACAAATGCTTTGTCAGTAGGTCCATTTGCGTTTTCAGATGGGCCATATCTTGGTCCCGCTCTTCCTCCTTCCTTTGCTGCTCTGCTGACATACCAACTGCATAAGTGCTAGCTGCTACCTATGTATCCCGTGTATGCCAGGCCCTGTTGGTTTTGGTGAGCCAGTCCAAAATAGTTGTGGCCTCAATAAAAGTGAGACCCATAAATGCTCCACCTGTTGCGTTATCCAGTGTCGGCTTGGTAGCCGAATTCAGTGCCCTATAGAATGTCTGCATCAAAAAATTGTCGGTCAACTGATGGTTTGGGCATTGTGTTAGCTTTTTCTTGAACCGCAACCAGGTCTCATGTAAGGCCTCATGAGATTGTTGCCTGAAATTGCTGATTTCATCCCTCAACTGTATCATCCTAGAGGGAGGAAAGAACCTTTCTAGGAAAGCTCATTTCAACTCTCAAATCATAAGACGAGAGTTGGTAGTCTCAAATCCTGGTAGTTAATCAAATTTCCCGGTTTTAATCTCTTTGTTCAATCAAATCAAACCTAGGTATGTTCTAATGTTTGCAACCATTATAAAATGTATATAATGAATGATTAACCACGTGACAACATATAAATTGAACCCAATGCTACCCGGAATCTATATTGCTACTTTTGCCATGGCTCCCACAACCCTAGTTGTGGGAAATTAGCTACTCATGCTTTTAAAGAAATAGAAGAAAATCATATTCATAATAAGAGAAGTATTCTTACAATTAGTATGAATTTTACTTCAATTATCCAAGAACAAGAAGCCAAAAATCCCAAGAGTAATCGAAGAAGAAGAAAGAAGCGTGTATGTCGTATTTTTCCTCTCAAAAATTCGCTCAAAATAGTATCTAGAAATATTGGGTAATGAATAATAAAATAACCCTAACACAGGGTATTTATAGTAGTCCAGGAAATAAAGTCCAAAAATAGAATTTTCGAAATCCCGCTTTGCCTTGACAGGTCGCCTGACGGACCGTCATGCATGTGACTTGTCGTCACTTGAGCCGTCACAACTAAACAATGAGCTCCCAGGCAAATCTTCAGGTAAGTCGTCCAGCAAGTGACGACTTACAAATTTATAGGGTAAATCACATTTTCGAAATGCATTTTATGACAAATTTTTAGGTAAGTTGTCACCTGCTCGACGACTTACATGTATATAGGGTAAAACGCATTTGAGGAGTGCATTTTATGTGCATTTGTTTTCTATTTTATCTTGGTGGCCTAGGTGATGGTCTGTCAGGCCAGTGATGGGCCATCAGATGGGCCGTCACTCCTAGGCAGTGCTCGATGAACTTGATGTCTCGTCTTGGTGGCCTGGCTGACGACCAGTCACAAGTGTGACGGTCAGTCATGCCAGCCGTCAGGCTTAATCAGTTTAGGTTTTTGAACATTTTTTCTTCCGTTTCCATCTCTAGCTCGATTCCCTACAAATATAACAATAAAACATCAAAAACCACAAAAGTTGCTTGAAAACTCTCGAGTATTCTTAGTTTAAGGCGTCAAATATGCCGTAGAATCCCGGCACATCACTAGGCCGTCAGGGCCTTGTTATGATTATCGTGTGGTAGGTCATTATGCCAGAATTTCCCCCCACCGAGGTACAATTCAGCCTGCTGCTCAGCCAGCTCAGCCTATTCGCTCAGTTCAGCCATCGACTTGAGGAGGTGGTAGTCAGGCTAGAGGTGGTGTCCCATAAGGTAGGTGATACACCCAAATTACACTTATCTTTAGAATCGTAAGCGGTTGCTGTCCAATTATAGAACCCAACAAAGGCTGGGGTCGATCCCATAGGAAATATGGTAGGACAAGGGCTAATTAGTATTTACTCGCACTGTTATCCATTTATTTCCCTCTGAAGGAGGGCTTTGAGTAACAAATATTTATTGTAATTTAGTATCGAACAAGTAACAAGTAACATTTTCAAGAGTTGTTGTCAATGAGAGAAGCGACTAGGGTAGTATTCCCCATGAGATCATAACTTAGTAAGGTGTTGTACTTAGTGAACTAGCTTCGTGCTTAGCATGAAATATCGGTAATTTAGGTTCACCTAAATGGTTGGTCCCCTAGATAGATGAATTTCACGCCTTGTTTTGGTCATGGGTGTATGATTTACTAGCCCTTACCTTGGATCTCAGATTAGTTATTCTCGGACAAAGTCAAGCTATTGGATGAGGGTTGGTAGCCTCAAATCTCCGTTGTTGAACAACATTTTTCCCATATGTTACCTTCTTGGTCCGGTAAGTAAGGATAAGGTGAGTTCTAATGTTGCACACCATTAAAAAGCAATCAAAGCAAAGGGAAGTACAATACATGCATAAACACCATCCTAGAATTACCAAGTACTTTGCCTACTTTGTTAATCCTTCATGGTTCTTACAACCCTAGTTGTGGATTTAGCTACTCATGTTTATAAGTACGTGATCAAAAGTTGTTGGAAAAATCATGAGTACATACTTACAAGAAGAAGTGAAGAAATCCAGAATCTTGAATAATTCTTAAGAACACTTCAATAAATCAAGAACAAACTTTGAATTCTCAAAAACTGTGTTATGATGTCTCACAAACGTAACTAGTGCTTAAAAATATTGAACAAAGTTAGGAAATCCAAAATAAAACCTAAGGGGATGTATTTATAGACAACAAAGACCAAATCCTAAGTAAACTGGGAAAGCTGGACGCGGTACTTCTGAGGGGATGCCCCATGGGCCATCGTGGATGCCCATCGAGCTTCCTTCAAGTTGAGCTCCAGGTCCTCTGCAATGTATCCATGGTCTGCTGTGATGGGATGTAATGGATGCGACGCCCATCATGGCCATCTCATCGATCATCAGGCTTAATCCCCAATATCCGATGGCTTGATCCGATGGGCTCTGTAACGTCCCTTTGTGTCTCTCACAGGTGTCGTGGCAGCTTGTCAAGTCTATCCTCTAGGCTTCAATTCCACTAGTCCAGTCTGATGGGCCCTATGACTTCCTATGGATAGACCGACGCCCATCATGGCAGAGCATGGGAGATGAGTTTTTACCTTCAGTTTCTATGGTTCATTCTGATGGATTCTCCCATGGGATATGGTGGATCCCATGCCTGTAGGGCATGAATTTTATCCATAAATCTGCAACTTTTTAGCAGTCTTGTATTTTTAATACTTTTCCCTGTACATGCAATAAATGATATCTAATCCGATAAAATAAACTTATGAACTCCCAAAATCCTTAGTTTTAAGCATCAAAAGTGTTGTGAAATCCCAGCACATTAATAGGACAGGTGGTAGGATGGCAGTCGGTCAGATGGTGGTCATCATCTGTTCTATGTGGTCCCTGGGAGACCAGAGGCAGAGTACTCGGATGCTGTGACCATAGGTACGATATGTGTTTGCCGCTGCCCAGCTTTTGCATTATTTGATACTGGATCCACTTGTTCGTATGTGTCTGCCTACTTTTGCCTTGTTTAGGGTTGGCTAGTGAGCCGTTATCTGTTCCTCTCTGTTTTTCCAGCTTTGTTCTTTATTTATTCCCTACTCTAAACACCAAAATACTCTCTAAAAATTGCCTTATACTGCTCCTAGCTTGGGGAAATTCTATTGTTCATCAAATTCGTGCTCCCTCGATTATTGGTAAGTTCTTCTTCCCCAAAGCTTGCTTCTTCTCCAAATGGTTAAAAACCACCATTGTTTCTAATTCTTGAAGCTTGGTTTTCCTTGAAGAATCGGCCCTCTTGTAAATTGCATGTTTGTGGGCTCGTTCAACTCACATCCTTGGCGCAATTCTCTTGTTGTGGTACGTAATGCTCGCCCAATTCCCAGTTTTCATTCCTTAATTTCCCTCTTTGTGTTCATGTTTTGGGTGGGCTATTTTAGCTTGTTTTTCTTCCCCAATTCCTTCAATTTTGAGGTATGTATTCTTATGGTCATTGTGATCATTTTTCACACTTTTGTTTTTGGTTTTGGGTTATGGGGCCCACGGGCCCGTCGGTGACCCAAATTTTAGCCCGACTATTATTATAGCGAAATGGGTATCATTAGTCCCATTTTAATGTGTTATTTTTTTTATGATAGTTTGATTATCATTCAGAGCTTCTTGAATAGGTTCAGCTTTGGACATCATCGTTCCATCAGCTTATCGCCTGATGATAGGTAGGTTATAGTCTAAACTCCCTAGACTTTACATATATATGATAAAATTATACTAATTGGCATCCTTGGGTTGGGTTGGGTTTATTAGTTGGCACCACAAATCTTGACTGCTTTTCCATGTCCACCTTGTTTCTTTCGTCCATTGTGTGTAGTATTCTTCGTAGATTGATATTATCACCCTTGTGGTCCTGTGTAACCTTGTTTGACTCTGGACCATATATGGTGGGTTATTCATGGGTGTTCGTGAGTCCTGGACATTGTTATCGCGAATTTAGGCTGGTTATCTGTGCTGTAGAGCGATTGGAGCCTGTGTAGGGCTGATAGGTTGATTGTGAGCCATTGGGCTGCTATTTGTGATTGAGCATGTCATTTTTACCATATTTTACTACGGTTTTGGGCTTTGGGCCACTGTTACTTGTTTTTCTAAACTTGCATGTCCCTGGGGCCTATTTTTGACTGAAATGACTTTAAATGGTTGGAAATGACTTTGTGGATCTTCTTAGGGTAAAAGAGTTAAAAGATGGTTTTATCATAGTTTTACTACTACCACTAGACTTGGCAGGGTCATAGTGTGAGATTGGCTTTTTATTAAATTGAGATGATATCAGACTCAATTTGATCGAGCACCAGAGCTGTTTTACTACTGTTCTAGACTCGGTTACGTCCGGTCACCCTTGATGGGTTTTGAGACTTATTTCACTATTTTAGACCTGGACATAGTCAGGGCATGCTTATTAGATATTCTGAGCTACTAATTGGGATCCAGACCCACTCCGGTCGATGTTCAAGATTGAGTTATAGTATGTGGCTGAGGACCTCCATGAACCTTGCCTATCTGGGCTAGGGGCTTTGGGCTGCATGGGCCAAAGGAGGGGTATACGGTGAAGTAGAGGTATATAGGTAGTGTCCTTCTATGAAACCTACCTGCTGGGCCCTTTAGGCGCTGGAGGAGGTACATACAGAGTTATTGTTCCACAAGATTTCATCATGCATCATACTATTCATTTGTGTGAGGTTCCACCCTTGTTTGCTATTTGCTGAGTGTACGCTCTGGTAGTATGGGATACTAGAGGGTTTTTATTTACTTGTTTTTATTCGTCGGGTGTATGGGCGCCCGTGGGACTATAGGTAGGCTTATTATTGCTTAGTTGAGTTATTATTCCTTATGTTAATTTCTTACCACGATTTGGATATTGAAAGTAGTACTTGTATCTTTACTTGGTTCATATTCTTGTATTCGAGAATGCTTTTGTCATCTTGTTTCCTCCTTTTCTTTTAACTTGAGGTTACTGGTATACCGCCCGTCTTTCTGAAACTACTTAAATATATATTGTTATTGAAAGGATCCCAGGTGCATCTTTTCTTTCCTTCACCTGTGTCTGTATTATATATCCTGTAGCTAGCCACATATGTTGTTTTATGTTGTCTTCCTTCTGTGCTAGCTTCCGTGTACTTCATCATTGTTTTATGTGACTAACTATTTCTATTCTTCTTATTACTGCTCTTTTATCTTATATGTGCCCAGTCGACCAATGATACCTACTAGGTAAATTTTGTTTCGCATTTGGTGCTCATACTACACCCTGCATCTTCTGGTGTAGATCCTAGTGTGGGCCCTTACTGCTAGCTCATGGATACTCGTGCGAGGTTACTTTTTGACCGACTAGACTGAGGGTGAGCTCTTTGCTACCAGAGCTTGACTTTAATTTATCTTTGTACTCTCTTTCTACTCGGAGACATTATATATATATTATTTTGGATCTCTTTTGTACTCCTTATATGTAGTTCTGGCTCTTATAAACTATGATACCAGTTCTTGGGTTGGTTTTAGCTTCTTGTATACTCCTGTTGTTACTTTTCTTCTCGTATAACCCTTGCTTCCGCTTATATTACCTGTTCTTCCATTTAATTGTTAGATATTAACCCATTACTGATCGTTCTGAGTTACGGGGATTGGCCTACTGGGGGGTCATAGGTGCCATTATGACCGAGTAATTAGGTCATGACATTAGGTACCTATGCCATCACTTTATTATAATGATGGAACATGTTGTTACATCAGATACCAATTAAACAGTCATTCTTCCTGAATGACAATAAGAAGAAAGTAAGAGAAAATGAGGATTACCTAGTTCAGTAAAGAAGAGTAGATACTTGCTACACATGTCCACATCAGTCTCCTTAGAGGCCTACTTAATAGGATGGTTCTTCCACTGGAACTTCACGAAAGCAATCTCCTTGGTCCTTTATTTTTGGACATCTCTATAAAGAATAGCAACAACTGCCTCTTCATAGGAGAGATTTTCATCCAACAAGACCGAATCCCAACAAATAATGTAGTCACCATCTTCGTGGTACTTCTTAAGAATAGAAACATGAAACATGGGATGCACTTCCGAGACCAATTTATAGGCTATTGGCCCCACACTCTAAATAATCTCAAAAGGCACAATATATCTCAAACTCAAGTTGTTATGCTTCCCAAACCGTATAACACCCTTCATGGGTGAAACTTTGATCAACACTTGCTCACCTTCCATGAAATATACATCTCTCACCTTCCTATCTGCACACTTCTTTTGCCGGCTTTGAGCCACTAGGAGCTTCTCTTGAATAAACATCACCCTTTTCATAGAATCCCTCAAAAGATATGTACCCCATGGCCTTATCTCAAATGAATCCAACCAACCAATGGGAAACCTATATCTCTTCCCATATAATGCTTCAAATGGAGCCATATCTATGCTCGAATGATAGCTATTATTGGGGGTTGAGGATCAAGCTTCATCAGACTGTAGAGATACTTGTTGCAAGTGGGCAACCATTTCAGGCTATAGCAGACCATGTTTGCACTATGCAGGATTTGCACTGCCAGGACCCTGGGACCAAAGATAAGAGGCTATGCCATCAGCACAGTTACAGTGGTTCCCGCTCTAGAGGGAGAGGTTCAGGTCACTAGGGCAGATGATATCAGCCATAATAACATCTAGGTCAGTCCAGCGGACCAGTTCAGTCATTGCTTCAGGCTTCAGGTGGGCCTCAGTTTGATCATGGTTATGGTAGTCAGCCTGGTTATAGTGGTCAGCATGGGTTCAGTGGGCTGAGTTCAAGTCAGTCTTCGAGGGGTACATTTTCTGGGGCTTCAGGCCGTGGTGGCTATATAGGTTCAGCTAGTTTGTCACATCAGGATTGGTTGTTAGAGCCTTGCTACGAGTGTGGTATTATTGGTCACTTTGCCAGAGAGTTCCCCCAGTGAGGTACAGTTCAGCCAGCCATTCAGCCGGCTTACCCTCTCAGAGTAGTGCAACCACTGATCAGAGGTGGTGGTATTTAGGGTAGGGGTGGTTCCTAGTGTGGCAGGACAGGTGGTCAAGATGGCAGTCGGTTAGGTAAAGGTCAGCGACAGTTCTATGTGGTCCCTGGTAGGCAGAAGGTGGATGCCTCAAATGAGGTGATCATAGGTATGATTTCTGTCTACGCCAGTCAGCTTTAGCATTGTTTGATCCTGGTTCTTCATGTTCATATGTTTCGTTCTATTTTGCTCCTTGTTTGGGGTTGGTTAGTGAGCTATTAACTATTCTCGTATCTGTTGCTACCCCAGTAGGAGATTCTTTAGTAGTGGATCAAATTATTAGATCCTTCTTGATAGTTATTGGTGATCTTGAGAGTTGGGCTGACTTGATGATCTTAGATATGCTAGATTTTGATATGATTCTGGGCATGGACTAGTTATCCCCTTACCGAGAGGTTTTGGAATATTATGCCAAAACCGTTACCATAGCCATGCCCAGCGTATCCACAGTTGTGTGGTAGGGTTCTATTGGTCGCACACTGTCTGGGATCATTTCTTATCTTCGGGCTAAGAAGTTAATTTTACACGGGTGTTTGGCTTATCTAGCATATGTTTGAGATATTAGCACCGACATTTCTTCTCCTGATTCAGTCTCTGTGGTTAGAGAGATTTTAGATGTGTTTTCGATCCACCTGCCAGGCCTTCTATCTGAGCGTGATATAGACTTTGCCATTGAGTTAAAGCTGGGTACTAGGCCTATTTCCATTACTTCGTATGGTATGGCTCCAGTTGAGTTGAGGGAGCTTATGGTTCAGCTTCAGGCCTTGTTAGCTATGGGTTTCATCAGGCCGAGTGTGTCACCTTGGGGTGCTCCAGTTCTATTTGTAAAGAAGAAAGATGGCTCAATGCAGATGTGTATTGATTATCGGGAACTGAATAAGGTGACTATAAATAACAGGTATCCGATGTCACATATAGATGACTTGTTTGATCAGCTCCAGGGTGCAGCAATGTTCTCTAAGATAGATTTGAGGTTAGGCTACCACTAGTTAAGGATTAGGGTAGGGGACATTCCTAAGACAGCATTCAGGACAAGTTATGGCGATTATGAGTTCTGGTGATGTCTTTTGAGTTGATTAATGCCCCCGTACATGGATTCATTCATAATACTCTTTATTGATGACAAATTGATATACTTGTGGAGTAGGGAGGAGCATGAGAAGCATTTGAGGATAATACTCCATACTTTAAGAGATCATCGACTTTATGCCAAGTTCTTAAAGTGCAAGTTTTGGCTTGAGTTAGTAGTATTTCTAGGACACATGGTGTCTATTGATGGGATTAGAGTGGACCCAACAAAGATTATAGCCATTCGTGATTGGTTGAGGCCTACTACTCCTACCGATGTTCACAGATTTGTTGGGTTGGCAGGATACTACAGATGGTTCATTGAGGGATTTTCTTCCACAAAAGCACCTTTCACTAGGCTGACTAGGAAGGATGTTCCATTTTAGGGCTCTGATCAGTGTGAGGATAGTTTCCAGAAGCTTAAGGCCTTATTGACTTCCGCTCCAGTATTGACAGTGCCAGTTGAGGGTCAAACTTTCTGAGTGTATTATGATGCTTCATCAATTGGTCTTGGTTTTGTGTAGATGAAGTAGGGTCGGGTGATAGCATATGCACTAAGGTAGCTGAAGGATCACGAGTGCAACCACCCCAATCATGACTTGGAGTAGGCAACAGTAGTCTTCACCCTTAAGATATAGAGGCACTACCTATATGGAGTTCACTGTGAGATTTTCACCGACCACCATAGTGTTCAGTAAATCATAAGTTAGCGAGAGCTGAACTCTAGGAAGTGGAGATAGATTGAGTTACTGAAGGACTATGACATCACTATTTTGTAACACCCGGGCAAGGCCAACATAGTAGCAGATGCCTTGAGCCAAAAGGCGATGAGTATGGGCAGCTTGGCTTCTCTTTTAGTTTCAAAGCGACCGTTGGACTTAGAAATCCAGTCTTTGGCTAATTGTTTGGTTAGGCTTGCTTTGTCGAATCTTGACAGAGTTCTTACCAGTGTTGAGATCCATTATACTCTAGTTGATTAGATTCAACGGTGTCAATTTGAGGATCAACATTAATGTTATATTGATGATCAAGTTGTGTGGGGTGAGGACATCATGACTACTTTAGATTCTGATGGTATTTTGAGATTTGATGGTCGCCTTTATGTTACGATAATTATGGACTTGATACAATTGATTCTCCGTGAGGTTCATTATTCCAGATATTCTATCCATCCAGTCGTAACTAAGATGTATACAGATTTGAGGCAGCTATACTAGTGGGCTGGTATAAAGAGGGACATACAAATTTTATATCTCGATGCTTGAACTACTAGCAGGTTAAGTTTGAGCACATAAGACCTGGTAGATTGATACAGACACTTCCGATTCTTGAGTAGAAGTGGGAAGAGATCACCTATGGACTTCGTATCATGAGTTCCACACACTTTTTGAGGGTTTGACTCTATTTGGGTTATTGTTGATAGGCTGACTAAGTCTACACACTTCTTGCCAATTCATTCTACCTATAGTGCAGAGAGGTTAGCTTAGATTTATCTCTAAAAAGTTGTCCATTTGCATGGGGTTCCAACTTCTATTATTTCAGACCACAATACTCAGTTTTTGAGGACTATTCAGTGAGAGATGGGTACAGAGGTTCATCTAAGAACTACATTCCATCCTCAGATAGATGGCCAATCCGAGAGGACTATCCAAGCCCTGGAGGATATGTTACGGGCATGTGTTCTTAATTTTGGGGGTTCATGGGATCAGTATGTGCCTTTGCTGGAGTTTGTGTATAGTTACAGTTATCACTAGAGTATTTGCATGGCACCTATTGAGGAATTGTATGGTAGGCATTGCAGGTCGCCAGTGGGTTGGTTTGATGGTTTTGAGTTCCAGCCATAGAGTACAGTTCTTCTTCGTGATTCCTTATATAGAGTTCGGGTGATTCAAGACAGACTTCGGGTATCCAGAGTAGGCAGAAGAGCTACATAGACCATATACTTTGTGCCTTAGAGTTTAGTGTTGGTGATGGGGTATTCCTTCAAGGTTCTCCCATGAAGGGTGTGATGAGATTTGGCAGGCAGGGCAAGCTCAGCCCTAGGTACATTGGGTCATTTGAGATACTTCAAAGGGTTGGTGATGTTTCTAATCTTTTAGCTTTACCTCCTATGTTCTAAGCTATGCACCCAGTCTTCCATGTATCCATGTTACGGCATTATGTTTTGATGAGTCACATGTGTTACAGTGGGACAATTAGATAAGAGTTTGACTTTTGTTGAGGAGCTAGTAGCCATTCTAGCCAGGGATGTCAGAAGATTGAGGTCCAGAGAGATTCTTATGGTTAAGGCTTAGTGTAGGCACCATCCAGTTGAGGTGGCTACCTGGGAGATCGAGAGAGAGATGTGGGCTCAGTATCCATAATTGTTTGAGCCTTTAGGTTCTCCTTTTTACTGACATTCGAGGATGAAAGTCCTTTTCCTTCATTGTACTATTAGAGATTACTTGTAGCAGCTCCAAGTCATTTATGACTTTCTAGGATAGGTGGTTCAATGCCCAGGCCATTCGTTTGGTCTCTATGGTTGTTTTCCTGTTTTAGAGCTTCAACTAAGGAAATCATTGACTTTAGTCAACATTCTTGGCTAGTGTGCTCAGAATCAAATTCCAACAGTTTTGTTAGCTCCAGAGCGTGGATTTTGGTCTAGTTAGACCTTGGTCAGGGCCTAGGAGCTTTTGATACAGTCTTCTCTCACTTTCTTAGATTTTAGGATAGTAGGAGTTAGAAGTTTGACTTTAGTCAACATTCAGAGAAGACAACCTCAGATGGGAATTCCATCAGCACTGTTAGCTCTAGAATGTCTACTTTGGGATAGAGGGACCTTTGGATTGGGTCTCGAGGTTTCTAGACTCATTTTGGGCTATTGGATTCCATTTTGGTTGAAGATTGGTTTTTGGTTATGAGGCCCACCTTTCATTAAATTGACCTCGTTTGGGTTTTTTTTCATCTCTACGTAGTCCAAAATGCCATTTTTGTTAGGGTAACTTAGTTTGTTTGTGACCACGGGAATCAAAATGATCCGCGAGGGTGTGATCGGAGGAATTTTGTGTTGTGTTTGCAGCTGGTTGCAGTTGGTTCTTGTATGGCGCAGAGGCGGTGCTTTAGTTGTACCTGTGCAGCTGCACCTGCGGTGCTGGTGGCCTCAGCAGGGGGAACTTGTGCTCCTTCACCCACCCCGGCAATGCCACCCCTGGGTGTTTTAGACCGCACCTGCGGGGCTTGAGTTTTTGGTAACCTCTACCCCTGCGGTGATTTGGGTGCCACTGTAGTGACGCACCTGCTTCATTAATATCACAGGTGTGCTGATCGCTGGTAGCTTTAAAGGGGTCTTATCCCTTAATCTTCCTTAGCTTCATATCATTTTCCTCTATTTTCTCTCTAGAACATTAAGCTCAAATTCTCCGTGTGAGATCCTCAGAGTGCTGGTTTAGTTAACTCTGTGCCTGTGGTTGTTTTCTCATCATCAATTTTTGATTGCTATTCGGGACTTCTCGGAGCAGTTCGGGCTTGGGCAGTGACCTTCTAGTAGCTTTTCATCGGACGTCAGGTAAGTTATGGCTTACCTACCTTAGAGTTGGTTTATATAGAATGAAATTGCACTACTTAGCTCATCTTTGGGTTGGGATTACTAGTTTGGCACCCCAGACCTTTTCCGCTTCCTTTCTATCCTTTCTTAGCATTTTCTCTTCAATATTTAAGTTAGTATGAGAGTACTACCCCTTTAGTACGTTAATATTACCCCTTAGGCCCTCAGTGGCCTTTGTATATGCCTCTGGACCATAGTTGGGTTATATTAGGAAGTGTCTGTGAGTCCCAAACATTGATTCATAATTATGAGCTGGTTATCTGTGATGAAGAACAGACTGAGTCTATGCATGGCCGATAGGTTAATTGTGAGCTATTGAGCTGTTAATTATACCTGAGCATCACATTGTTATGAAAAAGAGTTTTCTGAATTGATCTATTAGTACTACAAGGTTGCGGGCCTAACTATCACCGGTTTTCTAGACCTTTCATGGCCCTGAGGGCCTTTTTTAGTTATAAATGGATTTAAAATTTGGTTCATGGATTTTCTTGAGATTAAAGAAATTATGCAATAGTTTTTCACACTGATACTAGACTCGGCTGGGTTGGATTGCTAGATATGATTTTATCACTGACTTTGAGATGATTCTAGACTCGGCTGGGCCGGAGTGCTAGATATGATTTTATGATTGATTTTGAGATGATACTAGACTCGGCTAGGATGAAGTTCTAGAAATGATTTTATTACTGATTTTAGACATGGATAGATTCTCGGCACGTATGATGAGATCTTGAGAGTTTGTATGTGGTCGCAGAGACCTCCATGAACCTTGCCAATCTAGACTAGGGGCTATGGGCCGAGAGTGCTGGAGGAGGGGTAAATGAGAGGAGTTGAGGTATATCGTGGAAGTCTTCCATAGGTCCTACTTGCTAGGCATACGGGCACCAGAGGAGGTGCATACGTACCACTGGCATGGCATATCATATCATTCATTTCTGCATGGTTCCACTCCTTGTTTGATATTTGCTGAGTGTACGCTCTGGTAGTATGGGATGCCAGAGGGTTTGTTTTCACTTGTATGTATTCCTCGGGTGTATGGGCATTTGTTTGGAATGTATGTATATTAGTTTACATACTCCTATTATAGTTACTTACTAGTTTACTTATGCTGAGTTGTATTATATGCATTCTTATGTTTAGTAGCCTTTCTTTCCTTCTCATTATTTAAGGTTACTGGTACACCGCCCTGTTCTTTAACCTTTTCTTTATTTACTAGTATTGCGAGGACCCATGTGCGTTCTCTACTCTTTCATTTGTGTTCTGTCCTACATCTTTTATGGCTAACTTAGTTCACTTATATTCTGTTATGACTTCTATCTGTGGCTAGCTTTCTTGTGCTATACTCTGTTTGTTTCTGTGACTCTTTTCTTACCTTATATGCTATATACTATTTTTACATCGTATATATACCCAGTCGGCCTATGATGTCTATTGGGTACCTGTTGCTTTGCAGTTGGTGCTCATACTACACTTTTGCATCTCCCTGGTGCAGATCCTAGTGTGGGCCATCGTCGTTGATGCGGAGACTTTTGTAGTACTTTTGGACATCTGAGATATAGGGTGATCTCCTGACTACTGGAGCTTGGCCATATCTCTTCTTTTTGCATTGTTTAATCTTTTGTATATTCAGACACAATTGTATATTTTACTTTCATACTCTCCATCTTGTACTCTGTATATTTAGTAGTGGCTTCTGTAATATGATATCAGGTCGTGGGATGGTGTAGATTTCCTATATATATTTTGGTTGTTCCCTTTCTATGCTTCTTTACTTTCTTTCACTTAGTATCTTTCTTGTGCATACTTCGCTTTGCTAGTGGCCCATTGCTAACCGTTCTAGGCTACAAGGGATTGGTTCGCCTATAGGGAGGGGATTGTAGGTGCCATCATGACCTGAGAAATCGAGTTGTGACATGTTATTGATTATGGATCGCGTACCATGCTAGTACGGATATTGATGTTATTGATGATGGATTGGGTACCACACTGATACATATATTGATATTGATGTTATTGATTACGGATCTGGTACCACACAAGTATAGTACATGGACCCTGATATATCCCCTGTATGTCATGACTAGTTGGGCAGAAATAAGACTCTTTAGCATGTGTGTACAATTAGTTTCTTGAAGTATGAGTTAGTATGTAGATCGTGATAATAATAAAAGTAAAGGCAAGGGAAAGTGTGAGAGTGAGGTGGGCATAGACCCATAATGTGATGTGATTATTTCAGTTGATGACTTTTTGATTGTTATGATACTATTTGGTGACTTATATGCCTTGTTCTCAGAACTTGTTAACTTGATTGTTAAGTGGTTATTTGTGGAGTATATTATTTATTATGTGTTGAAGTCCTATCTACTTGTTGTTTGATTTATATATATACTTGTTCTAAATTGGGTTGACCTATGATGCCTACCAGTACATAGTGGTTTGTACTGATACTACCATATACTCTTCTTTTGTTGAGTGCAGACCATGTTCTAGAGGCTCAGACGTGACCTCATTTCTACTCGTGATAGTTGATTCGATCCAAGGGTAAGCACTACATATTTAGGCTTCTATGGATCTTCGTATTGGTTCTTTTCCCTCTTTTGGACAAGGAGACTCTTCTTTGTTTTATTAGATTTTGGATATCTTAGACATGCTTTTGGGTTAGAGTTCTTGTATTATGACTATTGGGTGTTGGGGAATGTAATAGATAGATGAATATTTCCTCACTTACTTTTGTTAGTTTTTGACGATGTCTCATTATTAAAGAATTGATTTTATTATTATATTGTCTAAAAATGGCTAATTAACTGGGTTAAATGGTTCTCCCACCGGAGGATTAGTGTGGGTGCCACTGACTACCATTTGGGTCATGACAAAGTAGGTATCAGAGCCCTAGGTTTGTCAATCTCGTTGTACAAGAACATGTGTAGTAGAGTCTTGCATAACGGTATAGAGATGTCTGTACTTTTCTTCAGGAGGCACCGGGACACTAGGAAAGCTCAGTTTTTTCATGCTATTACATGATTCTAATTGGTATCTGGTGATCCAAATTTGTATCTGACTTCTTTCACTCTTATTCTCATACATGGTGAGGACACGTGCATCGAAATTAAGGGAAGAGGTGCCCAAACTAATTATTGGGGTTGCGCTTTGTGGAAGGGGATGGGCAAGAGTAGGAAGAGGTTGGGGAAGGAGAGAAGTTCCCTCCAGGGGAAGGGCTGGAGCTGCAGGATAGGATCAGGAGAGGTCAACATCTCCTTCCCCACAAGAGCATCTTCCTGAGGTTACAGAGGATAAAGCAATACTGGTTCAGGAAAATGAGGAAGCACCAGTTCAGGGAGGTGCAACACTAATTTAGATGTCTCTGGCTATGATTCAAAAGTTTTTAAGCTTCTTGAGTGGGTTAGAAGGGATTTTGGCTACGCCTAGAGTTCCTACTATACAACACCCAGGGGTGCATTATGCTATTGTTGTAGCTCCTCGAATGGATGAGGCCTCAAAGATGGGTATATTCCTGAGACACGTAGAAGGTCCGGTGATGACTGGAGACGAGCACAATCTATTTTGTAAGTTTGTCATGATGAAGCCTCCATTCTTCCATGGTCTTGAATCTGAGTATGCATATGAGTTTATCATCGACTATCATGAGAAACTCATAAGATGGGGATAGTTTAGAGATATGGGGTAGAGTTCATCACCTTCAAGCTTCAGGGTGATGCTAAGATGTGGTGGAGTGCTTATGTGGACTGTAGGGCTGTTGGGTCACCTCCATTAACTTGGCATCAGTTTTATGCAGTGTTTTTAGAGAAGTATGTCCCATGTACTCTAAGGGATAACAGGAGAGACGAGTTCGCTAGTATCATGATGGGAGTTCATCAGTTGCAACCTATGAGGCTCGATTTCATTCGCTCTCCCATTATTCATTGCAGCTAATAAATACTGAGGAGGAACAAATTTGCCGTTTCGTTAAAAGGTTGAACACATGTCTCAAGATTTTAGCTCTACAAATGGTATCCTCTGGCAGGTCCTTTTAGGTGGTGGTTGAGTTTGAGAAGAGTATTGAGGGTGTGAAATAGGAAAGTCATGGAAAGGTGGCACCAAAGAAGTCCCCGACAGGGGGCAATTTCAGTGGTTTGTATTCTAGGGGTTAGAGTTCACAAGGGTACTCTGAATGCCTTATTAATTCAGTTGTGCAAGTGTCAGCTGGGGTCTTTCAGGGTCCATCTAGCCTTCTCCAGACTTTGGTGGTTATCTTACTTCTTTTGCTTTGTCACATCGACTCATCTTGGACTGAGTATGCTACAAGTGCAGTAAGGTTGGTCATATTCGGAGTAATTGTCCTAGGTATTAGTAGGTTGATCAGTCAGGCCAGTATCAGGCTCATCGATCTCCAGCTCTGGTAGGTAGAGGAGGTAATGGTTATGGTAAAGGCTATCAGCAGGGAGGGTGTGGTGGTCACCAGGCAGGTAGGGGTGGTAACTAGCCTAACAGAGGTGGTGGTCGTGCAAATTCGAGTGGCACTCAGCCCGATAAGGATGCGCACAGATAAATGATAGGGTTATCACGATCCAACTGGCCATGAGTGGAACTCATGCTAACCCACTTGTGGGAGAATCAACCAACCCAAAGCTCAACCTTATACTTCGCCAATTTTAACAGAGATAAATAAACCAACTTCAATTAAGTCATAATAAATTCAACTAATATAAATGATACTATGCAGAAATTCACTAATTATAACATCCCCAAGAACTAAAAATTATCGTACAAGAACTCTAGTCCAAAATAATGTCTAAGATATCAAAAATGACTAAAAACAGCAAAATTAACAAGAGTTCCATTGTCCAGAAGAAGGAAAACAACTTGTAAAAGATCCACGGCAGCCTAAGAAGTAGTGCTCACCCTTGGATCTGTAGTCAAACCATCTAGTCTAGCCGAGGTCGTGTCTCAATCTCTAGAACACGGTCTACACTCAATAAAAGAAGAGTACAGGGTAGTATAAGTACAAAACACTATGTACTGGTAGGTATCATAGGCTGACTCAGGTTAGAACAAGTATATGGCCAAATTAAATAACAAATAAATGGCACTTCAATACTTAGCATGTAATTCAGTCAACAGATAGTCATCTCAAGTCAATTCAACAACAATAAGCTCAAGTTCACATAAATCACCAAATATCACCACAAAATGAAAGAGTAATCATTTTCAATAGTCATCTCACATGAAATCTATGTCCATTTAACTTTCATTAATGTCACCAATGCCTCTAGTCTCATCTTAGTTCACAAAACCAACTCACCAATAATGACAATACAATAATGCAATGCTAAATAAAAGAGTGTACACACATGCTAAGGGTCTTATTTTTCCCACTAGCCATGACATGCAGGGGACCCTAGACGTCCATGTACCATACCGACGTGGTATCTACTAAATAATAAGCATATCAATATCCATATCAATGCTACTAGGTTCTCAGACCTATCCCTCATGGTATACAAGTGTGTCTCAAAAACACACTTACACCTATTCATCTCAACTCCTCATCACTTCCTATACATCTAGCTTATCTATTCAAGCATAACAAGAAAGCATATGTAATTCAAATATATCCGAAGACCAATCACAAGTTATGTAATTCAACCACATATCATGTAATTTAATAAGTCTTAACTCCAGTTAAAACCACAACCTGCCTCGAGTGAAGAATTACCACCTGCAAGCTATTTTGCAGCTTGCTTGAATTTTCTTAACTCTTCGGAATGATCAAGGTCTTTAAAAATAATTATACAAGAGTAATAAATCTTTTACTCTTCATTTCAGTTCTTGGGAATTTAACCAATCAATTTTTACCCATAAATGATGTTTCTAGCATTCCTCAAGGGTTAATTAATAAATAACTAGTCTCATAGCATTCATAAAATCAATACCCAAAGGGTTTCTAATCAAGTTCATCCCTTTTAGCCATTTTTATGCCTAAAGGTTTCACCTTTATGGAACCCAAGGTTCTCCACTAACCTTAATCAAGTTAAGAACTAATATATTCATGTTAAGAATCATAAAAATACAACTTAGGATCAATTCTAGGTGAAATTGCACATACCCATAGGGTTATTCCCCAAGTTCATACTTTTAGGGCTCAATTTCAAGAATTGCACCATTAATCCTCAACCTAAAGGTCTTACTAAGACTAATCATCAATATACGAAGATGTTTTAAGGAGTAATTACCATAAACAAAGAAGAATGCCCTAGTTTCTTGAGATAATCACTTCTTATAGCATTAGAAAGAAATAGGAGTTATGGGGAAATAACCCAGAACACTGGAATACGTATATGTATAATGCCCATCTTCTCATCGCAATGAGTCATCAAAATGAAGATGACTTGCCACGATGGCCCATCGTGAAGAGAGTTCCCTTTGTTGAGACTAATGTCAATTTCCATTATGTCACATTCTCACCCCAAACCTCTTATTTCATAACACACTTTATTTTCTAGATATCACAGAATAATCCCAACGCGGCAATGCCTATAACTAGACACTACTAAAAAAAGCTAAAAAGAGACGGCTAAAAGGGATGTTGGCCGTTGCTTTTTTGGGCAAAGGGACGCTGACTGTCGCTTTTTTGGCCAAAAATGATGGAAAAGCGACGGCTTCACTTCCAAGGGAAATTGGCCTGTCGCTTTTCCAAAAGCAACGGACAACATCGCTTTAAAAGTGATGGACTGCGTCGACAAGTAAAGAGCGACGTATTTTTTTTCCAGAAAAGCGACGAACGCCGTCGCTTTGTTATTGAACATGAAGAACAAAGTGACGGACAACGACGCTTTTCCTGGTAAATTTTTTCCAGAAAAGCGACGCTGTCCGTTGCTTTTTCTGGGTATCTTTTTTAAAAATTCCAGAAAAGCGACGGACAAAAGAGACGCTGTCCGTCGCTTTTCTGCATTTTTTCCAGCTGCAAATATCTGCATTTTCAATATGCACCACCTGCCATTTAAAAATCTAATTCAATACAGCCCAAACCAACACTAATTGTTGCCAAAACATTCCTAAAACAAATACAACATCAACAACAAACTAAAAACGAAGTAAAAATTTCATTAAACACATAAAAGGTCCACCAAAAGGACCTATAAAGTATTCAAAAGTGTCAAAATGTATAAGGAAATGAGTCAATCCTAATGGGGGTAGTATCCACATACTCCTTCTCATTTTCACTAGTCCCAGTAACGTCGTCACTTGATGACGAGGAGGAAGGAGTAGGATCTACATGACTATGACAACGACGACCAACAAAGGATGACATTTGTTGTTGAAGAGACTGGACAGTCTTGGAAAAATCATCAGTGGTCTCAGTTCATTTTCTCTCGGATTCTGCCAAGGACCTAGTAAGATCTGTGATTTGCTGCGACATATGTGCAAGTTGAACACCATCAACCGTCTCAGCCTACCGCGAGGATCCAATACCATCCAGTCCTGACTGGATTCATCGCAAATCATTCCTAGATCCTAGACCATAGACACTCCTCTTTTGTCTCCCCCGGCTACTTTTTCGGTCCATATTTGAGTGGCTTTCTCGTGTGTAGGCTCAGTCGGCAAGCCTAGACCTTGCTGAGTTTGGTTGTACTCAGACAAAATACGTCCAAACTCATCCTGCATATAAAAAAATAAAAATTATAATATATACATAATATATATATATATATACATATATATATATAATATATATATATATATATATATATGTACTTTAATTATATTTAAACTTTCAAACTTACATAGGCGTCTTGAGCCCTCTATTCAACTCATACATCCGGATCTGACTCTTTTTTTTTATCTCTTATGTGACCTTTCTTAAAAAGCTCAGCCTGAGTCGGAGGGCGCCCCAAGTCCTTCTCCTGCAAACAAAATAAATTTAACATAATGAAGTAATATAATTAATATTATTTAATCAAGTTTATATAAACGTATATATAAGTTAAAAGGTTAATATTACTATTACTTACCATTTCCCTTGCAACATCCACTACACTCTTTTCACCCATAGTGTGCAACGATCCACCTTTAACACTGCTTCTGGCTTTCTTGCCTTGTTGAGACAATGCTTTGAACTCTTTCGAATCCCAATACTTCTTAAGCTGCTCATGAAGATAAGGTAGAAGCCAAGATCCACACTTTTTAATATCCCAAATTTTTGTAAGCCATTGGCGTAGCCTGGCACTGGCCTTCCTCTCGAAAGTAGTGGAAATGATCTTATTGTACTTTCGCTTCCAAGTACACATTGTCTGAAAGAAAGAAATGATTAGTGTTAGATGATATATATATATATATATATGTGTATATTATGAAAAGTTAATATATATATATATATATATATATATATGTATATACCTTAAACTCATCAAACATGGCCTTTTGGATCGATCTTGGAATCTCTGACCAGGAGCTCCAAGGTTCTGTAAAAAGCCTTCTAACTGCCTCCTTTAGAGCACGTCGGGGATCTTTCGTGGGATACCACCTGTAAAGAACATAATAAGCATGTCATCAAGTGATAAATAATTAATTAATATGAAAAAAATAAACTTATCAATTAATTAGAAAAAAACTTACGATGATCCATCAGGGTGAATTATGACTCTACCAATGGCTTCCTTCTCGCCGGGTCTCAGATTCACGTCATCTTACTCCTCAGAAAGTGCTGATGTAGGTAATGGTGGAAGTCTATAATGTTGACTCAATGGGGTGTAGAAGTCTGTGTGTTAGACTCAGAGCTGGTATCTCTAAGTCACAAGCCTGATAAGTGGGGGGAAGAAGAATCACGTGGGGATGGCGTACCATGTGGCGGAGGCATAGAGGGTGTACGCATGAAATTCATGTGATGATGAGAAGTAGTGGGTCTAGGACCATGATAATCTGCGGGATTCCTAGTGCCATAGGGGAAATACACTGGTGGAGTAGAGCGAATTTGTGGCGAAGATGAAACACGACCTGGAATATCGTCATGCTCTATAGGCCTCCTAGAGCTCTTTCTAGACTTACTAGACTTGCTAGTACTTTTAATAGGATGACCGCGAGCACCATCACCTGATGACATCTGTATGCATAACCCAAAACTAATTAAAAAATTTCAAATTCAAGAAACTAATTCAAAACTAACACTAACCTAAAGTTGAAAACTAATAGCAAGCATTAACCTAAACTAAGGTTCACAAAGACTAACAATTTAACTAACAAACTTAACTTAAAAAAACTAAGATTCAAGAACCTAATTCAAAAGGTTAAAGTTAAATACTAATTAAAGATTCTAAAACAAAATCCAAAACTAATTCAAGAACCTTTTTCAAATTCAAAGTTCCCAAATTCAAGTTAATAATCTAATTCAAGAACCTAATTCCAAATTCAAGAACCTAATTCCAAATTCAAGAACCAACCTAATTCTTGTTCAAAAAATCATTCCTAAAGTTGAAAACTAATTCTTAACTCAAAACTAACAAACTTAACTTAAAAGAACTAAGATTCAAGAACCTAATTCAAAAGGTTAAAGTTAAATACTAATTCAATGTTCTAAAACAAAACCCAAAACTAATTCAAGAACCTATTTCAAATTCAAAGTTCCCAAATTCAAGAACCTAATTCCAAATTCAAGAACCAACCTAATTCTTGTTCAAAAAATCATTCTTAAAGTTGAAAACTAATTCTTAACTCAAAACTAACAAACTTAACTTTAAAAAACTTAACTTAAAAAAACTAAGATTCAAGAACCTAATTCAAGTTAATAATCTAATTCAAGAACATAATTCCAAATTCAAGTTCAAGTCCTAATCTTAATTCATGTTCCAAATTCAAGTACCAAATTCAAGTTCAAAAAAGAACCTAAAGTTGAAAACTAATTCTTAACTCAAAACTAACAATTTAAACTATCAAACTTAACTTAAAAAAGCTTAACTTAAAAAAATAAAGATTCAAGAACCTAATTCAAGTTAATAATCTAATTCTAGAACCTAATTCCAAATTCAAGTTCAAGTCCTAATCTTAATTCAAGTTTCAAATTGAAGTTCCAAATTAAAGTTCCAAATTCAAGTTCCAAATCCTAATTCCAAATTCAAGTTCAAAATTCAAGTACCTAATTCAAGTTCAAAAAAGAACCTAAAGTTGAAAATTAATTCTTAACTCAAAACTAACAATTTAAACTAACAAACTTAACTTAAAAAGGCTTAACTTAAAAAAACTAAGATTCAAGAACCTAATTCAAGAACCTAATTTCAAATTCAAGTTCAAGTCCTAATCCTAATTCAAGTTCCAAATTTAAAATCCAAATTAAAGTTCCAAATTCAAGTTTCAAATCCTAATTCAAGAACCTAATCCTAATTCAAGTTCCAAATCCTAATTTCAAATTCAAGTTCCAGATTCAACTTCCAAATTAAAGTTAATAATCTAATTCAAGAACCTTATCCTAATTCAAGTTCCAGATTCAACTTCCAAATTAAAGTTAATAATCTAATTCAAGAACCTTATCCTAATTCAAGTTCCAAATCCTAATTTCAAATTCAAGTTCCAAGTCCTAATTCCAAATTCAAGTACCTAATTCAAGTTCAAAAAAGAACCTAAAGTTTAAAACTAATAATCTAATTCAAGTACTTAATTCAAGAACCTATATAATTCAAGTTCAAAAAAGAACCTAAACTAAGGTTCACAAGCTAATAGCAAGCATTACTTAAACTAAGGTTCACAAACTAACAGCTAGCCTAAACTAAGGTTCACAAACTAATTATAGCAAGCCTAAACTAAGGTTCACAAACTAATAGAAAGCCTAAATTAAGGTTCACAAACTAATTAGCAAGCCTAAACTAAGGTTCACAAACTAATAGCAAGCCTAAACTAAGGTTCACAAACTAATTAGAAAGCCTAAACTAATTAAAGTTCATTAATTAAGAATATAATCTAAAAAGGTAATTTTTAACTATCAATTTTTTCATATATCAATTTTCAATATCAATTTCTCAAAATCTTAGTTTAGAATTCAACAATAACAACAACAACAACATATACACCATAGTCTAAATTCAACAACAACAACATACCCTAGTCTAGAATACACTATCAATTTACGAAAATAAAAATACCCAGATTAAACCCTAACCTTCAAATCAACAAAATAACTAACCTCAAAATGGGAGGAGGTTGGAGGGAGGAGGCTGATGGGTGAGGGAGAGGCGGTGGAGGGAGAGGTGGTGGTGGAGCAGCAGTGGAGTAGCGGCGGTGCAGTGGTGGAGGAGAGGAAGAGAGAAAAAGAGAAAAAGAGAAATGAGGGAAAAGAGACCCGACGGGGTCTCTGTATAATTAATGAAGCAACGGGCTGTGTCGCTTCTGTCCGTCACTTTTTAAATGATTTGACTATATTTTGACCAAAAAGAACGGACAAAAGTGATGTTGTCCATCGTTTTCTTTTTTTTTAATATAAATTAAATTTTAAAGAAAGCGACGCTGCCCGTCGCTTTCTTTAATTTTTTTTTTATTTTTTTTAATAATTGTGACGCTATCCGTCGCTTATAAAGAAAATTAAACATTAATTATTTGTAAATTATTTTGGCGCAAAAATCCGCCAAAAAGAGCGACGGACAAAGAGACGCTGTCCGTCGCTTTTGTAAAAAAATAATTATAAATTAGAAAAATAATAGAAAAGCAATGGACAACGTCGCTTTATCCGTCGCTTTTCAGGAGCAACACTGTCCGTTGCTTTCCTATCCGTCTCTTTTTGAGCTGTTTTTAGTAGTGAGAGTTCTATGAACCTAATTTATTTCCCAAAACTTCCTACGGGATCCTACGATAGTCTACTATACATATATGGACTCCATACTACCATTCCTAGAACCACGGGACCTCAACCATCTCTAAGATGCAAAATACTATATTTTCATTCAAAGCTCACCCTATCCCTACATTTTATCTATTCTCACCTTAGAGACTTTTTTAGCTGGGTACTTATTCCCTTACTTTACTATAATGATGGAACATGTTGCTACATCTGATACCAATTAAATAATTATTCATTCCTGAATGACAACAAGAAGAAAATAGAAGGGAATAAGGATTAACTAGATCAGTGAATAAGTGAGGATACTTGATCCGCATGTCCACTTTAGTCTCCCAAGTGTCCTCCTCAATAGGATGGTTCTTCCGCTGGACTTTTATAGATGCAATCTCCTTGGTCCTCAAGTTTTAGACATCTCTATCAAGAACATCAACAACCACATCTTCATAAGAGACGTTTTCATCCAACAGGAGAGAATCCCAGTGAATAATGCAGTCACCATCTTCATGGTACTTCTTAAGAATGGATACATGAAACACAAGATAAACTCCCGATAAACTCGGAGGCAATGGAAACTTATAAGACACTGACCCCTTATTCTAAAGAATCTCAAAGGGCCCATGTACCTTGAACTCAACTTGCCACGCTTCCTAAACCGCATAACACCCTTCATGGGTGAAACCTTGAGAAAAACTTGCTCAGCTTTCATGAAGTGTATACTCTTTTTACCATCTTTGAGCAACTAGAAGCTTCCCTTGGATGAACTTCACCCTTTCTATAGAGTCTCGTAGAAGGTTCGTACCCTATGGCTTTACCTCAAAGGAATTGAACCAACTAATGGGAGATCTACATCTTATCCCATATAAGGCTTCAAACGGAGCCATTTCTATACTTGAGTGATAACTTATTTTATAAGCAAACTCAACCAGTGCTAGCTATTGGTCTCAATTTACCCCCAAAATCAATCACACATGCGCGGAGCATGTCTTCCAATACCTAAATCATATGCTCAGACTGCCCGTCAGTCTGAGGGTGAAAAGTTGTACTCAGGTCCAATATTGTACATAACTCCTCATGCAACTTCTGCCAGGAATTAGAAGTGAACTTGGTGTCCCTATCAGAAATAATAGAGATAGGCACCCCATGTAGTCGAACAATCTCCTTAAGGTAGATCTTGGATAACTTAGCCGTATTGTAAGTCACCTGAACCATGATAAAGTGTGCAGACTTCGTCAATCTATCAACAATAACCCATATCGAATAATATTTTCTCAAAGTCTTGGGAAGGCTAACCATGAAATCCATGGCTATTCTCTCCCACTTCCGTTCAATAATAGGCATCCTCTAAAGAGTGCCACCAATTTTTTGGTGCTCACATTTCACATGCTAACAGTTTGGACACTTAGCCACAAAGTCAACTATATCTTTATTCATTCCACCCGACCAGTAGTGTCGTTTCAAGTCTTGGTACATCTAGGTCATACTAGGATGTATAGAATACTTAGAATAGTAAGCCTCAGCTAAGATGGTAGGAATTAAGTCATCAACACGGGGCAGGCAAACTCGCTCTTTAATCCGAAGAACACCTTCATCATCAATCATGGACTCCTTAGCCTCACCCCATAACACCTTGTCACAAATCTTACTCAATATTACACCATCAAATTATTTACCTTTGATCTGATCAAGAAAAGAGGACCTTGCCTAAACACATGCCAACAATCTGCCCCGCTCAGACACTTCCAGCCTCATAAAGTTGTTAGCTAGAGCCTGAATTTCTCTGGCCAACAAATGCCTAGTAGCTCTCAAATAGATGAAGCTACCCATACTCTCAGTCTTTCTGCTTAACGCATCAGCTACCATATTAGCCTTACCCATATGGTACAGAATGGTAATGTCATAATCCTTGCGTAATTCCATCCACCTGCAAACTATGGTGATCTGTGAACACCTCACAATGTACCCCATACAAATAATGCCTTCAAATCTTGAGAGCAAACACTACAGCAACCAACTCTAAGTTATGTGTAGGATAATTCTTCTTATGCAATTTGAGTTGCCTCAAAGCATAAGCCATAACACTCCATTCCTTTATTAATATAGCACCTAAACCATACCGTGAGGCATCACAATACACAATAAAATCTTTACCTTCAAGCGGTAAAGCAAGAATTGGAGAAGTAGTCAACAAAGTCTTGACCTTTTAGAAGCTCTCCTCACATTAATCTGACAAAACAAATGGTACATCCTTCTGAGTCAGGAAAATCAAATAAGTAGCAATAGATGCAAAACCTTTAACAAATCTGCAGTAGTAACCATCTAATCCCACAAAGTTACGAAATTCAGACACCGAAGTAGACCTAGACCAATTCTTAATTGCCTTTATTTTCTGCAGGTCTATCCTCACCCCTTGTTTTGAAACTACATGATCTAAGAAGGACACAGAAGACAACCAAAATTCACATTTGGAAATTTTTGCATACAACTCCTTTTTCTTTAACAATTCTAACACAATTGTAAGATGATTTTCATATTCCTTATCACTCTTAGAGTACACCAGAATATCATCAATAAACAAAATAACAAAAGAGTCAAGATAAGGTTTAAATATACTATTCATCAAACTCATTAACACAATCAAGGCATTAGTTAGCCTGAAGGACATCACAAGGAGCTCATAGTGATTGTACTGGGTCCATAAAGGAGATTTAGGAATATCAGAAGGCCAAATTTTCAACTGATGGTATCCAGACCTTAGATCAATTTTAGAGAATAAAGATGCACCCTGCCACCGGTCAAACAAATCATCAATACAAAAGAGAGGATACTAATTATGAATAGAAACCTTGTTCAACTGCTAGCTGTGGGACTTCGGTGCCTTAAGCGGAAGAGGGGATTTCTTTTTGGCTGCTACGCTCCTTTCTTATTCCATCCGGAGGTTTGATCCAGCTAACGAGCAACTGCTTCATCTTTACCCACTTAGTGTACTTAGGATTTAAGAACTTCTTTTCATCGTCTGTGAATTGATTGGGCTGAAGCGAGAGAGAGCTTCTCGGTAGAGGTAGTCAAGCTAAAAGCTAGAAAGTAGAAATTCGGTTAAAAGCCAATAGCACGATAGCTGTTCCTCGGTCTCAGTCCATTCAGTCAAGCCAGAAGACTGACATGGTAAAAGAACAAAAATCAGCCACACTCTCATTTAGTCGATCTTGATAGTCCGAATACGAGAAGTGTCTTAATCTAGACACTCTCCAAGTTGATAGGATCCAAATGAAAAAAGGAAATACAATGGTAGGCTATGCACATACATAGACTATCATCTTTTTTTCTTAATAAACAACATTGGAGCACCCCATAGGGAAGCACTCACATGAATGAACCCTTTACTCAACTACTCCTATAACTGAGCTTTAAGCTCTTTCAACTCAGACGGTGCTATCCTATAAGGGGGAATATAGATAGGATGCATATTTGGCTCTAAATGAGTACAAAAGTCGATATCTCGATTGGGTGGCATGCCAGGAAAATCCATAGAAAATACCTCTTGAAACTCCCACACCACAAGAACTGACTCAATAGTTGGGACCTCTGAACTAGTGTCCCAAAGATGAGCTAAGAAAGCTAAACACCCCATTCCTATCAGACTCTGAGCAGGAAGAATGACACAAACTTCACCAGAGCAGGACTATAATTATCCTTCCACTTTAGTTTATCCAACCCAGGCATAGCCATAGTCACTGTCTTAGCAAGACAATATAGAACAACATGGTGCAGATACAACCAACTCATCCCCAAGATGATGTTAAAATCCACCTTGTCTAGAATCACTAAATCTGCTAAAGTCTTTTACCCCACAAATATAACTGGACAAGTATGAAAGATCCTATCCACAACCATAGATCACCCACTAGGGTAGACATATTTACAGGAAAATAAAGTAGTTCATATATTATGTCAGCCTCAGCAAATTCAGTAGACACATATAAAAAAGTAGAATTGGGGTCAAAAAAATTAAATCCATGCAATCACAAACATGAATAGTACCTGTGATCACCATGCTCTATGCCTCTGCCACAGGTCTACCCAAAAAAACATATTGGCTGAGTACCACCCCTCCTACCCTGCGAACAATCTCTATCATAACCATTACTTCTACCAGCTGGACTCGAAGCTCTAAGAGCCTACTGTTGAACTTCCTATCATATCCAAGGATATGTTCTCCTCAAGTGACCAACATTACTGCACTCATAACATACACGTTCAAAGGTAGGTTGATGCGCTGGAGTATACAAATTAAGGTACCCATCAAAATCTGATGAAGGCAGACTAGTCCTTGATGGACCCCCAACAGAAACCTGTATCGCAGACTTAATAAGGCATGCAAGGTATCTTTGTGGATCCTGACCCTTTGAAAATTGTCCACTGAAATTACCCTTATACCGAGGCTTCTTTGAAATAATTCTCGCTTGACCATCTTGCCTTACACCCTCTACATTTTTCACAAATTCAACTGCCTCCTGAAAAGACTTGCCAGAAGATGTTACCTGCAAAGATGAAATTTGTAGCTTTGTGTACAAACCTTTTATGAAACATTAGATTCGTTCTTAAATTCTTCTGCACTGATCAACTCTGAAGAGTAATAAGCCAAAGCATGAAAGCATGCCTAATAAGCTATCACAGAAGAAGTTCCCTGCTCAATATTGGTGAACTCATATCTCATTCTGTCCCTTAAAGTGCACAAAACATATTTCTCAAGAAACGCTTTGCATTCCATATATGCTCTCTAACACATCTTAGCATCCCCTTGCAGTTGAAAATAAACAAACTCCACACCATACCTCTCAAAAACATCCGTCATGTGTAGTCGCTCATAATAGTCAATAATGAACTTATAAGCACCCTCAAAATCTAACCCATGAAATACCAGAGGTTTCATCTTCACAAACTTTTAGAAATGATTATGCTCACCACTATTTATTACTGAGCCTATCATTGGTCACGGGAACATACATGTCTCAGAAGCATCCATTTGAGGAGCCACAGCTGCAACATGCTGGATTACTGGATGATGTATCATGGGTATTGTAGGAGTAGTCACATTCCCTGCCAGTCCACTCAAAAAGCTCATAATATGTTAGTTCATATTAGACAACATCAGGACTAGTGCTACACTTCTCTGAATGGGTGTTTCCCCTGTCCCCTAGACTAGTTATGCCTCATCAGTCTTAACCTGAACCTCTTCTTCCACCACAAGCTCAGGAAGCTGCTCATGCTAGGGACGATATGCTGACTTTTCTCGAACTAGATTTACAACTTATGTTCCACCCCTAGCGGGTGCACCTCTCCTTCCCCTAGCTATGCCTCTCACTTTGCTCTTGCCATGAGCTACAGCCTCAATAACTTGTTCGGGCACTACTACTCTCGCCTCTGAAGCACGTGTTCAGACAACCTGTGAGAATAAGAATGAAAGAATTAGATACCAATTTGGATCATTAGATACCAATTGGAATCAAGTAATAGCACGAAGGTTGAAAGAAGTTGAGGTTTCCTAAAGTCCTTTAGCCTCCCATAAAAAAGTATAGACATCTCCGTACCATTCCGCAGGACTCTACAAGACATATTTTTGTATGAGAAAATCAATGAACTCGAGGCTCTGATACCAAGTTTATCATGGCCCAACTGGCCATGAGTGGCACCCACACTAAACTGCCTGTGGGAGAACAAACCAACCCAAAGCTCAACCTTATACTTAGCAAGTTTTAATAGAGATAAAGAATCTAACTCCAATTAAGTCATAAGAAAGTCAACTATATAAATAAAAATGTGCAAAAATTCACTAACTATAACATCCCCAAGAACTAAAAGCCATTGTACAAGAACTCTAGTCCAAAAAAATGACTAAAACCAGCAAAAATAACAAGAGTTCCATTGTCTGGAAGAAGGCCAATTACTCACACAGAATCCATGATATCTAGAGAAGTGGTGCTCACCCTTGGATATGTAGTCAACTATCTAGTCTAGTCGAGGTCGCGTCTCAATCTCTAGAACATAGTCTACACTCCACAAAAGAAGATTAAATGGTAGTATCAGTATACAAAACACTATGTACTGGTAGGTATCATAGGCTGACTCAGGTTAGAACAAGTATATGGATAAATTAAATAACAAATAAAAGGCACTTCAACGCTTAGAATGTAATTCAGTCAATAGATAGTCAACTCAAGTCAATTTAACAACAGTAAGCTCAAGTTCACATATGTCACCAAATATCACCATAAAATGAAAGACTAATCACTTTCAATAGTCTTCTCATATGGGATCTATGTCCATTCATCTTTCATATGAAAGACTAATCACATTCAATAGTCTTCACATGAAAATATGATATTGTGTGCATAAGTGGTGATTCATGTTTTATTATGTAGTATTTGATGGTGTAGTGTCCATTAATGGATATTAGAATGGGTATAGTTTCACGTAGGAAGTTTTGGGATGATAAATGGGTTCATAACATTCCACTTATAGCATTATCACGGTAGGATCAATCTGTGATTTCTAGAATTAAGGTTTGGGTTGTCAAATAGGATATTCTAGCCAAGTTCTCGATTTTCTATTTTTGGGACCACTGCAGTGATGGACATCCCACTACAGAGATGGCTATCCTACTACAGTGAAACCACCATAGCTGTCGGAGTGCCACCATGGTGAACCTGGAAAATTCTACTAGGGCCCATCATAGCAAGCAATTGCTTGCCACAATGGTCCACCGTAGTGAGGAAAGTGACTGTTACAGTGAGTATCGGCAGTTTCTTCCCTTAAGTCAGTTCTTAGCTGAGTTTTATTTCATAAACACAATGGGATTGTTTTTGAATTGCTGTGAGGCAACTTTCTACTAAAGTAAGGCATTTTTGTTCGTTGTGATCGCAAATAATCTGAAGCTTTAAGGAAGGTCAAGGCACTTGCAACCTAACTTGGATTATGGGTCTTTGGTTGAGGTAGGTTATGGTTTAATTGAAGTTGCGACTTGGTTTAGTACTTGTATGCTTTGAATTTAATAACTTGTTAATTGATCTTCAGACATACTTGAAGTTGACATTGTGATCTGGTTAATGTTTGAATGAAGCTATTGTATATTGAACTTGATTAAAGAACATTGTGATGATCGAGTATACTGGTGATGTAGTGCACTGTGTTATATCCTCAAAGATAAAAACTTTGAACCACACGAATATATAGGTTAAGTGGTCAGGTACCAGGACTGTACATATATTGATATTGATGGTATTGACAATTAATAGGGTACCATGGCGGTAAGGATATCAATATTGATGTTATTGATTATGGATTGGGTACCACACTAGTACGGATATTGATATTAATGTTATTGATGATGGATCGGGTTCCATGTTGGTATGGATATTGATATTGCTGTTATTGATTATGGATCGGATACCACGTCGGTATAGTATATGAACCTTGATGTATCTCATACAGGTCATGACTAGTTAGATAGAAATAAGACCCTTTGTGTACAGATAGTGTCTTGAAGTATGAGTTAGTATGGCAGATCGTGATAATAATAAAATTAAAAGCAAGGGAAAGTGTGAAAGAGAGGTGGGCATAGACCCATGATGTGATGTGATTATTTGAGTTGATGACTTCTTGATTGTTATGATACTATCAAGTGACTTATATGGCTTATTCTCAGACCTTGTTGACTTGATTCTTAAGTAGTTATTTGTTGAGTAGACTACTTGCTATGTGTTGAAGTTCTATCTTGTAACGACCTATTCTGTCGTTACTGAAAATATGTGTGATCAAGGTAGGTACCTCTTATTAGTAATAAGAGTTAGAACTAATTCCTTAGTATGAGAGTACATTTGGTATGTACTAAGGTCATACAATACTCCTAGCACAAATTTAGTTGAAAGTTTTCTTACCGATTTAGTTTTGGGCTAAGTTCAAACTAGGATCAACTTAAAATGTGCATTCCTCTTAGAATATAATAGAGTTAGGGGTACCAATATCCACCAAATTAAATATCTCTGAGTCCTCTTTCTAACACCACCGACCATTTGTTAATCCGTTTCCCGAGTAAAAAATTATGACTGTTTTACTAAAGACTGTCTGTGCTGAAAAGTTGAGTCCACTGTAGCAGGATTTAGGTCGCTATAGTAGTAATGCTGTAGCAGTTGGCAGTCTGCTATAGTGGAATGACAGAAACAGAAAGTCCAGAAATGGGTTTTATAATCCCATTCTCTCTTCTTTAGTTAAAAACAGACGAGGGTTGCTCAAAAAATCCTCTTAGACTGCTCCAAAGCTTAGGAGCCATAGGGACGAGGGACTCCATCTAAAAGGATGAAAACCCATGGGTTTTGGGCTTGTCATCCGTCAGGGAACGCCTTCATAGAGCCAAAAATTTCACTGTGTAGCTGCTTGGCATCCAGGTACGCTAGGTTTTTGTTAAGTAGATTTTGACTTGCTTTTATTTCGTACTATTATGTAGATTAATGGGAGGATTCATGTTTTAGGCCTTTGGACACGGAGTCTGGAGGATTATTGTACTGGTTTGGATGTTTGATTGAATAGAGAATTATAGAGTCGAGACGATGTGTTCATTTGGGTGTATTTTATACTTGTTAAATTGTGTGTGATGCTAGAATCCATAGAACTAGACGGTTGGGTAGGTTCGGTGAACCAGTAATGATTGGGGATGAGGAAATTGCTAAGTTGTACTGGGTTCCCAGGAATGTTTGAAATAAGGTAAATGGAATGAACAGGCAGGGTCTAGAGTCTGTACTGTCAAGGGATGAAATCCCGAGAATGCGCTTACTTTTCAAGAATAGGGGTTCAGATTAAATTAAAATGACTACATATGTCTAAATGATGAGCCAGGAATTAGTCTTTGGGTGGGTCTAATTATACATTGTTATTGTAATTGTTGACGGTCCCATGAGTGTACATGGTTTAATTATTGAACTGTGATTATTTAATACCGGCTCATGAGAGGCCGGGTAGTTGAACTTAAGTGTGGGGTTGGTATTAATGTAGACTGGGATAGCATGTTGAAAACTTAGGTAATGGTTATCGATTTCCTTATACATTGTATGTTTGTGTGATGTTGCTTAAGTGTTGTACTAGTTTCATGCTTAGGTAATGATCTTTGAATGTCTAGATGTCCGGTTATTAGTCTTGTGAAATGAACTAGCTGTTGTTGCTCGTTGGTTTACAAGTGTGTTTTTTCATTATTTGTGACTGTTAGATTTTTGTGTGACATTCAGTTGGCTCGGGTACCATGCCTGGTACAGGATATACTAACGGTTTACTCGGGTACCATGCCTGGTACAGAAAATACCAATGGTTGGCTTTAGTACCACACCTGGTAGGGGATACTAACGGTTGGCTCAGGTACCACGCCCGATACATATTCTACATTGGTTGGATCAGGTACCACGCCTGGTTTGAGTTTAATTATGCATTATTGACTATGTTTGTCGATGGTTCCATGAGTTTACTGGGTTGATTGTTAAATCTGTGATTGATTACATTGGTCCTTGAGAGTCTTGGTTATTACAGTTAAATATGGGGATGGTCTTGGGGTGGATCGGGCATTGCATGTTAACACTTAGGTATTGGTTTAGGGATACTTGATTGGTCCGGTAATAAAAAAAGGGTAAATGTCATATTTATTATTGTTATTGAATGATTGTTGAACCTATTCCCTGTGGTTCATAAGTCAAAAGGTAGACTGAGAGTCTGGAGTTATACTACTGGCTGTTATTATATGTTGTACTACTTTACTCAGTACAGGTGTACTATTTGTTCATCACATGTTGGGTTCCTGAGGGGGGAGGGCGGGAGTGATTATTATTTGGCATATAATTGGTCCTTCAAGGGTCGGGTTAGTGTTCTAAGTGATAAGGTGGGTCTTCTATGAACCAGAGTCATATGTTATGGGCATAGATGATGTACTAGGGATTCTTGTTTAGTCCGAGTTATGTAAAAAGGATATATGTTGGTTGTCACCATGATTTGTCAATGTCAGTTAGACTTGCTACGAGCAGTTTATAATCTAAGAAGGAGACTTGTGGTCTGGTTATAATGTTGGCTATTGTTACTTGTCGAGTATGGCCATGGGGGTCATTGGGGCAGTTTTGTACTAGTAGCTGGCAATACGATGGGTGCGGTCTACGTTACTAAGTAGTGGGGCTTACTCTGGGTTATTGAGTCATAGTGGTTGACTTGGGTAAGGAAATGGTAGTTCGAGTATGAACATAGATGTTGGCAATGTTTAAGGTGACTTGGAAAGCCTAAGGGTTAGTCTGACTTTGAAAGTCTAAGTGACAAGGTGACTTGGGAAGTCTAGGTGTCAAGATGACTTGGGAAGTCTAGGTGTTAAGGTGACTTGGAAAGTCTAAGGGACAGGCAGGCTTGGGTTAACATTGGATTTTGGTAAGGTGAATGTTGAAGGGTTGAGTATTGTAATTAATTGTGCATTCCCTTGATTTCTTATATGATCGTATGAGTGGATTCGGGCCGATCGATGATGCTTACCAGTACATGTGTTTGTACTGATTCTACTCTTGCTATACATTTTTGGGTATAGTATGGTTGCAGGCTTGGTGATGTTTCATAAGTACACGATGATGGGAATCTCCAGCAACTCCTATTTCTTGCTTCTATGATGGGAGTTGTGTCTTCTTTTATTTTAGTATCACTCTTGTAGTAGCTCTTGTAACGGCTTAGACTAGGTTCTAGGGAGGGCTGTTTTTAAATTGAAAAAGGTTTTTCCGCATATCTTGTAAACGTTTTCATGTATTAAAAAGGCTTATTTCATGATTTATTTCTTTTTCTGCATTACCTGTTGGTTCGGGTGGTAAGGGTTCTCCTATCTAGGTAGATTAGAATAGGTGCCCGCATAGTCCAGTAGTTGGGTCTTGACAAATGGTATCAGATCTCAGGTTACCGGTCTCCCAGTACAAGAGCAAAATGTCGAATAGAGTCATGCAGATCGGTATGTTGATGTCCACATCTAATGCTAGGGAATCTATGAAGCATTCTAGGAAACATCTCTCTTCTTTCATACCTTTTCATGCGGTTCATTTACTTGCTTATATGGGTTGAGTCCAATTGGTATCTCTCCATTCCAATTGGTATCTCAACAAAGTGAAGGATGTCATTGGACTCTGGTTGCGATAAGACAAGCAAGGGAAATTGGAATAGGGAAGGTTCTAATTGGTATCTGGCTTGGGAGGCTATGTAAAGGATGGATGAATCGGCTACCAGTCATCCATAAAGATAATAAAAGGGAATGAAACTAATTTGATTGAGTGTTGAAGATTGAGACTTGATATTGTGCTTATGTGTATTGATGTTGTTCGAATGACTGCAACTGTGTGGTGCGCAATTGTTTGATTGTGCTGTGGCTTGAAACTTAAAACTATGTGTATTGTACTACTTGTATGACTACAGTCGTGTGGGATGAAATTGCTTGCCTTGTGGTGAATATTTTGGCCTGGGAGGAGTCATAACTTGAAATTGTGTGCTTTGGTTGGTAATGACTTTCTATGTGTACTTGAATAGATCAGTAAAGTGGTATCACAATTTAGAAATGGACTTTCCATTGGTACAAATGGTAAGGGAACAAGGCTTATGACTGTAGGGAAACTCCGGTTTTAGGACAATCAGGATTGGTTGGGAACCATAGGGAAAAAAGGGCTATTATTGCTTGATAGCGGGAATTGCGATAAGGAAATTTTTGTGGTAACTCATGATTGTGATTTAAGGAAATTTATTCTGGATTTAAAGTTTGTGATTTTCTTTAGTAATAAATTACGGTATGCCTTAATTGGAATGGATTAGATTACATTCGGGTATAGACTTTCCATTGATATAGATGGTGAGGGAACAAAAAGGGATTGATGACTGTGGGGAAACTCTGGTTTCAGGACAGTCAGAATTGGTTGGGAACTATAGAAAGGAAAAGAGGGGAGCTGGTAGTGTACGATAGCAGGAATGTGTTATTATACGCGATTATGTGTATTTTGTAACTGATTTTGTGATAATGTGGTGCTAAATTCTCAATGATGCATAGTTGAGGTTGGTCTTGAGGTTATGTTTTAAGATCGTAACGTGATTTCTTGTGTTAATGTTGAAACCAAGGAAGAGGAATAAGGAAATTTTGCAGAAATGGAAAATTTCCTGGGCTGCTACTGTGGGGGTCCCCATAGCAATGTGCAAATCGGTATAGCGGGATGGGCAGTGCATAATCTTTGTCCTGTTTTCCCCTATTTTGTTTTTCATTCTTGGGTTGTTTTAAATCGCTAGTTGAGCTATGAGCTAGTGCATGAATTATAAGGATTAATATCCATGTGCGATAAAAGAAAATGGGTGGATATGGTATTACTTGGTTGTTATTTTCCTTGAGTGATTGAGAAATGTTGAGTCGGTAGCTTGACTAGTTGTAAGCTAGTTGTGAGGCTAAATTGGCATACCTTGACCATGGGTGATAACTAAAAGGTTGGTTAGTTATAGATGATGGATTGATGTGGGATAAATAGACTAATGTAAGAGATAGTGGAAAATCTATGCGTTATTGAAATCCATAGTGGTGTATTGGTTAGTTGTTATACTCTAGATGGTCTATCCTTATGTGTTGATCACGGAGAGGTGAAAAGGGTCATAAGGTGGATGTCCCTAGGGGAAAACATGGTGTAGTGTTTGGTAATATTATGTTCGGTATATCATTGTTTAGGGTGTAATTGCCCAGGTTAAGATTTTTCTCGGGTTAAGAGTTAGAATTTTAAGGCTAGGCTAGTCTCGGACGATTCTGAGTGAGGTATGATCTAGGGAAATCTGGGTGAGGATTGGGTAACATGTATTGTTTTGAGCTATTTTTCCTTTTATCTAAGATATAAAAGAGTCTGGGGGACTTTTCGGAATTGAATTCAAGTAAGTAGAACTCTCGGTATGTAGGTTGACGTGAAGGGGTTGTTTTGGAATGTCAAAAAATTAATTGTATTGTAAAAGAGGCACTTTTAGGAAACGTTATGACTTTGTATCCTGTGTCAACTGCCATAGGGGTTAACAAATCGCTATTGCAACCTCCGTTATAGTGGAGAAATTACCTCTATAGCAAAAGTCAATGACGGTCAACACCGTAGCGTGGGAATTACGTTTTGGTCTATTATGTTTGAAATTCTTTCGCTCCGGTATTTCAATGAGGCCTAGGATTTCTTGGGTACTCGAGGAGGAGTAATCTAACTGGTCTCGTACAGCTCGAAGAAAGAAATTCCTTAACAGAGCAAAATCAAATTAAATTTTGGTTGAGCTTGGGTACCCCCGGGGGATTTGAAAGTTTGGTGGTTCGCGTAAGGCTATTTCTACGCTATCATAGTAGAGCGTTAGGGTTCTAGGGGCTGGTTCATTCTTTTCCTTCTACCTTAGAGATCATTTGGGGATGAACGATGTGTAGATTGGTATCTGTTGTAACGACCTATTCCGTCGTTACTGAAAATATGTACGATCAAGGCAGATACCTCTCATTCGTAATAAGAGTTAGGACTAATTCCTTAGTATGAGAGTACATTTGGTATGTACTAAGGTCATACAATACTCCTAGCACAAATTTAAGTTGAAAGCTTTCTTACCGATTTAGTTTTGGGCTAAGTTCTATCTAGGGTCAACTTCAAACGTGCATTACTCATAGAATATAAGAAGTTAGGGGTCCCAATACCCACAAACTTAAAGATCTTTGAGTCCTCTTTCCAACGCCACCGATCGTTTATTAATCCGCTTCCCGAGTAAAAAGTTATGACTATTTGATTGAAGACTATCTGTGCTAAAAAGTTAAGTCTGTTGTAGAGGGATTTAGGTCACTATAGCGGTACTGCCGTAGAGGTTGGCAGTCTGCTATAGCAAATGATAGAACCAGAAAGCCCAGAAATGGGTTTTATAATCCCATTCTCCCTTCTTTAGTCAAAAAAAATGAGGGTTGCTCCAAAAACCATCCTAGGTTGGTCCAAAGCTTGGGAGTCATGGGGAGGAGGGATTCCGTCTAAAATGATACAAACCCACAGATTTTGGGCTTGGAATCCGTCAGGGAATCCCTTCACGGAGCCAAAAATTGCTTTTTACAGCTGCTTTGCATCCAGGTAGGCTAGGTTTTCATTGAGTAGATTTTGACCTGCTTTTATTTCATACTATTATGTAGATTAACGGGAGGATTCATGTTTTAGTCCTTCAGGCACGGAGTCTGGAGGATTATTGTACTAGTTTGGCCGTTTGATTGAATAGAGAATGATAGGGTCGGGACGACGTGTTCATTTGGGTGTATTTTATACTTGTTAAATTATGTGTGATGCTAGACTCCAGAGAACTAGTTGGTTGGGTAGGTTTGGGGAACTGATAATGATTGGGGATGAGAAAATTGCTAAGTTTTAGCAGGTTCCTAGGAATATTTGAAATAAGCTAAATGGAATGAACAAGCAGGGTCCAGAGTCCGTACTATCAGGGGATGAAATCCCTAAAACACGCTTACTTTTCAGGAATGGGGTTCTGGATTAAATGAAAATGACTACATGTGTCTAAATGATAAGTCGGGGATTAGTCTTCGGGCGGGTCTAATTATACACTATTGTTGTAATTGTTGACGGTCCCATGAGTGGACCGGGTTTAATTGTTGAACTGTGATTATTTTATAACAGCCCATGAGAGGCCAGGTAGTTGAACTTAAGTGTGGGGTTGGTCTTAGCGTAGACTGGGATGGCATGTTGAACACATAGGTGATGGTTATCGATTTCCTTATACATTGTATGTTCATGTGATTTTTCATAAGTATTGTATTAGTTGCATGCTTAGAGAATGGTCTTTGAATGTCTAGGCGTTCGGTTATCAGTCTTGTGAAATGAACTAGGTGTTGTTGCTTGTTGGCTTACAAGTGTGTTTGTTCATTATTTGTGATTGTTGGATTTCTATATGACATTCGGTTGGCTCGGGTACCACGCCTGGTACATGAATTACTAATGGTTGGCTCGGGTACCATGCCTGGTATGGGAAATACTAACGGTTGGCTCGGGTACTATGCCTAGTATGGGAGTTGGCTCGGGTACCATGCCTGGTACAGGTTCTACATTGGTTGGCTCGGGTACCACGCCTGGTACGGGTTTAATTATATATTATTGACTATGTTTGTCGATGGTTCCATGAGTGTACCTGGTTGATTGTTAAATCTGTGATTGATTACATTGGTCCCATAGAGGCGGGGTTATTACACTTAAATGTGGGGATGGCCTGGGATGGTTCGGGCATCGCATGCTAACACTTAGGTATTGGTCTAGAGATCCTTGATTGGTCCGGTAATGAAAAAGGGTAAATGTCATATTTATTATTGTTGTTGAACCTATTCCTTGTGGTTGATAAGTCAAAAAGTAGACTAAGAGTTTGGACTTATACTACTGGATGTTATTATATGTTGTATTGCTTTACTCAGTGCGGGTGTACTATTTTTTCTTCACATGTTGGGTTCCTGAGTGGGGGGGTGATTATTATTTGGCATATAGTTGGTCCTTGAAGGGCCGAGTTAGTGTTCTTAAGTGATAAGGTGGTTCTTTTATTAACCGGGGTCGTATGTTATGGTCATAGATGATGTACTAGGGATCCTTGTTTTGTCCGGGTTATGTAAAAAGGATATATGTTGGTTGTCACTAAGAATTGTCAATGTCAGTTAGACTTTCTACGTGTGGTTGATAAGCTAAGGAGGAGACTTGTGGTCTGGTTATAATGTTGGCTGTTGTTACTTGTCACGTATGGTCATGGGGTTCATTGGGGAGGTTTTTGTACTAGTAGCTGGCGGTACGACGGGTGCGGTCTACATCACTAAGAAGTGGGGTTTACTCCGGGTTGTTGAGTCATAGTGGTTGACTTGGGTAAGGAAATGGTAGTCCGGTATGGACATAGATGTTGGCAATGGTTAAGGTAACTTGGAAAGCCTAAGGGTTAGTATGACTTGGGAAGTCTAGGTTACAAGGTGACTTGGGAAGTCTAGGTGTCAAGGTGACTTGGGAAGTCTAGGTGTTAAGGTGACTTGGAAAGTCTAAGGGATATGCAGGCTTGGGTTGACATTGGGTTTTGGTAAGGTGAATATTGAAAGGTCGAGTATTGTAATTAATTGTGCATTCCCTTGATGTCTTATATGATGGTATGAGTGGATTCGGGTCGACCGATGATGCCTACCAGTATGTGTGTTTATATTGATTCTCTTGCTATACCTTTTTGGGTATAGTCTGGTTGCAGGGTTGGTGATATTTCATTGGTACATAATGATGGGAATCTCCAGCAGCTCCTACTTCTTACTTCTATGGTGGGAGTTGTGTCTTCTTTTATTTTAGTATCACTCTTGTAGTAGCTCTTGCACTGACTTTGATTAGTTTCTAGGGAGGGCTGTTTTTAAATTGTAAAAGGTTTTTCCGCATATTTTGTAAACATTTTCATGTATTAAAAAGGCTTATTTCATGATTTATTTCTTTTTCCGCATTACCTGTTGGTTGGGGTGGTAAGGGTTCTCCTATCTAGGTGGATTAAAGTAGGTGCCCGCATGGCCCGGTAGTTGGGTCATGACATATCTACTTACTGTTTGATTTATTTGTATACTTGTTCTAAATTGGGTCGACCTATGATGCCTACCGGTGCATAGTGGTTTGTACTGATACTACCATGTACTCTTCTTTTGTTGAGTGCAGATCATGTTCTAGAGGCTCAGACGCGACCTCATCTCTAGCCCTGACAGGTGATTCGATCTAAGGGTGAGCACTACATATTCAAGCTGCTATGGATCTTCGTATTGATTCTTGTCCCTCTTTCGATCAACGAGACTCTACTTTGTTTTATTAGATTTTGGATATCTTAGACATCTTTTTGGCTTAGAGTTCTTGTACAATGACTTTCGATTCTTGGGGAATGTAATAGATATTTGAATATTTTTACACTTACTTTTGTTAGTTTTTGACAGTTTCTCATTATTAAAGAATTTGTTTTGTTATTATATTATCTAAAAATGGCTAACTAACTGGGTTAAATTTCGAGTTAGATGGTTCTCCCACCGGAGGATTATTGTGGGTGCCACTCACGGTTGGGTTGTGATAGTTGTATTCCACCTTCAACTTCTTTCGTTCAATTCTATTTTTTTCCATTATATTAAGGAGGTTGTTCAAAACAACTTGCATATAATTTTTGTCAATACTAGATTTTAACCTACTAGATGAACCACACTTCCTTGCCACTTTTTCAAAGCAAGATTTTGCTTCTGAAAGTTGTTTCAATTTTTTCTTCAGATCAGACCGCTTCTTGCTGGTTGAACTTGCACTTTCTTGAGACATAATGATATTCCAAGAAAATAATTTACTTATTTTTCAATAACACAAATTTCTTTTTAACTTGTCAGTTTAGTGTTTCTATACTAGGATATTTTACTTATTTATAATAAAAATCTCCCACCAAGCGACTCAAAATAATAAATATACTAATTAATCCAAGGTGATGGTCTAATAGAAAGACATGTTGTTTCATTTTACTTACCAACATGCCTTTTTAGAAAAAATAAGTTGAGAAAATTAAATAAACGTTGAAAGTCAAAAAGGTAGATGGCGGCTTTACCCGGAAGTCTGAATTATATGGTAGAGAATGTTGTAATAATAATTGGACCATGAGAGACTCTTTTAAGTATTGCAAAAGAAAGGGGCCGCTGATAGAGCTGGGCGGGGAGGCGATACTTGTTATCAGGTCAGATAGAGGCCTGGCCCATAAGCTGGCCCACTTAAAACCTATTACTTAATAAAGATTTGTTACGCGTGATATGCTGACGACTTACTAATGGGAATCGTTGGTATTCTATTATCAAAAAAACTTCTAAGTTTTACAATTAAAAATGGATGAAATAGACTCTCAATCACTACTGACTGAGTTTAGGCATCAACGCTACCCTATCTTAAGTCAGTATGGTCTAAACCAACTAAAAAAGAATTAAATATATCAATTTCAAATTATTTTTCAAAATTGGACTCGATAATGAGTGACTGAGTGTGTCTTTCAACCATATCCCAAACTCGGTCATTACATTCTGAAAAACAAATTAATTAATCCATATTATTAAGTATATTGATTTATATTTACAATATAAAAGAATTTAATATCTATAATTAATAAATATTAAATCAAAAATATTGATTTATTCATTTCAATTTTAAAAAAAAATGAACTGTAAAAAAGAAAGAATTTATTACAATAATTATTAAGAAATGACCTCAAACATTGTTCACTGACGTTATAAGTAAATAATAATTTTTTTTCGAGCATATGGATCTGAATAAAGTGAAAAAATATTTTAAACAGTTCTTAACCAAACATAAAATAAAATAGACTATCAGTCATTCTTGATTGAGTGCAATGCTCAAATTTACCCTACTCTGAATCTATATAGACTGAAATCTATTTTATAAAATATAAAAATCTATTCCAATAATTATTAATAAATAATCTCGGATATTTTTCACTGACGTTATAAGTAAATAATAATGTTTGTACAGGCTTATCGATGTGAATAAACCAAAAAATATTTTAAAAAGATTTTAATTAAAAATAGAATAAATAGACCATCAGTTGCTCAAATTTACCCTGCTCTCAGTCTACATATATTGAAACCTATTTTGAAAATAATTACTCTAGTTTCTAAAATTTTAATTTGTCAATTCCATTTAAAAATAAAGAAAGGGGCAGCCCGGTGCACTAAAGCTCCCGCTATGCGCGGGGTCCGGGGAAGGGCCGGACCATAAGGGTCAATTCCATTTAAAAATATATTTTATAATTAAAAATAGAAGAAATAGACCCTCAACCATTATTGACTGCGAGTTTAACACATCAACACTCTTGCTTAAGTCATTTACGTTCGAAAAATAAAAAAAAATCAATAAACACAATTAAAATAGGAACAAAATAGACTATCAGTCATAATACACTGGTTCTTTTACAAAATATTACACTTGACTCAATGATATATACCCGATTCAAAAAAAATTGTCTTACATAAAAAAATAGACAAAAACATACAACCTAAAAACAGTACTATAAATCAAATGGACACATATTATTTTCATTCTTCCCATTGTCATCATACCCATCTTCATCCGGAGTTCAATAACTAGTTTCCTTCTTCCACTTAAATTGTTGTCAAAGATTTACATCTAGATCTATCCGCTATTCATTTATCTCATCTGCGTTGAATTTATCAATTGAGCCATCTTACATTATCAGCGAAATGAATTTAAACATATAAACACCACTGTTAACGTTGCATAACAAAACAGTGAAACTATTAAGAAAAAGAAAAAAGAATCAGAAATTTCAATCAAAACACAGATCACTTACCAGTCCGGAGTCCGGCTGTTTTGGCACATTATCCTTTCACACACACAACATAAAAAGATTCCACATTCTCATGATAGGTTCTATGGTCAGCAATGAAACTAAATACTGCCAACATGTTTGGAAGTATCACTCCATATTTATTAGCAATAGTCATTGATCTAGTGCCATTGTCCTTATCAAAAAATGAGTCATATAGATCAATGACCTTTTTGGTAATATCCAACACACCCAGAATATAATAAGTTTATTTTGAATCTTTATTGGCTTTCGAAAAATGCATCAGTAGAAATACTGTGTCCAGGTATGACCATGTAATCAAAGCAAGGACCTGATGCCCTTTAAGATAGTTTTCCGTTTGATGACCAATATCAACCAGATCATACCAACTAAATTTGGGCTCCTTGAATATTCCGCTAACTTTTTCAACATACCCATAAAAGGACATATCAATTGTCGTGCACTTTATCTTTGAGGAGAAATATGCAAAATGGTAGCAGAATTTCTTCTTAAGGTAATAACGGCACGTATCAATATGCTGCAAAAAAACATAAAATAAATTTATCAGATAAAAATAAAGCACATTGTTATTTAAAAAAAGAACAAAAAGTAATAAAAAAGAAAAAAAACATACATCATCTGAAAGATCCGATTAAGGATCTGGAAGTTCCTGAAAGAAGTTCTTCTCATGAAGAACACCACCAACCCTGACCGTTGTATCGAAGAACTTGCAAGATATTTGTTAAATGGCTTCTTCAGTGATGGATCCTAATAAAGGAAACAATGTCTGAAAAGATAAACATCTATCACTAAGAAGATATGTGGCAGCCTGGATAGGAGTAGCTCACCCTTTGTCACGATCCGATTTCTCAGGTCATGATGGCACCTACAACCCCCCAGTAGGTGAACCAATTCCCATAGCCCAGAACGATTACTAATGGGCTACTCCTTAAGCAAACTCGCACAATAAGCAGAAATAAGTGGAAGCGGATATAAAACCATAATGCGGAAGGAAAAACACCCTGAATATATACATAAGGAAACTAAAACAACCCACGACCTGGTATCGATAGTACAAGAGCCTCTAATAAAATACAAAGTGTTAGAGATAAAAAAAAATAGAATATACAACTGTCTCCGAATAAAAAAAGTGTAGCAGTGCCAAAAGATGAGATATGGTCAAGCTCCGGTCATTAAGATCTCACCCTAGTCTCGAATATCCAAAAGTTGCACGAGTATCCACGCGATCAACAACAAAAGCTCACACTAGGATCTGCACCAGAAAGATTTAAAAGTGTAGTATGAGCACCAATTGCAAAGCAACGGGTACCCAGCAGGCATCATAGGCCGACTGAGCGCATATAAGATATAAAGGCAGTAAATAGCAGAACAAAAGAAGGTAGTCATAGAAGCAAACAGAGAATAGTACACAGAAGCTAGCATAGATAGAATACAAGGATAAAACAACCAAACTAAGCTAGCCACGAGTGATATATATATATATCACAGAACACAGGTGAAGAAAAGAAAAATAGACCTGGAGTCCTTGCAACAACAATATATATAAGGAGAAGGTTTAAAAAGAAGGGCGGTATACCGGTAACCTTAATAAAAGAGAAGGAAGAAAAGCAAGTAAACAAACTCATGCTCGAAACCATACAATTAATGAAATAATGCTAATAACAACACCATTCTAAAGATAAGAATAATTGGAAGAAACCTCACAAGTACAACCCTAGGATAAAAAAAACTACACCACAATTAACTAGGGCCACTAATCAGAGCCATAACGAGATAGAACCCGCTAACCCATCAATGATCAAGTCCAAATAACCAGAACCACAACCAAATAGAATTCACTGATCCACTAATAATCTGAAGCCTCTAAGAAGTACTACACTAAGATAGCAGTAATATAATTTACCTACAGTCCCAACGGGCGTCCATACACTTGAGAACACATACAAGTGAAAACAAACCCTCCGGTATCCCGTACTACCAGAGCGTACATGGAGATCCTCTACCACAAACAAAATGCAAAATCTTAAAGTATAGCTGCCCGGAGTGTATCCGGGTCTAAACTAGTGATCAGAATCTCAAAATAACTCCCCGGAGTGTATCCAGGTCTAAATCAGTGAATCAAGTCTCAAAAACACCAATAAGGGTGTCGGGGCATAGTCGGGTCTAAATCTGAAGTAAAACAATTCTAGCGCTCAGGTCGACCGAGTCTAGAATCATCTCGAATCAATAGTAAAACATGTCTAGCACTATGGCTTAGCCGACTCTAGTATAAGTGTGAAAACCGATGACTAAATCATCATTTTAACTCTTTTATTACAAGAAGAGCCATAAAATTAGTTCCAAATCCCTTTTATAATTATTAATACTTAAAATGGGCCTTCGGGCCATGCAAAGTTTAGAAAATTGGTTATAATAGGCCCGTAACCAAATTAGTAGTAAAATAACGCAGAAAATCCTTTACATGAATGATATGATCGCAAACAAACACTAGCCCAACGACTCACAATCAACCTAATGGCCCTGCACAAGCACAATGAACTCTACAACATATATATCAAGCCTAAGATCACAACTCAATGTTCGGGACTCGTGGACATTCCAAATAATCCACCATCTATGGTCCAGAGGCATATACATAGGCCACATGAGGACATAAGGGTAATATTACAAAACTACATTGAGTACTACAATCAATGTAAGAAATAATACGGACAGAAGAGATGGAAATGGTCTGGGGTGCCAACCTAGAATACCCAACCCAAGGATTCTAATTAATACAGTTATAGCCTATATACGCAGAGTCTAAGGTAGGGAAGACCGTAACCTACCTATCGTCTAATGACAAGCTGCAGGAACGATGTCGTCCAAGCTCAAGTTGCTCTGAGAATCCCCAAATAGCGAACAAACTATTAATAACATATTCTATACAACAATAAGAAGCTAACGGTACCCATATTGCTAAAAGTTTAGCCTAGTCAAAATCGAGGTCAAAAGCGGGCCCGTAGGTTTCATAACCTAAAACCAAAATTGAAAAGCACAATAATGTTCCCAACATTCTCAAGAGAGCATGCTCAAAATTTGAGAAGAATTGGACCATTGGAAGGGCTCCAAAATAGACCACAAAAACAAGAATTAAAGAGGGAATTTAAAGGAAAGGTAACGGAAATTAATGAAGAAATCTTACCAAAAGAAGTCGAGGAATCGATCACGGACCAAGAATTATCCACCCCTAATGACCTGGAATCAGCCCTCAAGAATTTGGAGCTTAGAAGCTCAAGAAAATGGCTAAAAATCACTTTGGAGAAGTTAGGAAATGAAATGGGGAAGAAGGGATTTATAGGGGTTTCCAGCGCTGCCTGGGGGCATGCGGCCAGGCGTACGCGGCCGGCATAGGCGCACACAGCCTTGGCGCACGTGGTCGGGCACAGGCGCACGTGACCCAGGCACTGTGCAAGCACATGCAAGGGGGAAGGGGGTCGGCTGGCACTGATGTGCGTGTGAGGTTATGCCCATCCATGGGCGACGACCATACTGGTGCCATGACAGCAACCAGTAGCCAATAACCAAGGCAACACATGAATTTTCTCGGATGGACCCCTGGGACAAATTTGAGGTCCCGCGAACACAAATGAACTGAGCTATTCAACTAAAAATGGCATTCCGACCACAACCAAATCAATGCACATCCTAACAGAGGTCTATTTAATGAAAAGTAGGCCCCACGCCCAAAACCAACTTTAAGCCAACTTTTCGAAAATAGAACTCATTGGCCCAATGCGAGTCCGAAAGCCTTGGGAACAAAACCAATGGTCCCTCTAGCCCAAAATTGGCATTTCGGAGCTAACAACGCTGATGGAATTTCCATTCGAGGTCGTCTTCTCTGAATGTTGACCAAAGTCAACCTTATAAGCCCAACTGACCTGAAAGTATAGAAAGAGAGAGAATTCCAAATCAAAAGCTTTCGGACCCCAACCAAAGGCCCAAATAGACCAAAGTCCATGCTTTGGAGCTAACAAAATTGTCAAAATTTGATTCCGGGTACGTTTACCAAGAATATTGACCAAAATTAACAATTTCCTAAGTTAAGGCTCTAAAACATAGAAATGGCCATAAAGACCAAATGAATGGTCAGGGCACCCAACTATGAGTCCCAGCAAGCCATAAATGACTTAGGGCCACTACAGGCAAGCTCTAACAGTACAAAGAAGGCGAAAATGCATGAATGACCAGAATGATCATTACATTATCCACTACTAAAAAAGTCAAGAAAAGGAAACACCGGAGACTCAAACAAAGACGGATACTAAGCCTGAACCACTTTCCAAAAATTCAGGTATCCTCCTCAAATGGATGGTACCCAATGGAGCTAAACCAAGGAAATGCCACCAAACCTTAACTCCTTGCTAGCCAAGCTAGACTCTAACCTTTAACTCTAAAAACTCCAAAGGTCTAGCAACTGAACTGAACCTTAAGAAACTCAACTGGAATGCACAGACACCACACCGAAACTAAGGGAACCAAGATGATCAACACACGAAACTCAAAACCTTGATACCACAACCAGGTCCACCCAGAAAACTACCAACCAAACCTCTAACTCATGAATCCATAGACCCGCAAAACCCTTTTATCTAACCTGAATCCCTTGCACCGCAACCATGAAGCTTCACACAAGTTGAACACCACCCTCGAAACATCAATCAACCCACTGGAAACCTATAGTTCCTTCTTTACTCAACCTCAAACGAAGTCACCTTCAGACTCAAACTCTATCTAAGCCAAGCCATAGTCTACTAGTCTCTGACACTTAACATACCAGCCCATAGCATATCCTCGAAAATTGGAGTAACTTGCCCCAATTGACCATTACCCAATGGACGGATACCTTTGTTAAGATCAATCTCGATACCTGAACCCAACTGAACCAACCATCAGAGCTCAACTACAATTTGCACACTAGGGTCGGGAATGACATGGATGAACACCCTATGTCAAAGGAAATTCTCCAAATTGTAGAACAAAGACAAACTCGCTGAACCATGCTAAGTTTGAATCGGTGAGAGTGAATGAACTAGGGTAACCTGCTCAAAAAGACCCAAATAAAACCCAACCTCTACAAGGACTGCAGTAAGACTACCACGAAGTTCGTATCCATTAACTAAGCTCCAAACTCTTGAAATACCATTGTTTCTCCAAATACTCGAACACCATTTGGATTTAAGAACACCTTACTAGCCTCACCTCATAAAGAAATCCACCATACTATGAATATCAAGTCAAACCACCCTATAGGAAAAGGAAAAGATGCCTGAAGTCCAAGGTCGCCACCTAGCTATTGAAAACCTCTATAATCTTTCAACTCACCCTCTACCTCAAAACACCCGCTCTATTGTACCGATACATAAACCACCATCTCTGAAACCATTCAACATACCATAACTCCTGGACCATATTAGCAGAGCTTAACCAACGCTAGAATCCTATTCAACAGACAACCTCAAAGAATCAACTAAGTCAAGCCTCCAACTCTCATAACACCAAGGAGGCCATCGATGTCAAAGTACCATTAGAATCCAAAGTAGCCCTGTTGGCCTCAATCCACAAAACCTGATCACATATAATCATACAACCACTGATTCTTAAATTGATGCCGTTGAATCTGTCCAACCAAGGTAGAATGGACCTCAACATTGGCAAGAACACTACTGGGATCTGGAAAGTCAACCCTAACCAAATGGTTAGCTAAAGACTGGATGTCCAAGGCCAACAACCACTCCAAAAATGAAATAGAGAAGCTAAGTTGTCCGCACTTACTGCCTTCCTGCTCAAAGATGCCGCACCCAAAGAGAACCTTCACGAACCATCTGAAGTAACCTGCTAGCCCACAATTCTAAAACCCAAATCCAATTAATGATCAATGCCTCTGTTGAACCCCTGAGTAGACTCATACACAACCGATGAACATCATAAGAACTGGAGCCACTAGGCTCTAAATATAATTTTCCCAAATTCAAAGATTCTACTAAGACCAGGGTCATCCATAGAATATAGAAAGAGACTATAGATGATGTAACAAACCCCTAAAGGGAGTACTGGAAAAACCTACCACCTCGATCTCTACTGGAAGGAAACCTGAGCTCAAATTTGTATAAGGGAAATTCCACTACTCTCTATAGTCGATCAAATCAAGTCATCAATACACAAACCAAAGCATACCCTCAGTCATCACCTCAGTCATCTACTAGTATTCCATGCATAAAACCAAGGAGTCATCTCCCGCATTTTTGAAACCAAATAAAACCCTTTCCAAAGATACCCTAAACCTGAAAAACTCTTTCTCAGAAGATCCTGGAGATGTCCCCTTAGCTTCTACATCTCTACTGGCGACACTTCATACAATGGTAAAAGAATAGGTCGAATGCTCAACTCAACCATAATGCTACGGTTAAACTCAACCCAACTGGAACTGGGGAAAACAATGGAGACAACTCAATAAACCTGCCAACCTCCCAAACCAATCAAATAAAGAGGGTTAATTCTAACCTCTGAGAAAAGCAAAACTATCTAGTACCCACTCGCATAACCAACACTATTCTCATTTTGACAAAGCAACCTTCCCCTGTATGCAACTATCGATACCACGCCACATAAACAGAATATCTCCTAGAAAATACTAGATAACAGCCTAGGGAACAACCATCCAAGACCTCCAGAAATTGAGATACTCTAACCAACTCTAAAACCTCTGTGAAAATCAAAAATAAAACTAACAAGACCTACCCATGATTCATAACCCCGTGTAGTCACCTCCAAAAGATAACACACCCCATCTACTACTAAAAGGAATCAAGCTACCGAGAAAATACAAGCATAACTACTACAAACTCAAATAGTAATACAACCAAACAAGAAACATGTAAGAATATATGCAAATACACGAAAGAAAAAGGTAGATCCGCAAGGCAACCAATGCCAGCACTAGCTGATGGTAACTAAAGTCGTACCTCTCGCGATGATATCTGGAACCTCCAGCTCTGGCCTACCAAGAGGTCCATCAGACTTTCGGTGCCTATTATTTGACTGAGTAGTCAATATTGAAGGCTGGACCATCCCTTATCGGGGATAATTTCTTGAAAAGTGACCAATCACTCCACAACTACAGCAACCCAAGGAAGCCCTGCTATGACACACAGTGCATGTCAACTCTAGATAAATACCTGAACTGCCTGGCTGAAAGCCATCTCTAACCATCTCAGAACCACCTCTCACTTCCTGGGGACTACCCCTACTACCCTGCAAAATACTTCTTGTTGGTGGAACTAGAGCCCTGGGATATAAAACATGTTGACCTTGTATCACACCTCGAGGCTAGCCCCTAAATGTAACACGGGACCTAGGATCACAAGTGACCCCAAGCTAACCCTGAATCTGGCATATCACAAGCATACTGAAATAATTCTAAAAAATGGAAGCATAACTGAATATAGCTTCTAATATAAAAAGAATTCAACTGAAAATATCTTAACAAATAACTATCTAAAAGGCAGAACAACCCAAATCAACTGAGTCTGACTCTATGTCTGAAAGCCTCTAATGCTGATGAGTTGTTGGGACAAACCCCCATCTAACTCCAAATACTGAAAATAAGGACAAACTGTCTAACTAAAAAAGCATGTAAAAGATATGTCCTCGGATAATGAGGACTCACCACTGACTGCTACTGAGGTGGCACCGGTAGGCACTAATCACGCGGCTGAAACTGAGAACCTAAACTTGCATCATGATAGGATGCAGCACATAGAGTATGCCTCAGTACTTTAAATGTACTGAGCATGAGGGATATGCAAGGCTAACTAAAATATAAATATGCTAAAATACTAAAACGCTATAAACTGAACTAAACTGCAGTACATAGGCCCAAAATATAATCATGCATAAATAGTTGAAATGCAAGAGTAATCTGGAAACATGCTGAAAGCTGAAAGTAAACATAACTGAGGTTCTAATGAACATTACTGGAACTAACACTATGGGAGAGTCTATTAACCGACATAAACAACGTGAGCTAAACATAGAGTCCGATGTATACGCCCCATCGAGAGGACCCAATACACCTTCTTAGGGTATAAAGGCATGACTGATGTGATCACTATTTCTGAGTCCCAATTGAGGAACTAAATGACCTACTGTGGCACGTAGTTCTGGGAATTTAAGGGTATGATGAACCCTAGTCCAACGCGGTGCTAAACACTACTCCCAAACTGAAGACTAATAGCTCATTAAAACTAAAGTCCTAAATTTTCTGAGACAGAACTAAAATGGTCTGAAATCACTAATATTTGAATTACTGTAGTATACTGAAAACTAACTAAATTCTGATTTCTTTTAAAGCTCATACTGAAAATCTAGGTTGAATTTTGAAGGAAGCAAACACCTTGGAAATCCTACAATTTAGGGCAAATTTCGTGATTCCTCAAAACCTTGTAAAAATCCATGTAGTTGTTATAAGCAATATATATCATTAAAACAAGATGAAAATCACGTATAATTCAAGAAGATGGATTTCAGTAGCAATCTACTAAAATGGGTAAGAACCTTAGTTTCAAAACCATGAAAGTTACTGTAAAAGCTTGAGATTTTTGGGCATAAGGGCGGACTAAGCCCTCACTGAATACTCACATACCTGGTAGAAGGAGATTCTTCAAGAAAATCTTAAGTTGAATCTTGGAGGAGAAAACCCTAGGTCTAAAACTTGGGAGAAGAACTCTCTTTTCTAACTTGAGAGGAGGAATAAGGAGAACTAGTGTGTTTTGGAGGATTAGACTTAATAAAATAAGCCTAAAACTATTTATAGTCAGAGCAAATTTAAAAATAAAAGGTCTAAAATACCCCTGAGAAACTAACTTAAAAACTGCTAGAAAATTCGCGACCAGGTTCCACAGATGGATTCCACGGCTAGTGGAAACTTCCACGGCTCGTGGAACCCTATTGTGGGTCCTGTGTCAGGAAATCTGAGCTATGGGAATGGGTTCCACGAGTGTGGTTCATGACTCATGAAAACATCCATGGGTCGTGGATCCCATTCGTGGATCCTGGGAGTCATCTGCAGGAAAGGTTTCACGGATGGTATTTATGGTCCGTGAAAACTTCTATGGACCGCGATCTTGAGTTGTTATCCAAACATCAGAGGATCAGGCCTATGATATTAGTTCCACGAGTTTAGTCCATGACTCGTGGACTATTCGACGGCTCGTGTATATGACCTGTGGAATAACTGACAGTTGGAAAAATTAATTTCTTCTGGTTTTCTGAGCTAAGTCTGGGCTTAGAAGTTCTGGGGTGTTACACCCTCCGGAAGGTGTGATCGTAGGACAATTCCTGGCAAAGTGCCCATACTCACCGCAGTGGAAACAACCTCTACCAGATAAAGTATGACGTGAAGATCTTATTGAGCCTAACTTGCCACCACGACTTACACACCCTAAATGCAAACCTCGGGAACCCTGAAATATACCATGTCCACTCTGCTCAACACACTCTGCACAACCACCCTTTCAAACCTGTGGATCCACCAAAACTAGCTTGCAATTTAGAAAGCAATAAAACCGATCTCTAGCAGAGAATCCCCTACCTCGAGTCTAAGAACCATGAAAACTGCCCTGATAGCAACGCTTCTTACCACTACCTCTATAAGCCTCACAACATAACCCCTCTATAGCGCAAGCATTATCAACTACCTAAAGAAAGGTAGTCCCAACTATAACCAAGTGTTCTATCGCCAAACGGACCGGTGAAATCAATCCTCCAACAAAAACCTGAACTCTCTCAAACTCTGTAGGCACAGTCCTAGCAGTGCACCTAATCACCTCGTGATACCTTGCCTCATACTCTAATACCGACATACAACCCTGTTGAAGTCCTGGAACCTCAAACCTAACTATAGAACCGCTAGAAGAAACAGGTACTGCCCCTACCTAGAGTACTGATACACCTTTTAAAAGACTCAGATTCCTAGACACGGTGTCCTGAAGAACTTGGATAGCCATAAATCCTACTGGAGGCAGGGCTAGCCCCAAACCTCCTAACTGATATGGTAGGCTCTCACTCTGAAATCCTGGCGCTGGAGGAAACACTGAAGCAATAGCCACAGAAGCCTCATCGTCACCCGCTATCGTACTCGTCCTAGGCATCTGAGAAGGAATGGAACAAATGAAGTTTAGTAGTCGATGGATTCAGGAACGCATGATAGGGAGCCATGAATAGGTAACTTTTCCAAATAAATCCATGTAGCCTCTTACTGATAGGATATGGACGTCATTGTACCAATCCGCGAGGCTCTACTTAGACACTTGCCCTAGTGCCAACGATACTGGTGAACTTAGAGCTCTGATACCAAGCTGTCACGACCCAATTTCTTAGGTCATGATGGCACCTACAGCCCCCCAGTAAGCGAACCAATTCTCGTAGCCTGGAATAGTTAGTAATGGGCTACTCCCTAAATGAACACGCATAATAAGCAGAAATAAGCAGAAGCAGATATAAAACCACAACATAGAAGGGAAAACAACCGGAATATATACATAAAGAAACTAAACCAACCCACAACCTGGTATCGATAGTACAACAGCCTCTAATAAAATACAGAGTGTTAGAGATAACAAAATAGAATATACAACAGTCTCCGAATAAACAAAGAGTAGCAGTGCCAAAAGATGAAATATGGTCAAGCTCCGATAGTCAAAATCTCATCCTAATCTCGACTATCCAAAAGCTACACGAGTATCCACGCGATCAATAGCAAAATCTCACACTAGGATCTGCACCAGAAAGATGCAAAAGTGTAGTATGAGCACCAATTGCAAAGCAACGGGTACCCAGTAGGCATCATAAGCCGACTAAGTGCATATAAGATATAAAAGCAGTAAATAACAGAATAAAAGAACGTAGTAACAGAAGCAAATAGAGAATAGTATATGAAAGCTAGCACAGATAGAATACATGGATAAAACAACAAAACTAAGCTAACCATAAGGGATATATATATATATATATATATAAATATATATATATATATATATATATATATTACAGAACACATGTGAAGGAAAGAAAAATTCACGTGGGGTCCTTGCAACAACAATATATATAAGGAGAGGGTTTAAGAAGAAGGGCGGTATACCGGTAACCTCAAAAAAATATAGGGAAGAAAAGAAAGTGAACAAACTAATTCTCAAAACCATACAATTAATGAAATCAGGCTAATAACACCACTCTAAATATAAGAATAATCGGAAGAAACCTCACAAGTACAACCCTAGGATAAAACAAACTACACCACAAATAACCGGGGGCCACTAATCAGAGCCACAATGAGATAGAACCTGCTAACCCATCAATGATCAAGTCCAAATAACCAGAACCACAACCAGATAGAATCCACTAATCCACCAATAATCTGAAGCCTCTAACAAGTACTACACTAAGATAGCAGTAATATAATCTACCTACAGTTCCAATAGGTGCCCATACACCCAAGGAACATATACAAGTGAAAACAAACCCTCTGGCATCCCATACTACTGGAGCGTACACTGAGCAAACAACAAAAAAGGGTGGATTCAAATACAATATGCCTGATGTGATATGATATGATGGAATCGGTATGATAGTAACCCTGTATGTACCTCCTCCAACGCCTATAGGCCTAGTAGGTAGGATCCATGGAAGGACTTCCCCGCATACCTCAACTGCACCGTATACCCCTCCTCTAGCAAACTCAGCATGTAGCCTCTGGTTCAGATCAACAAGGTCCACGAACATTCTCGACTATATATAAAACGCAAAATCTCAAAGTATAACTGGCTGGAGTGTATCCGAGTCTAAACCAATGATCAGAATCTCAAAATAATTGCTCAGAGTGTATCCAAGTCTAAATCAGTGAATCATGTCTCAAAAACCCCAATAAGGGTGCCAGGGCATAACCAAGTATAAATCTGAAGTAAAACAAGTCTAGCACTTGGGTCGACCGAGGCTAGTATCATATCGAATAAGTAGTAAAACATGGCTAGCACTACGGCTTAGACGAGTCTAGTATAAGTGTTAAAATCGGGGACAAAATCATCATTTTAACTCTTTTACTCCAAAAAGATCCATAAAATCAGTTCCAAATCCCTTTTATAATTATTTATACTGAAAATAGGCCCTCGGGCCATGTAAATTTTAGAAAACTGATTATAGTAGGCCTATAGCCAAAGTAGTATTAAAATAATGCAGAAATCCATTACATGAATGATATGATTGCAAACAAACAATAGCCCAATGGCTCACAATCAACCTAACAGCCCTGCACAGGCAAAAACAACTGTACAACATAGATATCCAGCCTAAGATCACAACTCGATGTCTGGAACTCACAGACATTCCCAAATAACCTAATATCTATGGTCCAGAAAAGTATACATAGTCCACACGGGGCTACAAGGGTAATATTACAACACTACATCAAGTACTACAACCAACGTAAGAAATAATACGGACAAAAGAGATGGACAAGGTCTGGCGTGCCAAGCTGGAATACCCAACACAAGGATGCTAATTAATATAGTTATAGCCTATATACGTAGAGCCTAAGGTAGGGAAGACCGTAACCTACCTGCCATCTGATGACAAGCTGTTGGAACGATATCTTCCAAGCTCGAACTGCTTCGAAAAACCCTGAATTATGAACAAACTAACAATAACATATTCTATGCGTTAATACGAAGCTAACGGTACCCATATTGCCAAAAGTTTAGCCGGGTCGAAATCCAGGTCAAAAGCAGGCCTGTGGGCCTCACAATCCAAAATCGAAAATGAAAAGCACAACAATGTTCCCAACATTCCCAGGTGTGCATGCTCAAAATTTGAGCAGAATTGGACCATCGGAAGGGCTCCAAAACATCCCACAAAAACTAGAATTAAAGAGGGAATTCAAAGGAAAGATAAAGGAAATAACGAAGAAATCTTACCAAAAGAAGCCGAGGAATCTATTACGGACCAAGAATTATCCACCCCTAATGAACTAGAATCAGCCCTCAAGAATTTGCAGCTTAGAAGCCCAAGAAAATGGCTAAAAATCATTTTGGAGAAGTTAGGAAATGAAATGGGGAAGAAGGGATTTATAGGGGCAGCAAGCGCTACCTGGGCGCACGCGGCCCAAGTGCATGCGGCCCAGGCGCATGCAAGCGCAGGCAAGGGGGAAGGGGGTCGGTTGGAACTGCTGTGTACATGCAGCCATGCCCATACATGGGCGACATCCATGCTGGTTCAATGACATCAACCAACAGTCAACAGCCAAGGCAACACATGAATTTTCTCAAATGGACACCCGGGAACACATCCAGGGTCCTGCAAACACAAATGATTACATCTATTAAACTAGAAATGACATTCCATACCCAACAGAATCGATGAAAATCCAAACAGAGGTTGATTTAAAAAAAAGTAAGTCCCGCGCCCAAAAACAAACTTTAGGCCAGATTTTCCAAAATAAAACTTCATGGCCCAAAGCGAGTCTAGAAGCCTCGAGACCCAAACCAATGGTCTCTCTAGCCTAAAATCAACATTCCAGAGCTAACAGTGATGATGGAATTTCCATCTAAGGCTGTCTTCTCTGAATATTGACCAAAATCAAGCTTACAAGACTAACTGGCATGAAAGCACATAGAGAGAGAGAATTCCAAACCGAAAGCTCTTGGACACCGACCAAAGACCTAAATAGACCAAAGTCTATGCTTCGGAGCTAACAGAACTATCAAAATTTTATTCCGAGTATGTTTACTAAGAATATTGACCAAAGTCAATGATTTCATAAGTTAAGGCTCTAAAACAGGAAAACAACCATAAAGACCAAATGAATGGCCAGGGCACCAAACTACCGGTCACAGCAAGCCATAACTGACTTGGTGCCCCTACAGGAAAGATCTAATAGTACAAAGAAGGCAAAAATGTGTGAATGACTGATAACGCTCAAATGACACTTTCCATTACGGAGGTGACAGTGATTGTTAAGCAAAACAAATTTTGTATTACCCGATGGAAGACAGGGTCGATCCCACAGGGAATTATAACTTAGCCAATGAGATTATAGAAAGGACCTCACAATGATAGTAGATTGTTCAAAAAACAAATAATGTAAAAAAGGGGGAAATTGGGAATCTATCACAATTCAATTCCAAACCAAACAATAAAGTAAATGCAAGGTGTAAACAAGAGAGAGGACGACTAGGGATGTGCTTTTGATAGGACTCAAACTCAGGTCTAGGTACTTGCTCAAATGCATAAATTCTCACTAAATAACATAGGTAGCATTGGTTTTAGTCATGAATGTTAATCTTTCAATCTCACAATCATTTATCCAATTTTATTTGTTCAAGCACCATTGTTTAGGCATAAACCAACAAATATAGGCTTAGGGAGGTCACATTATCTCTAGCTTAGACCCTTAAATGGGTGTTTCCGATGAATTGAGCTATTTCTAGCTTCAATCTAAGTGGAATCCCAAGTACCCACTAGCAATTTCACATCCGAAATTATGAACCCCTCTCTCAAGCAAGAACATAATCAAGTAAATTAAATCAATATTTGCAACCACCAATTTTAGAGTTAAAATATGGTGAAATCACTAGACCCATGTCATATTAGCAATTATAAACACAAATAAGCAAGACACATACCCTTTTTATCAAGTACCCATCATTAACACATCTCTAGAAATGGAGACTTTGACACTCATGCTAAAGGAAGAAGAAAATATACCCATAGGAAAATTCGAATTCTTTTTTCATTAATTGTAGCAAGAATCAAATATCCAAGCTCAAATTACAAGTCCAACGTTGAATATTAAGAGAATTGAGTGAAACCCTCTATCTTTCCTTGGGAGGAAACTTCTTCCAAAACTGAAAACTATCCAAAACTATGAAAAACTATGCCCAAATTGGGTTTTAGAATTTTCGCAATTCATCATATAAAAGTGGACAAAATTGCCCCTCAAGAGTTGTGTGCCGCAATGGGCGGTTTGTATGTCACGATGTGCGCATCACATAGCTCTGCACAAGAGAACCAGTGACTTTGGCCGATCATCAGTCGTCATGCAAAGCAGGGTGTGGTTCGCACCAGACCTTGTGTGTGTCGTACAACGACCACACCCCTTAACAAATGCTTCTCTTTTCTTCTGAGCTTCATGCGGAAAGAGGTGCGGACCATACCAAGGGTTGTGTGTGTCGCATGGTGGCTGAACCTCTCAGCAGAATCTTCATCTCACTTGATCACTTCACACTTCAACTCCTTTTGAGCTCTTTTGGGTCCAATTCCTTGTTTTCTATCTTTGACCAAGAGTACCTGCATTCATATCAATAAAGGCCATAAGAACCTTTAAATCTCATCAAAACATAGAAATAATTCATGACTAAAGGCTTAATAAGTTGATAGATTACTGACTTATCAAACCCCCAAACTTGAGCTATTTCTTATCCTCAAGCAAGATACTCATAAGGTAAGGAATGAATTATGCTCTAAAACTCAATCAAGGCACAAAAGATTAGTCTATTATAAAAACTAAGAAAAATAATAAACAAAAAGACTCAACTACAATGCTCATCTCACTTTGAACCACCACATTATCAAGGCAATTGATCATTTCAAAACCTTTTCAAAAGGACTTAATTTATCATTCAAAATCAAGGGAATTTTTCATTCAAAACAAGATATAAAGATTCTCAAGTAATTGGCATGGACCATCAAGGTTTGCCTTGAGATTCTTCATACAACTTGTCTCATTCATTCCTCTTAATTGAAATAGAAACTTCATATTTCAATTTAAGTGCGTGATTTCACTCACCACAAGAGAGAATCCCACTCTCAATCATGCAATTCACAATACAAGGGATTAGAAGAGAACTGAAAAGACTCTCACTCTCTCAAGGAAGTTTGAGTGCACACATGTCGAACCATAGGCTTGCCCTTCATGTAAACCACCACCAATGTAGAGTAGCCAAGCTCGAAATCACTAAGGACTTGCGGTTTATGATGTTGGCTAGGACTAAGGTGGGGATTGCATTTGTCTCAAGTGACTAAACCTCCCTAATGCTCTTTCTTATAATTTTGGACACCGCTCACATTTTTGAACTTTGACTTCACCTTATTTCTCCCTCACACAACCCAAGATTTTGCCTTTCAATCTTGATCATTCAACCTCCTTGTAACACCTTTACTTGGTAGCACCAATTCTTTTTTTTCATTTTGCTCATTGGATAGAACTTTTGGAGCAATTTTCAATTCAACATAAGGTGCTACCTTGCACTTAAAGTGCATTCCTTTTCTTATCCACATTAAGCACATACACTCCCAAGCTTAGGCTTTTGCCTATGTTGTCATTTCATTTCCCCCCCAAACTTAGGATTTTAGCTTACGTTTCACTTTCAAGCAATTAGGGAGGATGGGTTTCAAGATAGAGGTTCCAAAAAAGGTCAAGGTGTCAAACAAGATGACAAAGAATAGTCACAATATCAAAAGGGATTTACAAGGATTGATGTCAACGGAAGTCATTTGGGTGAAGTGGTTATTCAAAAATGGCCTAAGATCATCTTTCAAGCTCGGTCACATCTAGAATTTTGCATGAAATTACATTCGGAGCAAGTTCTAGATGACAGGTATGCACAAGAATCAAGGTATAGCCTCACCACACACGACATCACCTCATAAGAACTTTCAACATTGGTCTCAAAATCAATTGCGACAAATGACTTTTGACAAGCTATTCCGAGTTCATTACACACTTATTTGTGAATCAATCAAGCCAAACCGAGAGTGTGCAAGTCATGACAAGAGAATGCTTTCCTTAAAAATTCATTTTCCCTCTTTCCTTTCTTTTTCAAAAACTTCTTGCCAAGAAAAATTTTCTGTGGGTCAATTTCGAGACAAGCAAAGCACGGACTCAAATTAAAACTAAAACTTGGAATTTTTCCTTAAGAAAGTTGCCTCTCAATCTATCATTGGGAAATACCAACCCGGTTTAACACAAAAATAAAAGAAAAAGAAAATAAAGAAAATTATTGCTCCTTAGGAAAGAACTGTGATATTAAGAAAACCCTCGAAGTTTGTTGCTAAACTACTATTAACAAGGTGATTACCATTTCACGCTCATGAATCAATTGAAAACAAGCCTCGGCATAGGCCCTTAGTGCATTTGCAAGGCACAGGGAGTGAGATATTGGAATCATGTAAGACTAACCCGGTACACAATAAAAATTAAAAATCAAACCCGACGAGGGAAAAATTAAACACAAAACATAATAAAAGGACCCGGCGAGGGAAATATCATCACAATCATCCAACATGTCCGACAAGGGCCAAATAAAATCTAGCAAGGGAAATAAAAATGTCAACCCGGCAAGGGCAATAAACTATCTCAAACCCAACACGAGAAACCAACAACAAAATAAAATAACACCATCTCCCCCCATAAAAAGAAGCATTGCCTTAATGCTTTAAGCTCAAGTAAGAAAAGAAAGGGTGGAACAACTCCCTGGAGGACTATGCCTCATCATTATCATCTGCTGCCTTTTCACTAGGACCAGCAAAACCCTTTTGGGAGTGCACAGTGACTGTGGATTCCCTAAGAACCTTCTAAACTCTGGGTTTTGATCATCATCTAGCTCTGCATTCTCATCATCCGCAAAAGTTGCAAGCAAGTAATCCATAGGTCTGCAAGTGTGTTGGGGCTGAGGCAAGGTACTCAAATCTGCCTTCTCAATTGGAGCCTTCCCTTTTGCCTTAGCCACATCCTTCTGGATCTCCTTCACAGCCCCCTCAACAGTGTCTACCCTTTTACAAAGTTTGGTAACGCTTTCCACTACACCATTAATGGCCTTCTTGACAGCTGTGTCAATCAACCTGGGCGACTTGAGTTCCAAATCATTCAGATGCCTTTCATGATTATAGGTTTTGTCCACCATATACTTGAGGCCACTCTTGGTCAAAGTCCCTCTAGGTGCAGTAGCTGCTTGGGTATGTGCCTCAGAGGGTGCCTGAGAAAGAGAGGAAGCATTTGCTTTAGCATCGGACCCATCAACCTCAACCTATCCCGATGGTGCAGTATGGCGCCTCTTAAACCTAGGAGAATCCTTGTCTGTATTCCTATCAAGGTCAATTATATCAATGGCATGGGCAAACTTGTCACAGCTGAGGTAAGGGACATTGACTTTAGCACAAAGATTAGTAATGAGCACCGGGAAGAGGAATGAGTTACTTCCCTTGTGTGCTTTTCTCCTTATCCCCATAGCCGCTATCTCTCCAAAGTTGAAATGCTCGTTCATCATAATTGCAACAATTAGAATAGCTCCAACTTGAGTTATTTTCTGATCATTCTGGGATGGAAGGAATCGGATGCGAACAAGGTCATACAAGAGATAGGCTTCAAAGTACAAGAACCTCCTCGGAATATCACCCTCCATAGTATCCCAAAGAGGAGTGTCATGAGCAAGAATAGGGGTCGTCTCACGATATGGCTTTAGTTTGGCAGAAAAGCTTAGCCAAGAGTGCAGGAGCAGGATCGATTGGGTGATTCCAATAGATAGCATTGATGGCAGCTGGAGTGACATGCACTTTCTTGCCCTGGACGACAACTAAATCCAAGTTGGGAAACTTATCCACGTTCCACTTATATCCTTTGGAATCTTTCTTCGCTTGATAAGCAGCAAAGAACTCTCGAAATATTTCCTCGTAGTACCCCCTGGGTACATCTTGGAATGTTTGCCACTCTCAATCGGCAAACTATTTGTGGATATTGGGTAGCTCCGCCTCGACTACAACCAAGTTGAATCTTTGATCCACATTAAAGGTACTACCCTTATCCCGGTCATAGATGACCTTCATGCCTTCAACCCCAAAGTGAATTCTTGCCTCTTCTACCACTTATAGTTTCTTTGGGTTGCACCCTGTGTTTCCTATGCTAGAATACATAGTCTGAACATGGATATTGTTAGTACCAAAAGCTAACAAAAACTACCAAGAACTTAACTAAATAAAAGAATGGAATGCAAAGAAGGAGAAAAAGAAATAGGTAGTTGATTGCTTATGCGGACCACGTGTGAACCACACAAGGCATAGTGCGCATCACATGTGGTTTCGCATGAGCTACCAGAAACCAACATGGATTTTTGCACTGAGATGTGAAGCTGGTGTGGACCGCACCAGCCAGATTGCACGTCGCACCATGCTTCGCCCCTCCAAACAGTGAACTGGCAACCCTTTTTCAACCTTGTGCGGTGCCTTATGCATTTCACACGTCGAGGTTTGTGCTCTGCATACGAAATGCACAAGGAAACACAAGGAATTATTCAATCCATTTTCTTCTTGTGTGTTCGTTATGTGAGCCGCAGAACAATACATGTGGAATGCACATGGTAACCAGAACCACACCAATAATCCAATAATTTAAACAATAGGGCCAAGCATTATATGACCCAACTAAATCATTTGGGTACTCAGACTTCCCGTAATTCATCAACACAATTCAAAACCAAAAAGAAAACTTAACGACTTCCCTGAAGAAGGACGTTACCCCATTTATCATCGAAAACATGAAGCCTTCAATTATTCACAATTTAGCATATTCATTCAATCAACAGTTTCTACCTCCCAACCAAAATCATACACCCAATAAGCATATTTAACAAAATACATGGGCATAGTAGTAGTCACAAATTTTAGCCCAAAACCTCAATTTCTAACCCAATCTATCGTAGGGCCAAATCATGTATCAATCAGTAGTGGGTTACTCAGACTTCACCCCAAACACAAATTTTTAAGGCTAAAAATTAATACAATCAACTTGCATTATCACAAATGTAAGTTCTACCAAGTTAATTCTAAGCAAAATGAACAATACAACCTAAAATTGGGGACCCAAAATTTTTGAATCTTAACCAAAATCAACATCGTAATTCTAGTGAGCATGCTTCACAATATGATTTCCAATATCATCACAAAAACATGTATTTAACGTTGGGGAACTTAAAAAAATTTGAAGATTATGAGAAGGGAAGAAAAATTTGAGCTTTTCAAGGTGCAACAATGGTGACCCAAAACTTCAACCGGAGACGGCGGTGGTGGTGACTGGCGACAGTGGTGGAGGGGTGTGGGTGAGAGAAGAGGAAGATTTTGGGAGAGTTGGGAGGATTTGTGGAGGATTTTGAGCGATAGATTGTGGAGGTTTGGAAGAATATGGGAGAAAAGAGGTGAAAGTGTCAGTTTTAAAAGAGAAAAAAAGAAGAAGAAAGGTCACCGGGTCGGTCTCCGGGTTGGGTCGGTCAACGAGTGGGTCAGTAAAATTTTAAAACTAACCTTGGTGTGACGCAACATGCGATTCGCACAAGCCCTTGTGTGGGCCGCATTTCACTTTGCACATCACTATTTTCATGGTCAAACTTGGCCCAGCTTTCTATTATGGTGTGCGGAGGTGGTGCGACGCACACAAAGGCTCGTTCGAAATGCACAGCCCAGCGTACATCACCTCTAACTCAACATTTTTATTCCAATTCACTGTCTTAGGGTGTGGTGGCCTGTGTGGCATGCACAACAGCTTGTGCAAACCGCACAGCCATCTGCACATGCTCTTTTTATCTCATTTTTCCACTTTGTCATTTTTTTCTATCCATGCATTCCTAAAACAAACCAAAAACAACAAAAGATAACCAAAAACAAAGTAAAAACACTTGAGTTTCCTCCCAAGAAGCGCTTAATTTTACATCGCGGCTTGACGATAGTACCTCAAACCTTAGTTGTTATCGGATAGCATGCCAATTCGATTGGCGTAGCCCCACCCCAAGAAGGGGAATTGCTCCTTCAATGTCCTCAAAATAACATCTTGTTTCCCAATTGGAAACATCTCAAACATGGGTGTCTTTCCCATTTCAAACTCCTCAAGGGCATCATCAAGCTTTCCCCCAACATCTCTCACCGAAACTACCCACAATTCATCCGGATGCTCTGTGGAATGGCATACATTGAATGTCACTACCTCATTTCTCACTTGGAACTTGAGCTCTCTGAGTTCAACATCCACTAAGGATCTCCCCGTAGACAAAAATGGTCGCCCCAATATGATGGGCACCTCAATATCCACTTCGCAATCCAAAATCACGAAGTCAGACTGGAGAATAAACTTGTCAACCTTGACCGACATGTCAAATAGGATTCCTACCAGCCGCATGATAGACCAATCAATAATGAGTAGTCGCATGGGAGTAGGTTTAGGAGTTCCCAATCCTAACTTCTTAAAGATCACTAGGGGTATCAAGTTGATACTTTCCCCTAAGTCACACAAGGCCTAACGGAACATAAACAGCCCAATAGTGCAAGGAATAGTTAATGCACTCGGGTTTTTCCATTTTGTAGCACCATTACTTGTTATCACAGTGCTACACCTGTGTGAGATCTCAATGGTTCCCATATAAATAACCCTCTTTTTCTTGAGAAACTCCATAATGAATTTGGCGTACCTCGACATTTGCATTAAGGCTTCAACCAAAGGAATATTTATCAAAAGTTTGCTAAACATGTCAACAAACTTATTGAATTTGTTCTCTTCCTTCTTATTATTTAATCTTTGAGGGTATAGAGGAGGTCCCTTGGGTAGTGTGGTCGGCATTCTTTACACAATAGGAGTGTCCTCCTTAATGTCTATGGCCACTTGGGGAGGAGATTCAGCCTCATCGTTCTCATCATCAATATCAACATTCAATAGAACGTTGGGTGCACCAAACTTCACCCCAACTTCTGGTTCTTCAACATATTTTTCACATACCGCCTCTTTTTCTTTTTCACATGGATCCAAAATGGGTTCAACACTAGGACTTTTCACCACATCATCTGGCTTTTCCAAAACATCCACAATAGGGTTTTTCACCACACCACTCATTCTTCTATTCCTAGTAACAATAGCTATAACATGAGCATCATTTTTAGGATTGGATGTGGTGTCACTAGGGAGTGTTCCTTTCATCCTTGGATTCATTTGAGTGAATAGATGGTTCATTTGAGCCTCAAGATGCTTGTTTGAGGCCGAACGAGAGCTCGTGGTTTGATGAAGTATTGAAACTTTGCTTCTAAGCTCACTAACCCTGGTATTTATTATCTCTACCCTTTTCAAAACCAAGGACAACATGTCCTCTATCTTTGAGTTATCGAGATTGCTTATGAAGGGTTGATACAAGGTGTCTGACTTATTTAAAGGTACATATGGATTGGAACTCTGGTGATTGTATATATCACCATCTCGGTCACGGTCCCTCCAATTTCCATCTCTTTCCTTGTACTTTATTTAACCTTGATTCTCATCCCTCGGGTGATAATACTCGGGATGAGAACCCACCGATAAATAGAAAAGTTTACCATCCACGATGGTCATTAGCTCGTCATCACTAGCCTTGATCTTTGGTGTACTCACAACATTCACGGTCTTAGCACTTCCGTCCCCCATCATATGCTTGGCCAATATGTCTATTTGCGTCATCATCTTGGCCATGGTTTCATCCCTTTCTTCATTCCTTTTCCCTATCTCATTTGTCAAAATAGATGTGGTCACTCACGAGGTAGGAATATCAGCCACTCTTGTGTGTAAAAGGGCCGAGGCGATACCAAACTGTTGGTCCATGAAAGTACCACCCCCGAGGTTGTTGGCCACATAATTGTTCATTGAGTTCAAAGCCCTATAACAGCTTTGTAGCAAGACATTATTCGGCAATCCGTGGTTGGGACACAACATGAATTTCTTTTTAAATCTCAACCATGCCTTGTGCAAAGGCTCGTCGGGAAGTTGGCAAAAGTTGGTGATTTCATCCCTCAGCTGCATCATTCTTGAAGGAGGGAAAAATCTAACTGTGAAAGCTCTATTAACTCAGCCCAAGAGGTGATGGACTCATTCGGTAGATCTTCCAACAACGTTGTGGCTTCCCCCATTAGAGAGAAGAGGAATAGGTGAAGTCGAATAGATTCTTGGGGAATGTTTTGGAAGATGAAAGATTGGCATATCTCCCTGAAGATTCGGATGTGCCTATTTGCATCTTAGTGTGCTGCTCCTCCAAACATCCCTTTCATTTGAATAAGATGGAGCATAGTGCTAGTGATTTGGAACACCGCATTTCCAACTGTGGGAGGTAGGTGGATTACACCTACTCCTCCTTGAATTACAGGTTCATTGGTTGCGTCCATGAATCCGTCGACACTTCTTTTGTCACCCACTTTGCTCATGGGATGTCTGCTCAACACATAAAAACAACAAATCAAATAAAAAGAACAAACACTCTACAAGGTGATTTTAATTCACAATCAAAAAGGCTATTCAAACAAAGTTCCCCGGCAACGGCACCATTTTTGTTAACGCTCAAATGACACTCTCCATTACAGTGGTGACGACTATCGTTAAGCAAAATAAAATTTTATATTACCCGATGGGAGTTGGGGTCAATCCCACAGGGAATTTTAGCTTAGCCAATGATATTATAGAAAGGACCTCACAATGAGAGTAGATTGTCCAAACAACAAATAACATAAAAAAAGAGGGTAATTGAGAATCTGTCACAATTCAATTCCAAACCAAACAATAAAGTAAATGTGAGGTGTAAACAAGAGAGAGGATGAATAGGGATGTGCTTTTGATGGGACTCAAACACGGGTTTAGGTACTTGCTCAAATGCATAAATTCTCACTAAACAACATAGGTAGCATTGGTTTTAGGCATGAATGTTAATCTTTCGATCTCACAATCATTTATCCAATGGTCTTTATTCAAGCACCATTATTTAGACAAAACCAACCAGTATAGGCTTAGGGAGGTCACACTATCTCTAGCTTAGACCCTTAAATGGGTGTTTCCGATGAATTGAGCTATTTCTAGCTTCAATCTAAGTGGAATCCCAAGTACCCACTAGCAATTTCGCATCCAAAATTATGAACCCCTCTCTCAAGCAAGAACATAATCAAGTAAATTAAATCAATATTTGCAACCACCAATTTTAGAGTTAAAATATGGTGAAATAACTAGACCCATGTCATATTAGCAATTATAAATATAATAAGCAAGACTCATACCCTTTTTATTAAGTACCCATTATCAACACATCCCTAGACAAGGAGACTTAGCCACTCATGCTAAAGGAAGAAGAAAATATACCCATAGGGAAATTCAAATTCTTTTTCATTAATTGTAGCAAGGATCCAATATCCAAGCTCAAATTACAAGTCCAAGGTTGAAGATTGGGAGAATTGAGTGAAACTCACATCTTTTAAAACTAAAAACTATCCAAAACTATGAAAAACTATGCCCAAATTAGGTTTTAGAATGTTCCCAATTTGTCATATAAAAGTGGAAAAAATTTCCCCTCAGGAGTTGTTCATCACGACGTGTAGTTTGCACATCACGTTGTGCGTATCGCATAGCTTCGCACAAGTGAACCAGTGACTTTGGCCGATCTTCAGTCATCATGCGAAGTGGGGTACGATTCGCACCAGGCCTTGTGCGCGTCGCACGGTGGCCGCACCCCTTAACATATGCTTCTCCTTTCTTCTGAACCTCATGCATAGGGAGGTGCGGACCGCACCAAGGGTTGTGCGTGTCGCACGTTGGCTGCACCTCTCAGTACAATCTTCATCTCACTTGATCACTTCACATTTCAACTCCTTTTGAGCTCTTTTGGGTCCAATTCCTTGTTTTCTATCTTTGACCAAGAGTACTTGCATTCATATCAATAAAGACCATAATAACCTCTAAATCTCATCAAAACATAGCAATAATTCATGATTAAAGGCTCAATAAGTTTATACATTACCAGCTTATCAATGACCGGAAGGGTCATTCCACCCTCAGATCGATCCCCTAACTGCAGTAGATAAAAGGTCGCGATGAAGTCTCTGGATTACAGTCTGCACACAATAAGGAAGTGTAGGAGTAACAATAGTACAAACACTATGTACTGGTATGTATGATAGGCTGAATCAAATTAGTAACAAGTATATATCATGAATCAAATAAGGCAAGTAGACAGGTACAACATGACATAACCAAGAACTCAGATAATAAAGTAGTCACAATAGTCAGGTAAATTATCCAAAACTAGACATATCAATGTCAATCACTAGAGTACATATAAGTCACCAAAATAGACATAATATGTCATCAGAGAATGCTACAATAGGAAGCAATCACAACAAAATCATGGAATCATGTCCATACTAATTTCATAGCTGTATAGCCTTTGTATCTCATCATTCTCACTTTGAACAGTACCTGAACTCACACCTATCACTCATATGTATACACATTCTAAAGGGACTTTAATCTTGCTCAACTACTCATGATTTGTAGGGGATGGCCTAGGGTCCATACGTTGTACTTGCGTATTACCCAATCTATAAATTAATCGCTCATCCATAATCTCACATCCGACTCGAGAAACGCATCATCAGAATAGTTTGTATATTCTCTTTTTTCATCAAATATCTTTGTATGTTCTCATTCCAGTTATCTCTCAGGATAATACTAATAGGTACACACTGAATATTACAAGTACACATCACAATCACAAGTCATTTAGGGACAAACTTCAAAAGTTAAACAACTTATTCATACAAGCATTGTTTAGCCAATAAATCACTCACAGATTACATATGAAGACTAATCAAACATGCTTTATCAACTCACAAACACATATAAGAAACTAATTAAAGTCTAACTCCACATAAACCATAACCTACCTCAACTAAATAACAAGATCAACAAGCTAATTCACGTGAGCCTTTCCTTTCCTCAATGTCTCAGAACACTCAAAGTCTAAAACAAGAAAATATAAGAGCATTCAATCATCTAATCTTTAAACATTAGATTTGGGGATTCAAACCCACTTAATTCTATCCCTCGTTAAGGTCTAAATCATTACCCAAGGGTAAATTAATCACTATATAGTTTGCCAATATTGACATTACCTTAATTCATGGAGTTTCTATTCCTTTCATCCCCTCTAAAGCAGCTTTTATACTAAAGGTTCCATTTTTATTAGACTCTAGGTCCCCAATCACCACAATTCATATTCAAGAACAACAATTTCATGCTAGAAAGTGTTAATTTACAACTTAAAAGCATTCTAGATGATAATTATATCTACTCATAGGTTTTCCCATATTTTTCATAAACCTGGGGTTCTAACCCCCAATTTCACCTTTACAATCCTCTCCAATGATTCTAACATATTAGAGGATTACTAGATGGTAAGATTAATGAAATAAACTTACCTCAAAGAGAAAATAGCCCTAACCTTGGAAATATTTCCTATCTGGAGCTCTGGAATGAGTTCTTAGTGTTTATGAGGTGAAACTCGAAATAAATAACTTAATGCAGGTATTCTAGTTCACGATGTTCACTGCAGCGGACACTTCTTCACTACAGTAGATTCTCTATAGCGAGTAAGGGCCCCCATTATGGCGAGTTCTAATGATTTTACTAGAACTCACCATGGAGGCACTCTAACTGCTATGGCAGTCTTGTTGCATTGAGAATTCCACCGCTGTAGCAGTGCCCTTAACCAATAGCTTTGAAAAAATGCACATTAGCCTCATTTCACAATACAAATTTCATTCTTAAGACATCATAAAACAAACTCGATGTAGTAACCACTATGAACACATACTATGAACTTACTCATTATATGAGAATATCCTACGGATGTCTCGATCACTAGGTCACCCCCTAACGATACAGAACACAACAAAACAAACCACAATTCATCCCAATTTCATAAGAGTTTCAGTTTTAAACCACCCCACCTTCGTGTTTTTATTAAATCAACTTACAATGGGGACTCTAACAGGGTACTATTGCCCTACCCTTCCTATAACGACTGAGAGGGTCATTACATCAGATACCAATTAAATAATCGTTTATCCCCGAATAGACAAGAAGGGAAATAGGGGAAGAGTTACCTGAGTCAGCAAAAAGCTGGAGATACTTTCTACACATGTCTAATTTAGTCTCTTAAATGGCCTTCTCCCAATGATGGTTCTTCCACTGGACCTTCACAAATGCAATCTCTTTGGATATCAACTTGCAGACCTCTCTATCTAAAATAGCCACAGGCTCCTCTTCATAAGAAAGATTTTCATCAAACAAGACCGAATCCCAGTGAATAATGTAATTTCCATCACCATGATACTTTTTTAACATTGACACATGAAATATCAGGTGAACTCCTGACAAACATGGAGGCAAATCCTGTTCATCAGCTACCTCCCCCACACATCTAAGAACTTAAAAAGGACAAATGAATCTCGCACTGAGCTTACCTTGCTTTCCAAACAACATCACACCCTTCATGGGTGAAACCTTGAGAAACACTTGCTCTCCTACCATGAATTCTATATCCCTGACCTTCCGGTCTGCATACACTTTATGCCTACCTGGGCTGCCAAGAGCTTCTCCTGAATCACCTTTACCTTCTCCAATGAATACCTCAAAATATCAGTACCACATGGCCTCACCTCAAAAGCATCAAACTAACCAATGAGAGATCTACATCTCCTCTCATACACCTCGAACGGATCCATATCAATATTCAAGTGATAACTATTGTTATAACCAAATTCTTCTAATGAAACAAAACTAGCCCCAATGACCACCTTAGTCTATCATACGCGTGGAGCATGTCCTCTGAAACCTAAATTGTCCACTCAAATTGACAATCAGTCTAATGGTGGAACGTTGTACTAAGGTCTAACCTAGTACCCAGCTCAGCCTGCAAGGTCCCTCAAAAATTAAAAGTAAATTGCGTACCTCTATCAGAGATAATAAAAATTGGAACCCCATGCAATCGAACAGTCTCACAAATGTATAACTTGGCTAACTTTTCTGCATTATAGGTCACCTCAACTAGTATAAAGTGTAGATTTAGTCAATCTATCAATGACCCAAATAGAGTCAAACTTACACAAGGTCTTTAAAAGACCAACCACAAAGTCCATCGCTATCATTTCCCACTTCCATTCAGGAATGGGCATTATTGAAGTGTCCCTCCAAGTCTATGGTGCTTATATTTTACCTGCTGAAAATTTAGACATTATGCAACAAAGTCTACAAAATCGCGCTTTATCTAACCCCACCGATAGTGATGTCTCAGATCATGATACATCTTGGTGGCGCCAGAATGTATAGAGTATAGCAAATTATGAGCCTTTATCAGGATAGTCTTAATCAAATCATCAATATAGAGGACACACACACGCCCCTTAATTATCAAGATTCCTTCACCATCAATCACAGACTCCTTGGCCTCTCTTTACAATACCTTATCACAAATTTTGCTCAACTTAGAATCCTCGAATTGTATGGCCTTAATATGCTCCAGAAATGAAGATCTTGCCTCAACACATGCTTAAACTCCACCAGACATGGTCATATTAAGCCTCATAAAATTGTTAGTCAGAGATTGAACCTGTTTAGCCAATAGGCACCTTGTAGCCTCAAAATAAGCCAGGCTACCCATACTTCCTACTCAAAGCATCAACTACCATATTCTTCTTACTGGATGATATAAAATAGTAACATCATAATTCCTGAGCAGATCCATCTATCTATGTTATCTCAAGTTAAGATCTCTCTAAGTAAACACATGTTGCAGACTACGGTGATTAGTGAACACCTCACAATGGATACCATAAAGGTAGTACCTTCAAATCTTTAGAGCAAACACTACCGATGCCAATTCCAAGTCATGCGCAAGATAGTTCTTTTCATGCACCATCTAGAAGCATATGTAATGACTTTCTTAACTTGTTTCAAAATAGCACCCAAACCAGTACGTGAAGCATTACAATAAATAATAAAGTCCTTACCTTCTACAGGCAATGCAAGGATGGGAGCCATAGTCAATAATGTCTTAAGCTTTTGAACCCTCTCCTCACACTTATCAAACCACTGAAATGGCACGTCCTTCTGAGTAAAACGAGTCAGTTGAGAAGCAATAGAAGAAAGCACCTATATGAACTGGTGATAGTAGCTATCCAACCCCACAAAGGTATGAATCTCTATCACTAAAGTGGTCCTAGACCAGCTCTTAACCGCCTTCACTTTCTGTAGATCAATCATAATTCCTTCTTTTAAAACCGCATGACCCAAGAAGGACAAAGATGTCAGCCAAAACTCGTATTTAGAAAATTTAGCATAACATTGCTTCTCTTTCAATAACCCTAACACAACTCTTAAATGGTTTTCATGATCTTCCTTACTCTTCGAATACACCAGAATGTCAGCAATAAACACAATTACAAATGAATCCAAATATGGCTTAAAGATTCCATTCATCAAACGCATAAAAGTAGTTGGGGCATTAGTAAGCACAAAAGACATCACTAAAAACTTGTAATGCATGTACCTGGTCCAAAAAAAAGTCTTAGTAATATCCTCAGCCCCAATCTTCAGCTGATTATACCCATACCTCAAATCAATCTTAGAGAAGACTGATGCGCCCTAAAGTTGATAAAATAAGTCATCTATACTGGGAAGATGGTACTTATTTGAATAGTGAATTTGTTCAGCTGACTCCCATATTTCTTTTTCACAAACAACACAGGAGCACCCCATAGGGAGGCATTCAAGTGAATAAACCCCTTACTAAGTAGGTCTTGTAACTGAACATTAAACTTCCTCAACTCAGCTAGTGATATCTAATATGGCAGAGTAGAAATAGGTTAAGTCTCATGCTCTAAGTCAATAGAAATAATCAATATCATGGTCTAGTGGCATGCTAGGTAAATCTATGGGAAACACCTTCAAGAAATCATAGACTATAAGAACCAACAAAATGGATAGGACCTCGATACTAGTATCTCAAAGGTATGACAAAAACTACATAGACTACCTCTCTGTTAACTTCTTAGCATGAATAAAGGATATAATCTTTTAAGTAACAGGGCTACAATCACCTTTCTACTCAAGCCTAGACATACTCGGCGTAGCTATAGTCATTGTATTAGCATTATAATCTAATATCGCATGAAAGGAGACAACCAACTCATCCCTAGAATGACATCAAAGTCAACCATGTCTAGAATCAGTAAGTCTACCCAGGTTTTATACCCCATGAATGTAATAAGACAAGAATGGTAGACCTTATATACAATCACTAAATCACCAATAGGCATAGAAACATAAACATGAATATCAAGTAAGCCATATATCATATCCAAACCCACAACAAAATAGGTAGACACATAGGAAAAGGTGGAACCGAGATCAAATAAAGTTGTAGCCCTCTGGTCACAGACTAGAATAGTACCTATGATGACTGCATTAGATGCCTCTGCCTCAAGTCTGCCTAGGAAAGCATAAAAATGAGTCCAACCACTAGATTGCATGTCACCCCTATTAGGCTAAATACAACCTCTGCCAGTATGTCCACTGCCTCAGTTAGGTTAGGTACCGCCTCTACCTGCCGTGTGGCCACCACACCCAATCTTAGGATGATCTCTACCATGTGAACCTCCTCCCCTACCTACTGGAGTTAGAGCTCGAGGAGCTTACTACTGAGCTAACTGACTACTTTGTTAAAACCTAGGGCACCATCTCTGAATGTGCCCAACCTCACCATACTCATAACATGCCTTATCCAGAGTAGGCTGCTGAGCTAAAGCCACAGAAGTAATATACCCACTATGATCTAAAAAAGGTTGGCTTGCCTCTGATGGACCTCAGTTGATACCTACATAGCTGACTAAATGGGGCATCCAAAGTACCCCTGAGAAACCAATCCCTTAGAGAAGGAGAGATTGTAACTACTACCCTTTCAGGCCTCCTTCTTAGCAGTCATCACATAATTATCTTGCTTTACTCCCTCGACATTCCTAACATACTCAACCACCTCCTGAGAAGTCTTCCCAAAAGATACCATTTGAAGAGCTGATAGATACACTCCCATATTCAACCCATTTACAAACCGTTGGATCATTTTCTCCTCTCTGGGCAGCCACTATAATGAATAGCTGGATAGCGAGTGGAACCGGGCCTTATAGGGTGCAATAGAAGAATTGTCTTGTTTGATACTAGTGAACTTATCATGCCTTCTATCCCGTAAAGTATGAGGAATGTACTTTTCCAAAAAGATGGAGTAAAACTAAATCCAAGTCAACAGAGGTGATCCAGCTGGCCTACACTTCACAAAAGCTCTCCACCACAACTTTGCATCCCCCAGCAGCTGGAAAGTAACAAACTACATCCCATATCTCTCTACTGCCCCTATTTGGTGGAGCCTCTCATGACAATCAATAATAAATACATATGCATCCTCAGTCTTGATACGATAGAAGATTGGAGGTTTCATCTTGATAAACCTCCAAATAAGCTCGTGCTCCACTTCAGTCATCATGGTCAGATCACCGGTCTAAAAAATTACCCATGTCTTAGAAACTTCATCCATATGTGGAACCATAGTGGCATGATGGACCCCTGGAGTATGACTTGTAAGAGCTATGAGTGTCATCTTAGTCCTAGCCCATCTTCTCAATAAAGTCAATACTTGCACTAGCACATCTGATTAAGCCAAAGCATAGGCAACACCAACCTAGACTGGTGTTGTTATCTCCTTTACTACCCTTTCATGATCTTCTGGTGGTGCGGGGTCCTCAGACCTATCTAAAACCTATCCAGCAGCTAGAGCCTTTCCCCTGGCGGGCGTTTCTCTTGTCCTCTACCCCTACCACCTTATCTTCCTTGTTTTCTACCACAAGTTGTTGCCCTAGCGGCTGACTTGAGTGCCTCTTCTCTAGCATATATTGCACGTGTCCTCACTATCTATGAGAGAAAAGAATAAAGAGGTTAGATACCAAGTTTAATCGCCAGATACAAATTGGAATCAAGTAATAGCATAAAAGAAAGAAAGAATTGACTTTTCCTAGTGTCACGTACCTCTCAAAGAGCAGTATAGATGTCTCTGTACTGTTTTGCAAGACATGGCTAGACATGTCCTTGTATTCTAAGATCAATGAACCTAAAGCTCTGATATCAATTTTTTCATGAACCAAACCATCTGAGTGGCACCCACACTAATCCCCCAGTGGGTGAACTATATCTTACCAGATACCCTATGCCATAATAGATTCATTTAACACATTTTAAAAGCATTAAAGATATAACAATGAAAGTCTTAATTATCAATAAATAAATATGCAAAAAACTAACTATTACATCCCCAAGATCTGAAAGTCACTATACAAGGACTCAAACCAAACAATGTCTAATAGTAGCCAAAAATAACTAATAAAAGATACAATGTCTAGAAAGATAGATATCTATAACTAAGAAGATCACTAGCATCCTTAATAGGAATAGCTCACCCTAAGATCGATCCATTGACTGCGCTAGATACGAGGTCACAATGAAGTCTTTGAAACACAGTTGTGCTCAACAGAAAGTGCAGAAGTAACATCAATACAAACACTATGTACTTGTAGGAATCATAGGCCAACTCAAATAAGTAACAAGTATATATCGTGAATCAAATAAGGCAAGTAGACAAGTACAACAACACATAACCAAGAACTCATATAATCAAGTAGTCACAACATACAGGTAAATGATCCAAATCTATACATATTAATGTCAATCACTAGAGGACATATAAGTCACCAAAATAGACATAGTAAGTCATCATAGAATGTTGTAATAGAAAACTGTCATAACAAAATCATGGAATTATGTCCATACTGATTTCACAGTTTTATAGCCTCTATATTCATCAGTCTCACTCTGAACCATACTTGAACTCACAACTTTCACTCATCTGTACACACAGGCTATATGGACTTTAATATTGCCCAACTAGTCATGACCTATAGGGGACTACATAGGGTTCATGTACCATACCAGCATTGTACCTTATCTATAACTAAACCACTCATCCGTAAGCTCACAATGGACTCGATCCACTCATCATCAGAATAGTATGTATATTCTCTTTACTCATCACATATCTATGTCTGTTCTTATTCTAGTAATCACTCAAGATAATACTAACAGGTACAAAATGAATATTACAAGTGCACATCAAATCACAAGTCATTTAGAGATAGGCTTCAATAATTAAACAGCTTATTTATCCAAGCATTGTCAAGATAATAATATTACTGACAGACTATGTTCGAAGACCAATCAAACATACTTTATCAACTCACAAACACATAAAAGCTACTAATTATATTCTAACTCCATATAAACCATAACCTACCTCGATTGAAGAACTTAATCAACAAGCTAATTCGTGTGAGCCTTTCCTTTCCTCAATGCCTCAAGACTCTCAAAGTCTAAAGCAAGCATATACAAGAGCATTCAATTATCTACTCTTCAAACATTAGCTTTGGGGATTCAAAGACACTTAAATCTACCCTTTTTTAAGGTTTAAATCATTACCCATGGGTCAATTCATCACTATCTAGTTACCTAATATTCATATTACCTTAATTCATGGAGTTTCTACTCCCTTCTTTCCCGTTAAAGCAATTTTATGCTAAAGGTTCCATTTTTATTAGACTCTAGGTCCCCAATCACCATAATTCATATTCAAGAACAACAATTTCATACTATGAAGTATTAATTTTGTAACTTAGAAGCAGTCTAGATGATAATTATATCTACCCATATATTTTTCCATACTTTTCATAAACTTAGGGTAATAATCCACATTTCACCATTATAATACACCTCAATGGTTCTACGATGTTAGAGGATTACTAGACAGAAAAGTAGATGGAATAAACTTACCTCAAAGAGAAAATACCCCTATCCTTGGGAAAATTGTCTATCTTGAGGTCTAGATTGAGTTCTTAGAGTTTATGAGGTGAAACTTAAAATAAGTGACTTAAAGTAGGTATTCTTGTTTGCAACATTCACTGCAGTGGACAATTCTTTGTTGCGGGTTACTTGCTATAGTGAGTAAGCCTGTTATGGCGAGTTCTAATGATTTTTCTAGACCTCATTATGGCAGCACATCGACTGCTAAATCAGTCTCACTGCAGTGGGAATCCCACCACTGCAGTTATGCCCTTAACTAGTAGCTCTGAAAAACTACACATTAGCCCTATTTCACAACATAAATTTTATTCTTTAGATATCATAAAACAAACCCGATGTGGCAACCACTGTGAACATATGCTACGAACTCACTCGTAGTCTTAAAATCTCCTATTAAGGTCTAGATCACTCGGTCACCCCCTAACGGAAGACAATACAACAAAACAAAACACAATTCATCCCAAATTTACAAGAGTTTTAGTTTTAAATCACCCCATCTTTGAGTTTTTATTAGCTCAACTTACTATAGGGACTGGAATAGGATATTATGGCCCTAATCACCCTATAACAAATTGGAGGGTCATTACACTCCACTTTGAAGATCTACATCAAGCGAGCAACATCAGGCCCTATTATATTCCTAGCTGAAGTGGCAATGCTACCTAGACCTAAAAGAGCATCAGCTACCTTTGTAGTTTGCTCTATATTTTTGGATGTGCTAGCTTCATCTAATATACCATCACCTGCAGTTGTGCCTTTTGTCACTTTGTCAGTATTTACAGCTTCAGAAGATGTATTGGTATAAGTCAACTGCCGACCTTCATAAATATTCTGGCCACCTTGAATTGACAAATCATCAGCTCTAGGTATGCCTACACCACCTAATGTTCAAACATCTCCAAAGTGCATCAATGGAATTTTACGTTCAATATGTCTCTCGCTAGCACTAAGCATTCTAACACCCTGATGTGATTAAGGAGCTTTAGCATTCGAAGGACAATCCGATTGGTGATTATTTGGTCTTTCATGCAAAATAAATCGATAAACCTATCCAACTTGAATGTTAAGCCATCAAATTCACCCTATAAAAAGAGTACAATGAACTAACATTTACACTAAATAATCCATAATAACATATAAACATACAAAAAATTATTCATGTAACACTTAAGTGCATAAAGATTCACTGGAAAACACCTAAAAACATTCAGTGTCCTATGTATGAGAAATTTTTAAAAAAATAGGAAGTTGTACTCAGACTTAGGTACATAAACCTTCAAAGCAAAAACAACTAACATTTAGTCTCTTATGTATGAGAGTGATTTTTAAACTCAAGACTTAGGTGAATGAAGCTTCACTAGTAAAACACCTAAACATTCAGTCACCTATTTCTAATAGACTTTTAAAAGATATAAAATTGAACCTAGACTTATCAAAATGGAAGAAATAGACTCACAGTCATTATTGACTGAGCTTGTGAATCAACAGTGTCATATCCTTAATCAATACATGTAATGACCCTCCCGGTCATTTTCCTATTTTTCATACTTTTTCCGTGTTTTGAGATTTCCCTTAGCGGCTACAGGTCATTTATAACTTGTCGATACTAACGGTTTGGTGTTGGGCCATTCGTTAGGTCGTTATAACCATTTCCCTATTTTAGAACTTGAACATAGAAAATCTTTGACTTCGGTCAATATTCTTCGTAAACGTGCTCAAAATTGAATTTTGACAGTTCGTTGGCTCCAGAATGGGTATTTTTGTCTAATAGGACCATTTGTATGGGTCTTAGTGCTTTCGGTTTGGTTTTGTATTACTTTCTGTGTTTTTAAGCCAGTTTGGCTGGTAGGGTTGACTTTGGTCAACATTCGGAGAAGAAGGCCTCGAATGGAAATTCCGTCAGCGCTATTAGCTCTGGAATGTCAACATTGGGCTAGGGGAATCTTTGGTTTGGGTCTCGGGACTTCCAGACTTATTTGGGGGTATTGAGTTTCGAGTTAATTTTGGGGATGGGGCCCACTTTTCCTTAAAACTAACTCTGTTGGTAAATTCGTTAATTACATTGAGTCTGGAATATCATTTTCATTCAAATAGATATATTGGTTTGTGAGTATCGAGTTCCGATCGTGCTCGGAATACCCCAGAGAAGTTTGAAAAACTATTGTTTTTGTTGCAGGCCAGTCCCACGACGCCAGCCTGCGGCCAGCCCCTTTAAATTCCTGTTTTTTATGATTTTTAACTCATTTCTTTAACTTCTTTCAACTCCAACTTCTTTTTTATCAAATCTAATTACTCAAGAACAGTGTGGGCTCGTGGGAATTCTCCAAATTATCGTTAATCTCGCTCCTTTATCGTTGGTAAGCCTCTTCTTCTTCAAGCCTTGTTTTTTCTCTTTTAGCTTGAAAACCTCCATTGTTGAGGCTCTTACAAGCTTGGTTTTTCTTTGGTTAAAGCTGCATTGGTGAGCTTGTTTATCCATGGTAGCTGTAGTTCTGGTCCGTGGTCGATTTTTGCTTCCAAATTGGTACGTTACCGCCCTTCAAATTCGCAATTCTCCACTTTTGTTCTCATGAATTAGTAGTACTTCGAGGCTGTTTTGAGCCCCCAAACGAAATCTGTTTGCGCTCAAATTTTGAGCATGAGTTTCTAAATTCACCGCGGGTATAATTGTAAATATTATTTACCGTTTCACTACACAAGCCCTGAGGGTCATTTTTTTACCCGATTTTCCGTATAGCAATATGGGTGTCATTTTTCTCATCTTGACACCTAGATTATGTTCTTGATAGCGTGGCACCTTGCCAAGGTTATTCGGAAGGGAAAGGCACACGAGCGACGATCTGCGTTTACGGTTCGGCCCCGAGGTAGGTTACAGTTTATTTTCTGGACTGGGCTTAGTTAGATTATATATATTTATATGTTACTAGAACGTTAGGTTGGATATTAGATAGATTTTGGCTTAAATCATGTTTATCACTTTAATTGGCCATTTTGGATTTTAGTTTAGAATTGTTATGTTATCCTTAGCCTAGGAGGTTTTAGTATCTTTATGGCGTGTATAGAATCCTTAGTATGCTTTTAGGAGGTTTTAGAGGTAGCATAGAGATTCTCTGTGCTTTTCGCTTTATTTATGATATCTTTTCGCTTTATTCTACCATTATGTGTAACTGTGAGCCCGAGGTCATAGCTTGGGTTTAGACGGAGTCCCAGGTCAGTTCTCTTGGTTTATAGGGTGCTTTGCCCTGTTTTTGCCTTGTTGTGAGTGTTTTCTCTTAATATGGAAATTTATATGCTCATACTGCATTGTCATGCTTATCAGTACGGAAAAAGAGTGATTTTAAGGCTTTTGGTCCTACACTTGACAATTATTGGATTTTCATGATCTTTGGGCTTTTAAAAGGATTGATTTAGAATCGTTACGAATTTTTGTGAGGAAAAGGGAAATATATTACTTTTTATACATACGCTGATGAGTTCGAGGTCAAATTCTGGGTGCCCAATGTGTTATCTCAGGTTTTAATTTTTTATGCATACGCTGATGAGTCCGAGGTTAAATTTTGGGCGTCCGATGTGTTATCTCGGGTTTTACTTTTTTTGCATACGCTAATGAGTCCGAGGTTAACTTCTGGGCGCCTAATGTGTTATCTCAAGTTTTACTTTTTTATGCATACGTTGATGAGTCCGAGGTTAAATTTTGGGCGACCGATGTGTTATTTCGGGTTTTACTTTTTTATTCATGCGCTGATGAGTCCAAGGTTGAATTATGGGCGCCCGATGTGTTATCTCGGGTTTAACTTTTTATGCATACATTGATGAGTCCGAGGTTAAATTCTGAGCGCTCGATATGTTATCTCAAGTTTTACTTTTATGCATCTACTAATAAGCTCGATGTTCCATCCCAAGCGCTCGTGTACTAGATATCGGGTTTGACTTGTACACATTCAATTGCATAGGCTTTGGGTGCGTTTGGATTGTCGGCTGATTTGAGTTGATGTTGTTATTACTTCACCTTTTATTATTTTGGTTGCTTTGATTTTCATCTTTATAACTAGATTTAGATAGATCCCTATATTTTAACTGCTTTCCTGTATCTTATTATTTAAATATTATCTTTCTATGTTCGGTTGGCCTATGATGCCTACTGAGTACCCATCGTCTTGGTACTCATACTACACTCTGCATATTTTTCTGATGCAACACCTAGTATGATCCACCCTCACTGATCTTCCTATCGTTCCAGGCCTGTTGCAGTTCAGATTGCGGTGAGCTCCCGGCTCTTTTGGAGACTTTACATGCTTTCCATCTTGTACACTCGGTCTATATTTTGTATTTTGGATAAATAGAGTTTGTTGTTTAGCTACTCCTTACTTTAGTCGCTCTTGTACTAGTGAAACCAGGTCCGGGTTGGTTCTCAAGTATATTTTATATATTCAGTCACTTTAGGGCCATCTTTTATATATTTTGTACGTTGGTATGTATATATGCTATTGGCCCTGTCTTTTCTTTATATCTTTCGTTTTTCCTTAGTTTTATTATTATTATTGTCTTCTGCATCATCGAGTTTGGCTTGCCTACCGGGCGGTTATGTAAGCGCCATCATGGCCCAAGTTTGGGTCATGATAGAGTGGTATTAGAGCTCTAGGTTCACCGGTCTCTCCAGTACAAGAGCAAGTGTCTAGTAGAGTCTCGTGGATCGATATGATGATGTCCGTATCCTATCTGCGAGAGGCTATAGGACATTCCTAGGAAAGATTCCATCTTGTTTGATTCCTTATCATGCGTCCTTGACTCTATCGACTTCTAAAACTTCAGTTATTTCATTCCTCCTCAAAAACCTAGGACGAGTACAACAACGGGCGATGATGAGGCTTCTATGCTTGTTACTTCAGCGCTTTATTTAGCTCCGGGATTTCAAAGTGTGGGCTTACTGCTTCAACTAATAGAGGGGTTTGGGGCTAGCCCAACTTTTGGTGCGATATATGGCTACCTTAGTTCTTCAGGGCACCATGGCTTGGACTCCGAGTCTTCTAGACGGTGTATCTGTACCACAGGTATGGCAGCACCTAGTTCTTCGAGAGGTATAACTCCGTAGCTACTGACAAATACTCAGAAAACACCTGCTAGCTCACTGCATCAACACCCACGAAGATACGCCATGAAATCGACGGGACAAACTACACTAAAATGACGAGCTTTCTCCGTAGAGCAACTTTCGTTAAACTTCTGAATTGAAAGGATCAAAGTCCATGGAGTACTTAGGGGCTTTCCCTCTGATTTTGTATGAATTTTGGTTGATTTTTGTGAGTTAAAATGAAGCTGAAACAACCTTTATAAAGCAAAACCGACTTAGGATGTGGGGCCCACCTTGACGTGTCTGCTTGCATAGTCTTACAAAAACGCGGATATATCTCTATTCTTAAGTCGTATGGATGAACGGTTTAGTGCATTGGAAACTAGACTCGTAGACCTTCTATTTGGTTTATTGGGGGACCACTAATTCTTTATAGATTGGGAGAAACACCCCAACACATTTAACCCAAATTTAAAGAGAATTCCTTAAAGGAATTTGCAATAACTTTTTTCGACTTTTGTTTCGCAACTAGCTTGACTTCAAAACTTATCATACGAACATTTTGCGGTTATAATACCTCATAAAACATCCTTCTTAGTATATTAGACACTATTAGTCTTACCTCTGAGGTACGGTTTAATTTAAACCTTTCAAACGGGCGAGGTGTTACACGAGGCATTTCTTTAACTCGAACTTTTGTGTAAGGGATTCCTTTGACCTAGAACCTTGGTTTAATTCTCTGATATTACCAAGAATGTTGACTGAAGTCAACGATTTTCAAAGTTGAAGCTCTAAAATGAGGAACGACTAGAAAGACCAAACAAATGGCCTAGGCACCGAACTACCCGTCTCGACAAGCCATAAATGACTAGGGGACGCTACAGGTACGTTCTAACGGTACAAGAAAGGCGAAAATGCATACATGACCGAAATGGTCATTACATCATCCACTACTAAAAAAATATTTTTATCCTCGAAAGTCAGGAAAGAAGAAAACACTAGAGATTTAAGAACAGCGGATACAAAGCCTGCACTACTCTCTCGGACAACTCGGGTAGCCTCCATGACCGGATGACACCCAACAGAACAGAACCAAAGAAAGCAACCAAACCTTAATTTCTTACTAGCCAAGCTAGATTTCAACCTCCAAAGATCTTCCCACCCAAACTGAACCTCAAGAATCTCAATCGAAAAGCACCGACACAATACCAAAACCAGAGCACCAAGGCGATCAATACACAGAACTCGAATCCTCAAAACCATACCAAGTTTACCAGAAAATCCATCAACCCAAAACTCTAACTCATGAACCTGCTGTTCCGCAAAACCCTTCTTTTTATTCTGAACTGAATCCTTTAGCACCGCAAATAGGAAGCTGCATACAAGTCGAACACCCAAACCACCCTCGAAGCATCAACTGACACATCGGAGATCCATAGTTCCCTCTTATACTTTACCACGAACGAAGTCACCCATTTTATTCAAACTTGTTAACTGAACCTAACAGAACAACCCATCTGAACCCTACTGAAGTTTGCACACCAGGGTTAGGAAGGGCATGAAAGAACACCCTGTGTTGATGAAGAACTTCCAAACTGTAGAACGAACAAAGTCAACCTCGCTGAACTGTGCCAAGTCTGAATCAACTGAAAGTGAATGAACCAGGGCAACCTAACCAAAAGACCCAAACCCAAACCACGATCATGCAAGAAGTGTGGTAAGCCTACCACGAAGTCTGTAACCATGAGCCAAGCTCCCAACTCTAGAAAACACAGTTGCTACTCCGAACACTCGAACACCATTTGGATGTGAAATAGCCTTATAAATCTCACCTCAGGAAGAAGTCCACCATGTCACGAATATCAAGCCAAACACCCCGAAGGCAAAGGAAAAAGGTGCATGGGGTTCAAAGTTACCATCTAGCCATAGAAAATTTTGCATATACTTTCAAATCATTCCTTTGGCTCGAATCAACCACTATACTGGTTCTGCAAACAACCAACCACTTCGAAGCATATATCATAATGAACTTCTAGTCCAATACTAGCTGAGTCTAACCAACACTGGAACCTCACATAAATAACAACTCTGGAGGAATCAATTAAACAAGCTTTCAAATCCTCGATAAACGAATGGCGATTACCAGTCTCTATGTATCATCAGAACTCAAAATAGCCTCGCTAGTCTCAACCCGCACAAGCTGACCACATAAAGCATACACCCTTAATGAAGCTCAAACTTACGCCGATGAGCTATCCAACCATGGTAGAAGGACCTCGTACTAACTGGAACACTGCTGAAATCTGGAATATTCCCCCTCTTACAGAGGTTAGTCAAGGACTAGGTGTCAAAGGCCAATAGCCGCATCCGCAACTGAAGTAAAGAAGCTAAGTTTCCTGCACCCACTGCCTCCTGGCACTAGGATGCTGCAACCAAATAGAAATTGCCATGAACAATCTGATGTAACCTACCAAGCCATGATTCAGAACCCCGACTTTCAAAACTGCCAACCAAAGCCTTGGTTTAACCCGTATACTGCCAATGAATCCTTAAGAACCCAAGCCAACTAGACCTGAATATGCAAGTTTCCAACACCGCAGCTGCTACAGAAACAAAAACCAATCAATGGAAAACCCACGGTAATGTGTAGATGGCTGAATCGAATCACCGACACACAATCCCAAAGCAAACCTTCATCGCCACCACAGGCAACTACTAGGACACATAAACACAAACAAAGAGTCACCTCCCTTCTTTTTCAACTAAACAAAAATCCTTCCTTAGCACATAACAAACCTTAAAAATCCTCTCTCGAATAAGAAACTGAAGCCATTACCTTACTTCTCATAGCTACACGTCAAATTTAATAATGCAGAAGAAGAATGGGTCGGATGCCCAACTTACCCAAAATGCTTTTGACTACAACACAACCACGAGGTTACGATCAACACTTAGTCGGAAGTGCTAAAGTCAAAACCCAATCACTAAGCCAACATCAAGAGCTCATCCAAAGAACAACGAACAGGATTTGTTCCAACTGGAGCTGGGGATACAACAAAACACCCAACGGACCAGCAACTGAAGGAGACTATGGGAACAACCTATATACCTGCCAACCTCCTAAACTAATCAACAAAGAGGGTCGACTCTAGACACTCGGGAGGCCAAACCAATCTACGCACACTAGTCTAACCATTATCTCCCAAATAAGGCAAAATCTCAACCCTGGCCCAACTACCGGTAATACACCGAACCATCACACGGATCTCTAGCCACGCTAGATAACGGTCTAGGAAACAACCATCTAGGACCTCTCAACAAGGGCAATTTAACCACAAGTCCAGAATCACAATGAAACAGGGATAACCCAACTAGAAACAGACTAACAAGAACTACCCACGAGCTATAACTCCGGGAAAACACCTATCAAGGCTAACTTACCCCCATCCACTACTAAAGAATAAACTACCAATAAAATAACATATCAGTACTACAATTCGGGTAGCCAAACAACTTAAACAAGTAGCAGGTAGGCATATAAGCAAATAAATGATAGAAGGGATAGAATCGCAATGCAAGCGGGACTAACACTAGTCGAAGGTAGCAAAAGCTTAACCTGGAGCAATGATATCAGGAACCTCTACCTCTTGCCCACCAAGAGGAGCATTAAGCTGACGGGATCTAACTCTGGACTGAGTAGTCAAAACTGAAGGCCCAACCGGCCCTCGCCAGGGACAAACTCTATAAAGGTGACCAATCTCTCCACAATGACAACAACCAGGCTGTCCGGGATACACAATCGGGGGGCAATTCTTAGCACAGTTCCCACGCTCACCACACCAAAAATAGCCTCTACCAGATGAAGTCCGATCGGAAAATCTCGCCTCGTACTCCAATACTGACAGATAACCCTGCTGAAGGACTAGAAGCTCAACTCTAATTAAAGAACCACTCGCAGAATCAGGTGCTGAAACACTCATCGGAGGACTCAGAGTCCTATCCATGGTGTCCTGAAGCCCTGAGGTCGCTATAAATCCAATCGTAGACTGGGCTGACCCCACACCCTCTGAAGTCCTGGCGCTGACAGAAGCACTGAAGCAACAGGCACAGAAGCCTCAGCACCAACCGCTATAATACTCATCTGAGGCATCTGAGAATGAATGAACAACCAAAGTTTTAGAAGTTAATAAAGCCGGGAACGCACGATAAGGAGTCAAGAAGATGAAACTTTTCGTAACAATACCCTGTAGCCTCCCGCAGATAGGATACAAACTTCATTGTACCGATCCGCGAGACTCTACTTAGACACTTGCTTTTGTACCACGACACCGATGAACCTAGAGCTCTAATACCAAGCTGTCACGACCCAATTTCTCAGGTCATAATAGCACCTAAAACTCCCCAGTAGGAAAACCAATTCCCATAGCCCGGAATGGTTAGTAATAGGCTACTACCAAACCAATACGCACAATAAGCAGAAAGTAAGCGGAAGCAGAATATAAATATAAGACAACACGGAAACAATTTACCTGAATATATACATAATGAAACTACACCAACCCCAAGACATGGTATCGACAGTACAAAAGCTTCTAATAGAGTACAAGTGCTATAAGTAACAAAATACAATACAAATTTGCCTCCGAAAGTACAAGGAGCAACAGTATAACAGATGAGATGTAGACAAGCCCCGACCATCAGGCGCTGTCCTTAGTCTCGAAAATCCAAAAGCTGCACTAGTCTCCCACGCGATCAACGGCAAAAGCTCAGCTAATATCTTCACCAAAAAGTGCAAAAGTGTAGTATGAGCACCAAGACAACGGGTACTCTATAGGCATTATCGGTCGACTGAGCGCATATAAGATATAAAAGCAGTAAGTAACAGATAGCAAGAAAGCAGTCACTGAAGCAATAAGCAAGGCACAAGGAGCTAGCACAGATCATCCATAACCAAGAGCTACAAGTAACACCTGCTAGCACAGAGATACAATTACACAAAATCATAGGTGAAGGAAAGCAGAGCGCACCTGGAGTCCTTGCAATACAATATAAGTAAGTAGAGAGAGAGTTGAGAAAATAGCAGTATACCGGTAACCCTAAGTAAAAGGAAAAGACGGAGAGCAGTCTAACATACTCAAAAAAGAAATTAACAAGTATAAGGAAATCATAACACCAATCCAATCACATGATAGCATAAAGGGAATCACCTCACAAGTACCACCTTAGGATGAAATAACTAGACCACAATAACCGAGAGATACCACTAAACTTCCCACAAGAATAGAACCAGAATCTCACACTCTACTCAGAAGGCCACACAAAAGTGCCTCAATAAGATAGGACTCCCTAGCCCTCTCAATAATTAGACAACCCACAACCGAAGCCTCAACAGGTTAACCATCACTAATTCTTCACTAACCGAGTGCAAAGACAAGCTCTAAATAAAGACAGGAGTAAATATAGTCTACCTACAGTCCCAACGACTGCCCATACAATGAGGAATGCAATCAAGTGAAAACAAACCCTCCGACATCCCATACTACCGGAGCGTATAATCAACAAACAGCAAACAAGAGTGGAATCCAATGCATGATATGATATGATGTGTGAAATAGAACCTCTTTATTTACCTCCTACGGTGCAGATCGGGCCCAACAAGTAGGTTCCATGGAAGGACTCAGCCCGTATACCTCTACTCCACCACATACCCTTTCCTCCTGCACATGTAGCTCGAAACCCCAGGCCCAGAGCGGCAAGGTCCATGAAGGTCCACGGCCCCATACTAAAACTCAGTATCAAGACATGTCATTAATAAGCAAGTCCGGGAATCGAATATGCATGCCCAGACCCCATCCAGGACTAAAGTAGTAGAAACTGCCTCAAAAACCCCTCCAAGGGTGCCCGGGCATAACCGGGTCTAAAAGTGTAGTAAATCAAGTCTGGTGCTCTGACCCGCAGATACTAGTATCAGTAATAAAATCAAGTTTGGTGCTCTGCCCCACAGAGACTAGTATCAGTAATAAAATCAAGTCTGGTGCTCTGCCCCACAGAGACTAGTATCGATAATAAAATCAAGTCTGGTGCTCTGCCCCATAGAGACTAGTATCAGTAATAAAATCAGTGTGAAAACATCAAAAATCTCCTTTTCTATCATCAACAGTACCAAAAACGGGCCCCTGGGGCCATGCAAATTTAGGAAAACTGTCTGTAGTGGCTCGCAACCAAAACTGTAGTAAAACATGCAGGGGAAAATATGTTTCATGGATGATATGCTCGCTCACAAATATAAAAGTATCCCAACTGCTCACAATAACTCCTATCACCCCTGCACAAGCCCAGCAGCTACTCAGCAGACATAACCAGCCTAAAAGGATCATCTCTATGTCCGGGTCTCGCGGACATTCCCCAAATAACCCACCATCTATGTTCCAGAGTCAATACCAAGCCACACAGGACCACAGGGGTAATAAATAATACTACGCGAATACTACAAAGAACGTATGAATTAAACAGACAAACAAGGCAGACAAGGTCTGCGGTACCAACCCACAACAACCCACCCAAGGATGTTAATTAATGCAATTATAGCATATATACACAGAGTCTAGATAGGGGAAGCCATAACCTACCTGTCATCCGGTGACTAGCTGTGGAAACGGCATCATCCAGGCTCAAACTTCTCTGGAAAGCTCTAAATCACACAATAAATACTTTCATCTGAAGCCCCAAAGGCGTCTCTATGAAGCCTGACAAACCAAGGTAATGGAATAATTGCTAGAATCGACAAGGCTGCAAGAACGAGCCATAGCCAATTGATAAGGTATTAATGTCACACTCGCAACCAGCCAACTCCAAAACATAAAATGAGGCCAATAACAGTAATAAATGGCAGCTAAATCCAACAAAAATATGTTAACCACATCTCAAAGGAGCGACGAGCTCCTGAGGCACTATTTCAAGGCCTACTTCACATTGTTCAATCCAATCACTATCGTATGCGATCCCAAAAAGAATCGCACAATTTCCCAATCCCTCCAGCACCTTACCATAACCAGTACACCACAACAATAACCAAACATAATCAAATAAAGGGGCTGTCAAAAGCCACAATATCCAAAACACCAATTTGTGGCTCGAAAAGCTGTAAAAATGATACTAGAACATGTAATTATGAAGGAGGATCATAGGGGAGAGATTTCCTGGATAAATATATTCAATATCCCAAGCTAAACAACCTGCCTCCATGCAGGAACATTAACCGTATCCAAATTCAACAAGAAACTAATAGGGGAGAGATTTCCTGGACAAATATATTAAATATCCCAAGCTAAACAACCTGCCTCCATGCAGGAACAACAACCGTATCCAAATTCAACAAGAAACTACTACAAGATATCGGCAACAAAACTTTTCATAACTAGAAGCTTAAAATCTTGATCAAACAAATAGATAAGTGTATGAGATCCATACCTCACCAATATAACTCCGTAGCTACTGCCAAATACTCAGAAAACACCTGCTAGCTCGCTGCATCAACACCCACAAGGATACGCCATAAAATCAACAGGACAAACTACACTAACATGACGAGCTTTCTCCGTAGAGCAACTTCCGCTAAACTTCCGAATTGAAAGGATCAAAGTCCATGGAGTAATTAGGGGCTTTACCTATGATTTTTTATGATATTTTTTTTTGTGAGTTAAAACGAAGCTGAAACAACCTTTATAAAGCAAAACCGACTTACGATATGGGGCCCACCTTGATGTGCTTGCTTGCATAGTCTTACAAAAACACAAATATCTCTCTATTCTGAAGTCGTATGGATGAATGGTTTAGTGAGTTGGAAACTAGACTCATAGACCTTCGATTTGATATATTGGGGGACCACTAATTCTTTATATATTGGGAGAAATATCCCAAGACATTTAACACAAATTTAAAGAGAATTCCTTAAAGGAATTTACAATAACTTTTTCCGACTTTTGTTTCGCAACTAGATTGACTTCAAAACTTATAATACGACCATTTTGAGGTTATAATACCTCATAACACATCCTTCTTAGTATATTAGTCACTATTAGTCTTACCTAGAAGGTACGGGTTAATTTAAACCTTCCAAACGGGCGAGGTGTTACACGAGGCATTTCTTTAACTCGATCTTTTGTGCATTTCTTTAACTCGATCTTTTGTGTAAGGGATTCCTTTGACCTAGAACCTTGGTTTAATTCTCTGATATTACCAAGAATGTTGACTGAAGTCAACGATTTCCAAAGTTGAAGCTCTAAAATGAGGAACGACCATAAAGACCAAACAAATAGCCCGGGCATCGAACTACCCGTCTCGACAAGCCATAAATGACTTGGGGCCGCTATAGGTAAGTCCTAACGTACAAGAAAGGCGAAAATGTATACATGACCGGAAGGGTCATTACACTTCATCAACAATTCTGCCCCAGTCTAAGACACAGAAAACTCTTGAACTTCTTTGTAGATTTTGCTGTCGCTTAATATAGAATTTTTGAGATCCATCTCAAAAATTATGCCCTGGTTGCAGCTTCAACAAACTTCAGTGTCGCAAATGTCAAATTTAGTAGAATTTTTGAGTTCTTCTAAAAAATTCTTCCCAGTTGCATACTTCAGTGTGATCTTCAATTCTGACTTGCTGGAGAAGATCTTCTTCTAGTGAATTTTTGAGATCCTCTCAAAAATTCTTCCCCAGTTTCCACTATAAAGGGAAATAGAAATCTTAGGGGGGGTATGACCAAGCCGGTATGGCATCTACGTATTCCACTAGGGAAATCAGGTCAAACATATTTCCAATATAAAACAAAGGGAAATTGAATTTTTTCTGATAACGCGACCGAAGCCAAGGTAGGCCGCCTACGTATTCCACTAGGGAAATCAGGTCGAAGGTAGTTCACATTACAAGTAGAAGTGAGATTACAAGGAAATCAAAACATAAGATACGATTATAGGGAAATAAAATCACAAAGTGTGAATACAAGGAAGGAAAATGACAACATAAAAATTGAAGGAAGCCAAAAGTACAACTTCGAGAAAATCTCAATCTTCTTTGCAACTGATCATGCGAACAATTACTTGTGATTTGGCAATGGATTGTTGTTCACATTTGCTAGAGCTTCTGCAAGTGTTATCACCTTATCGCCAATCAAGTCTTGGATTTTGTGTTTCAGGGTGATACATTTTTCAGTATCATACCCAAAAACTCCAGAATGGTAAGCACACCATTTATCTGGATCATACCACTTTGCTGAAGTATTCACTGGCTTTGCTTCTACTGGATGAAGTATCCCAACTGCTTTCAACCTTTCATAAAGTCGAGTTAGTGATTCTGCTAATAGCGTGAAGACCCTTGGAGGCTTCCTTTCATATTTGGTACGAGGTGCATTGTTGTAGAGATTTTTTGGAGAGTGTTGAGCATGGTATGTTGCATGTGCATTATAGACCGAATATGAGGTACCTCCTTGAGTCATCACTCCCATAACCTCTTTCTCTTTTTTCTTTCCATTTCCGAAAGAGCCAGTTTGGAAACCCTTATTAGCGGAGTGCAATGCTGTGAAATTTATTATTTTTCCAGTCTTGAGACCATCTTCAATCATTTCTCCGATTTTAACAATTTCAGCAAAAGTTTTTTCACTCATTGTTATCATTCATTCATAAAATTTTGCGTCTATAGCCTGAATAAAGTAAGCAATCATTTCTGCTTCCTCCATAGAGGGGTGTACTCAGGATGCTTCTTCTCTCCAACGTATGGCATAATTGCGGAAGCCTTCAGTAGATTTCTGCCTTAGCTTTGTAATAGAGATTCTGTCAGGAGCGATCTCAACATGAAACTTGTAGTGATCCACAAAAGCGTTTGCCAAATCGTCCCATGAATTCCATTTGGTTACATCCTGCTTAGAGTACCATTCTAAAGCCTTTCAACTCAAGCTTTGATTAAATAGCTTGATTCTTATGCCTTCATTCATTCCCACACCAATCAATTTTTCACAATAGACCTTCAAGTGGAAGAAAGGATTTCCAGAACCATCAAACTTCTCAAATTTTGGAATCTTGTTACCTGGTGGCAACTCAATCTCAGGAAATGCACATAACTCTTCATATCTTACGCTTTGGTTATTACCCAGCCTACGAAGACTTCTCATAGCATCTTCCAAACTTTTGAGCTTCCTATTCATTATTTCATCATTAGCTGCTTTTGTCTCATTTTCAGTTTCAATATAGTGATCAGTATCTATGCGACATAGCCCTTGAGTTTGTGTCATATGTGGAGCAATGGTATAAGTGTACACTGGCGAAGCATAGTGTGTCATCGATATATTCTGATCTTTTGGAGGAGCAAATGTCTACACAAGAGGAACATTTTGAGAAGCACGAGCATTTTGAACTTATTGAGAAGTAGTGAAATGATCTCCTTGATCAAACTCATCCGAGGTTGGAAACATAGGCCCCTTTTGACGAACATCAGGGGGTAGGGTCACGCTTGGTGCATTTTGAGAAGCAGTCCTATTTGACTCCTTCCACTGCTAATACCAAGTATAAGCCACTCCCTTCAACTGGTAGGCGGCTAAATCTGCACTCTCAACCAAAGTGACACCAATAATGTTTGTTACCTTCTTGATGTCGTCAAGAAGCTCTTGTGGATCTTCTTCTGATTTAGACCCATGAAATTCCGAAGGGTTCATCTGAATAAAGTACCAGATCCTTGCTGCAGCAGTGTTGCACTGAGGTGGAGCTGGTGCCACAGCCTGCTGGTTGACTTGGGCAAGCACTTGAAATTCAGCCCTGAATTCAACATGGGTAACTTGCTCATTCAGAGGGTTTACCAGAGCTGCTGGTGCGAGATGATTGCTTGTGTTGGCTCTTCTGGGAGGTATTTTCTGAAACGCGTAAAGCACAAATTAGAAGGAGATTAAATAGAGTTCATACTCTATAGAACGAGCTAGAAAAGAAAGAAGGGAAGTTGTTCCTAATGAAATCTCATATCTCATCCCCCATAAGTATGGCGCACTTCACACCCATGAAGGAGGCTCTACTTGACGCGGATTTCAGATACCATAGGACACTTAAACCTGATACTCTGATACCAAGTTTGTCACGCCCTAAGGCTACCCCCCAGATGTAATAAGGTGCTTAGGGTCACAAGTGACCCCAAGCTAACCTATGGTCTGGCATATCTAAATAATTTCAAGTTAAAAGCATATATTGTGTGGAAGCTGAAAACAATTTAATATCTGAAGTGGGAAAGAACCCAAAACATGTCTGAATATAAAATCTATACAGGAGTATAATGAAGTCTGAAAATAACACTAACAACCCAATAGCTGAATCTAGTCTATGTTTGAAACCCTCTAACTGATATGAGTTGCTAGGACATGCTCCCAGCTAACTCTAATAATCTAAAACTAAAAAGTAAAGACTGGAAGATAAAGCATGTCTATCATCCTCGAACTGTGATGACTCACCACTGAAGCTGATGAATAAGGATAGGAAGTCGATCTAAGCGTGGTCTGGATGTTGTGCGCATGAACCTATCTCATTGTGTGAATGCAGGTCCAGTGGATTGGAACAGTTCAAGACTGCATTTTTGGACAGGTTCTTCCCACTTGAACTCAAGGAAGCCAGTGTCCAAGAGTTTATCAACGTGAAGCAGAATGACATGACTGTGAAGTATTATGCACTCAAGTTTACTCAGATGTCTAAGTATGCTCCAGCGATAGTAGCTGACTTCTGGGCCCATATGAGCAAGTTCGTATCTTGTATGTCAGATGATATGGTCAAGGAGTGCAAGACATCAATGTTGATTAAGGAGATGGACATCTCCAAGTTGGTTACTTATGCTCAGCAGATAGAGGAAGAGAAAATCAAAGAAAGGGGAGGAGACAGTAAGAGAGCTAGGACAGGTGACTTTGACTACTCTCAGCAGAGGTCAGAGGGTGGTAACCACTCTCAGTTCTGTCAAAAATCTTCAGCTCCAGCTCCATCTTCTGCTAGTGCCCCAGCGCCAAAATTCAGAAAAGATCAACAGGATAGAGCGTCAGGCTCTAAGTCCCAAGATACAGTCACTAGCAGGCACATTATTCCGGTTTGCATGAAGTATGGTAGGAACCACCAGGGTGAGTGTATGCTAGGTAGTGGAAATTGCTTTGGAAGTGGCAAGCTAGGCCACAGGATGAGAGCTTGTCCAGCAGCTTCTCAGAAGGGCAAGGATGTTTGCCCACAGAATCAGGCTAGTTCTACAGCAGTTCCAGTGGGTTGCCTCACTCAGCAGGGTGCCTCGTCTGGTATAGGTGGTGGTCAGTGCCAAAATAGGTTGTATGCCCTTCAGACCCGACAGGACTAGAAGGATTCTCCTGATGTGGTCACGGGTATGTTACAAGTCTTCCATTTAGATGTTTATGCATTGTTAGACCCAAGGGCTACACTTTCTTTTGTAACTCCATATATAGAAGTGAATTTCGGTGTCAGTTCAGAAATCCTCCCAGAACCCTTTTCAGTCTCTACTCCAGTTGGTGACCCAGTTATAGCCACACGGGTATACAAAAATTGCCCAATCACAGTTTCCCAGAAAGTCACCTCAGCCGACATAGTAGAGTTAGAAATGACTGACTTTGATGTTATTCTAGGCATGGACTGGTTACATTCTTGTTATGCCTTAGTTAATTGAAGAACTAGGATTGTTTGGTTTTAATTTCCAAATGATCTAGTCTTAGAATGGAAGGGTAGTACCTTAGTGCCTGTAGGTCGATTCATCTCTTACCTTAAGGCCATAAAAATAATTTCCAAAGGGTATATATATCATCTTGTTAGGGTTAAGGATTCAAACTCTGAGACCCCAACTCTTGAGTCAGTTCCCATAGTGAATGAATTCCCAGAAGTATTTCCAGAAGATCTTCCAGGGGTTCCTCCCAAAAGGAAAATCGACTTCGAAATAGATCTCCTTCCAGATACCCAGCCTATTTTGATTCCCCCTTGCATAATGGCTCCAGCTGAACTTAAGGAGTTGAAAGAATAGTTGAAAGACCTTCTAGATAAGGGCTTCATCATACCCAGCATCTCTGTATGGGGTGCTCCAGTTCTCTTCATGCATAAGAAAGATGGTTCTCTCAGGATGTGCATCGACTACCGTTAGTTGAACAAAGTCACAATCAAGAATAAATATCCCATCCCTAGGATTGATGACTTATTTGACCAACTTCAGGGTGCTAGTTTCTTCTCTAAGATAGACCTCATATCTGGTTATCATCAGCTCAGAGTTAGGGATTGTGACAATCCGAGGACAGCTTTCAGAACTCGGTATGGTCACTACGAATTTATAATTATGTCTTTTGGACTGACAAATGCTCCTGCAGCTTTTATGGATTTGATGAATAGAGTATTCAAGAAGTATATAGGCTTGTTCATTATTGTCTTCATTGATGATATACTCGTATATTATCACAGCAAGAAAGAACATGCCGACCATTTGAGAGTGGTGTTGCAGACTCTCAAAGATCGCCAGTTATTCACCAAGTTCAATAAGTGTGAATTCTGGTTGAAATCGGTTGCTTTTCTTGGTCATGTGGTGTCTAGTGAAGGCATCTGAGTCAATTCTCGAAAGATTGAGGCAATAAAGGACTGGCCCAGACCCATCTCTCTGATAGACATCAGGAGTCTCTCGGGTTTGGCTGGCTATTACAGGAGGTTTGTGGAAGGATTTTCATCCATAGCTTCCCAATTGACTATGTTGACCCAGAAAAAGATCAAGTTTCAGTGGTCAAACGAGTGTGAGAAAATCTTTCTTGAGTTGAAGACCAGGTTGACTACAGCTCTCGTTCTAACTCTGCTAGAGGGTATGGATGATTTTATGGTGTATTGTGATTCATCCAGAGTTGGCTTGGGTTGTGTTTTGATACAGCGTGGTAAGGTCATAGCTTATGCATCCAGACAACTTAAGATTCATGAGAAGAATTATCTGACTCATGACCTTGAGCTTACAGCAGTTGTTTTACCCTAAAGATTTAGAGGCACTACTTGTATGGTGTTCACGTGGACGTGTTCATAGACCATAAGTGCCTCCAATATGTATTTACCTAGAAAGAGTTAAATCTTCGTCAGAGAAGGTGGCTTGAGTTCCTCAAGGACTATGATATGAATGTGCTCTACCATCCGGGTAAGACCAATGTAGTGGCTGATGCCCTCAGCACACTGTCCATAGGTAGTGTGTCACATATTGAGGAAGAGAAGAAAGGATTAGCCAAGATGTTCATAGGCTTGCTTGTTTAGGAGTTTGCCTTATGGGCATGACAGATGGTGGTGTGATAGTCGAGAATCTTCACTGGTAGCGGTGGTCAAAGAGAAACAGGATAGTGATCCTATATTGCTTCAGTTGAAAGGTGTAGTTCATCAGTAGAGAGTAGAGGTTTTCTCCCAAGGGGGATATGGAGTGCTTCACTACCAGGGTCGTTTATATGTACCTAATGTGGGTGAGTTGAGGCAGTAGATACTTACAGAAGCCTATAATTCTAGATATTCCATTCATCCCAGTGCCACTTAGATGTACCATGATTTACGGGAAGTTTATTGGTGGAACGACATGAAGATTGACATTGCAGATTTTGTTGCTAAGTGTCCTAAATTGTCAACAGGTCAAGGTAAAACATCAGAAACCAGGAGGTGTGACTCAGGATATTAGCATTCCTACTTGGAAGTGGGGGGTGATCAACATGGATTTCATCACGGATTTACCTCGTACTCACAGACAGCACGACTCTATTTGGGTGATAGTGGACATAGTTACTAAGTCAGCTCACTTCTTGGCTATCAAGACTACAGATTCAGCGAAGGACTATGCCAAACTCTACATCAACGATATAGTCAGGTTGTACGGGGTTCCCTTGTCTATTATCTTAGATAGGGGTCCCCAGTTTGCTTCTCACTTCTGGAAGTCTTTTCAGAAAGATCTTGGTACTCAGGTAAATCTCAGCACAGTATTTTATCCGCAGACAGATGGTCAGGCAGACCGTACCATTCAGACCTTAGAGGACATGTTGAGAGCTTGCGTGATCAATTTCAAGGGTAGTTAGGATGATCACCTGCCTCTCATAGAGTTTGCCTATAATAATAGCTTCCATTCCAGTATCCAGATGGCCCCATATGAGGCACTTTATGGGCGTAGATGTAGGTCACCTATTGGTTAGTTCGAAGTAGGTGAAGCAGCCTTGATTGGGACAGATTCGGTTCATGAGGCTATGGAGAAAGTTCAGCTCATCAAAGAAAGATTGAAAACAGCTCAAAGTCGTCAAAAGTCCTATGCAGATATGAGGAGAAGGGACTTATAGTTTGAGATTGATGATTGGATCTTCCTGAAAGTGTCACTCATGAAGGGGGTGATGAGATTTGGCAAGAATGGAAAGCTCAGTCCCAGGTATGTAGGCCCTTACAGAATCTTGAAAATGATTGGTAATATGGCCTATGAGTTAGAGTTGCCAGCAGAGCTAGCAGCGGTTCATCCAGTCTTACATATTTCATTATTGAAGAAGTGTTTTGGTGATCCGACATTGAGGTAATAGTTCCTGTCCAGTTCCTCAGTTTAATCTCATGTACTTCAGTCTCAGCATCATATTCCCTCAGCTATTCTTGCATTTCATCATATTTGCATACTCATGGGACTCAATTCAGTTAGATATCAGTTTCTAGTATTCAGCGGTAGGGATTGAAGCTCTTTCCCTCACAACTCAGCTTAGTTAGTCTTCATTCAAGGATGAATGATCCCAAGGGGGGATATTGTAACACCCCAGAATTCATACCACCATTTAAAACCCAAACCTCAGAAAGAACTTAGAAAATTTTATCTCCTTGCAAGCCCCACGGGCTGACCCATAGGCGTCGTGGACACGATGGCCCATCGGGGTCCCTCGTGGAAATAGCCCAGAGGCTCTGTAAGTCTATCTCATCCTGACGGGGGTCCCCACGGGTATTGGCGGTCTAACAGGCAATGGGGAAGCCCGTGGGAAACTATCAACGACCGTCCCCAGGCCTCCTCAGCTCCGACGGGCTATCACCACGGTCATCGTGGACGTGATGGGCCATGGAAGTTGTCATCGAAACCGACCAGGAACCAGCCCTAGTCTACCCTGTTCCGACGCCCTAGCCAATGGGCTGTCTCAGGTCCATCGCCTATCAGGCGGCCCATCTGGTGGAAGAAAGTCAAAAATTTCTATTTTGAGCTGGGGGCATTCTGGTCTTTTTCCAATTCTTTTAACTCTGATCCTAAGTTGTTTTGGGAGTAATTAAAGGTTTTTTACTCTTTTTCCCTCATTACTCCTAAACTAAATAAACACTTAGCAGTTTCAAGAAAGAAAAGAAGTGTTTCCTCTCAAGAACAAGCAAGAGGGTTTTCTTCAAGCTCAGCCCCAAATCTAAATGTTCAACCGTAGAATCTTCTTCCAGGTATGTGGGATTTCACTAGTGGGTTCCTTTCACCCATTAGGTCCCTAGAATTCAATTAGTTCTTCAGTTTCTCCATGATATATTCAGACCTAGGGTTCCTAAACCTTAGAGATTCCTTGCAATTAAGGTACAAAAACTTATATGATATCTAGTTCATGTTCCTTGGAGAATTAGTATAGTCACATGTACAGACTTAGAAACCCTAGCTTATGTTAATTTCAGTATTTCATAAATTATACTTGCTAGGAAGATTAGTCAGATAATACAGGCCTCAACTAAAGGTCCAACTAGACCAAACTCAATGCTCTAGAGCTAACGAAACTGTCGAAATTTGATTTTGACTCAATAGCAAAATCAATATCTATCAGGTGGAAGGCCTGGCAGGTCGGTAGGGAACATATCTAGGAAGTCTCTAACCACAGGGACAAACTCAGGAGACGAAGGGTCAGAACTAGCATCTCGGACATATGCTAGATAAGCTAAACACCCATGGGAAATCAACTTTTTAGCTCGAAGACAATAGATTATCCCAGACGGTGCGTGGCTAATAGAACCCTGCACACAACTAGGGATACACTAGGCACGACGATGGTAACGGTCTTAGCATAACAATTCAAAACCGCACAGTGAGGGGATAACCAGTTCATGCCTAGTATCACATCAAAATCTAACATATCAAGTATCATCAAATCACCCCAAGTCTCCAAATCACCAACAGATATCATGCAAGATCTCACAATCCAATCCACTACTAAAGAATCTCCTATTGGGGTCGAAATAGAAACAAGAACAGATAACGGCTCACTAGACAACCCCAAACAAGGCACAAAGTAGGCAGATACATATGTACATATAGATCCAGGATCAAATAAATCCATAGCAGACTGATGGCATACATAAATCGAACCTATAATGACAACATTTGAGGCCTCTGCCTTCGGTCTCCCACGGACCTCATAAAACTGACGATGACCTCCACCTGCCTGATCACCATCCTTATCACCTACTCTGCCATGCAGGGCACCACCCCTGGCCTGACTACCACCCGGTGACCAAGAAGACAAAATAGACTCGAGAACCAACCCGGACCTGGTGTCACTAGTACAAGAGAGACTAAGCAGGGAGTAGCTATACAATAGACTCTGTCTATCAAAAAATACAAAATATAGACAAAATATAAAAGATGGAAAGCATGTAAAGTATCCAAAAAGCGCCGGGAGCACACCGCGATCCAAACTGCAATAGGCCTCGAACGACAAGAGGGTCAATGAGGGTGACTCGTACTAGGTGTTGCATCAGAAAAACATGCAGAATGTAGTATGAGTACCAAGACAACGGGTACTCAGTAGACATCATAGGCCGACCGAGCGCAGAAAGATAATATATAGATAGTAAGATACAAGAAAGCAGTAAATCCAGGGATCCACCTAAATCTAATTATAAAGCTGAAAATCAAAACAATCAAAGCTATAAAAGGTGAAGTAATAATAAAATCAACCCAAATCAGCCAACAATTCAAACGCACCCAAAGCCAATACGATGCGATGCATCAATGATGTAATGTATGAATGTATGCAAGTCAAACCCGGTATCCAGTACTCGGGCACCCGGGATTGAACATCGAGCTTATCAAAGGAGTGCAGGAAGAAAAAGACCCAAAATAGAGCATCGGGGCGCCCGAAAATAACCTTGAACTCATCAACATATGCATAAAAGTAAAACCCGAGACAACACATCGGGGGCCCAAAATTTAACCTCGAACTCATCAATGTATGCATAAAAAGTAAAACCCGAGATAACACATCGGGTGCCCGAAATTTAACCTCGGACTCATCAACGTATGCATAAAAAGTAATATTTCCCCCTTTTTCTTTTCCTTCCAAAATCCGTAGTAAAGTCCAATGCGAATAAATTCAAATCCCAAGTACACTGAAACCGTAGTAAACCTTATTTTAATCCAAAAAACCTTGGAAAATGCTTTCCTTCTATATCAATGATGTATGATGCAATAAGAACATGAGATAACCAATCAGGAAGAAATCCCTCACAACCAGGCAAAAAAAGGGCAAAAATACCCTCCAAACCAAGAGAACTAACCTGGATCTCTGTTCAAATCCAAGTTATGGCCTCGGGCCCAAAATTACACACAACAGAAGAATAGGCGCATAAAACAGGGGAAATAACGCAAAAATTCACCAAGATTCTCTACTCTGCCTCTAAAATCTCTTAAAAGCAACCTAGGGATTCTACCTAGCCACAATAATACTACAAGCTCCTAGGCTAAGGATAACATGATATTTCTACACTACAATCCGAAATGGCCAATTATAAGCGGTAAATAGGATTTAAGCCTAAACCTATCAGAAATCCAACCTAACATTGCATTATTAATTAAATATATAAAATCTAACTACACTTAGTCTAGAAAGTAAATCGTAACCTACCTCATGGATGAACTGTAAGCACGAACCGTTATTCATATGCCTTCCCCTTTCGAATAGCCTCAGAAAGCTGCCACACTATCAAGAACACAATCCAAGTGTCAAGGCGAGAAGAATGACACCCTTATTACTATACGGAAAATCAGGCCAGAAATTGGGTTGGAAAAATGTCCCTCGAGGCTCGTGCAATGAAACAGACAATAAAATTCACAATTATGCTCGCGATGGGTTAAGGAACCCATGCCCAAAGTTTGGGCGCGAACGGAGCTCGTTTCGGGGCCCAGAACTGCCCCGATGTGCTACTAATTCAAGGGATCAAAATGGGAAAACTCGAAATTATGGCGAGGTATGGATCCCGTACACTTATCTATTTGTTATATCAAGATTTTAAGCTTCTAGTTATGAAAAGTTATTGTTGCCGATATCTTGTAGTAGTTTCTTGTTGAATTTGGATACGGTTGTTGTTCCTGCGTGGAGGCAGGTTGTTTAGCTTGGGATATTGAATATTTTTGTCCAGGAAATCTCTCCCCTATGATCCTCCTTCGTAATTACATATTCTAGTATCATTTTTACAGCTTTCCGAGCCACAAAGTGGTGTTTTGGATATTGTGGCTTTGGACAGACCCTTTATCTTATTATGTTTGGTTATTGTTGTGGTGTACTAGTTGTGGTAAGGTGATGGAGGTATTGGGAAATTGTGCGATTCTTTTTGGGATCACATACGATAGTGATTGGATTGAACAACGTGAAGTACTCCTTGAAATAGTGCCTCAGGAGCTCGTCGCTCCTTTGAGATGTGGTTAACATATTGTTGTTGGATTTAGCTGCCATTTATTATTGTTATTGGCCTCATTTTATGCTTTGGAGTTGTCTGGTTGTGAGTGTGACATTAACACCTTATCAATCGGCTATGGATCGTTCTTGCAGCCTTGTCTATTCTAGCAATTGTTCCATTACCTTGGTTGGTCAGGCTTCATAGAGATGCCTTTGGGGTGTTGTAAAATAGGCACTTTTGTAGAATTTTACGAGTTTCTTTCCCGTGTCAACTGCTATCGCGACTGACATAATGCTATCGCAACCTCTGCTATAGCAGAGAAATTACCGCTATAGCGAAAATCAATGTCGGTCATCACCGCCATAACGGTCGATTTCGCTATAGTAGAGTGTGGACCGCTATAGAAGACTGGGTCACCACACTGATTTTTGGTTCCTCGTGGAGTGGAAATTATGTTTTGGTCCATTATATTTGAAATTCTTTCTCTCTAGTATTTCGATGAGGCCTCAAATTTTTGGGCACTCGGGGAGGAGAGGGAATTCCTTGATGGAGCAGGATTGAATTTAATTTCAGTTGAGTTTTGGTACACCCGGGGGATTTAAGAGTTTTGGTGGTTCGTGTAAGGCTATTTTTATGCTGTCATGGTAGAGCGTTAAGGTTCAAGGGGCTGGTTCATTCTTTTCCTTCTGCCTTAGAGATCGTTCGGGGATGAGCGTTGGGTAAATTGGTATATGTTGTAATGACCTATTCCATCGTTACTGAAAATATCTATGGTTAAGGTAGGTGTCTCTCATTCATAATAAGAGTTAGAATTAATTCTTTAGTATGAGAGTACAGTTGGTATATATTAAGGTCATATAATACTCCTAGCACAAAGTTGAGTTGAAAGTTTCCTTACCGATTTAGTTTTGAGCTAAGTTCAAACTAGGATCAACTTCAAACGAGCATTTCTCCTAGAATATAAGGATTTTGGGGTGCCAATACCTACGAAATTAAAGATATCTGAGTCCTCTTTCCAATGCCACCGACCATTTGTTAATCCGCTTCTCGAGTAAAAAGTTATGACTATTTTACTAAAGACTATCCATGCTGAAAAGTTGAGTCCGCTGTAGCAGGATTTAGGTCGCTATAGTGGTACCGCGGTAACGGTTGGCAGTCCGCTATAGGGGAATGACGAAACCATAAAGCCCAGAAATGGGTTTTATAATCTCATTCTCTCTTCTTTAGTTAAAAACAGATGAGGATTGCTCCAAAAATCCTCCTAGACTGCTCCAAAGCTTGGGAGCCATAGGGAGGAGGGATTCTGGTTAAAAGGACGCAAATCCATGGATTTTGGGCTTGTCATCCGTCAGGGAACACCTTTATGGAGCCAAAAATTGTATTGTGCAGGTGCTTGGTGTCCAGGTAGGCTAGATTTTCTCTATATTGAGTAGATATTGACCTTCTTCCTTTCGTATTATTGTATAGATAGAAAGGAGAAACCATGTCTAGGCCTTCAGGCACGGAGTTTGGAGGATGGAAATACATACTGAAGCATAAACTGGATAATAAGCTGGATACAATGACTAAGTACTAACATAAACATATAATATAATATGTTGAGCTGAATAACTGAAATATATACTGAGTACATGGTCAATGCAATATGAGTCTGACTATGGGAGATACTATTAACCGACATACCTCAAGCTGAGCTAACTATGGGGCCAACTTGTAACCCTGGATGGAATGGTGTTCATACCTTGCCAAGGGTACAAACTAGTCTGATGTGGATCCACTAACTGATGTCCTCAAGGGACAAAGGTGACCAGCCTAATATGACAGCTGGCCCCTTTCTTACCTACGGTGGCGTTGTAGTTCTAGGACTTGGGGACTGCTACTAAAGGTCTCAACCTAATCTGACAGCTAAGCCTTCATCCCCTCGTTCGCTCGGTACTAAGTCTACTCCCAATTGAATGTAAGCAATAGAATGCAAGATGAAATACTGGATAGCTCAAATACTGATAATTATCTGAGAATGCAACATACACATACTGAAAGATATGGCATTGAAATTCTGTAGCATGATTGTCTGACTAATCTGCCTAGCAAGTATAATTTATGAAATACTAAAATTAACAAGCTAGGGTTTCTGAGTTCTGTACATGTGACTATACTAATTCTCCAAGGAACATGAACTAGATATCATATAAATTATAGCACCTGAATTGCAAGAAATCTCTAAGGTTTAGGAACTGTAGGTGTCACGCCCCAAGGCTACCACCTAGACATAACATGAGATCTGGAGCACGAGTGCCCTAGACTAACCCTTGGTCACAACATAGTCATTCAATCATAAGAAAACATAGAGAAAGCATAGATAGAACTTTTGGCAACCCAAATCCATAAATGATAAGTCAATACGAAACATAGTTTTAAATAAGAGACTCGAATACTGGCTATGTCTGAAAAGCCTCTACACATGACATAAGGAGTTGATAGGACAAGACCTTAGCTAACTCAAGGTACAGAAGTAAATAACCAAACTTGCTAGAACCATAACTAGCCCTCGAACAATGAGAACTTACCAACACTGACTGAAAATGGCCAGTGATCTCTAGCCACGTGCCTGAGAAAGGGAACCTGAATCTGCATCGTCAAGAGGATGCAGCACAAAATATGCGTTAGTACTATAGGATGTACCGAGTATGTGAGATATGCATGATCATGATAAAAACATACTTAAAACATACTTGAGATGAGCTCTTTCATAATAAGAGATAACATAAGAAATTATGAAGATATAAGACATAAAACATGAAGAAAAGTCAAGATTCAAAGTAGAGTATCATATAACTTCATAGCTTAAAAATAATCATGTGGGAGTTTTAATAAACCGAAATCAAACCATGATGAGCTACATGGAATCCAGTGTCATACAACCACACTAAAAAAGGTTGTCCTAATCGGCCAAGGTTAGAACCATGTTCATAAGGATCCTTTCATAAGCCACGGAGGGAAACCTATGGTGGCAACGTAGTTTTGGACTTGGGTTATCTAGAACCCTCATCGCTCGGTGCTAAATACTACTCCCAAAATGTATAACATAAGGCTCACATATATGTGACATATCTAGATATCAAGCTTGTTCATAAATATGTTCATACCCCGGATCTTCATACTACTCACGAATCTTAGTTTAGAAAAATATTCATGAGCATTGATGGCACATCGGGTGTCTTGTCTTGCATAATAATTCATAACTTGAAAACTTGCATTGAAATAGTTCAATTTCATAATAACATATACTTTCATAAAATATAGGAACTAGGCATGCACTTGCTTTAGATTCATGAAAACATTATATCAAATATCAAATTTACTTGAATCAAGTTATGCATGTAGAATTTGTCATAATTAGCCTTCAATTTGAAATAGGAGTTCATATGTAAAACCCCATGTAGAAACATGCAATTTAGTAGTAATTCCACAGTAAAATCATGAGAAGGCAAGTTATAGCAAGACCCAAAAGAATTGGGTAAGAACCCTAATTTGAAAGTTTATGAAATCAAAATAGAGATTAGGAGTTTTGGGCACAAGGGTGAAAAGAATCCAGTGTTGAATACCCACATTCATTGATTGAAGCTAACCCACTTGAAATTGAAAAGAAAAAGGAGACTTGAACTTGGAGCTTGAGACTTGGAGCTTGAAAGAGGTCCTTTTCCCTTTTTGGATGATGAATGAGGTAATGAGAAGGGACTTAGGCTAATAGGTGTAGAAAACCTACTAAAACTGGCCAAAACGATCTCACTTAGGAATTAAAAGGGTAGGTAATTATAAAAATACCTCTGGGATTTAATTAAGAAAAACTGATAAATAGGGTCGGCTTCAGGAATCACAGGTCGGTTCCACAGGTCGTAGTTTGAACCACGACTCGTGGTTCCCACTCGTGGTTCCTGGACAAACGATCAAACTGTAGAAGACATTCTACGGGTCAATAGGATGGACCGTAGAATAGATTACGGTCCGTAAAACAAATTCATCATTTCTAAGAGATTTGGCAGGCCTTTGATCAGGTTCCACGAGTAAAAAGGATGATCCGTGATTCAAACTACGGTCCGTAGTCTTGACTCGTGGTTCCTGAGAATCAGTCAGTCTTCAAGTCTGGTTCCATGAGTTGACAGGATGGGCCATACACTGAACTACAATACGTAGAAACAACTCATGGTCCTCAAATCAGAGACTGATTCTGGAAGACTTAAACCACAGATCCACTCCATGACTCATGGTTCAAACCACGGTCTGTGGTTTGGACCCGTCATTTCTAGGAAGTTCAAAATTTTCAAATTTCTTAAATTTAAAAGCTGGATTGAATTTTGGGGTGTTACAATATCTCCCCCTTGGGATCATTCATCCTCGAATGAAGAATAAGCAAGCAAACTTGGAGAGAAAATATCCCAACAGACAACAAAACATGAAAACCAAGGAATAAACATGAAAACTAAGCCTGCAACTTAAAACATGACTGAACTATCTTCTGAAAACTTGCATGCATGCTAAGATCATAAGGGGAACTGATGGAATAGAGTAGGATAGACGTACTAATGAGTAAACTACTACCTAGAGCAAAAACTGGATCAGAAGGAAAGAGATGAGGGTACTTGGCTTTCCTGGCTGCTTTTGCTTCCTAAGTAACTCCCTCAACAAGCTAATTCCTCTAAAGATCTTTTACTGAAGCGACTTTTTTGTTTCTCAACCTCCGAATCTGACGATCAAGGATCTCCATGGGAACCTCCTCGTAGGTGAGACTATCCTTTACACCCACATCCTCTAAAGGAACAATCAAGGTCGGATCACCAACACACTTCTTCAACAAGGAGATATGGAACACCGGATGAACCGCTTCTAAACCTTATGGCAAATCCAACTCATAAGCAATGCTACTAACTCTCCTCAGAATCTGATAGGGACCTACGAAATGGTGACTAAGCTTTCCTTTCTTTCAAAATATCATCACATCCTTCATGGGTGACACCTTCAGAAAATCCCAATCATCAACTTCAAATTCCAATTCCCTTCTCCTCACATCCACATATTATTTCTGTTGACTCTGAGAGGTCTTCAGCCTTTCCCTAATAAGTTGAACCTTCTCCATAGTCTCATAAACCGAATATGGATCAATCAAGGCTGCCTCACCTATCTCAAACCAACCAATAGGAGACCTACACTTTCGACCATAAAGTGCCTCATAAGGTGCCATCTGGATGCTGAAATGAAAGCTGTTGTTGTAGGAAAACTCGATGAGAGGTAAGTGATCATCCAAATTACCTTTGAAATCAATCACACAAGCTCTCAACATATCCTCCAAAGTCTGAATAGTACGCTCTTCCTGTCCATCCATCTGAGGGTGAAAAGTTATGGTAAGCTTCACCTAAGTACCAAGACCTCTCTGAAATGATCTCTAAAACAGGGATGTAAACTGAGTACCCCTATCCGAAATGATAGACAAAGAAACATCGTGCAATCTAACTATCTCCCGAATGTAGAGTCTGGCATAATCATCTGCTGAATCCGTAGTCTTGACAACCAAGAAGTGGGATGATTTCATCATCTGGTTGACGATCACCTAAATGGAATCATGTTGCATTCGAGTACGAGGCAACCCAGTAATGAAGTCCATATTGATGTTTTACCCAGTAGGAAGGTCAATATCCTGAGTCATACCACCCAGTCATTGATGCTCTACCTTAACTTGCTGACAATTGGGACACTTAGCCACAAAACTGGCTATGTCCCTCCTCATACCATTCCACCAATAGACTTCCCGTAGGTCATGGTACATCTTAGTGGCACCAGGGTTAATAGAAGATATTGAACTATGAGCCTCAGTCAAAATCTGCTATCTCAACCCATCTACATCTGGCACACACAATCGACCCTGATAACGGAGCATACCATCTCCCCCTTGGGAGAAAACCTCAACCCTTTGTTGATGGACTGCACCCTTTAGCTGAAGCAAAATAGGATCACTGTCTTTCTCTTCCTTCACCTCCGCTACCAAAGATGATTCAAAACCATTCTGAACAATAACACCACCTTCTATTGAGTCCATAAGGCAAACTCCCAACCAAGCAAGCCTATGGACCTCCTTAACCAATTCTTTCTTTCCGTTTTCGACTGAAAACACACTACCCATAGACAATCTACTAAGTGCACCCGCCACAACATTAGCCTTACCCGGATGGTAAAGCACACTCATATCATAATCCTTAAGAAGATCAAGCCATATCCTTTGACGCATATTCAATTCCTTTTGAGTGAACACATACTGGAGACTCTTATGATCGGTGAAACATCCACATGCACACCATACAAGTAATGTCTCCAAATATTCAAAGCAAAAACCATGGTTGCTAGCTCAAGATCATGAGTAGGGTAGTTCTTCTCATGGACCTTAAACTGTCTCAAAGCATAAGCAATCACTTTACCACGCTGCATCAACACACAACCCAAACCAATTCTAGAAGTATCACAATACACAACAAATTCATCTAGGCCCTCGGGTAAAGCCAACACTGGAGCTGTGGTCAACCTAGTCTTCAATTCGTGAAAATTCTTCTCACATAGATCGAACCACTGAAATTTAGCCTTCTTCTAAATCAACCGAGTCAATGGGGCAGCAGTAGAAGAAAACCCTTCCACAAACCTCCTGTAGTAACTAGACAAACCCAAAAAGCACCTAATATCAGATGGGGAAGTGGGTCTAGGCCAGTTTTTTACTGCCTCAATCTTTTTAGAATCAACTTGAATACCATCTCTAGTCACAATATGTGCCATAAAAGCAATAAACTGCATCCAAAACTCACATTTGCTAACCATAGCAAACAACTGCCAATACTTGAGAGTTTGCAACACAAATCTCAAATAGTCTGCATGCTCCTTCTCACTCCGAGAGTAGATAAGGATATCATAAATGAAAACAATCCCAAACATATCCAAATACTATTTGAATACACGGTTTATCAAATCCATAAAGGCTGCAGGAGCATTCGTTAGACCAAAAGTTATAACCATAAATTCATAATGACAATACCGAGTACTGAAGGTTGTCTTAAGAATATCACTCTCTCAAACACGAAGCTGATGATAACCAGATATAAGGTCGATCATGGAGAAGAAACTCGCACCTTGAAACTGATCGAACAAGTCATCAATCCTAGGAATGGGATATTTATTCTTAATTGTGACCATGTTCAACTGACGGTAGTCAATACACATCCTAAGGGAACCATCCTTCTTCCGCACAAACAAAACTGGGGCACCCCATGGAGAAATTCTAGGACTGATGAAACCCTTATTGAGAAGATCCTTCAACTGATCCTTTAACTCTTTAAGTTCTGCAGGAGCCATTCTATAGGGAGGAATAGAGATACGATTCATACCTGGAAGAAGATATATTCCAAAGTCGATCTCCCGCTCGGGAGGGACTTTAGGCAAATCTTCAGGAAAAATGTCTAGGAACTCATTCACAACAGGAACAGACTAAAGGGATGGGGTTCCAAACTCCGTGTCCATAACCCTAACTATACGATAAACACAACCCTTAGAAATCATCTTCCTAGCCTTAAGATAAGATATGAAATGACCTTTCGAGTATGGGGGACTACCTTGCCACTCTAAGACGGGTTTATTTGGAAACCTGAAAGTAACAACCCAAGTACAACAATCAACCGAAGCATAGCAAGCATACAACCAATCCATATAAAGAATAACATCAAAATCAGTCATCTCAAACTCTACTAAATCCTGTAAAGTGACTCTATGAAGGACTGAGATAGGGCAATTTTGGTAGATTCTTTTGGCTAGGACTGACTCACCAATAGGAGTAGACACACAAAAGGGTTCTAAAAGTGATTCAAGACAAACTTCAAATTTGCATGCTACATAAGGGGTCACAAAAGATAAGGAGGCATCGGGGTCGAACAATGCATATACATCAAGAGAAAAGACTTTCAACATACCAGTGATAACATCCGGTGAACTCTCCTAGTCCTAACGAGAGGACATGGCATAAAGACGGTTCTGGCGCTGACCACCAGAACCAGAAGTTATGCCCCGTTGGGCTGGTCGACCTTCTAGGCCTACTGTAGAAGGCTGATCCCTACTACCTCCTTGCCCCTTCTTAGCCAAAGGGCAATCTCTAATCATGTGTCCAGCCTGTCCACACCCAAAGCATGCACCTGTGCCCAAACGATACTCTCCCAGGTGACTCTTCCCACACTTGCTGCAAATGGGGTAGGAAGGCCCCTTTGCACCACTTCCTTGAGAATAAGAGCCCGCACCTATACCAGACTGATCATGACGAGGTCTGGAGGCCTGAGAAGGAGCACTAGTAGAAGAATGAATGGGTCCTGATGACTTCTTCTAAAACAAGGAGTGATGTCCGCCACCGGACCTGTGATGGCCAAAACCTGAACCCTAAGATCTAAATATCTTGTTCTCCCTAGCCATCTCCCTAATCTTGTCTCCCTAGATCTGGTGAGCATGAGTCATAAGTCTGGAGATACTCATGTCACTCAACAGTATAGCAGACCTACACTCCTTTTTCACCAAGTCTGAGACTCCATAGATATACTTGCTCATATGATCCTGTGGGTCATCCACCATAGCAGGAGCGTATATGGAGAGTTGAGTGAACCTTAAACTGTACTCCTGGACTATCATGGATCCCTGTCTCTAGTTCACAAACTCCTAGTCCTTAGCTTACCACAACTCCCAGGGAAAGAACCGATCGAGGAAAGCCCTCTCAAAACACTCCCAAGTCAGAGGGACCTCGTACCTAGCCCTAACTTCTTTCCATTACGTGAATTAGATATGATCTACATCCTTGAGTTGATAGGATGCTAACTCAAACTATCAACCCCAGCCACTTGCATAACATCAAAGATTTTCTTCACCTCATCCAAAAAGTTAAGCAGATATTCCCCAACCTTCGAACCCCAGAATTCTAGCGAGTTCATACGGATAAAATGAAAAACTCGGGATGCTACCTCACCTTAAGGGTGGATAGGGATAGGAGCTGGCTGGTTGGCCTGAGCGGCCAAGGTCTGGGCTAGCATATGGATGTCATTCCAGAACTCTTCATTCGTGACATCGGGGGCTAGAACTGGAGGAGAAACATTCTGAGCGGCTCGGTGAGGCATAGCATATCGATGCATAATCTAAAATGCATAAGGGAAGGATTAGAGGGATATTAGAGTTAAACATTATCGCACGATACAGTCGTGAAAGAAGTGAAGTTTTTCTAAGGCATCTCATAGCTTCCCTGTCATAAGTGTGGCATGCTTCACACACATGAAATAGATTCTACTCAATGTGGCTTTCTGACATCCTAGGATTCTTAAACCCGAGGCTCTGATACCAAGTTTGTCACGCACCAAGGTTACTCCCTAGACGTAACATGGGATTCGGGGCACGAGTGCCCTAGACTAACCCTTGGTCAAAACATACTCAGTCAATCATAAGAAAACATATCAGAAGCATAAATAGAACATTAGGCAACCCACATCCATAAATGATAAGTCAATATGAAACATAGTTTTAAATAAGAGACTCGAATACTGGCTATGTCTGAAAAGCCTCTACACAAGACCCTAGCTAACTCAAGGTACGAAAGTAAATAACCAAAGTAACTAGACTCATAACTAGCCCTCAAAAAATAAAGAATCACCAACACTGAGTGGAAATGGACGGTGATCTCTAGCCACGTTCCTGAGAAAGAAAACCTGAATCTGCATCGTCAAGAGGATGCAGCACAAAATATGCGTTAGTACTATAGGATGTACCGAGTATGTGAGATATGTATGATCATGATAAAAACATACTTAAAACATACTTGAGATGAACTCTTTCATAATAGGAGATAGCATAGGAAATTATCAAGATATAAGACATAAAACATGAAGAAAAGTCAAATTCAAAGTAGAGTATCATATAACTTCATAGCTTGAAAATAATCATGTGGGAGTTTCTCTTAACCGACATTAAACTATGATGAGCTACATGGAGTCCAATATCATACACCCACACTAAAAAAGGTTGTCCTACCCGACAAGGTTAGATCCATGTTCATAAAGATCCTTTTATATGCCACGGAGGGCAACCTACGGTGGCAATATAGTTTTAGACTTGGGTTATCTAGAACCCTCATCGCTTGGTGCTAAATACTACTCCAAAAATGTATAACATAAGGCTCACATACATGTGACATATCTAGATGTCAAGCTTGTTCATAAACATGTTCATACCCCAGATCTTCATACTACTCACCAATCTTGGTTTAGAAAATGATTCATGAGCATTGATGGCAAATCGGTTGTCTTGTATTGCATAATAATTCATAACTTGAAAACTTGCGTGGCACTAGTTTAATTTCATAATAACATATACTTTCATAAACCATAGGAACTAGGCATGCACTTGCTTGAGATTCATGAAAACATTCTATCAAATATCTAATTTACTTGAATCAATTTATGCATGTAGAATTTTCCATATCACATGTAAAAACCCATGTAAAACATGAAATTTAGTAGTAATTCCATAATAAAATCATGAGAAGGCAATTTATAGCAAGACCCATAAGAATTGGGTAAGAACCCTAATTTGAAAGTTCATAAAATCAAAATAGAGATTAGGGGTTTTGGGTACAGGGGTGAAAGGAACCCATTGTTGAATACCCACATACCATGATTGAAGCTAACCCACTTGAAATTGTAAAGAAAAAGGAGACTTGAACTTGGAGCTTGAACATGTTCTTTTCCCTTTTTTGAAGATGAATGAGGTAATGAGAAGGGACTTAGTCTAATAGGTGTAGAAACCCTACTAAAAGTGGCCAAAATGACCTCAGTTAGGAGTTAAAAGGGTGGGTAATTATAAAAATACCCTTGGGATTTAATTAAGAAAAGCTGATAAAAAGGTTCGGCTTCAGGAATCAGGGTTCAGTTCCATGGGTCATAGTTTAAATCATGACTCGTGGTTCCTGGCAAAACAATCAAACTGCAAAAGACATTCTATGGGTCAACAGGACGGACCGTAGAATGGATTACGGTCCGTATAGTAAATTCGTCATTTCTAAGGGATTTGGCAAGCCTCTGATCAGGTTCCACAAGTCAACAAGATGATCCGTGATTCAAAATATGGTCAGTAGTCTTGACTCATGGTTCCTGGTAATCAGACAGTCCTCAGGTCTGGTTCTACGAGTTGACATGACGGGCCATAGACTGAACTACGGTCTGTAGAACCAACTCGTGGTTCTTAGACTAGAGACTGATTCTGGATGACTTAAACCACGGATCCACTCCACGACTCATGGTTCAAACCACGATCCATGCTTTGGACCCATCATTTCTGGGAAGTTCATAATTTTCAGATTTCTTAAGTTTAAAAGATGGATTGAATTTTGGGGTGTTACACTAGGTATGAATATATCATGGAGAAACTGAAGAACTGACTGAATTATAGGGACCTAATGGGTAAAAGGAACCCACTAGTAAAATCCCACATACCTGGAAGAAGATTCTACGGTTGAACCTTTGTATTTGGGGCTGAGCTTGAAGAAAACCCTCTTGCTTGTTCTTGAGAGGAAACATTTTTTTTCTTGAAACTGCTAAGTGTCGATTTAGTTTAGGAGTAATGAGGGAAAAAGAGTAAAAACCCTTTAATTACTCCTAAAACAACTTAGGATCATGGTTAAAAGAATTGGGAAAAGACCAGAATGCCCCCAACTCAAAATAGAAATTTCATACTTTCTTCCGCCGGATGGGCCGCTCAATGGGCGTCGGACCTGAGACAGCCCATCTGTCAGGGCATCAGAACAGGGTAGACTGGGGTTGGTCCCCTGTTCAGTTCCCACAATGTCTCCCATGGCTCATCGCGTCCACGACGACCGTGGTGATAGCCCGTTAGAGCAAAAGAGGCTTGGGGAGGGCCGCTGGTGGTTTCGCATGGGCTTCCCCATGGCCCATCAGACCGGTGACGCCCGTGGGTACCACTGTTAGGCTGAGACAGACTCACAAAGCCTCTAGGATCTTCCCACGGGACCCTAATGGGACGTCGTGTCTATGATACCCGTGGGGCTTTCCAGGAGATGAAATTTTATGAGTTCTTTCTGAGGTTTGGGTTTTAAATGCTGGTCTGAATTCTGGGGTGTTATAGGTTTAAAATCCTTATACTTCGCATATATAGAACAAAACTACTAATGGGCATTCTTGGGTTGGGTTTACTAGTTTGTACCACACACCTTGATCGCTTTATTCACGTCCGATTACTTTTCTTCCTCCGATGATTGTAGCACTTGTGTTATATGCTCTATTCACCCTTGTGGTCCTGTGTGGCCTTATTTAGACTCTAGAACATAGTTGTTGGGATATTGGGAATATCCGTGAATCCCGGGCATCATTATTATTGATATAGAGTTGGCTATCTGTGTTGTAGAATGATTGGAGCCTGTGTAGGGCCGATAGGTTGATTGGAACTGTTAGGCTATTGATTGTGATTGAGCATGCCATTATCATGCATATAAAAGGATTTTCTTCATGATTTTGCTACAATTTTGGCTTCGGGCCTTCTATTGATGATTTCTAAATCTTGCATGGCCCATGGGGCCTATTTTTGGGAAAATTAATTATAAAATGGTTTGGTATCATCTTAATGGATCTTCTTGGAATAAGAAAAGTTAAGAGAAAGATTTTTACAATTTTCCTACTATATATTAGACCCGGTTGAACCGAGGTGCTAGATTGACCCTGTTATGGATGAGAAATAATATTAGACTCGGTAAGGCCAAGTATTGGACTTGATTTACTACTGTTTTTGAATCGGATATGCCCGGGTACCCTTGAAGGAGGTTTATGAGACTTATTTCATTGATTTAGACCCGGATAGAATTCAGGTATGCATTTTGAGAATTTGAGTACTAGTTTGGATCCGGTGGCACTCCGGACTGATATTTTGATGTTAGAGTGTAGTATGTGGTCTACGAGTAGACCTCCATGGACCAATTCATTCCAGACCAAGTGCTACGGGCAAAAGGGTGACCGAGAGTAGGGGTGTACGACGAAGTAGATGTACTCGGGAGAAGTCGTTCCATGGATCCCGCCTTTATTGGACCTTTGGGGCACCGGAGGGGGTAACATACTGACACTGCAGTTACACTTGGTTTGACATATCACAGTGTATCATTCATTTGTGTGAGGTTCCACCCTTGTTTGCAGTTTGTCGATTGTACACTTCGGTAGTATGGGCTGCAGAGGGTTTGTCTTCACTTGCTTATATTCCTTGGGTGTATGGCACTCGTGGGATTATACTTAGACTTATTGTTATTATATCACAGTATTGGTTCCTGTTATGGTGGCTTTTAACTGTTGGATTCTAACTTGAGATTTGTATGTCTATTTGGGGTTATCGTATCTTGTATTCAAACATGATTATCGTTATCTTTTCTCTCCCTTTCTATCCATTTGAGGTTATCGGTATACCGCCTATTTTCTAAACTCTTCTTTATATACTTGTTATTGCAAGGATCCCGGGTATGTATTTCTTCCTTTCGCCTGTGATTGTGTTATAGTAGCTAGCCATGTATGTTGTTCCTTTTTGTATTCCTTCCGTTCTAGCTTCCATGTGCTTATACATTGCCTTCGGAGACTACTTGTTTCTATTCCGCTTATTACTGCTCTTTTATCTTATATGTGCCCAGTCGACTTATGATATCTACTGGGTACTGGTCGCTTTGCAATTGGTGCTCATACTACACTCTGCATCTTCTGGTGCAGATCCTAGTATGGGCCATCGCCGCTAGATTGTGGGATTCGTGCTTGGAGATCTTTTAGACTATCCAGACTGAGGGTGAGCTCTTGGCGATCAGAGCTTAGCTTTAGTTTATATTTTGTATCATGTACGTTATTACTACTCGGAGACAGTTGTGTATATATTATTTTTGAATGCTTCGTACTCCTTATATGTAGTTCCGTCTCTATACTATGAGACCAGGTTTTTGGGGTTTGGTTTAGCTTCCGCATATGTGTACATATTCCCGTTATCTATCTTTTCATCTTGTTCCTTTGCTTCCGCTTGATTATATCATTTCTTCCGCTTAACTATTAGCTAGTAGCCCATTATTAACCGTTCTGGGCTACGGGGATTAGTTCACCTACTGGAGGATTGCAGGTGCCATCATGACTGAGAAATTGGATCATGACACATTTTTTAACAATTAGTGTAATAATTTCTTCTTTTTATTCAATATATTTGTCAAATTAGAATTTTAGAAACCAAAGTATTTCTTAAAAAAAATAAGGTCAGTCTATAATGACTAAGAGCAGAGTAAAGTTGATCATACCACTCAGTTAAGAATGATCATACCACTCAGTTTTTTAAATTATTTTTTCAAAAAACTATAAGCCTGAATTTTTATTATTATTTACTCATAGTCTAAGTAGAAAATGTCTGAGGCCCTTTCGTAATAATTAGTGGAGTAACTGGTAAAGTTGTTGCCATGTGACCAGAAGGTCACGGGTTCAAGCCTTGGAAACAGCCTCTGGCAGAAATGCAAGGTAAGGCTGCGTACAATAGACCCTTGTGGTCGGGCCCTTCCCCGGACCCTGCGCATAGCGGGAGCTTTAGTGCACCGGGTTGCCCTTTTTTATATTTGAAAAATTAGAATTTCAAAAATCAAAGTATTTTTTTTCTAAATGTAAGGTTAGTCTATAAAGAATGAGAGTGAATTAAAGTTGATACCATTCAGTCAAGAATGATTGATGATATATTTATTCCATTTTTAATTAAAAACACTTTAAAATATTTTTTATTGTTTTTCCAGATATATAAGCCTAAATAAATTTTATTATTTACTCATAAGCTCAGTAAAAAATGTCTGAGGCCATTTCTTAATAATTAGTGGAATAATATCTTTTTTTGTTCAATATATTTGATAAATTAGAATTTTAGAAACCAAAATATATTTTTTTTAAAATATAAGAGCAGTCTATAAAGATGAGAGCAGAGTAAAGTTAACGATACCACTCAGTCAAAAATGACTAATGGTATTATTATTTTACTTTTATTGAAAAACTCTTCAAAATATTTTTTTTATTTTTCAGATATATAAGTCTGAACAAATATTATTATTTACTCATAACCTCATTAAAAAATGTTTTAGGTCATTTCTTAATAATTAGTGGAATAATTTCTTTTTTTATTCAATATATTTGCGAATTAGAATTTTAGAAATCAAAGTATTTTTAAAAAAAATATAAGGTCAGTTTATAAAGACTGAGAGAAGAGTAAAGTTGACCATACTACTTCATCAAGAATGACTGATGATATTTTTATTCTATTTTTAATTAAAAAAAATTCAAAATAATTTTTAATTATTTTTCAGATATTTAAGCCTGAACAAATTATATTATTTACTCATATCTAAGCAAAAGATGTCTGAGGCCATTTCTTAATAATTAGTGAAATAATTTCTTTTTTCTATTCAATATATTTGACAAATTAGAATTTTAGAAATTAATGTATTTTTTTTAAAAAAAATATAAGGTTAGTTTATAAATATCAAGAGCATAGTAAAGTTGACCATACCACTCAGTAAAAAATGACTGATGGTATTTCAATTCTAATTTTAATTAAAAATTCTTTAAAATATTTTTTATTGTATTTCATATATATAAACCTGAACAAATTTTATTATTTACTCATAACCTCAGTAAAAAATGTCTGAGGCCATTTCTTAATAATTAGTGGAATAATTTCTTTTTTTATACGATATATTTGACAAATTAGAATTTTAGAAACCAAAGTATTTTTAAAAAAATATAAGGTCAGTCTATAAAGAATGAGAGCAGAGTAAAGTTGACCATACCACTCAGTCAAGAACGAATGATGGTATATTTATTCCAGTTTTAATTAAAAACTCTTCAATTTTTTTTTATTTAGATATATAAGCCCGATTCTTTTATTTACTCATAACATCAGTTAATAATTAGTGGAATAATTTTTTTATATTTGACAAATTTGAATTTTAGAAATCAAAGTTTTTTTACAAAAGAAATAAGGTCAATCTAGAAAGACTGAGAGAGCAATCTATAAGGACAAATTTGGTAAATTTGACTATACCACTCAATCGAGAATGACTAATGATCTTGTTATTCCATTTGAAATTAGAAAGTTTTATATATATTTGATCGCACCCCACTCCAAGACAAAAGTACCCTAAAGTCAGATTTTATTGACTGAAACTAGAGTACTTTTTACCCAAATACTCAGTCTAGAATTACTGAGGGTGTATTCATCCATTTCTAATTAATAACATTTTTGCCCTTTTAGTCTTCCTCAATTTTTCAATACATTTTTTTCAATATTCTCTCTCCTTCGATCGTTCTTCTCCCTTGTCATACCCTAATCCTTCAATTTCCATTCTTCCACCATTATTTTTATTTTTTCGACTGTGATTTTTTATATTCTCTATTCAGCGATCGTTCTTTTCCCTTCATATGCATTTTTAAAGGTTTATGGTAGTAGTTTTTTTAATTGTGATTATGCTTTTTTGTATTGATTTTCTAGTTGTATTTCTTTGTGAAATACTTTTATTTAAGATATTACGACCATGTATTGCTATTTGTTGTTGATTTAAGTATTTTTGATTTCTATTGCATGATGAATTAGGGTTTTTTGGTGAATTGAGATTTTTTTCAACGTTGTTTGATGCTTGTATGCCTGACTTCAATCTTTATTTAATTGAACTATCAGATTTTTGTGCCTGAGTGTTAGTTCTTTTTATGAATGGAGTCTCATGCGTATATGCCTAACTCGAATATATATTTCATTGAAGTATTAGGCATATGCGCCTGAGTGTTAGTTCCTTTTATGAATAGAGTCTCGTGCGTGTATGCCTGACTTGAATCTATATTTAATTGAAGTATCAGACATATGCGCCTGGGTATTCATTATTTTTATGAATGGCTTCTCATGCTTGTATACCTGACTTCAATCTATATTTTGATTGAACTATCAGGCACATGTGCCTGAATGTTAGTTCCTTTCGTGAATGGAGTCTCATGCGTATATGCCTGACTTCAATCGTTGTTAGATTAAACTATCAGGTATATATCCCTGGGTTTTAGTTGTTTTTATGAATGGAGACTCATGCACATATAACTGACTTCTATCTATATTTAATTTAACTCTCAGGGCATATGCTCATGTGTCTGAGTTGTTGTTTCTTAAAAAATAGATGGCTTCCAAAGCTACCAAATAAGTTACAAAAGCTCCCATAGGTAAAAAGTGGTGCTAAAAGAGCATTAGATCTTGGACCTCCACTTTCACTACTTAAACAGACGTTGTTATGCTTGTTGAGATATTAATTATTGAGTCCATACTTCTCGATCACCGCCATGATACATGGATCGATCACTATTTTTCCAAGTATTATTGAGGATCCTGATGCAACGTCTGTCTATCTATGGGGTAGTGTGGCTTATGAGACGCTGATATCTTCATTGAAAGGTGAATTCTACCGTGTAAAAAGAACTAATCCAGCTTCAAAGTATTATGTTGAGGGCTTTCCATTTATACGTTGTGTTTGGTTGTATGAGCTATTTCCACGTCTGAACTGGGCATCAAAGGTCAAAGAATATCTTATCCCTAGGATGGTGAAGTACATAGATATGGGTAATACTGTATATAGTACCATTACTGAAAACTTCTTTTGGAACAATGCGGTAAGTTAGTGTATTTTTGTTGTGTTTTCCTGTTTTTGTCCTAGTCTTTATGTGTTGATTAACAATCTTTTTTCTGATTTTGTTGTCAAACAAATTTTTAGCACCATTGTCTATTATTTGATAGAGCCTACTACTCAAGAGCGCCAACACATGCCTGTAGTTGATGATTTTCCATCACTACAGAAAAGATCCAGAGTGGATGATTCTGTAAACTTTGATGATGTGTTAGTTAATGCAATAACCGATGTGAGTTTATCATTTTGGTCTCTAACTATAGTGAGTTTATTATATTTGTAGCAACTTTTGTTCTAATAGTTTGTCTGTTTTTATTATAGAGAGTAGTCAATAAGGTGAATGTTTTGGTTACTTAGAAGCTGAACGCTGGAAATCTCTCATTGTTTCAGATGTAAAGAAGGCAATCAAGATTAGCTTAATGTGTATTCTCTTGTGTGTGTATTATTTATTTTGTTGTATGCATATGTATTACCTCAACTTTATATTTTTAAACTGTCTAAAAGCTAGGAGATTAAATGTTAGTTGTTTTCCCTTTTGAATCTTCATGCAATTAAGCCTAGGTTCAACTTTCTAATTTTTGAAAATTTATCAAAATATAATGACTGAGATTAGGGGTGCAGTTGACAGACACACTCAGTCAATCATTATTGAGTTCAACTTTGAAAAATTATTTGGAATTGATATATTTAATTCATTTTTAATAGGTTCAGACTATATTGACTGAGGATATGGTACTGTTGATCCATAAATATTGACTGAGTGTCTATTCCTTCTATAATTAGTTATAAAAAATTTAAATTATTTTTTCATATATTTTGAAATTGATATATTTAAATACTATTTTAATAGGTTCAGACTGTATTATCACGATCCAAATTCGGGTCATGATAGCGCCTACATAACCCCGGTAGGCAAGCCAAACCCAATGATGTGGAAGACAATAATAACAATAAAACTATGGAAAAGCAGAAGATATAAAGAAAAGACAGGGTCAATAGCATATATACATACCAACGTACAAAATATACAAAAGATGGCCCTAAAGTGACCGAATAGACAAAACATACACGAGAACCAACCCAGACCTAGTGTCACTAGTACAAGAGCGACTAAAGTAAGGAGTAGCTATACAAAAGACTATGTCTATCCAAAATACAAAATATAGACATGGTATACTAGATAGAAAGCATGTAAAGTCTCCAAAAGAGTCGGGAGGTCACCGCGATCCGAACTACAACAGGCCTCGAACGACAAGATTATCAGTGAGGGTGGCTCATACTTAGTGCTGCATCAGAAAAAGATGCAGAGTGTAGTATGAGTACCAAGAGCAGGGGTACTCAATAGGCATTATAGGCCGATCGAGCACATAAATATAATATATAAATAATAAGATACAGGAAACCAGTTAAAATACAGGGATCCACCTAAATCTAGTTATAAAGCCGAAAATCAAAGCAACCAAAACAACAAAAGGTGAAGTAATAACAAGATCAACTCAAATCAGCCAACAATCCAAACGCACCCAAAGCTAATGCATTGTGATGCAACAATGATGTAATGTCTGAATGTGTACAAGTCAAACCTGGGATCTAGTACACGGGCGCCCGGGATGGAACATCGAGCTTATCAGTACATGCATAAAAGTAAAACCCAAGATAACACATCGGGCACCCAAAATTTAACCTCGGACTCATCAGCGTATGCATAAAAAGTAAAACCCAAGATAACACATCGGGCATCCGAAATTTAACCTCGGACTCATCAGCGTATGCATAAAAAAGTAAAACCCAAGATAACACATCGCGCGCTAGGAATTTAATGTCGGACTAATTATGATTTGCATAAAAAAGTAAAATCCAAAATAACACATCGGGTGCCTGAAATTTAACTTCGGACTCATCAGCGTATGCATAAAAAAGTAAAACCCGAGATAACACATCGGGCGCCTAGAATTTAACCTCGGACTCATCAGCATATGCATAAAAAAGTAAAACCCAAGATAACACATCGGGCGCCTTGAATTTAACCTTGGACTCATCAGTGTATGCATAAAAAGTAATATTTTTCCCTTTTCCTCCGATAAATCCATAACAATTCCAAATCAATCCTTTTAAAAGCCCAAAGATCATGAAAACCCAATAATTGTCAAGTGTAGGAACAAAAGCCTTAGAATCACTCTTTTCCGTACCGATAACCATGGCAATGCAGTATGAGTATACAAATTTCCATATTCTTAGAAATCATGCACAACAAGGAAAAAACAGGACAAAACACCCTCCAAACTAAGAGAACTAACCTAGGACTCAGAACTAACCTAGGACTCCGTCCAAACCCAATCTATGGCCTCGGGCCCACAGTTACACATAACGGTACAATAAAGCAAAAAGAGATCACAAATAAAGCCAAAAGCACCGAGAATCTCTACTCTACCTCTAAAACCTCCTAAAAGCATACGAAGGATTCTATATTAGCCAGAAAGATACGACAAGCTCCTAGGCTAAGGATAACATACCAATTCTAAACTAAAATCCGAAATGGCCAATTAAAGTAATAAATAGGATTTAAGCCTAAATCTAACTAATATCCAACCTAACTTTCCAGTAACATATAAATATATATAATCTAACTAAACTCAATCTAGTAAGTAAACAGTAACCTACCTCGGGGCCGAACCGCAAACACGGACCATCACTTGTGTGCCTTCCCCTTCCGAACAGCCTCGGAAAGCTTCCACGCTATCAAGAACATAATCTAGGTGTCAAGACGAGAAGAACTACACCCATATTGCTACACGGAAAATTGGGCCAAAAATCAGGTCGAAAAATGACCCTCGGGGCCCGTGCAGCAAAATGAAAAATAAAATTCACAATTATATCCGTGGTGAATTTAGGAACCCATGCTCAAAACTTGAGCGCAAACGGAGTTCATTTCGGGGCTCAAAACAGCCCCGAAGTACTACTAATTCATGAGTATAAAAGTGGAGAAATTGCGATTTTCAAGGGCGGAAACATACCCATTTGGCAACAAGAATAGACCACGGACCGGAACTACAGCTACCACGGACAAACAAGCTCATCAACACAGCTTTAACCCAAGAAAAACCAAGCTTGTAAGAGCATCAACAATGGAGGTTTTCAAGCTAAAAGAGAAGAACAAGGCTTGAAGAAGAAGAGGCTTACCAACGATAAAGGAGCAAGATTCACGATAATTTGGAGAATTCTCACGAGCCCACACTGTTCTTGAGTAATTATAGTTGAGTAAAAAGAAGTTGGAGTTGAAAGAAGTGAAAGAAATGAGGCCAGTTTGGCTGGCGCTGTGGGCCTGGCCTGCAACAAAAACCAGCAGTTTTTCAAACTTCTCCGGGGTATTTCGGGCATAATCAGAACCCAATACTCACAAACCAATAGAGCTATTTGAGTGGAAACGACATTCCGAACTCTATGAAATCAACGAATTTACCAACATAGATCGTTTTAAGGAAAAGTGGGCCCAATGCTCAATACTAACTCAGAACTCAATACCCCAAAACAAGTTTGGAAGTCCTGGGACCTAAACCAAAGGTTCCCCTAGCCCAAATTCAACATTCCGGAGCTAATAGTGAGGAAGGAATTTCCATCCGAGGCCGTCTTCTCCGAATATTGATCAAAGTCAATCCTACTAGCCAAACTGGCTTGAAAACCTTGAAAGCAACACAAAACAAAGCTAAAAGCACTCAGACTCAGACCAATGGTCCTACTAGACCAAAATCCTCGTTCCGGAGCCAACGGAACTGTCGGAATTCTATTCTAAGCATGTTTACCAAGAAAGTTGACCGAAGTAAAAGATTTTCTAAGTTCAAGTTCTAAAATAGGGAAATGGTCATAACGACCTAACGAACGGCTCGGTCACTGAACCGTCAGTCCCGAAAAGTCATAAATGACCTATAGCCTCCAAGGGAAGCTCGAAACATGGAAAAAGCACGAAAAATAGAAAAATAACCGGGTGGGTCATTACAACATCCACTACTAAAAGAACTTTCATTCGTGAAAGTTAAAGAAGGGAAAACACCAGAAGACTCAAACAAAGACGGATACTAAGCCCGGACGACTCACTCGGACACCCGGGTAGCCTCCACGACTGGGCATCACCCCATGGAGCTAAAACAAAGGAAAACTACCAACCCCAAACACCTCACCAGCCAAACTAGACTCTAACCTTTAACTCTAAATCCTCAAAAGATCTCCCAACCAAACTGACCCTCAAGAATATCGATCGGAAGCACCGACACAACACTGAAACCACAGAACCAAGGTGATCAACACACAGGTTCAGAATCCTTAACATCACAACAAAGTTTACCTAGAAAAGCCACCAGTCTAAAACTCCAACTCATGAACCTGCTTATCCGCAAAACCCCTTATTCTGATCTGAATCCTTTTGCACCATAACTATGAAGCTGCACACAATCCATACACTCAAGCCACTCTCAAAGTATCAACAGATACGTCGAAGATCCCTAGTTTTCTTTTGCACTCAACCATGAAGGAATTCACCCTTTTTACTCAGATTTAATCCAAACTGGGCTATGGGTTACTATCTTTTAACCTCCAACATACTAACCCGACGCGCAACCTCGAAAACTGTAGTAGTTTTATCCTGACTGATGACCAACCAAAGGACGACCACTTTTACTAATGCCAGCCTAGCCACCTGAACTTATCTGGACCAATCGACTAAACTAACCATCTAAACTCGACCGAAGCTTGCACACCATGGTTGCAAAAGGCATATATGAACACCCAGTGCCGACGGAGAACCTTCTGATTATAGAATGAATCCAACCTCGCTGAACCGTGCCAAGTCTAAAACAACAAAAACCGAATGGACCAGGGCAACCTGCCCAAATGACCCAAACCAAAACCAAGACCCTGTAACGAGTGTGTTAAGCCTACGACGAGGTCTGTAACCAATAACTAAGCTCCAAACACTAGAACACTACATGAGTTCTAAAATCACCTTACCAGCCTCAACTTAGGAAGAAGTCAACCACGCTGCGAATATCAAGTCAGAACACCCCGTAGGCAAGGAAAGGGTGCCTGAGGTCCAAGACCGCCATCTAGATATAGAAATTTGCATAACCAATCAATTCACTTTTTTGGATAGAATCAACCATTCTACTGCATCAGCACACCATACCACCAACTCTGAAGCCTGTAACATACTGAACTGCTAGTCCACACTGGCTGAGTCCAACCAACACTAGAACCCTACATAACAGATAATCCTTGAAGAACCAACAGATAAAGCTTTCAAACTCTTAGAATACAAAGAAGACCACTATCTTCAAAGTATCATTAGAAACCACAATAGCCTCGCTAGTCTCAACCCGCATAATCTCATCACACATAATACACTATCGCCAAGAACTTACGCCGCTGAATCTGTCCAACCATAGTAGAAGGAAGCTCGTACTATCTAGAACATCGCTGAAAGCTAAAATGTCCATACTAACTCAAAGGATAGCCAAGGACTAGGTGTCAAGGCAAACTGTCACTCCATAATCTGAAATAGGAGAGCCAAGTTGTCCAAACTCATTGCCTTCCAATTCAAGAAGCTGCAACTGAAAAGGACCAACCACGAACCATCCAGAGTAGTTTGCTAACCCACGCTTCTGAAATCCAATACTAGTTAGCAACTATTACCTCTGTCGAACCTCTGCATAGACCCATACACAGCCGATGAGCACATAGGAACTGGAGTCAACTAGGCTTTAAACATATTATTTGCCCAAACCATAATGCTATAAAGACTTGGATCATTTACGGAACAACACAAGAAATAAAAACTGATGCAATGAGTCCCCAAAGGTAGTACTGAAAATTACCACTACCTCGATCCCTCACCAATAGGAATTCTGACCTCAGACCAATCGAAGAAAAGCTACTGCAATATGTAGTCAGTCGAGTCATGTAAACACACACAAACCCAAGCAACTCTAAACCGTCACCTCCGCCAACTACTAAAACACATAAGCACAAACAAGGAGTCATCACCCTCTTTCGCAAACCCAACAACACCCTTTCCAAAGAAACACCGAATCTAACAAGCTCTCTCTGAAATGCAACTTGGAGCTATTCCTTTAGCTCCCACAACTCCTATCGGCAACACTTGATACGAAAGAACGAGGGTAGACCGAATGCCTAACTCAATCAAAGAAAATGCTATAATTAAAAATCCAGTCACAAAGCCATAATTCCACAGTCAAACCTTAGTCACGATGCTACAACTAACACTTAGGCAAACAGATAAAGCCAGAACCCGACCACAATGCCATACTCAAACTCGATTATATCATCCAGAACTAGAGAGGGCAGAAAGAAACTCATCTAGACTTAGAATAGAAGGAACCACGAAAACAAACCATACCTGCTAACTTACTAAACCAACACTAAGAAAGGTCAATTCATATCACCCGAGTAAACAAAACCAACCAATGCTCATCAGCATAACCAACACCACCCGACTTAAGAAAGGAGTTCAAACTCTGGCACTACCACCGGTACCACACCATACTAAAAGAATGACTCCTAGCGCATGATAGATAACGGCATAGGCAATAACCACCTAAGGCCGCTAGACAAAAGAAAACACTTATCCCAATCCTAGAACCACGACTAAACCAGAAATGAAGCTAACAACACCTGCCCACGAGTCAAAACCCCAAGTAGCCACCTCAAAAGATCAACACACCTTATCCAATACTAAAGAATTTAACTATCGAGAACTCAGATACATACACCCTAAAATTGCAAGTACTACCATAGGATGGAATAAGTAAATCTACAATTGATCGGAAGGACGCTACCCAACACTATAAGAAGATAGCCTACGCTAAAGCACCTACAGTCCCGACAAGTGTCCGTACACCCGAGGAACTTACACAAGAGCACACAATCCCTCCGACATCCTGTACCACCGGAGTGCACACTGAACAACCAGAAAACAAGAATTCGAACATAATATGAATGATATGATGGAACTAGGTATGACCGCAGTGTTGTATGCACCTCCCCCGGCACTCGCAGCTCATGGCCCCAAGTCTGTATTTGAAAGATCTATGCACGTCTAAGTGACCACATACAAAAATTGAGAGATCTCAAAGAATAATTTCCCGGAGTCTATCTGGGTCTAAAATAGTAAACCGTAAATCACAGAACCTTATATAGGGTGCTCGAAGTGTATCCGGGACTAAATCCATAGTAAAAGCATGTCTAGTGCTATGGCACAACTGAGCCTCATATCAGTATGAAAATCGATGATAAAATCATCATAATACTCCTTTTTACTCCAAGAAAACCCATAAAGTCAGTTCAAATCCCTTTTATAATCATTTTACCAAAAAGGGGCCTTTAAGGCCATGCAAGTTTTATAAACCATTTATAGTAGGCCCGTAGCCAAAACAATAGTAAAATATGTAGGAAACCCCTTTGCATGAATGATATGATCGCAAACAGACAATAGTCCAATAACTCACAATAAACCTATCGGCCCTGCACAGGCATAATCAACTCTACAACATACATAACCAACCTAAAATCACAACTCGATGTCCGCGACTCGCGAATATTCCCAAATATCCCTCCATCTATGGTCCAAAGGCATATACAAAGGCCACGCGAGGCCATAAGTTCAATACTACAACCAAAGAAAGAAATAAAATGGCAGAAGAAGCGGGCAAGGTTTGGGGTGCCAACCTAGAATACACAACCCAAGGATGCCAATTAATACAATTATAACTGATAAATGCAAGGTCTAAGGTAGATGATGGTCCCATGAGTGGACCGGGTGGAGTGTTTATTTGGTATTTGATTATATTCTTGACATGTGATTGTTGTATGATGGTCTTGAGAGGCTGGGTTATTACACTTAATTGTGGGGATTGGTCCCGGAGTGGATCGGTTATTGTATATTAACACTAGGTGTTGGTCTAGGGACTCGTAGTTGGTATGGAAATGTAAAAGGGTAAATTTGTTGTTAAATGATTGTTAAACCTGTTCCCTGTGGTTGATAAGTTTAGAAGGAAGACTGAGAGTTTGGAATTGTATTGTTATGGGTCTAATTATTACTTATTGTTCTTCACATGTTGGGTTCCTGAGAGGGCTGGGAATTATTAGTATGTGGCGCATAGTTGGTCCTTGAATGGCCGGGTTAGTGTGCTTAAGTGACAAAGTGGTTCTTCTATGAACCGAGGTCGTATGTTATTGGCATAGATGATGTCCCAGGTATCCTTGTTGAGTCTGGGTTATTTAAAGAGGATACATATTTATGGTCACTGAGAATTTGTTAATGTCGGTTAGACTTGTTGTGTGCGGTTGATAAGCTAAGGAAGAGACTCTTGGTCTGATTATAGCGTTGGCTATTATTACTTGTCGACTATGGTCCTGGAGGTCATTGGGGCAGTTTTGTACTAGTAGGTGGAGGTACGGCGGGTGTGGTCTACATCACTAAGTAGTGGAGTTTACTCCGGGTTAGTGTTGAGTCATAGTGGTTGACTGGGGTAAGGGGATGGTAGTCCGGTTATGGGCATAGATATTGGGTAATGACAAGTGTGACTTGGGAAGTATAGGTGAAAAGTGCAACTTGGGAAGTCTAGGTGTCAAGGTGACTTGGAAAGTCTAGGTGTCAAAGTGACTTGGGAAGTTTCCACGCCCCGAGGCTAGCTCCTAGACGTAACACAGGACCTAGGGTCACAAGTAACCACAAGCTAACCCTGAAACTGGAATATTACAAGCATACTGAATATAATTCTAAACAAACGGAAGCATATCGAATAAGACATAACAGAAGGAGATAATAATTCTAAAGATATCTGAAATAAAAGTCTGCCTGAAAATCAAGGGATCTACACAAGCCAAAATCTAACTCTATGTCTGAAAGCCTCTAATACTGATGAGTTGCTGGGACAAGCCCCCAGCTAACTCCAAATATTGCAAGTAAAGACAGACTGACTAACTCAAAAATCATGTAAAAGATATGTCTGTCACACCCTGAGGCTACCCCCTAGACGCAACACAGTGCTTAGTGTCACAAGTGACCCCAAGCTAACCCATGGCATGACATATCTATACAACTTCAATTAAAACATGCACTGTGCGAAAGCTAAATATAATTTAGTATCTGAAGTGGGGAAAAGCCTAAAATTTCTGAGTATATAAAATATATAAGAGAGTATAATGAAGTCTGAAAACAACACTAACAACTCAAGCTGAATCTAGTGTATGTATGAAAGCCTCTAACTGATATGAGTTGTTGGGATATGCCCCCAACTAACTCTAACAATCTGAAAATGGAAATACAAAGACTGAAAAGTAAAGCATGTCTATCGTCCTCGAACTGTGAGGACTCACCAATGAGGCTGCTGAGTACGGACTAGAAGTCGACTAAGCGCAGTTTGGATGTTGAGCGCCTGAACCTACATCATAAAATGATATAGCACAAAAGTATGCGTCAGTACTTTGAATGTACTGAGCATGCGGGATATGAACTAAGCTGAGCAACATAATAACTGGACATGGAAATATATATACTGAAGCATAAACTGAGAAGTAAGCTGAGATGCAATGACCAAATAAATATCATGAGTATATCACATGCTGAACTGAATAATTGAATATAAGGTCAATGCAACATGAGTCTGACTGTGGGAGACGCTATTAACCGATATACCCCAAGTTGATCTACTTATGGGCCAACCTGTAACCCTGGATAGAAGGGTGTTCATACCTTACCAAGGGTACGAACAAGTCTGACGTGGATCTAGTAAACTGATGTCCACAAGGGACAAAGGTAACCAACCTAATCTGACAGCTGACCCCTTTCTGAACTACGGTGGCACCGTAGTTCTGGGAGTTGGGGACTGCTACTAAAGGTCTCATCCTAAACTATCAGTGAAGCCTTCATCCCCTCGTCCACTTGGTACAAAGTCTAGTCCCAACTGAATGTAAGCAATTATGCAACTGTAATACTGGATAGCTCAAAATACTGATAATGCAACATACATATACTGAAAGATATGGCATTCCAAGTATGAAGCATGATTGTATGAATAATATGCCTAACACACATAATTCATGAATTTATGGAATTAACACAAGCTAGGGTTTCTGAGTCTTATACATGAACAATACTAAATCTCCAAGAAATGTGTAGTAATACCATAGAAACTATAGCAGCTGAATTACAATGAATCCCTAAGGTTTAAGAACCCTAGGTCTGAACAATTCATGGAGAAGTTGAAGAACTGACTGAATTCTAGGGACCTAATGGGTGAAAGGAACCCACTAGTGAAATACCACATACCTGGTGAAGAAACTACGGAGGAATCCTTTGGATTTTGGGGCTAAACTTGAAGAAGACCTTTGCTTGTTCTTGAGAGAAAGTTGTCGCCTCTTTTGTTTCTTTTCTTTCTAAGTCTGATGATTTTAGGAGAATAGAGGTTTTAGGTAGTTATTGACTAATTAATTAGGCTTAGAGGAGTCAAAACGTCATAGCTTAGGCTTTAAAAGAGGTGGGAAAAGTCCGAAACACCCCTGGGAAATTTAAAAGAACTCTGCTGAAAATCGCGACTCAGGGATCACGGCTTGGTTTACGGGCCATAGTCCTGGATGATGGGCCGTCAACTGAGTTGTGGTCCTGTCTAGGGGTCTTGAGGGGTTTCTCTGATCTAAGGGAACCACGACTCCACAGGATGGACCGTACTCCTGAACGACGGTTCATTATGTGGCTCGTGGTTCTTGGGACTTTTGTCTGGTCTAAGGTTTTCACGAGTCAAAGGATGGTCCATGACTCCGAAGTATGGTCCGTAACCCGACTCGTGGTTTCTGGGACATGGTCTAAGAGTCTCCGAGGTTCTGGTTCCATGAATCCACAGGATCGACCGTGGTCCTGAACTATGGTTCGTCATGTGACTCGTGGTTATTGAGCTCTGGACTGATCGTCCTTTGATTAAGGGAAACCACGAGTGACAGGATGGACTGTGGTTCTAAACTAGGGTCCATAATCCCGTCCGTGGTTCTGATTAAGGTAATTGGTACTTCTCTGATCTTTGGATCCATGAACCAAACGATGGTTCGTGGTCCGTGATTCGACTCGTGGTTCCTGGAGCATGAATTGGAGGTCTACTGGAAATGGGAATTACGATTGAGACGATGGACCATGGTTCTTAACTATGGTCCGTGATCTCATTGGAAGTTCTGGGGTGTTTCAATATCTCCCCCTTGGGATCATTCGTCCTCGAATAAAGACCAGACAAGCTGAGTTTGGAGGGAAGGAGCTGCAATCCCTACCAACTGAGTGCTAGAAACTGATATCTAGATGAACTGAGTTTCATGAACATACAAATATGCTGAAATGCAAGGATGATTGATGGAACGAGGTACTGAGACTGAATTACACAAGAGTAGACTGAGAGACTGGAGAGGAACTATTACCTCAAGCTGAAACTGAATCGGAATGAAAGAGGTGAGGATACTTGGCCATCATGGCTGCTTCTGCTTCCAAGTGGCTCCCTCTATGGATTGATTCCTCCACAAAACTTTTACTGAGGTGACTTCTTTACTTCTCAACCTACGAACCTGACGGTCAAGAATCTCAACTGGAACCTCCTCATAGGTGAGGCTATCCTTCACAACCACACTCTCTAAAGGTACTATCGATGCTGGATTACCCACACACTTCTTCAACAAGGAAATGTGAAAGACTGGATGAACCGCTGCTAGTTCTGCTGGCAGCTCTAACTCATAAGCCACATTACCAACCCTTTTCAGGATTCTGTAAGGACCTACATACCTGGGACTGAGCTTCCCTTTCTTGCCAAATCTCATCACCTCCTTCATGGGTGACACTTTCAGGAAAACCCAATCATCGATTTCAAACTCTAAGTCCCTTCTACTCACATCTGCATAGGACTTCTGACGACTCTGAGCTTCTTAAGCCTTTCCCTGATGAGCTGGACCTTCTCCATAGCCTCATGAACCGAATCTGGCCCAATCAAGGCTGCTTCTCCTACTTTAAACCAACCAACCGATGATCTACATCTACGCCCATAAGTGCCTCATATGGGGTGTAGCGACCCTCTTGGGAGGATGCCACTTTTAAAACAAAAACAAATATATACCTATAGAATTTAAAAGGGACTCCATTTAAAACATATTAATCATTTTATTTATATAGCGAAATTAGGCCCGTTAAAAAAGAGTTAAAGGCATAATATTTTGACATCAAATAATTCATATAATTCCAAGTAAAAACCATATAGGAGTTTCAATTCATGATGACAGACCTTTCAAAAATAATCAGGCATGTACCTTATGGAAATTCATTTTTTTTCCATTTAAACACAACTGCGGGATCATTCTGTACATCATCTTTGAACTTTCAAATACTAAGGAAAACACTAGTTTATTCCATTTCACAAATTACAAACCAAAATATAACTTTAATACATTATAAGACCTGAGTTTACACATCTCAAAACAGCCAACGGGATACCAAATTTAAGTTTACAATTTACAGTACTATGATAAAATAAGCCTCCAAAATTTACATATATAAGTGCAACATATGGATCATGTACAAGTCCATAAATTACTACAAAACATAGATGCTTATATGCAAATGTGATCTTCTAAAAGCTCCAAAAAGTCTACTTCAAGTGGCAATCTTCAATTATTCTCCCGAGCGTCACCTACGATAGAAAACAACTATCGCCAAGCACAAGACTTAGTGGTGTATAAAGCTTGGGCTTGGAGTCATAGACTTCTCCAATTCCCTTCTAAATTATTGGCAGCTCAACATAACATATAAATTAAAAACAAGTAAACAAGTATCAAAATCGACATTCAAAGCTCAAGTGTCATGACAGTTCATAGAACTATCTCACGAGATATCAAATAACAAATTTCGCCCAAAATATACGTCATGCCGTCACACAAAGCATAATACAATATCAAGAAGGGCTGAATCCCTGTATAAAGTAGGGCTGAGATCCAATAATCAAGAGAATCAAGAATCATATTAAAAATGGCTTTCTAGTTCATACCTAAATGGATAGTTTTCCATAATTAAGACGAACCACAAATCCAGAGTCAAGATGACCAAAGATCCGAATCAATAGGAATGCGAATACAGCGACATAGTCACTGCCACAAGAAGGACAAAGTCCCAACAAGAATGCAGAATGACTAAGCAATCCGTACAAGTAGGCGAATTAACGAATATCTCACAATAATTCAAAATACCAATATGTCGATATAAGGTCACAAGAAAGCAAATGAAAGTTTCAAGACAATAATCAAAATACTCCAGCAAGAAATGATAGTACAATTTCAAGTTTATACACAAACCTTGGCTTCTTAGCACGTAAATAGTCCTACTACAACTTGACGAGTTTAAATCGTAGACCAACAAGTGCGTCAACTTCCTCAAACAATTTCACTTAGCTTGTATAAGAGTATAAACACCTTTAATAGAAAATCAAATATCCATTTAATATTCAGCAATTTCAGCAGGTGAAAACGAACAATATAGATATCAAAAGTGAGCCTAGTTTGTGCAAATCACACCAAATCCTCAAAATAGTAAATCTGGACAACCTAACTGCCTTGTGTTGTGACTCAGTTTCGAATAGGTAAACAGTAAAACCAAACTTTGTAGTCTGAACAAAAGTTGTAGTTACATGTCTTAGGGTCGTAAGGAGTCAAAAAACATAACAAAATATATTTCGTACAAAATGATATGCTCAAAATACTAACAGCTGCACATAGATGGTTTCTAAATCGGAAAAACTGGGCAGAACCTCCCCTCTATTGCGTTCCCTTTTTCGAGCCTTTAACAGCAAAACCAGCTTTTTACAAAAACATAATAGTTGTAGATATATGTATTGTATTTCCAAAACATATTTTATCAATCAAAACAGATCTCTACACAACAAGATATGATAATATTACTAACAGCCACAAGGTTCTAAATACAAGTTTTGCACACTTACCACAAGAGAGGGCTTGTCTTATGTTCTAGCTGAAAGAACAAGATGTTCTAGGCAATTTTGCGAGGGAATAAGATTGAGAGAGATCTCAGGGGGGTTCCTTAACCTTAAGGAACCAAAATTTGAGAGGAGGTGTAATATTTTACACACAAACATGGATATATATAACAATTGAAAAGGTGGCTGCCCAAAAAGTTAAAGTTGGCTGCCCCAATCTTTAAATATCTCATGTATTTAATATTTTTTTGGTGATAAATATAGTTTCAGTAGTTTACGTAAATACCTCGATACAATTCCCTAAAATACCGTCTTACTTTAAGGCAAGCAACTTCCCAAATATCGCAAAAATTCAAGTTTAAGGAGCGCAAATTAGAGACTAATCTTTTTTATCACGAAATGGTCGAATGATGTACAAATGCTAGCTTAGATATCTTGGGGTGTTAAAACTCTCTCTCCCTTAAAGAAATTTCACCCTAAAATTTACCTGATTTTAGTCCCGAAACAAATGCAGATATTGAGTTCGCATGTCTGCCTCTCGCTCCCATGTGGCTTCTTTACCAGCATGATTTCTCCAAAGTACCTTTACTAAGGGAATTCTCTTGTTTCTAAGTTGATTTACTTCACACGCCAAAATCTGGATAGGTTCTTCTTCATATGTCAAGTCAGGATTAACCTCGATGGATTCAACAGGAAGAACATGAGATGGATCTGAGCGATATCTTCTAAGCATAGAAACATGGAAGACGTTGTGGATCTTGTCCAACTCAGGTGGCAAAGCTAACTTATAAGCAATTGGGCCAACTTTCTCAAGTACCTCATATGGTCCAATAAATCGAGGGCTAAGTTTTCCTTTTTGGCCAAACCTCATAATCTTCTTCCATGGAGAAACCTTTAAAAATACCTTATCACCAACTTGGTGCTCAATTTCACGCCTCTTAAGATCAACATAAGACTTTTGTCTGTCTGAAGCAATTTTTAGACGATCATTTATTATTCTTACCTTATCTTCCGTTTGTTTCACAATCTCAGGACCAATCAGCTTCTTTTCACCAACTTCACTCCAACAAAGAGGAGTTTGACATTTCCTTCCATATAGAGCTTCATAAGGAGGCATGCCAATACTTGATTGGTAGCTATTATTGTAAGCAAATTCTATCAAAGCCAAGTGTTTGTCCTACCTTCAAACTCAATAATGCAGGCTCGAAGCATATCTTCCAAGACTTGCATTACCCTTTCAGACTGGCCGTCTGTCTGGGGATGGAAAGAAGTACTAAAGTTCAACCTAGTTCCCAATGCTTCTTGCAAGCTTGTCCAGAATCTAGATGTAAACCTCGGGTCTCGGTCAGATACAATAGAAATGGGAATGCTATGTAGTCTCACAATCTCATTAATGTACAATTCTGCTAAACGCTCAAGTGAATAATCCACCCTGATTGCCAAGAAGTGCGCACTCTTTGTTAGCCTATCCACTATAACCCAAATTGCATCATGATTTCTTTGAGTACGAGGTAATCCAGAAACAAAGTCCATAGTTATCCTCTCCCATTTCCATTCTGGTATTGACAAGGGTTGTAGCAAACCAACTGGGACTTGATGTTCAGCCTTTATTTGTTGACAAATCAAACATTTTGAAATAAACTCCGCAGTGTCTTTCTTCATACCATTCCACCAATAGTGTTCTTTGATGGTTTGGTACACTTTCGTGCCTCCAGGATGCATTGTATATTCTCTCTTCAAATTTTCATCATTAGGAACACATAACCGATTCTGATAAAATAGGACACCATCCTCTCTCAATGTAAAATCATGTTTTTCCCCATTTTGAACATCTTTGATCAATCTTGCAAGCTTCTCATCTAATTTTTGTGCTGCTTTCACTTGTTCAAGTAATATTGGCTTGATTTTCAGATTAGCAACAAACGAACCATCAGAATTAAGTGCAAGACAAGCATTCATGACTCTTAACTCAAGAAGGAAGGGCAAGGGGATTAAAGATAAACTTGAAAGGGATTTACGACTTAGGGCATCTGCAACCACATTGGCTTTTCCGGATGATAGTCAATTGTGCAGTCATAATCTTTAATGAGTTCAAGCCATCTCCGTTGTCTCAAGTTCAGCTTTTTTTGTGTACCCAAGTACTTTAAACTCTTGTGATCAGTAAATATATTACACTTTTCTCCGTATAAGTAATGCCTCCAATTTTTCAAAGCAAACACAATAGCAGCAAGTTCAAGATCATGAGTGGATAAAGACCAAAGATCTTGAGCGACCGATCTGGCAGAACAACTCAAAAGATAAATAAGTATCATTAATCTCTTCATGCTCGTTCCAAGCTCGAAGTACCATTTGTACAAATAAGAATCCCCTTCGTTACATGATTTCTTCTTCATATAGATAGATATAGGATCTATGGGACAATTCATGTGGCTTTAATTTTCGAGAGGCATAAGAAATAACTTTTCCTTCTTGCATGAGAACACAACCGAGACCACGATGAGAAGCATCACTGTATATCACATACTCTTTCCCTTTAGTTAGTTGAGTAAGTATAGGAGCTTGTGTCAACAAGGATTTGAGAGTTTCAAAGCTCTCTTGGCATTTTTCATCCCAATTAAACTTGACTTCTTTCTTCAAAAGATTAGTCAAAGGAGAAGCTATAGTGGAGAAGCATTTCACAAACTTTCTATAGTATCCCGCTAAGCCTAAGAAACTTCTTACTTCTGTGGGACTTTTGGGTGGATTCCATTCAACAATAGCTTGAATCTTACTAGGATCCACATTCACACCTTCAGTTGACACAACATGTCCTAGAAAAGCCACTTCACTAAACCAAAATTCACATTTAGAAAGCTTAGCATAAAGCTCTTTCTCCTTTAAAATTTGCAAAACAATGCGGAGGTGTTTATCATGATCTTCACTATTCTTGGAATATATTAGAATATCATCCATAAAGACAATCACAAATTGATCAAGATAGGGCTTAAATACTCGATTCATTATATCCATGAACACCGCAGGAGCATTCGTTAACCAGAATGGCATCACCAAAAATTCATAATGACCGTATCGAGTTCTAAAGGCAGATTTGGGAACATCTTGATCTCTTACCCGCAGTTGGTAATACCCAGACCTCAAATCAATTTTTGAAAATAAGTTAGCACCCTTCAGCTGGTCAAATAAATAATCAATCCTAGGCAGTGGATATCTGTTCTTGATTGTTATCTTGTTCAATTGCCTATAATCAATGCAAAGCCTAAGGGTTCCATCTTTCTTCTTTACAAATAAGACAGGTGCTCCCCGAGGAGAAACACTAGGATGGATGAAACCCTTCTCAAGAAGTTCCTGCAATTGAACTTTCAACTCCCTCAATTCTGCTGGAGCCATTCTATAGGGAATTATAGAAATAGGAGTAGTTCTGGGAACAAGCTCTATTGGAAATTCAGCTTCTCTTTCAGGAGGCAACCCAGCAAGATTTTCAGGGGAGACATCAGGAAAATTACACACTATAGGTATTTCCTTGAGGCTAGAACTCTCCAAACATGTATCAAATATATGATAAAGATAGGCATCACAACCTTGACGAATTATCTTTCTTGCAAGGACTGCCGAAATAATATTAGATTTTAGTGATCTCTCACCTTGAACAATGATGTGTGAAAATGTAGGATCTTTAAAAGTCACATGCTTTGACCTATAATCCACTACTGTGTGGTATTTATAGAGCCAATCCATCCCAAAAATTACATCAAAGTCTTGGAAAGGCATTTCAACCAAATCAGCAGGGAAGACTAGATTTTGAATCATAAAGGGGCAATCTCGAAAAATATGATTACAAACAACCTGATGACCCAAAGGACTTTCGACAAGAACATCATAGATAAGTCTCACAGATTTCACATTTACAGGAAAAACAAGTGATGAGCAAATATAGGAGTGTGTATAACCATGATCAAATAATGTAGTAACACATAAGCCAAATAAGTGAAATTTACCGACAACAACATCTGGACAATCTTGTTCATCCCTCTGTCTCATGGCATAAGCTCGTGTAGTTTCTCTTGACCCACTAGCTTGATTAGCTCCACTTGGGCCCGCTGCTTGTGAATTTCTAGATCTTGCACCTTTGTTGCCTTGAGGATGATTAATAGTAGGTTTCTGAACTGAGCCTTCAGTATGCAAAGAAGGAGCAGCGTTAGAATTTGGACAATCCTTAACCTTATGATCAAAGGCCCCACAATTAAAACATGCACCAGAAGCCCTCCTACAAGTACCATAGTGATTCTTCCCACATTGTGCACAAGTGGGTACACGAGTCTTGCCTTGGCCATAATTTGGAGTGCTAGCTGTAGAAAAATCTGATTTGTTCTGCTTATGTTGAACTGACCTATTAGCACTACCAGCCCTGAAATTATCAAACCTACTTCTTTTGGATGGACCTTCGTAATCTGATTTAGGCCTTTTGAATTTGTTTTCATTTCTACTCGCTTCTTCCTTATCAACTCCTTCCCAAATAAGGGCAGCTGAAACTAGTTTGCAAAATTTCTCATGTTGTAGGATCGCCACATTCTTACGGATGGAATTATTCAAACCATATTCAAAGCGCCTGCACTTATCTTTCTCTTCATTAATAATACCTCCAGCATAGTGAGATAGCCTGAGAAACTTTTGTTGATACTCAGCAATAGTCATGCCCCATTGCCTTAAGTTCAAAAACTCCTTTTTCTTTGCATCACAATAAGCAGGTGGTACATACTTTGTTCTGATTTCTTTAACAAAATCATCCCAAGTAAGCACCGGAGGTTTTGCTTTGGCATTTGGTACACTTACCCACCAGTCATAAGCATCTTTTTGTAACAGTGAGACATCATACTTAAATTTGGCAGTATCCGAACACTCTAGTTGCTCAAATACCCTCTCCATACGGTCAAACCATTGTTCAGCATCAGTAGGATCAACACTGCCTTCGAACTCAACTCCACCCATTTTTCTCATTTTATCATAGTTCATTTCATTGGGGTCATGCATTCTTCCAGTCAAGTGATGAAAGAAATCAGCCATCTGTTGAAAATGAGGGTTCATAACAGGAGAACTATAATCCATAAGAGGATGTGGCTCAACTCTCGCAGCTTGATTGTTTCCAACTTCATAAACACTAGTATGACGGTAATTATGATCAGCATGATGCTCTCCAACCCCTTCTAGTAAGTTAGGTTGGGAAATAGAGTTACCCGAACCCTCACGAGCAGCTTCCATAGGTTTATTAGAAGAAGAGGCCATAACTTAATTCCTTCAAAAGGGAAGATCACATTGCATTAGGGACATGTACATGATGCATATGCACAATACACTAAACAAAGTATATTATCCAGGTATGCAAGAAAGAGTATTATGTAAGAAGTCCTAAAAAGATAAAATGTACTAATAGGTCACAAACAGAAGTCCTAGAACCACAAACATAAGGCTCTGATACCAACACTTGAAGCGACCCTCTTGGGAGGATGCCACTTTTGAAACAAAAATAAATATATACCTATAGGAATTAAAAGGGACTCCATTTAAAATATATTAATCATTTTATTTATATAGCGAAATTAGGCTCGTTCGAAAAGAGTTAAAGGCATAATATTTTGACATCTAATAATTCATATAATTCCAAGTATAAACCATATAGGAGTTTCAATTCACGATAGCAGACCTTTCAAAAATAATCAGGCATGTACCTTATGGAAATTCATTTTTTTCCATTTAAACAAAACTGCAGGATCATTCTGTACATCATCTTTGAACTTCCAAATACTAAAGAAAATACTAGTTTATTCCATTTCACAAATTACAAACAAAAATGTAACTTTAATACATTATAAGACCTGAGTTTACACACCTCAAAAAAGCCAACGCGATACTAAATTTAAGTTTACAATTTACTGTACTTTGATAAAATAAGCCTCCAAAATTTACATATATAAGTGCAACATATGGATCACGTACAAGTCCCAAAATTACTACAAAAAATAGATGCCTATATGCAAATGTGATCTTCTAAAAGCTCCAAAAAGTCTACTTCAAGTGGCCCTCTTCAATTATTCTCCTGAGCGTCACCGACGATAGAAAACAACTATCGCTAAGCACAAGACATAGTGGTGTATAAAGCTTGGGCTTGGAGTCATAGACTTCTCCAATTCCCTTCTAAATTATTGACAGCTCAATATAACATATAAATTAAAAACAAGTATATTACAAGTATCAAAATCGACATTCAAAGCTCAAGTGTCATGACAGTTCATAGAACTATCTCACGAGATGTGAAATAATAAATTTTGCCCAAAATGTATGTCATGCCGTCACACAAAGAATAATCCAATATCAAGAACGGTTGAAGCCCTGTATCAAGTAGGGCCGAGACCCAATAATCAAGAGAATCAAGAATCATATTAAAAATGGCTTTCTAGTTCGTACCTAAATGGATAGTTTTCCATAATTAAGACGAACCAAAAATCCAGAGTCAAGATGGCCAAAGATACGAATCAAGAGGCATGCCAATACAGCGACGTAGTCACTGCCACAAGAAGGAAAAAGTCCCAAATAGAACGCAGAATGATCGAGCAATCCGTACAAGTGGCGAATTGATGAATATCTCACAATAATTCAAAATACTAATAAGTCAATATAAGGTCACGAGAAAGCGAATGAAAGTTTCAAGACAATAATCAAAATACTCCAGAAAGCAATGATAGTACAATTTCAAGTTTATACACAAACCTTGGCTTCTTAGCACATAAATAGTCCTACCACAACTTGACGAGTTTAAATCGTAGACCAACAAGTGCGTCAACTTCCTCAAACAATTTTCTTTAGCTTGTACAAGAGTATAAACACCTTGAATACACAATCAAATATCCATTTAATATTCAACAATTTCAGCAGTTGAAAATGAACAATATAGATATCAAAAGTGAGCCTAGTTTGTGCAAATCACACCAAATTCCCAAAACAGTAAATCTGGACAGCCTAACTGCCTTGTGTTGTGACTCAGTTTTGAATAGGTAAGCCGTAAAACTAAGCTTTGTAGTCTTCATAAAGGTTGTAGGTACATGTATTAGGGTCGCAAGAAGTCAAAAATAATAACAAAATATATTTCTTACAAAAAGATATGCTCAAAATACTAACAGTTGTACATAGATGGTTTCTAAATCAGAAAAACTGGGCAGAACCTCCCCTCTATTGCGTTCCCTTTTTTGAGCTTTTAACAACAAAATCATCTTTTGACATAAACATAATAATTGTAGATATATGTGTTGGATTTCCAAAACATATTCTATAAATCAAAACAGATCTCTACACAACAAGATATGATAATATTACTAACAGCCACAAGGTCCTAAATACAAGTTTTTCACACTTACCACAAGAGAGGGCTTGTCTTATGTTCTAGCTGAAAGAACAAGTTGTTCTAGGCAATTTTGTGAGGGAATAAGATTGAGAGAGAGCTCAGGGGGTTTCCTTAACCCTAAGGAACCTAAATTTGAGAGTAGGTGTAATATTTTACACACAAACATGGATATATATATAACAATTGAAAAGGTGGTTGCCCAAAGAGTTAAAGTTGGCTGCCCCAATCTTTAAATATCTCATGTATTTAATATTTTTTTGGAGATAAATATAGTTGTAGTAGTTTACATAAATACCCCGATACAATTTCCTAAAATACCGTCTTACTTTAAGGCAAGCAACTTCTCAAATGTCGCAAACATTCAAGTTTAGGGAGCGCAAATTAGAGACTAATCTTTTTTATCACGAAATGGTCGAATGATGTACAAATGCTAACTTAGATATCTTGGGGTGTTACATGGGGCCATTTGAATACTGGAGTGGAAACTGTTATTATAGAAGAACTCTATGAGGGGTAGGTGATCATCCCAACTACCCTTGAAATCTATCACACAAGCTCTCAACATGTCCTCCAAGGTCTGAATGGTACGCTCTGCCTGACCATCCGTCCGCAGATGAAATGTTGTACTGAGAATCACCTTAGTACCAAGACCTTTTTGAAATGATCTCCAGAAATGAGATGTAACTGAGGACCTCTATATGAGATGATAGACAAGGGAACCCCATGCAACCTGACTATCTCGCTGATGTAGAGTCTGGCATAATCCTCCGCTGAATCTGTGGTCTTGACTGCCAAGAAGTGAGCTGACTTAGTGACTCTATCCACTATCACCCAAATGGAGTCATGCTGTCTGCGAGTACAAGGTAATCCCATAATGAAATCCATGTTGACCACTTCCCACTTCCAAGTAGGAATGCTAATCTCCTGTGTCATACCTCCTGGTTTCTGATGTTCTACTTTAACCTGCTGACAGTTGGGACACTTCGCCATAAAATCTGTGATGTCCCTCTTCATGTTGTTCCACTAATAGACTTCCCGTAAATCACGGTACATATTAGTGGCACCCAAATGAATGGAATATCTGTAATTATAGGCTTCTATAAGGATCTGCTGCCTCAACTCACCCACCTTAGGAACACATAAGCGACCCTGATAACGAAGCACACCATCTCCCCCTTGGGAGAAAACCTCAAATCTCTGCAGATGAATTGCACCCTTCAGCTGAAGCAATATAGGGTCACTATCTTATTTCTCCTTAACCTCCGCTACCAATGAAGATTCTGATCCATTCTAGACTATCACACCACTATCAGACGTGTCCATAAGGAAACTCCTAAGCGAGCAAGCCAGTGAACATCTTTGGCTAATTCTTTCTTCTCTACCTCAACATATGACATGCTACCCATAGACAGTCTCTTGAAAGCATCAGCCACTACATTAGCCTTACTCGGATGGTAGAGCACATTCATATCATAATCTTTGAGGAACTCAATACATCTCCTCTGATGAAGATTCAACTCTTTCTGGGTGAACACATACTGGAGGCTCTTATGATCTGTGAACATATCAACATGAACACCATACAAGTAGTGTCTCTAAATCTTTAGGGCAAACACAACTGCTGCAAGCTCAAGGTTATGAGTCGGGTAATTCTTCTCATGGACCTTAAGTTATCTGGAAGCATAAGCTATGACCTTACCCTGCTGCATCAAAACACAACCTAGGCCGACCCTGGATGCATCACAATAAACCACATAACCATTTGAACCCTCTGGTAGAGTCAAGACAGGAGCTGTAGTCAACCTGGTCTTCATCTCTAAGAAACTTTTCCCACACTCATCTGACCACTGAAACTTGAACTCTTTATGAATCAACTTGGTTAATGGGGTAGCTATGGATGAAAATCCTTCAACAAACCTCCTATAGTAACCGGCCAGACCCAAGAAACTTCTGATGTCTGTCGGAGAGGTGGGCCTGGGCCAGTGCTTTACTGCCTCAATTTTCTGAGAATCCACTCGGATCCCTTTGCTGGATACCATATGACCAAGGAAAGCGACAGACTGCAACTAGAATTCACATTTGCTGAACTTAGCGAATAGCTGATGATCCTTGAGAATTTGCAGAAAAACCCTCAGGTGAGTCGCATGCTCTTCCTTATTTCGAGAATAAACAAGGATATAATCAATAAAGATGATGACGAATAAGTCCAAATACTGTTTGAACACCCTGTTCATTAAGTCCATGAAATCTGTAGGAGCATTGGTTAGTCCAAAGGAAATGACTACAAATTCATAGTGACCATACCGAGTCCTAAAGGCTGTCTTCAGGATGTCACTATCTCTGACTCTGAGCTGATGATAGTCGGATCTGAGGTCTATCTTAGAAAAGCAACTAGCGCCCTTAAGTTGGTTTAACAAGTCATCAATCCTAGGGATGGGATATTTATTCTTGATTGTGACTTTGTTCAACTGACGGTAGTCAATACACATCCTGAGAGAACCGTCTTTCTTACACACGAATAATACTAGAGCACCCCATGGAGAGATAGTGGATCTGATAAAGACCTTATCTAGAAGGTTTTTTAGCTGTTCTTTCAATTCCTTAAGCTCAGCTAGAGCCATTCTATAAGGAGGAATCGAAATAGGCAGGGTATCTGGGAGGAGATCTATTCCAAAGTCGATTTCCCTTTCGAGAGGAACTCTAGGAAGATCTTCTAGGAACACTTATTGAAACTCACTTACTACTGGAATTGACTCAAGAGTTGGAGTTTTGGAGTTTGAATCCTTAACCCGAACAAGATGATAGATATACCCTTTGAAAATCATTTTTCTAGCCTTAAGGTAGGAGATGAAACGACCTACAGGCAATGAGTTATTTCCCTTCCATTCTAGGACTGGCTCATTTGAAACTGAAATTGAACGATCCTAGTTCTACAATCAACTGAGGCATAACAGGAATGTAACCAATCCATGCCTAGAATGATATCAAAATCTACCATTTCTAACTCTACAAGATCTGCTGAGGTGACTTTCTGGGACACTGTGACAAGGCAATTTCTGTATACCCATCAAGCTATAACTGGGTCACCAACTTGAGTAGAGACTGAGAAGGGTTTTGGGAGGATTTTGGACTGACACCAAAGTTTACTGCTATATATGGAGTTATAAAGGAAAGTGTAGCTCCTGGATCTAACAATGCATAGACATCAGTATTAAAGACTCGCAACGTACTTGTGACCACATCAGGCGAGTCCTCCTGATCCTGTCAATCCTGAAGAGCATACAACCTATTCTGGCACTGGCCACCACCTATACCAGATGAGGCACCTTGCTGAGTAGGGTGACCCGCTGGAGCTGTTGTAGAACTAATCTGATTCTGTGGGTGAACATCCTTGCCCTTTTGAGAAGCTGATGTATAATCCCCTCATTATGTGGCCTGGCTTACCGCACCCAAAACAATTTCTACTACCTGTCATGCACTCACCTTGGTGGTTTCTACCACACTTCTTACATACTAGATGAGTGCTCCCACTGGTGACTGTATATTGGGACTTAGAGCCAGACGCTCTATCTTGTCGATCCTTCTTGAACTTAGGCACCAGTGCACTAGCAGAAGATGGAACTGGAGCTGAATTCTTCTGACGGAACTGAGAGCGGTTTCCACCCTCTGACCTCTGCTGAGAGTAGTTAAAGTCACCTATCCTAGCTCTCTTACTATCTCCTCCCCTTTTCTTGATCTTCTCCTCTTTAATCTGCTGAGCATAACTGACCAACCTGGAGATGTCCATTTCCTTAATGAGCATGGCGTTCTTGCATTCCTTGACCACATCATCGGACACCCCAGACACGAACTTCCTCATACGAGCTCTGGAGTCAGCTACTATTGCTGGAGCATACTTGGTTAGTTGTGTGAACTTGAGAGCATAGTCCTTCACGCTCATGTCATTCTGCTTTAGATTAATGAATTCTTGAACCTTGGCTTCCCTGAACTCTAGTGAGAAGAACCGGTCCAGAAAAACAGTTTTGAAACGATTCCAACTCACTGGACCTGCATTTGTACCATAAAATTCTTTCCACTACTGGTACCAAGTGTAGGACACTCTCTTCAACTGATAGGCATCCAAACCTGCACCCTCAACTGGAGTGACATCCATAATGTCTGTCATCTTCTGAATGTCATCCAAAAACTCCTGTGGATCCTCTTCTGTCTTAGACCTATGAAATGTTGAAGGGTTCATCCAAGTGAAATCTCGGATCCTTGTTGCAGCAGTGTTAATCTGAGGCGGAGCTGGTGTCGCAGCCTGCTGATTGACCTGGGCGGTCATGGCCTAAGCAAGCACTTGGAAAGCAGCCCTAAATTCGACATGCGTGACTTGCTTATTCAATGGGTCTGCTAGAGTTGTTGGTGCTGGTTGATTCCTAGCATTAGCTCTTCTGGGAGGCATTTTTCTGAAATGCGAAGAGCACGAGTTAGAATAGAAGGAGATTAAATAAAGTTTCTACTCTATAGCACGAGTAGGATAAGAAAGAAGGGAAGTTGTTCCTAATGATATCTCATAGCTCCTCCCCCATAAGTGTGGTACGCTTCACACCCATGAAGAAGGCTCTACTTGATGCGGCTTTCAGACACCCTAGGACACTTAAACCTGATGCTCTGATACCAAGTTTGTCACTCCCCGAGGATAACTCCTAGATGCAACACAGTGCTTAGTGTTGAAAGTGAACCCAAGCTAACCTATGGCATGGCATATCTATACAACTTCAATTAAAGCATGCACTGTGTGGAAGCTAAAACCAATTTAGTATCTGAAGTGGGAAAAAGCCCAAAATGTCTGAGTATATAAAATATAGAAGAGATTATAATAAAGTTTGAAAACAACACTAACAACTCAATCTGAATCTAGTCTATTTCTGAAAGCCTCTAACTTATATGAGTTGCTGGGACATGACCCCAACTAACTCTAACAATCTGAAAACAGAAATAAGAAGACTGAAAAGTAAATCATGTCTATCATCCTCGGACTATGAGGACTCACCAATGAGGCTGCTGAGTATGGACTAGAAGTTGACTAAGTGCGGTCTTGATGCTGAGCGCCTGAACCTATATCATAAAGTGATGTAGCACAAAAGTGCGCTAGTACTTTGAATGTACTGAGCATGCGGGATATGACAACATAATAACTGGACGTGGAAATATATATACTGAAGCATAAACTGAGAAGTAATCTGAGATGCAATGACCAAATAAATATCATGAGTATATCACATGCTGAACTGAATAACTGAATATAAGGTCAATGCAACATGTGTCTGACTGTGGGAGATGCTATTAACCGACATACCCCAAGTTGAGCTACCTATGAGGCCAACCTGTAACCCTGGATGGAAGGGTGTTCATACCTTGCCAAGGGTACGAATAAGTCTGACGTGGATCCACTAAAATGATGTCAATAAGGGACAAAGGTAACCAGCCTAATATGACAGCTGACCCCTTTCTGACCTACAGTGGCACCGTAGTTCTTGGACTTGGGGACTGCTACTAAAGGTCTCAGCCTAAACTAAGCCTTCATCCCCTCGTCCGTTTGGTACTAAGTCTACTTTCGACTGAATGTAAGCAATAATGCAACTGTAATACTGGATAGCTCAAAATACTGATAATGCAATATACATATACTGAAAGATATTTCATTCTAATTCTGAAGCATGATTGTATAACTAATCTACCTAACGCGCATAATACATGAATTTCTGGAATTAACACAAGCTAGGAGAATAGAGGTTTTAGGTAGTTATTGACTAATTAATTAGGCTTAGAGTAGTCAAAACATCATAGCTTAGGCTTTAAAAGAGGTGGGAAAAGTCAAGAACACTCCTGGAAAATTTAAAAGAACTCTGCTGAAAATCGCGACTCAGGGATCACAGCTTGGTTGACGGGCCGTAGTCCTGGACAGCGGGCTGTCAACTGAGTCGTGTTCCTGTCTAGGGGTCATAAGGGGTTTCTCTGATCTGAGGGAACCACGACTCCACAGGACGGACCATACTCTTGAACAACGGTTTGTCATGTGGCTCGTGGTTCCTGGACCTTTGTTTGGTCTGAGGCTTTCACGAGTCAAAGGATGGTCCGTGACTCCAAAGTATGGTCCGTAACCCGACTCGTGGTTTCTGGGACAAGGGCTAAGGGTCTCTAAGGTTCTGGTTCCACGAGTCCACAAGATGGATTGTGGTCCTGAATGATAGTTCATCGTGTGACTCGTGGTTATTGAGCTCTGGACTGATGGTCCTCTAATTAAGGGAAACCATGAATGACAGGAAGGACCGCGGTTCTAAAATACAGTCCATGATCCCGTTCGTAGTTCTGAGTAAGAGAATTGGTACTTCTCTGATCTTTGGATCCACGAACCAAACAACGATCTGTGGTCCTGGACTACAGTTCGTGATTTGACTCATGGTTTCTAGAGCATGAATTGGAGGTCTACTGGAAATGGGAATTACGGTTGAGATGACGGACCGTGGTTCCAAACTATGGTCCGTGATCTTAATCGTGGTTCCTGGAAACTTAGATTTTTTTTCCAGAAATTTTATTTTCTTCTGGTTTTCTGAGCTATGTTTGGGCTTGGAAGTTTTGGGGTTTTACAATGTCCTCGGATTATGAGGACTCACCACTGACTGTCGCTGATATGCCACCAGGCAAGCTAATCACGAGGCTGAAGCTGAGAACCTGAATCTGCATCATGATAGGATGCAGCATATAGAGTATGCGTCAGTACTTCAGATGTACTGAGCATGAGGGATATGCAAAGACGACTGAATATGTATATATTCTAAAATACTAAAAAGCTATAAAACTGAATTATATTGTAGTACATAGGCCCAAATCACAGTCGTGCATAAAAGAGCTAAAATGTAAGAGTAATCTGAAGACATACTAAAATGGGATAACAAGCATAAACTGAGGTCCTGAGGTACTTTACTGAACTAATATTGTGGGAGAGTCTATTAACCGACATAAAGAACGTGAGCTAAACATGGAGCCCGATGTACACTTCCCATCGAGAGGACCCAATATACCTTAACAGGGTACAAAGGAATGGCTGATGTGATCACTATTTCTAAGACCCAGCTGAGGGGCTAAATAACCTACGGTGGCATGTAGTTCTGGGACTTTAAGGGTACGCTAAATCCCGGTTTAACTTGGTGCTAAACACTACTTCCAAACTGAAGATTAATAGCTCATTTAAAATTAAAGTTCTGAATTAACTAACTGGTCTGAAATCACTAGTTTTCTGAAATACTGTAGTAACCGAAAACCTGATTGAATTCTTGTTTTTAACTCAAAACTAGTAGTCTAGGATAAATTTTGAGGAAAAGCTATTCCTTTAGAAAATACCACAACTTAGGGATAAATTCATAGTTTTTCAACTCATGGTGAAATTCATGCAAATCATTAGAACATAATACAATTCATATAGAACAGGATACAAATCTTGTAGGAATCATAAAGACTAAATACTGGAATAATTTGCATAGTTGGGTAGGAACCCTAATTTTGAAAACCATGAATATTTGAAGAAGAGCCTGGAGTTTTGGGCATAAGGGTGAACTAAACCCTTACTGAATACCCACATACCTGGTGGATGACAATCCCTGCAAGAAATCTGAAGTTGGAGCTTGGAGAAGAAAGCCCTAGGTCTGGAAGTTTGGAGAAGAATGTTATTTTCTGACTTGAGATTGAATTTAGAGAATCTGGCTTGTTTTGGAGGATTAGACTTAATAAAATAAGCCTTAGGGTATTTATAGTCGGAGCCAAAATAAAAGGAAAAGGTCTGAAATACCCCTGAGAAATTTTAAAAGAGAACTGCTGAAATTCGCGACTCAGGTACCATGACTTGGTTGACGGACCGTAGTACTGGATGATGGACCGTCAACTAATTCGTGGTCCTATCCAAGAGCCTTGGGGGTTCTATGATCCGAGGAAACCATGACTCCACATGATGGATCGTAGTTTCGAATGACGGTTCATCGTGTGACTTTTGGTTGCTGGGGCTATACTGAGGGTCCTCTGAGGTTCTGGTTCCATGAGTCCACAGGATGGACCGTGGTCCTGAATGATGGTTCGTCGTGTGACTCGTGAGTACTGGGCCCTGGATTGATGGTCCTATGATTAAGGAAAACCATGAGTGATAGGATGGACTGTGGTTCTAAACTATGGTCCATGGTCTGATTCGTGGTTCCTGGACCATGAACTGGGGGTCCTCTGGAAATTAGAACTACGATTGAGATGATGGACCGTGGTTCTAAACTACGGTCCATAATATTAACCGTGGTTCCTGGAAACTTAAAATATTTCTGAAATTTTCCTGCTGAGTACAGTCCAGTAGCTGGTTCGGATCCTGGGGTGTTATAATATTTCCCCCTTGGGATCATTCGTCCTTGAATGAAGACTAAGCAAGATGAGTTTGGAGGGAAAGAGATGCAACCCCTTCCAACTGAGCACTAGAAACTGATACCTAACTCAACTGAGTTCCATGAACATGCAAATACGCTGAAATGCAGGGATAATTGAGGGAACAAGTAACTGGGACTGAACTACACAAGAGTAAGCTGAGAGATTAGAGAGGAACTATTATCTCAAGCTGAGGCTGAATCATAAGGGAAGAGGTGAGAGTAATTGGCCATCATGACTGCTTCTGCTTCCCTAGTAGCTCCTTCTACGGACTGATTTCTCCACAAAACCTTTACTGAAATGACTTCCTTATTTCCCAACCTACGAACTTGAAGGTTAAGAATCTCAATTGGAACCTCCTCATAGGTGAGGCTATCCTTCACAGCAACACTTTCTAAAGGCACTACTAAAGCTGAATCACCAATACATTTCTTCAACAAGGATATATGGAAGACTGGGTGCACTGATGCTAAGTCTGTGGGCAACTCCAACTCATAAGCCACCTTTCCAACTCTCTTCAAAATCTTGTAAGGGCCTAAATATCGAGACTAAGCTTTCCCTTCTTACCAAATCTCATCACACCCTTCATGGGTGACACTTTCAGAAAACCCCAATCATCGACCTCAAACTCTAGCTCTCTCCTCCTCACATCTGCATAAGATTTCTGACGACTTTGAGCCGCCTTCAACCTTTCTCTAATAAGTTGAAACTTCTCCATAGTCTTATGGACTGAATCTAGTCCTATCAAACTGCTTCTCCTGCCTCAAACCAGCCTATAGGTGATCTACACCTTCGCCCATAGAGTGCCTCATACGGAGCCATCTGAATGCTAGAATGAAAATTGTTATTATAGGCAAACTCTAAAAGAGGTAAGTGATCATCCCAATTACCTTTGAAGTCGATTACACAAGCCCTCAACATATCCTTTAATGTTTGAATGGTGCACTCTGCCTGTCCATCTGTCTGCGGGTGAAAAGTTGTGCAAAGATTAACTTGTGTACCAACCAAGACCCTTCTGAAACGATCTCTAAAACTGGGATATGAACTGAGTACCCCTATCTGAGATGATAGATAAGGTAACTCCATGAAACCTGACTATCTCACAGATGTAGAGTCTGGCATAGTCCTCTGCTGAATCGGTAGTCTTGACAGCTAAAAAGTGGGCTGACTTAGTCGCCCAGTCTACAATCACCTAGATTGAATCATGTTGCCTACGAGTGCGAGGTAAGCTCGTAATGAAGTTCATGTTGATGACCTCCCACTTCCAAGTAGTAATGTCCATCTCCTGAGTCATACCACCTGGTCGCTGATGTTCTACCTGCACTTTCTGACAGTTCGGACACTTAGCCACAAAATCAGCAATGTCTCCTTTTATATCATTCCACCAATAGACTTATCGTAAGTCACAGTATATCTTGGTGGCACCAGGATGGATGGAATATCTGGAGCTATGAGCTTCTGCCAAAATCCGCTGTCTCAACTCACCTATATTAGGAACACATAACCGACCCTGGTAACGAAGTACACCATCTCCCCCTTGAGAGAAGACCTCTACTCTCTGCTGCTGGACAACACCTTTTATCTGAAGTAGGATGGGATCACTGTCTTGATTTTCCTTCACCTCAGCTACCAATGAAGGCTACCACCTTCTGACAAATCAGTGAGGCAAACCCCTAACCGAGCAAGCCGATGAACATCCTTGGCTAATTCCTTCTTTCCTTTCTCAATATGTGACACACTACCCATGGACAACCTACTAAGTGCATCAACTTCTACATTGGCCTTACCCGGATGGTAAAGCAGGCTCATGTCATAGTCCTTGAGAAGCTCTAGCCACCTCCTCTGTCGAAGATTCAGTTCTTTCTGAGTGAACACGTATTGAAGGCTCTTGTGGTCTATAAACACATCTACATGGACACCATACAAGTAGTGTCTCCAAATTATCAAGGCAAAGACCACTGCTGCTAACTCAAGATCATGAGTCGGGTAATTCTTCTCATGAGTCTTAAGCTGTCTGCAAGTGTATGCAATAACCTTACCATGTTGCATCAGAACACAACCTAGGACAGACACATCACAATATACTACAAAACCATCTGAACCCTATGGTAGAGTCAAGACTGGGGCTGTGGTCAACCTAGTTTTCAACTCTTGAAAGTTCCTCTCATACTCATCTGACCACTGGAACTTGACCTTCTTCTGAGTCAGCCTGGTCAATGGATAAGCTATGGATGAAAATCCCTCAACAAATCTCCTATAGTAACCAGCCAGACCCAAGAAGCTCCTAATGTCTGTCGGAGAGGTGGGTCTAGGACAATTCTTTACTGCCTCTATCTTTTGAGAATCCACTCGAATACCATCCTTAGACACCACATGACCCAAAAAGGTGACTGACTGCAGCCAAAACTCACACTTGCTAAATTTGGCGAATAACTGGCGATCCTTGAGAGTTTGCAGCACCACTCTCAAATGATTAGCATGATCCTCCTCACTCTGCAAGTAGAATACAATATCATCTATAAAGACAATAACAAACATGTCCAAATACTGCTTGAACACCCTGTTCATCAAGTCCATAAAAGATGCAGGAGCATTCGTTAGTCCAAAAGACATAACCACAAATTCATAGTGACCATACCTAGTTCTGAAGGCTGTCTTCAGAATGTCACACTCTCTAACTCTGAGCTGATGATACCCAGATCTGAGGTCAATCTTGGAGAAGTAGCTGGCACCCTGAAGCTGGTCGAACAAGTCATCAATCCTGGGGATGGGATACTTATTCTTGATTGTGACCTTGTTCAGCTGACGGTAGTCTATGCACATCCTGTGGGAGCCATCTTTCTTACGTACGAAGAGAACTGGGGCACCCCATAGAGAGATACTGGGTCTGATGAAGCCCTTATCTAGGAGGTCTCTGAGCTGTTCCTTCAACTCCTTAAGCTCAGCTGGAGCCATTCTATAAGAAGGAATAAATATGGGCTGCGTATCTGGAAGAAGGTCTATCCCAAATTCGATCTCCCTCTCAGGAGGGACTCCAGGCAGATCTTCAGGAAACACCTCTGGAAATTCACTAACTACAGGAACTGACTAGAAATGTGGGGTCTCGGACTCGAAATCTTTAACCCAAACTATATAGTAGATGTAACCCTTTGAGATTATCTTCCTAGCTTTGAGATAAGATATGAAATGACCTTTTGATGTTGGAGGACTACCTTGCCATTCTAGAACAGGCTCATTTGAAAACTAGAATTTCATGACTCTGGTCCTGCAGTTGACTGAGGCATAACATGCATGTAGCCAATCCATGCCGAGGATGACATCAAAGTCGGTCATATCTAACTCCACTAAATCTACTGAGGTGACTTTATAAAGGACTGAAACTGGGCAATCTCTATATACCCTCTTAGCTAGGATTGACTCACCAACTGGAGTGGATATTGGGATGGGTTCTAAGAGTTTTTCAGGGTTAACTCCGAATTTACATGCAACATGCGGGGTTACAAAAAATAGAGAAGCCTCTGGGTCTAACAAGGCATAATCATCAAGAGAGAAGATTGATAACATACCAGTGATTACATCTGGTGAACTCTTCTGATCCTAGCGTGAAGACATGGCATAGAGACAGTTCTGACGATGACCGCCACATGTGCTGGAAGTGGTACCCTGTTGAGTTGTATGGCCTGCTGGAGCTATTGAAGTGGTAGACTGAACTCTGTTACCTCTCTATCCTTTCCTGGCAGAAGGGAACTCCTTCAACCTATGGCCAAGCTGACCACACCCAAAACACCCTTCTCTGCCAGCCAAACACTCACCTGGATGATTTTTACCACACTTGGGCCACCTGGAAAAGTACGGTTACCTAAAACACTGCCTTGAGACTTAGAGCCTGGTGCTCGCTTCTTCTGATCCTGTCGGGGCCTGGGAGACGGAGCACTAGCTGATGAAGGCGCTGGGGCTGCAGACATCTGATGAAACTGTGAGTGATTCCCATCGCTTGACCTCTGCTGAGAATATTCATAGTTGCCTGTTCTAGCCTTTTTGTTATCCCCAGCCATTTTCTTGAGCTTATCTCTCTCAACCTGCTGAGCATGGGTCATTAGTATTGAGATATCCATATCCCCTAATAACATAGCATTCATGCACTCTGTCTTCACCAAATCGGATACTCCAAATAAGAACTTGCTCATTTAAGCCCTCGGATCTGACACCATATGTGGGGAATACCTGGAAAATGGAGTAAATTTTAACCCATATTCTTGCACTGACATCGAATCTTGCCTCAAATTCATAAACTCTTGGTCCTTAGCCTCCCTCAACTCTCTTGGGAAAAACCTGTCCAGAAAAGATCCAATAAAACAGTCCCATGTCACAGGAGCTGCATTCACACCCCTGTTGTCCTTTCACTGCATGAACCAGATATGAGCCACATCATTGAGTTGATAGGATGCTAACTCCACACTATCAGCACCAGTCACTTGCATCACCTCAAGAATCTTCTGGATCTCGTCAATGAAATTTTATGGGTCTTCACTAACCCGTGACCCTAGAAACTCTGGTAGATTCATGAAAAAAAAATCTCAAACTCGGGCTGCAGCTGACCCACCATTTAGATTTGCAGGAACTGGGCCCTGCTGATTAGCCTGATTGGCTACGATCTGAGCCAACAATTGGATCGCATTGCAGAATTCTGCATTTGTAACCTCATGGTTGGGGCTGGAGGATTTGCGTTAGCATTGCGTGCGTTAGCTCTTCGAGGAGGCATGATCTGAAATGCATAATTAATGGTTTTAATGAGCTATTAGTCTTCAGTTTTGGAGTAGTGTTTAGCACCGAGTTGGATCAGGGTTTAACATACTTTTAAAGTCCCAGAACTATGTGCCACCGTAGGTTATTTAGCCCCTCAGCTGGGCCTCAGAAATAGTGATCACATCAGCCATGCCTTTGTACCCTGGCAAGGTATATTAGGTCCTCTCGATGGGGCGTATACATTGGACTCCATATTTAGCTCGCGTGGTTTATGTCGGTTAATATACTCTCCCACAGTATTAGTTTAGTAAAGTACCTCAGGACCTCAGTTTATGCTTGTTATCACATTTTAGTATATCTTCAAATTACTCTTGCATTTCAGCTCTTTTATGGACTGTTGTGATTTGGGCCTATGTACTACAATATAATTTAGTTTTACAGCTTTTCAGTATTTTAGCATATTTACATATTCAGTCAGCTTTGCATATCCCTCATGCTCAGTATATCTGAAGTACTGACGCATACTCTATATATTGCATCCTATCATAATGCAGGTTCAGGTTCTCATCTTCAACCTCATGATTAGCTCGCCCGGTGCCATATCAATGACAGTCAGTGGTGAGTCCTCATTATCTGAGGACATATCTTTTACATGCTTTTTGAGTTAGTCAGTCTGTCTTTACTTTCAGTATTTGGAGTGCTCATCAGTATTAGAGGTTTTCAGACATAGAGTCAAACTTCAGCTTATGAAGTTCCCTTGATTTTCAGACAAACTATTATTTCAGATATCTTTAAAATTATTATCTCCTTCTGTTATGTCTTATTTGATATGCTTCCATTTATTTAGAATTATATTCAGTATGCTTGTGATATGCCAACTTCAGGGTTAGCTTGGAGTTACTTGTGACCCTAGGTCCCGTGTTACGTCTAGGGGCTAGCCTCAAGGCGTGATAAGCTTGGTATCAGAGCATCAGGTTCACGAGTCCTAGGGTGTCTGAAAGCCGCACTAAGTATAGTCTCTTTAATGGGTGTGAAGCGCGCCACACTTATGAGGGAGAGGCTACGAGGTGTTCTAAGAAGAACTTCACTTCCTTCATTATCTTTATCATGCGATGAAGTTTAATTCAGTTTCTCCTCTCTAAATTGAATAGTTACATGCATTTAAGTTTTTCATTTACATGCATTTAAGTTTTTCATTATTATTCTACAGCCTTTTCTTCTTCACTAATAGCATTATAAAACTACTCATATTAGTGTGGCTAAAAGATGTCAAAACATACTGCAACCAAATATTCAAGCACTTTGTTCATGTAATGTCTTCTTCTTCTCTTATATATTATTTCATTTGATGCATAATATCTTGTTGTACGTGTTGAATTTTCAAAGCCTAGGTTTATTTGGGTCACTTAAAAATTTTGTAGCAATTATAGTAGTGTAGTTATATTTCACTTTTATATAATGTAAATTATAGTTCTAGTTTTATTGTATTTGATTATTGGCCTAGATTTGTCAGGTCACTCAAAAATGTTGTAGCAATTATAGTCGTGTAATTGTTCTTCACTGTTATATATATAATGCAAATTGTAATTTTAGTTTTATTCTCTTTTTATGCTCTGCAATAATTACTATGCAAATATATATATATATATTTCTTTTTTTTACTGTTTACTTTTATCTTTTTAACATTCATCTATTTGAGAAGACAGAAGATTCATATGACTTATGATAGTATTGGGTTTATCATTATGAAATTAAAAATATGTATTTATTCACGAGGCTTGAGGTCTCAGGTTTAAATCCCAGTAGAGACACAAAATACTAGGTGATTCATCCCATCTGTTCTAGCCTTGGTAGACAAAGTTATCTGGTACCTGTTACTGGTAGGAGGTTACAGGTATCTCGTAGATTTAATCGAGGTGCGCGAAAGCTGGGCCGGACATTACGGTCATAAAAAAAATATATTTTTTAAATTTTATATTTTGTGCATAATTGTTAATTCTTAAGAGATAAATATTTTTATCATATGCATATATCTATATAAATTAAGACAAAGAGAGTTACATTGTTTATAATAAATTATTTATGATCCTAAATTTTTTGAAGAGGTCGACCCTACACTAGTATCGAATGCATGCATTGTTCCATGCTATAATTTGAGACAAATTTTGTCAAAGTTTTATATCTAATTTAAAAACGCATGCTATCTAACAAAAAGAGAAGACACTTCACTTTCAGAAACAAGACATTTATATATTGATGATGACTATGCAGTACAATCCTAAAAATGGTAGTTCACAGCCTTTATGATGAAGTGAGAAAACAATAATGCGCAGTTCACACATGTATTGCGGGTCTGAAACTGAAACAAAAATGATGTAGGAAAAAAAATGACCAAAATAAAATGTAAAATTAAAGTTGACAAAAACTAGATATAACGCCACTTTTTAGTGTGCTATATAAGTCTTTTTAATGGACCACACCTTAAAAGACAGTTCAGGTCAACAGACTTATATAGCGCACTAATTTATGTTCTATACATGGTATGTAAAACTGCTCACACTTAGTTTTTTTTGGTAGTTTATATTTATAGGTTACGTTATTTGTTTCGTGTGTTATATAATTTATTTGTCGATCCTATTTAAATCGATAAATATTGTTATAATAAGAACTACGACCATATGTATCATTAAGGAATATATAAGCAATAAATATGATATATACATTAAATTGTACAAATTAATTACAAAGTCAACTACATACCTAAATTAATTTGTTCCATATCGCTTAGCCCTTAGAACACCTTTCGACCTGAACATCATATGATCCCCACCCTCACCCCCGCCATCATCTTTGTCCCCGTCCCTGCCTCCTCTTAAGAGGAGGATGCTCCACACAATAATCGTTTGTCTAAGTACGCTTTTTTCCCTCTTAATAGTGAAGTTTTTTTCATGAACCTTCACGATAATCATTCTAGAAACTATGTCTTCGGGTATATCGGCATTATCTGAAGATGAGATCGTAGGTGCCAAAGTATGAATCTGAAAAATAAAATAAAATAAGTGTTAATGTAAATTAAACAAATATTAAAATATATAAAAATGAGTACTAATTTAAAGTTATATTTAAAAAATATGAAGTTGTGTGTCGATAGGATCCTAGGTGACCGCATGAGCAGGATCCTGAGTGATCGTCTCGTGAACAGGATCTAGGATGGATGAACTTTGATAAGAAAATATTTTAGTTTGATTTAAAAAATAAAGAAGAGTACTAATTAAAAAATTAACATGTGTGTCTACGGGATCCAGTGTAGACTATGGATCCTGGGTGGCCGCATGAGTAGAATCCTGGGTGACCGTCTCCTGATAGGGAATCAGAGTGGATGAACTCTACTAAGAAATTAAACAATAGTTAATATATAATAAATTAAAAAGTAATTAATACTAACCGACATATCTACTAGAAGCTCATCAATGTTGATTCCTAAGCTGAAACTCAGACGTCTACCTCCTTACTAATCTCGAGTAGGAGGTGGGTCCTCTAAGTGTATGTCAAGATCTTCCCAATTCATATTATCAAGTTATGGGATGTAAGCTTCCTAAACCTGCTGAGAGAAAGAAAGAGGAGAAAATCTCGGTGCTGGAGCCAACAGTGATGGATCGGCAGTTGGAGCTGAAGGTGAATCTGGAATAGGAGCTGATGTTGGCTCTTGATATGGAGATGGAGCTATAGTCACTTAGTCAGGCTCATTAAATAGGTGCATTCCATCTCTCCGACCACCTCTACGTCTACTTCTTCGATCGGCTCATTAAATCTACATTCGCATCCGCGTCCCTCACCATGTCCACGCCCTACAAGCAAAATGGGTGGCAGGTGCTACTCACCTAGTGGAAAATGTGACTCATAAGTCTGTTCGGACTCACTTGCCCTTTGCAATATCTGGAAATCCATCTGAGCAATGTGCTGACCCACATTAGCAAACACAGGATCCAGGTGAAGATTTATCCCATACTTGTGCATATTCTATAGTCCCTTAACCTTTATATATTTTAAATGTGAACATGTTAGATTATATAATAAAAATATTAAGTAAAAAGTGAGATTTATGTGACTGACCATCGCCTCATGTGCCCCTGCAGATGTGATGAATCTCCGACCTCACATAACAACTCTAGCAGGGTTTTTGATCAACAACCGTCCATGATGCCTGTACCACACTTTGTATGTAACTATGGGAGCATTATGATGCACCATAGCTCCCTATCCCCATGTGCTCCCAGTTATCGTTCATCGCATTCAAAAGCTCAATAAAAGCAACATCAGTTCTCCTACTATTGTCCCTTGAAAAATGATCGTCTTCCCATGTAGGTAATGTGGGTACATGTTATGAATGTCCAAACTGTTGCAACAAACGATCAGATGCGTGATGCTCTATGATATCCACGCATATCATAGGCACCACCGCCATCCACAAACCCTGATTGACCATGCAATATGGGGGTAATGTATGCATGATTTCAGTATATGGTGTCCAAATTGTTTTGAAAAAAAATTTAAAAATTAAAAAATGACAAGGAGAAAAAAGTAGCATAATAAATAAAGTAAACATAATATTAAATATAATATATACTTGCTCCTCCGTCATGTGATTAAGCTGATCTCTAAATTGAATAAGAACATGATGCATCTCGTGAATGTGGACAACCCCTCGTGTCCACCTCTTAGCATAGGTGATTAATACATCATCTTCAAGCACATTCCCACCTTTAGGCATAATAGCCTTAGGCTAAAAGTGCAAGATCCTCTCCAGTGTCCATATCTGAACATGACATTAAAAATAATTGTAATCGCCCTCTGTCAAATTATATGTTTTATAAACTAGAAAATATAAACTTAATTATATTACCTAGAGGAGAGGAAGAAATCCACCAACGTCAGCCTTCCTTCCCATAAATTCCTGACAGAGTGATTTGTACATAAATGCTAGAATGGCATTGCCCCAGCTGTAGGTTCCTATCTGGTTGAGAGGATATAGAAACCTCAGGAACCGTAAGCTCATCAACTTATCCAACGTTTTCGAGAACAAGATGCCTCCGAATATAACCAGCATATAAAGTCGACCTATATCCTCAACCCTCTCATCAGGTGTAGCATGTGTATTGGGATGCTTGACAAACTGCTTCCTGATGTAGTCAAATATGGCACCAAAATTTGTCCGACTGCTACCTAACATATCAGTAAGTTGTGTCTCATAGCCGGTGAGCCTATATAATAATGTGCACCAGTTCGTACTTTGCCACGCAGCCTCCCATATATACAATGGATCACCATCAATCCTCAATCCAAACATAATATAGATGTCCTACAGCATCATCATCGCCTCACCAAAAGGTAGATGAAAGATGTGGGTCTCTGACCTCCGTCGCTTAACCATGGCCTTTACAAGGGCCCGATCAAACTGTACTGAACTACTTGAATGAGTGTATAAAAGCAAACCCTAGATAAATGAGCTATGTCGCGATCATGAAGTGGGTGTGTCTCAAAAATACTCCAGGCTTGTCGACATGTGGATTCATCATCAATTCTCCATCCAACTGGCCACTCCATAGCTCGTTAAACCTGTGTGTGTCCCTTAATCTAAGTAGTGTACCCTCAATGGGCCATGAATGCACACCAGAATCTATAATGATAGATCAAAATGGCATGTACATCCAATGTTTAAAATCAATAATTTATGTTTCAAGTGTATTTTTTCAAGATTTAAACACCTAATTCAATTATAACATACATTATTTCAAGTTCATTTACTTGATGTTTTGGGTCTTGAAGTAACAAGACTTAAACCTAATTCAATTATTACGTACATTATTTCAAGTCTTAAACCCTAATTCTATTATTAAGTACATTATTTCAAGTTGATTTACTTGGTGTTTTGGGTCTTGAAGTAACAAGACTTAAACCCTAATTCAGTTATTACGTACATTATTTCAAGTCTTAAACCCTGAGGAGTCATTTGGTGTGAGGTATACGGTATAATAATTCCGGAATAAAATTCAAAATTATTTTATCCTGCATTTGGTTGGAGGTATTAGTTAGTCCCGAGATTATTTATCCCACCATTTATACTATGGTGATGGAATAAGTTATCCCATATACATGGTGGGATAACTTATCCCGGGATAGCTAATCCCGGGATAACTTGTTCTCAACCAAACGACCCCTAATTATATTATTATATACATTTTCATTTACTTGGTGTTTTGGGTCTTGAAAAAAGACTTAAACCCTAATTCAATTATCACGTACATTATTTTGCTTAAACCCTAATTTTACTATTTACATTTTTTAAGTTCATCTCGTTGGTGTTTTAGGTCTTGAAGTTACAAGACCTAAACCCTAATTCTTTAGTACCTACATTTTTTTCAAGAAATAAACCCTAAATTTAATATTACATACATTTTTTCAAGTTCATTTCCTTGGTGTTTAAGGCCTTGAAGTTACAAGCTAAGTCATAAACCTTGATTCTATTATTACGTACATTTTGTCAAAACTTAAACTCTAATTTTATTATAATGTACATTTTCAAGTTCTATTCCTTGGTGTTTTAGGTCTTGAAGTTACAAGCCTAAACCCTAATTCTATTATTATGTATTATTAATTATTATTGAGTAAATTACTATTGCTAATTATTAATTTCCAATTTCTAATTATTAGTTACTAATTTAGGTTCCGGACTCACTAGTTACTAACATAACAAATGACAATAAACAAATAACTAAACTAATTACTAACAAAACAAATAACAATATCTTAACTGATTAACAATTAATAAGACAAAGAGCAATTACTAATTACTAATAACAATTAAAAATAATAATTAACAATTTTGGAAAAGAAAAAAACACTTAATTTTGCAGTTGCGATTTTCAATTGAAAAGAAGAAGAAGATGAATTACACACTATTTCGAAAAAAGTGACATACAAACAAATATGCATGCTTTGAATATAGATATATTTGAAATCGAATAAGAAAAAAATTAGAAATAAATTCTTCAATCGAAAGTTGTGCAAATTTAATTTTTAATCAAATTGTATATTATTTTTTCCACAATTCGAGCCTAGAATCTTATTCTTTGCCTCGAATAGACCTAAAACTTGATTTCGGGGAGTTTTATATGAAAAACAACATTTTTAGGATGTGGGGCCGGTTGTTTTTGAGTGAACCCAGATGGTTTTTTTTTTTAAAAAAAAAGGTGGTTAGACCAATGGGGGAGGAAGAAGACGATGGACACACAATTTGCTTCACCTAATGCACTAATTTAGTGCGCTATATAAGTTCATTGGCCTGAACAGCCATTAAGGTTGGTCCGTTAAAGAGACTTATTTAGTGCACTAAAAAGTGGTGCTATATCTAATTTTTGTCAATTTTAATTTTCACTTTATTTCGTTCACTTTTCTTTTTTCACCCGTCATTTAGGTTTCAGACTATCAGTAATTAAATTTTTTATTTAAAAAAAGTAAATTAAGGAAATAGACGATTGGCTGAGGCTGTTAAATTTTGGGCAGTTTGCAACATGTGCTGCGAACAAACCGTTTTAGTTTTTTGACTTCTAAAAAGTGCCCTTTAGGCTTCAAACTCTTTGAAATGTCTCTTTTTGTGTAATGGATTAACAAAGGGAATTGCTTGTATTTTCTTTTGAATATTCTACATGTGCAAGGTGTTACTATATTATAATTGAAATATTTTTTGAAAAGCTGAGTCATATTTCTCTGTTATAAGAGTATATGTAAATAAAAATTGAATAAACTATGATTATCGATTTATCGTACTGCAAAATATTGAAATCGAACTTACTGTATCATGCCCACCCTACTTTAGGTTGAAAAGGCTCGTGGAAAACGACAACGCACAGCATATCCCTTTCTCGTATTTTTAGTTTGTACTAGAAAAATGTAAGTTGAAGTTATTTGATAGAAAAAATAGTTTAAATGGTTGACTTGGCAAAATTTAGGGTAGACAAACTGAAAAACACTTGGAATTATGGTATTTTAAATATTATTCAAGTTTTGCAAGCAATCACATTTCTTACTTGTTTCCATTTCAGTTTACATGGATTCATTACAACAAAAACTTTGGAAGCCTTTTGATTCATAGATGTTCCAGCACTCCCTTCTGTTGTGCTTTTCTTCTTTATGTTCATGTACGTTTAGCTCTTCATTTCGTACTATGAATAAATACCATATTTAACGATGACACAAAACCTCTAAAGCTGACAAAATTAGCAGAATGGACAACTATATAAAACAGCCGTGAAGAAACAAAAAGCTAAGTAAAAAATTAGAAGCTCTGATTCCTCATACCAACTGATTATACATAAATCTCACTTGTCTGACATAAACTTTTCCTCTTTGTCCTTTCCAGTGATTAAGCAACTAAATTTCAGTACTGATAATAGAACACAGTTGCTTCGACAACACATCCCCTAAATTAGACCAAACACCTTCAAATTAAATACCCTGATAAAATTGCATATTTGCATAATCCAAAGCCCATGTTCAACAAGTAAAACTCATTCTTTCTTGAAGTTTTGCCAAGTGCTTCCTACCGTTAAGATGTGCGGCCATAGCAATCTCATCAGGGCACCTAACGTCACAAAAACTACACCACAGCTTAGAATTATGAGTAGCACCACCACCATTCTTCACTTGTGTCTGCCTTTGATGTTGCCCAGTAGTAGCTCCTAGTTGGACCTTTTCTTTGGGTTTTTCATTAGTACTGTTCTTTTTTTGTGCTGCAAGTACATGTTTTACTTGCTCCTGCTTAAGCTTGTCTGGCATATTTGAAGTAAAAGGTGGGTTTCTTTCAGTTTTGACTGTTCTCTTGCAAGTTTTCAGCTCTTCACGATTTTCCCTATGTCTCCTCCCTAGAAGATGGCACTTCAAGTCATGCTCTGAGGTGGTTGTCACTTGACATACCGCACAAGTCCACTCTGTCTGTACATTCTTTACAGAATTGGTTTCTGGGAGTTTAATCTCCTTGGCATCTGCTGGAAACGCTGTTTCCTTGATCCGCACACCTGTTGTTTTCTTCTCAATCTGAATTGGATTTTTCTTCACACTTTTAACCTGCAGTTCCACAGGGGATGTTTCGATCACTGGCATACATATTATTTTTGCTTGATTATAGAAAAATAAATACTAGGCTAGAATCAAGGTAGTATTAATGTTTAAAAAGAATTAAGAGTTTCAATACTCTCCCTTTTTAGTGGCTTCAGATGTTCACAGGAGAAACTGGGGTTCCAGAATATACTAAGATAAATGGATCTTGCAAACTTCAAGCAGGATAACTTTTACAAAGTGCACCATTTCAATTTTCGGGCTGCTCCGTAATTGTTTAGCATATATGGAGTTTCTTCTAAAGTTTAATGCACTTGATCTTAGAGTGCATTATCAATTGCCATCTTCAGCCTAATCTTTTGTCTTCATATACAGCTAAGCCTCATCCTACACTTTTCCTAACTTGACCACCAAGAGTATCACTAGCAGCTAATTAGCTATTCTCATGGGAACATCAAGTTCTCCTCTTTTTATCAATCGGTTGCTTAATATTTGTGAAGGCATAATATCCCAAAAATGACCTAAGGAAGTTCTAGGGTTAAAAATTAATAACCTGTTTGGGCTCAGCTGCTTCATTAGCACTGTGCTCTGATTGTGCTGCAGCTGCATGTTTTACTTGCTCCAGATTAAGCTGATTTGACTTTGTTGTAACGGGTGAGCTTCCATCACTTTTGGCCGTTTGCTTGCAAGTTTTCATCCCTTCACACTTTGCTTTATGTTTCCTTCCGTTAAGATGGGATTTCAAGTTTTGCTCCGAGGTGGTTGTCATTTGGCATACTGCACAAGTCCACTCTGTCTGAACTTTCTTTGAAGAAGTAATCTCTGGAAGTTTAATCTCTTCAGCATCTGCTGGAACTACCATTTCCTTGACCTGCACTCCTGTCTTCTTCTCAATTTGAATTGGATTTTCGTTCACACTTTTAACCTGCTGTTCCGCAGATATCTTAATCGCTGGCATACAGATTACTTTCGCTTGAATATAGAACACAAAACCAAGGCTAGAACAAAGGTTGTACTTGTGTTTAAAAAAAAATTAAGAGTATTAATTCTCTCCCTTTTCTAATGGCTTCAAATGTTCACAAGAGAAACAGACACTAGAGAGTAAACAAAGATAGATGAATATAGTGCAAACTTCAAAAACGGTTAATTTTACAAAGTGCACCAGCTTCAATTTCAGGTTGTTCAGTGATTCTTTAGCATATAAAAGTTTCTTCTTGGTCTAAATGATAATGCACTTGATTCAGTGTGCATTATCATTAGCCATCTTGCACATTTGGCTTGATCGATGAGCCTAATTTTTGTGTTCATATACAGTAAGCTTCATCTCAATCTCTCCTCTTGTCATCAATCATCAATTAGCAGCTAGTTTAATATTTTCATCTATCAAGGCATCTAGAAGAATACTTGTGAACACATAATATTCCAAAAAAGTAACTAAGGGAATTCAACGGTTAAGAAATACAACCTGTTTGGGCTCAGCTGCGTCATGTTTTATCATATGCTCCATCACTGTGATATCTTCCCAAACAGGACCACTCCCCTCACATTCTGTCTGAGTAGGGGTACGATGATTGTTATTTATGGGATTTTAATGAATGAAAGCATGTGAACAGCAAAAAGATTTTCACTACAAAACAACACAAGTAATTACTTCTGTTGTTAACAAAAGGAAAATCTCGACTGTTTGATGCTTTATGTGAGAAAACTGATAACTGTTGTAAATAATTATTATTGTAAATATTATTCACTTGGTTGTGAATGTCCATAACTTCAAGGTGTAATTCTCTTTTATGAGTAGTAACCCCTACACCTCCACCACCTCCTCATTGATCATCTACATCCCCATTACTTTCCTCCATTATGAAGGTAACCTCATCTATTTATCACCATTCACCATTAATCTCGTGGCCTTACACCTCCATAACCTCCTCCTTTATATCAATGGTTAATGTCATATTATTGACAACCATTAGTATGCCTTTATGAACACTATAAATAGAGGCATAATGATTCATATAGTGTAAACTTGAAGATTTGAGAAACACTTGATACTTGGAAGGATAAGAAAAACTCTCTTCTCTTGTCTCCTTAATTTCTTGTCTACTTTCTTCTTTTATATTGTTATTATGAGCTTGATTTTACAACAATAACTGTAAAATGCTACTACAATAACCTATTGCTCATGTACATACTATAGTTTAAGGGTTGGAAGGTACATAACATCTATGCAAACAAAGCATTCACAAATTTGCTGGAAATAAGGAAATCTCAAAAATTGGTGCATGATATCATATATATGCAAACCATTTAACTTGTACTCAACTGCTAATGCAACTTTTCAAATCATTATGTGGTGAAAATGCCACTAAAGCAAGCAGCAAAAGAAGTTAAAAATTGTTTCATACAGTTCAGGGAGCTAGACAAGCGAGTGAGACACCTTGTTGGGGTTAAACGTTCCTGCTTCATCACTAGTATCAGTAGGCTTGATCTCTTCTGCATGATGATTCGAACTATAATCCTTAGACTGCACACAGGAGATCATGATAAGTACACTGATAATGCTTGTTGAGAAAAAATCAATACTCAAGCCTGACGTTGCTATAAAATCCAGTGGAATATGTAATCATACATTTGCATTAATGGTGGCAATCTAACTTTTGGCTACAGAAATGGGTAGCAGACTCAACTTTTATATAACCAACTGATGTACATCAAAACAAGTGTATCTCCAATTCGGTAATGAACTGGCTACTCTATGCTGAAGTAATGTCAGACATACCTTGTTTGCAATAAGTTTCTCCAGACCATCAGATCCATTTTCTTCAAGATACCTCTCTGCCACAGCCAGAAATGTTTCATTCTTGAGAGATGGATCCTCCATTGGCTTGTTAAACCAGTCAATGACAGTTTGAAGGTTGACAGACAAGCACAAACATAGAAGGCGTAGGTAAACACAACAAGAACTATTAAACTGACTGATACTATCATTCCATTTAACTGGAAAACATGGACGAATAAGAATTTGATAAAGATAACATGCGCCGTTAAACTGTGGTATCACCAACCAACATATGGTTATTAATTTTATATGTGGCCACAGAGGAACCCTGCCAAAGTAAATGAAAAGTCATTAGTATATGGCTATATGCAAGAGGAATAGTTTCTCATGTTCAACCATGTATATTGCACAATTTCCCCCTAATGCTTCAACAAACTCTCTAGCTCTTGAAATACTCAACCTCTCACCAAGGGAATTTAAGAAACACAAGCAAGAACAGACCTATAACTACCAACATAGACGAATAACTAAAATAAGTGCATTATGACTTTGAGGTTCACTTGAAAAAAATTCTGTCAAAATTCAATGAGTCAATATAAGGGTATGCATCCAGACAACGTCTAATTACAGTGTACAAGCACGAGAATTTGCATATGAAGCTTATACTCGTTCCGTTGGGTATAGTATCAAGTAGATAACTGCCTACAAGGTAAGGCCACCAATATGTTAGGGCTTGCCCTGAATTTTCTACCTTATTTGGATTCTACACAATTGTGTTCTAATTCAAAAAGGTTTTCTTGACGGAAAAAGTTTTCTGAATGAAAAGGAACTTTATAATATTTATCCTTTTCTTGGAAAAGAAGTCATACAATTCTATAAATAGAAGACATATTCTTCTCAAACAAAACAGAATAACATTCACAATGTAGTCGTTTAGTGCCTTTTTCTTAAGGGGATATTTATTCTCCCAATAGTTTTAGAATACTATATTTTTTTATCAGCATTAACATATGTAGGTCAATTGACCAAACCCATATCATATATCATAAGTCTTCTTTATAGTTTTTCTTTGTTCTTGGATTTATCATCAACAAAAGTTTGTTTTGTTTGCTTTCGCATGACGCCCTATCGATTTCGATTCCAACAAGTGGTATCAGAGCCGGACGATCCAATGGGTTCAACGATCCAATGATCCAATGAGTTTAATGGTTCCACGAGTTTGAAGACATGTTTAAGGCGAGTTCAAATAAAATTGCAACCAATTTGATGATACTGAAGATTTTTATCCAGATACTACATGTGGAGAAGGAGTTTCAAGTTCCAAGTTTCAAGTTTCAACCATATTTTCATCATACCTGCTGCTGCATATTTAAAAATAAAAACAAAAATATTTTTAAACCATTTTTACCACAATATTTTAAATCTTATTTTTAACCATGACAAGCAGCAGTAATGAAGATGATATGAAGAAGATGAAGATTATTTTGCCAGAAAATTCAGGCCAAGGGGAGATTTGTTAGGGTTTGCCCTGAATTTTCTACCTTATTTGGATTCTACACAATTGTGTTCTAATTCAAAAAGGTTTTCTTAACAGAAAAAGTTTTTTTGACAGAAAAAGTTTTCTTAATGAAAAAGAACTCTGAAAAAGTTTTCTTAATGAAAAAGAACTCTATAATATCTATCATTTTCTTGAAAAAGAAGTCATACAATTCTATAAATAGAAGACATGTTCTTCTCAAACAAAACACAATAACATCCACAATGTAGTCATTTAAAGCCTTTTTCTTAAGGGGAGATTTATTCTCCCAACAGTTTTAGAATAATATATTTTTTTATTAGCATTAACTTATGTAGGTCAATTGACCAAACTCATATCATATATCATAAAGTCTTTTTTATGGTTTCTTTGTTCTTGGATTTATCATCAACAAAAGTTTGTTTTGTTTGGTTCTGCATGACGCCCTATCGATTTCGATCCCAACACATTAGAGGTTATCATAAGTTTGTTGAACATTAACGTCTTTGAGTTTGCCCTTATTTCTCTTCAAGACAGAAATTTTTTTCCCAATGATCCTAGTGAAGTTAATGTAATTAACAAGCTAAGTGTCAATAATTCAAAGAGTTGCTATAGAAAGGAATAAAGGTTATAAATTTCTGGCCTTTGTAAGAGTAGAGCATATTACCATTGGATAAGTTTGTCAAATAGGTGCTCGAAGAGAGAAATAAAGGAAAAGATGGTCCAGTATGTAACTAGCTTCCTCATGTGATACTTGGAGCCAGTCTCAATCGCTCGTATTGATGCACATCTGCAGTTGCACAAAAGAACCAGTAAAACACACACCCACTAACTAAAATTGGACAATCAAAGTATTCTGATATGCCTTAGTGAGAGAAGTTAATGAGTAAGGGGTTGTACAGAGGATAGCCCAGAGCAAGTACCGGCCTGCAAATTCGGAAAACAAGAGTATGAATACATGCAAAATAGGTTTTACGAATCTGCAAGCTACAAAGGTAAAATCTTGTGTATTTAAGCCTTCTTCTTTACTACTTGACAAAATTTTCATCTTTAACCAAACAACACGGACTGGAATGGAGAAAGAAAATAAATTTACCAAGCCAGGAAATCTATCGAGTGAAGCGTAAATATGAGAAGACCCATTTTCAAAAAAAAAAAATCTCTTCTTTCGCTTTCCTTTGTTGCAATTTCCTCAGCTTTAGAGTTGTATGATCAGAGGGAAGGAACAGAGATTCTACTCTCAACAAGACTTTTCAAGAGGGAAAGGAGTGGAGCAGTTTTCAAATTAGGTCTTCCTTTTTCCAGTAATAACAGAAATACCCTATAAATGATGTGGTTGTAAAGTGGAAAGGGCAGGCCTATTTTGGAAAATTGACCCGTCTTTCTATGTTCCAATCAAATAAAAAGCATTGAGTTTTCATATAGAAGTTAGAGTCACCACAGAGCCATTTGTTTTAAAAAAAGTAGCTTTTAAGCACGGAAAAAGAATATTTATACCCAAAAAAAAAAACTATTTACCCTCAAATGTCCATTACTTTCATACCCTTTTTATTCTAAAATTGTATTTATCTAAAAAAAAAAATGTGGACTGACGTCAGCGCTCACCCTTTTTTTCCTCTTTAATACCATCAGAGTATATATATATACTCTGATGGTATCAAAGATTAACTGGATAGTATCTTCATTGAAAGACTACTTCTTCCCCCTTGATACCATCAAAGTATAATATACTCTGGTGGTATCATAGAGTAACTGAACAATGTTTCATTGAGGTTTGCTTCAGTCTTTCGATGAAATTACTTAATCATTCATGATACCATTACGGTATATCTATATATTGTCATGGTATCGTTGAAGTATGTTTCAGTTCTTCAATATTTTAATTTAAAAACAGTTAAAAAAAGAATCATAATTTAGATACATTTTTTTAATTTGCAAAAAGAGAAAAAAAATTATAAAAATATATTTTTACTAATTTTGAGTTCAATAAATAAGCTTGTGACTTTAATTTTCTCTTAATAGTTTCTTATTTATTTCTTAAAAAAAAGTTCAGTCCTATATGATACCGACATGGTATCAATATACCGATGGAGTATCACAGATGATTAAGCTCAGTCCTATATGATACCGACGGGGTATCAATATACCAATGGAGTATCACAGAAGATTAATTCATGATAGTGACGCTAACGTCATGCGCGAAATAAGAAAAAGAGAAAGTGGGCAAGTGGGTAATTACCTTGGGTTGAAGGTCTATTAAGGGTAAATACTTTGGATTGGGTCTATTTTGGGTAAATAGTTTCACAATTGGGTCCAATTTGTGTATTTTTTCCTTTAAGCAATGTGATTAAGAGCCCGTTTGGATTGACTTATTTTAAGTGCTTTTTAAGTTAAAATAACTTTTAAGTTGTTTTATAGTGTTTGGGTAAGGTAAAAAAGTGCTTCTGGACACTTAATTTTAAGCCAAAATAGCAAAAAGAAGCTAAAAGTTAAAAGTTGAGATTTCCAACTTAAAAAAAGTAGCTTAAAATAAGCCTATCCAAACAAGCTCTAAAAGTTGAAAATAAGTGCTTATAAATAAGTAAATAATTGTTTGGATAAAAAGTGTTGAAATTGAAAAAAAAGTTGTTAATGTATTTGATAAACTAGTGTTGTTAAGTACTTTTTTGTTGTAGGAAAAAGGAAAAGATAGAGAAGCGGGATGAGAATGGAGAAAAAAGAGTATTTCCATACATTTTAAGGTTGAAAAGTGAGAGTAGTGTTGGAATTAGGAAAAATTGTAAGGAATAAAAGGGTAAATCTATTGGTCAAACTTAAAAAGAATTTTAAGATGAAAGCAAAAATCTGGAGGAGTCCAGCTTTTAGCTTTTAGCTTTTTTTAAACCGTTTTTAGCTTTTTTTAATTATATTTTTACTTTACCAAATACCTAAAAAAACTAAAAATAAAATAAAATCTGATTTGACCAAATTTTAATCCTATCCAAACAGACTCGTAGTTCATGCTCCTTTCAACTTTCAGTCACCCTAATCAATGCGATTCCTTCTCCTTTTTCGTTTTACATCTGTACTAGTATTGATTTTTCATTTGATCGACCTCTCAAATCATTAATGATGAACGAACCTGTTGCTACCACTATACTTTAATTTTGGCCTACATTCTATTCGCAAAATATGAAAATTAGAAAAATATTTATTATTTAAAACATTACTTATTTAGCAATAAAATGAAAAGATTAAAACATCACTTATTTAGGAATAGAAAAGTATATAACATCCATTAATGGACCACGCCTTAACGGCTGTTAAAGTTAATAAAGACATATAGCGCACTAAATTTTTTCCAAAATCAAAATTCTAGGTATATTCGAGTTAAAAAATAAAATTTTAGGCTCGAATATCAAAAACATCAATGTACAACTCGATTTAGATCAACTATAAACAACCTTCGATTGAAGTATTTTATTTTCAAATTTTTATTGTCCAATGACTAATATATCCATATCCAAAGCATACTTATTTGTTTATTAATCTCAATTTTCAAAATGGATAATCATTTTTTCGTTTCAATTTTTTTTTCTTTGATTCCATCACTGTCGTGTTTTGGCAGTGGTTTTTTTTTCTTTGTTTAATTATTAAATGTTAATTGTTTTAATTGTTAATCTGTTAATGTGCCAATTAGTTTATCTATTTATTGATGAGTGAAAATCATTTACATCCTCTAATTTTGATTTAAAAATTAAATACCCTCCTTAACTTTAAATAATAATTATTCTCCCCCTTTATCCTATGCAATGTCTATTTTGTTAGAGTTTGCCCTGAATTTTCAACTTTATTTGAATTATATGTTTTATCTCGAAAAGATTTTCTTGGTGGAAAAAGTTTCTTTATCAAAAAAGAACTCTTCCATATTTTAGTTAATTATTTCTTGGGGGGGAAAGTTTTGGACTTTTATAAATAGAAGATCTTTACTTTTAATATACAACACAATAGCATCCACAGTGTAGTCATTAAAGAGTTTTGTTTATGGGGAGATTTTTTCTCAATAGTTTTATACTTTTCTTTTATATTAGTTTTTTATATGTAGGCCAATTGGCCAAATCATATCAAAGTATTATGTGTTTTTTGTATATTTTTCTTTGTTGTTTGATTTATTATTCAATATTTGGAATTATTAGCTTTCGCATGACGTCCTATCAATTTCAAACCCAATATATTTTACTTTTAACATTTTTAATCTTCCATTCAAGTAATATCTCTTTATATTATATATATTTATTTATTTTAACCTAGGTATTTACCATTTTTATTTAAATTCATTAACATTATTAGTAAAATAATTCTTTTACAAATTAATCAAAAAATCTAATGCTATTTTTTATGATTGGTATTTTTATATTATATGCATTAAGTATGTATGTATATATATAATTATGTATATAGATGCATAGTTTAATTCTCTCTTATTCTCTAATGTTTATATAGATAAATGAGTTTTGATCGTCAATAATGAAATATTTTTAAAATTATAATTTAAAATTTATTAATAATAATTATTTAATTTGTTATGAATATATCTCTATTTTTGTTAACTATTTTTGTATTACATGCAATGAAATATATTTATAAAGTTATAATTACTTATTATTTTCACTTGTATAAATAGATATTAGAGTTTTGATTATTATTAATAAAAATTTTATTTTATTTTGCTCATTTATTTCATTATAGAACGTTATTACTTTTATATTCAATTAGTATTTCTCACTTTTCTTTTCTTTTTTTATCTAAAAAATAATATTTATTTTTTCATAGAAAATATGATATATAAATTTTAAAAAATTATAATTATAAAGAAGTTTTTAAAAAAATGATATGAAGGTTGATAATATAAGGATAAAATAGGCATTTTAAAAAGTCAATCAAGAAAAAGTGAGGAGAAAGACTAATTTTCAAAGTTGAGGAGGGAGTTTGATTTCTAGACCAAAATTGGGGGTGTAAATAATTTTCACTCATTTATTAATTAGTTTATTATTTAGCTAATTTCATAATATTAATTTGCTAAATTAGTTATTTTCCTAATGTTAATTTAGTTAAAAGTTTAAGTAGGTAAGGGCATGTTTGGCCATGAATTTTTTCACTTTTTTCGGAGTTGAGCTCCGGAGAACACGTTTGGTCATAAATCTCGAAAAAAATTGTTTTTACTTTTTCTCACATTTTCCAAGAAATTTCAAAAATTTGAAAAAATAACAAAAAGTTGTTTTTGCTTTTTAAAGTCCAAATTACCCTCAAAAATTCAAAAATAGTTATTTTATGGTCAAACACAACTCCAATTTTAAAATATCATTTTTCACTTTGAAAATAAAAATTACTTTTTCTATTTTTACAATGAAACACGACCAAACACCTACTAAAAATAATTGTTAATTAATTTAATTTGTTTTAGGGTGAAAAAATTGTTAATTAGTTAATCGCTAATTAGTTTAGGGTTGATAATCATTCACGAATGATAAAGTTCAAACTTACCAAAAAAGTTATGAATCATTTATCATACTAACAAAAAATAGTTGACAAAAAATCCTTGAAATATGAATAATGACTATTTAAATCTAGGCATAATACATAAATAGACATTTAAACTTGACCTTCGTTGGCAAGTAAATACTTCAAGTTTCAATATGCACATCTAGACACCTCAACTCGTCTCCACTTTGTCAGTTGAATACTCCAACTTACAAAATGATCATTGATAACGCTCAAATTACACCTCAAATTAAGAAGCGTAAGCGGTCGTCGTCAAATATAGAACCCAACAGAGGTTGGGGTCGATCCCACAGGGAATAAGGTGCAAATTAAGTCGTTAGTGAATTAGATAACTAATAATCAATAGTTTTCGGTAAATGGGGGGGTTTGTGTGATCAATATTTGAACAATGCAAATAATAAGTTACGAGTTTCAACGAGTATTAATCAATATAAGAATGAACTAGGGAAGTGTTCACCATGGCGTCGTAACAATTTTGACTCAAAGCTTAACCGGGTTCTTTCTATATGCATATCACGATGTGATTGAATTAATGGTATCATCTAAACGTTTCTCAACCAAATAGACGAAATTCCTTTTCAATTCTCTCGAACTTGAAAAGGTGAACTTTCTTATTTCAATCCTAAACATAGAGTAGATCAATCTAGTTACAACATTAATCATAAGACGAGAGTTGGTAGTCTCGAATCCTCGTAGTTAATCAAATTTCCGATTTTAATCTCTTTGTTCAAGCAAATCAAACCTAGGTATGTTCTAATGTTTGCAACCATTAGAAAACGTAAATAACGAATGATTAACCACGTGACAACATATAAAGTTAACCCAACGCTACCCAGAATCTACACTGTGACTCTTGCCATGGATCCCACAACCCTAGTTGTGGGGAGTTTAGCCACTCATGCTAGCAAAGCGAAGTAAAGAAATACTAGTATTCATATGAGAAGAAGGAATTCTTACAATAGAAAATTAATACTTTACTTTGAACTTCGTAGAATCCCAGCACCAATGGTAAAAATCCCAAGAACAATGGAAGAAGAGGAAGAAAACGAGTTTGTGTCGTGTTTTCTCCTCCCAAACTCGTTCAAAACGTCTGACAAATATTATTTAATGAATAAATATAAAATAACCCTAACACTGGGTATTTATAGAAATCTAGGAAATAAAGTCCAAAAATAGAATTTTTGGAGTCCCGCTTCGCGTTGATGGGTCTCCTAACGGACCGTCACTCATGAGACTGGCCGTCACTCCAAGCCGTCGTCACTATCCAGTGCATGATCTCCATTAGCTTTAGTTTGATGGCTTGGATGACGGTCAGTCACGGGTGTGACGGCCCGTCACGCCAAACATCGCCACTATCCAGTGCATGATCTCCATTAGCCTTAGTTTGACGGCTTGGCTGACGGTCAGTCACGGGTGTGACGGCCGTCACGCCAACCGTCGCCACTATCCAGTGCCTCCCTTAGCTGCTGCCAAGTTTGGTGGCTCCCCTGACGGTCAGTCACCCGTGTGACGAGCCGTCAGGCCTTCCGTCAAGCCTAACCAGTGTTACTTAGCTTTTAGTATTTTTTACTTCCTTTCTATCTTTGTCTCCATTTCCTGCAAATACAACATAAAAACATCAAAAACCACAAAAGTTGGCTGAAAACTTGCGAGTATTCTTAGTTAAAGGCGTCAAATGTGCCGTAGAATACCGGCACATCAACACCCTCAACTTAAAACGTTCGCTTGTCCTCAAGCAACATGACAACAGAAACAAAACTGACGCCTCAACTACGACGCTATAAAACATGGTTCCAGCAACCATGGCTAATCAATGGTTCAAGCAATTCAAACCAAGCTCCCCCAGTACTACAAAGGTGTTCTGAAAAGCTAACTCGTCAGGATCCAAGGGTGTCATGTCGATGTGACTGAACAATCTACAAATACATGAATTGCTATCCCAATCGATCAGAAAGTAATATTGAAATCTCGATGCCCTCATTACAAGGAAGTCCCACACACAGTGTTTCGGAACTAAGTAAGACGCTCACGCTAAAAAAATGATTTCAAACAATGCACGAGCGATGCCATAGGCTTGCCCTTACTATTCTATTTTCAATTTTCAGAAAGTTGCTCAGGATCACTACAGGACTTGTTACGGCTTGCAATGAGGCTTCGGGCGTAGGTAGGGTACATTTAGGGATTAGTGACTAAGCCCTCTTTGGAATCGCTGACACACTACTTCCACTAAACTCTCCTTATCCAACTTTATTCGCCTTTTATTTCCTTCTCTGGCCTTTTCATTTTGACAGTTCCTTTTTCATTTTTTCTTTTCTTTTCTTTTCTTTTTCTTTTCTTTTTCTAGGCATGCACCCGTACTTTTCCATTCCATCCACGACCAATATTTTCCCTCCTATTTTTCTTCTTATTACTTTCCTGCTACAGTAGCCACCTTAACTTAGGCTGATTGCCTGAGTTGAGGTGCACGATGTCCAAAGGGGGAATGGGGCCAAAATAGGGATTCTAAGATTAAAAAGGGACGGTGATAGGGTATAGAAAGAACGGGGTCAATCAAGGCTCAAACAGGGATCAAAGGGATTATTTACATCTGGGCAGTCTTTTGGGATAAGTGGACTATGCGCAAAACGGGCCTGTGGTCCTTTCCTAAGCAACTAGCTTCCAATTTCAACAAAATAGACCGGGCAAGTTCTAGATGCATGCACAGAGTAAGAATTTCAACAAAAAGCTCACACACACTTCGCATCAGGAAACCATACCACTACCAATCATTAAAACAACAGTTCAGCGTAAACAAGATCGTTCTTCGCACATGCCTACAAAGACACTCAAGGATCCATAACAATTAATTTTACACACACAAGTACAGAAAGCAAGAGTTTCGAAGGGGGCTCCTTTTTATTTTAACCATTCACAGCCATGCTTGCTACAACATCACCCAATAATAAAAGTAAAAACAACCTAGACATGCCGGTTCTACTAGATAGCACACCGAAGGAAAAGAAACACGGCAACAAAAACCTCCGGTGGTAATACCCCTACCCCTAACAAAAGAATTTAGCATTGTCCTCAATGCTCAAGGAAACAGATATACAGAACAAAGGCATAGGGGTACCTGGGAAACCCAGCTTTTCGTACGCAGCTCATCAACATCTGGAGTCTCTCCAGACTCCGGTACTGCACTAGATGATGCCCCACCTGCTTGGGCACACACTCTTTCCTGTCGCAGCTGCTCATCTACTACCGACCGCTGCTTTGCAACCTCTAACTCGTCCTCCTCAGCTAATTTCTTTTTGTGCTTTTTCTTCTTTGACTTCTTTACCCCACTTTCACCTGCTTGGGGTTCATTAATTTTCAGTGGCCGACCCATCAAATCCACTATCATGGTTTCTTCTTCCAAGTCCACGAACTCCAAAGTCTCATCATAAAGCGCTTTTTCTTGCTTGAGGACGGTGATATCATCTTTTACCTTCTTCAGTTCCACATCAAATCTTGCCAGGCCCGGGATGCTCATTTCATTTAGCCTTGCCTCCATCCGGGTTTCCATCGCATCGACCCTTGCACGCAGCCCCTCAAATGGCTTCAGAGCCTTCCGTATTGCTTCATCAATGGTGGGTTTGAACAAGTCCGTCCAAGCGGAAATTTGTTTATCCATCTGTTTCTGCTTCTGCACCATTTTAGTAAAATTTCAGGGATTCATGTGATATTCCGGTGGTAGAGGAGGCCTTGCTGCAGTGCTAGAGCTTTCGGCAGTAGCTCTCGTTATTTGTGAAGTCTTCAGATCAAACACCGCAAGTGGCATCTCTGTGCCGGATGGAGTGTCGGTTGCCTCAGAGGTGGTTGTGGTTGGTTCCTCGAAGATCTGAGGCTTATGAATCATCATGTCAAACTTAGTGTCATCCTTTGATTTGTCAATATTTTGCGTGGATGACGCTGTCACTTGCTCATCAATACCGTCCAATATCGGCACCTCTACACGCCTGCATAACTCAGTAACCAGACACGGGAATGACAAAGAAGAGGTAGTTTTTATTGCCCTTGTTCGCATCTCGTCTGCAATTATCATTCCGAAGTTGATGACGTACCCGACTATCAAACTTGCCACAAGGATGGCTCTTTCCTCATCCAAATTAGCGTCTCCACCTGTTGGAAATAGCCTGTACCGCACAACAGCTCACCAAAACTTTGCTACGAAGCTTAGTGATTGCTTCGATATCCGTCCCCTCTGAGTTAGCCAAGATGGTGAGCCATCAGTCAATGTCCGTGCTAACCATGGTCTCTGCGAGTATGTGTTGGCAATTTTGTCATGAAACTCCAGCATATCAGGAGGAGGAATGTATTCAGGACCGAAGAGGACTCTGTTAATCGTCTCTCGGGATATGTCTACTTGTTTACCCCGAACCGGAACCCGGTCCTGCCTTGGTGCTGTTTTAACCCCTTTTTCTTTTTCACATTTGCTCTCCAACAGTGCCAAATAGTTGGCATAGAATTCCCGGACTAGTTCTGGATAATAGAATCCTGGAGGTGAGCTCATCCACTCAAGCTGGTACCTCTGAAACTGTGTCTGAAGAACTGGGTATTCTGGCAGATCCGTGGTGATAATTTGCACTTCTTCAGCTATCGGTCTTTTGTGGCTCCTTGACATTGTTTTGGTAAGACCGTCAAGATAGTGCTTTCGAGCACCCTCAAATGCCCACCGGATCGATTCTCTATCCATGGGTGCCTTCCCTGCATTTTTGGTGGTTTCAGTACCACTTACATCCTTCGGACTGGGGCTGGAGCTACCACTTTCTTCAGATCCACTATCACTCCCCGACCTACTACTAGATAACCCACTCTCCTCTTCAGACTGGGAGACTTGGGTGTTTCTTCGTTTGGATAGCCTAGTCTGGTAAGCCGGGGCTTCAACTGCTTCTTCTTCGCTACTCGATTCATCTATTAGGGTCCGAGTGGTAGCGGATCTTTCTTTCCTCTTTTGTGCTTGACCGCGAGGTGGTTGTTGTTTGGGGGCCATGTACCTGCACGTGAACAAGTTTAAACATATGAGAATAGGAAAACACTCAACTGTTGGCACTGTCTCGGAGTGACAGTTTGGGTGACGGTCAGTCACCTGGGTGACAGACCGTCACCCTGGACGTCACTCTAAGACAGTGAACTGTTTATTGTTGACGATTTGGCTGACGGGCAGTCACGGGTGTGATGGGCCATCATGCCAACCGTCAGGTTGAGACAGCGTGTTTTACTTTCTTTGAGGCATTTCCTCGAACTCCTTGTGCTCTCTTCGGGGTTTTCCCATTCTTTGTGGGATTTGGTTTCACAAAGTCACCACCCATCATGTATTTAATCCCATGGGTTACTCAAGACTTCACCCATGTCAAATTTATGATTCCAAACAACAACACCACTCATACCCAACAACATTTACATTATCACAATTTCACAAATATACAAACCCAACAATTTCCTCCGGTATTTTGTCATAATGTTACTCACTAATTCCAATGAGGAAGAGTTTAGAATCATACCTTGATTTTGTTAGTGAGAGAAAACAAAAACTTCTATTCCTTTTGGATTTACAGAACTGATGGACAACCCTATTCTTCGACGGGAAATTTGGTTCTTGCGTTTTGGACGACGGGTGGCAAAAGACGATAGGGATGTGGGATTTGTTGATGTTAATAGGGGTTTGGAGCTTTAGAGTAGAATATGAGTGGGAAGATGATGAAGGTGATTTCAATATATTTAAGCGGGTTTAGGTGAGTAGCGGGTCGGGTTGGTTTTGGGTCGGGGCACCCAAAAATTTAATACTTACCTGATGTGGTGGCCCAAGTGACGGCCCGTCAACAACCTGGCGGCCCGTCACTTAGTGCATCTTACATAAACAGTGATCCGTTGTGAGTGCCTTGGTGACGGCCAGGACTGACGGTCCACCAAAGGTTTGACGGTCCGTCACTCTTACCGTCACCACTAAACAGTGGGGATAAATATTTGTCCGATTGTGACGGTTTATGTGACGGTCCGTCACTCAGTTGACGACCCTCCAACAGGAACCGTCACCCATAGACAGAACCTACTGTTACTTCCACCTTTTTGTACCTGCACACTCAACGCACAAATTAACCAATTCTAACAAATCAAATTTTTTCTAAGATCATAATACAACAACAATTCATGGGTTGCCTCCCATCCAGCGTCTGATTTAACGTCGCGGCACGACGCGGCACGACGTGGGTGTCTTGATTACTCAGACTTCATCAAGATACACCAGAGATAGAACATGTACCTCCTCCAAGATTCCCAGATATTGCTTTACCCTCTGCCCATTGGCTTTGAACAACTCACCATCCTTATTTTCGAGTTCAACCACACTGGATGGAAACACTTAGTGTACTTTGAATGGTTCGGACCATTTGGATTTGAGTTTCCCGGGATATAATTTGAACCTGGAGTTGAACAACAATACCAAGTCCCCAACTTTGAACTCCCTTTCTCAATTTTTCTATCATGGTATAGCTTCATTCGTTCCTTGTAGAGAGTGAATCTCTCATATGCTCACAATCGGAACTCGTCCATCTCATTCAATTATTCCAACCTTAGTTCCGATGCCTCTCTCCAACTGAGATTTAACTTTTTGAGCGCCCAAAGGGCTTTGTGCTCAAGTTCCACGGGCAAGTGACAAGCTTTACCAAAAACAAATTGGTAAGGAGACATACCTATTGGCGTTTTAAATGTTGTTCAGTACGCCCAGAGTGCGTCATCCAGCTTTCTTGCCCAATCTCGCTGGTTCACATTAACAGACTTTGCCAATATATCTTTAATTTCACGGTTCGACACTTCGACTTGCCCACTGGTTTGGGGGTGATAAGGTGTGGCTACCTTGTGTTGCTTCACCCCATATTTTGCTAGAGCAGCCCGGAACACCTTATTGCAAAAATGTGAACCTCCATCACTTATGATTGTGCGAGGGGTGCTAAACCGAGCAAAGATGTTTCTTTTTAGAAAATCCACCACACTTCTCCCTTCGTTATCGGCCAAAGCAACCGCCTCTACCCACTTTGAAACATAATCCACCGCTACCAAGACGTAACGGTTCCCATAAGAGCTGTCAAAAGGGCCCATGAAATCTATTTCCCATACGTCGAACAACTCAACCTCCAAAATAGTGGACATGGGAAACTCTTGTCGGCGACAGATTGCTCCTCTTCATTGGCATTGATCACAGAACTTGGCAAATTCATATGAATCTTTCTGGATTGTCGGCCAATAATAACCACACTGTAAGATTTTTCGGGCGGTTCGATTACCCGCATGATATCCTCCAACTGGGGATGAATGACAAGCTTGCAAGATACTTGTCATTTCCACTTCCGGTACACATCTCCTCACTATGTTGTCAGCACACAACCGGAATAAATACGGCTCATCCCAGAAAAACTTACTTGCATCATGGAGAAATTTCTTTTTCTGGTGGAAGTTCAAATCTTCCGGGATCATGTCACTCACCACATAATTTGCGAAATCAGCGTACGAAGGCACCATATCAAGTGACGCGGCCATCACCTTCTCATCTGGGAATGCATCATCAATCTTCAGTTCATCTACTACGTTCTCTTCCCTCTCAAGCCTGGACAGATGATCCGCTACCTGGTTTTCACACCCTTTCTGATCTTTGACTTCAAAGTCAAATTCCTGCAACAATAGCACCCATCGGATTAGTCGAGGTTTTGTATCCTTTTTGGTCATTAAATACCTCAAGGCTGCATGATCTGTGTGCACCACCACTTTTGTACCAAGTAAGTACGCTCTGAATTTCTCAAAAGCGTATACAACAGCCAACAGCTCATGTTCTGTCACTGTGTAGTTCTTTTGCACCCCATTCAATGCTTTACTAGCATAATAAATGGGGTGAAAAAGTTTGTCTCGCTTCTGTCCCAGAACAGCTCCAAGTGCAACACCACTCGCATCGCACATTACTTCGAACGGTTTGGACCAATCGGGGGCAAATATAATAGGAGCATCCACTAACTTTTCTTTCAGGCACTCAAACGCCCTCAAACACTCAGCATCAAATACAAACTTAGTCTCCTTTTCAAGCAACCTGCACAAGGGGGTAGCAACCTTAGAGAAATCTTTAATGAATCTTCGGTAGAAACCGGCATAAACAAGAAAGCTCCTCACACCCTTTACTGAAATGGGTGGAGGTAGTTTCTCGATGACTTCTATCTTGGCTCTATCCACCTCTAGACCTCTCATAGAAATTTTGTTCCCTAATACAATGCCTTCCTTCACCATGAAATGGCATTTCACCCAATTCAGCACGAGGTTTGACTCTTCACACTTTTGCAATGCTTGACCCAGATTAGTCAAGCAATCATCAAATGCATCACCCACTACCGAAAAGTCATCCATGAAGACCTCCAATGTGTTCTCCACCATATCAGAAAAGATAGACATCATGCATCTTTGGAATGTTGCAGGAGCATTGCAAAGACCAAAGGGCATGCGTCTAAAAGCAAACGTACCATAGGGACAGGTGAAAGTGGTTTTCTCCTGATCTTCCGGGGCAATAGATATTTGGTTGTATCCCGAATATCCATCCAAAAAGTAGTACCAACCCCTGCCAGCTAATCTATCCAGCATCTGATCCATAAAGGGCATGGGGAAATGATCACGGAGAGTCCAGGAGTTTAGCTTCCGGTAATCCATACAGACTCACCACCCCGTGACAGGTCTTAATGGAATCAGCTCATTTTTGTCATTAGCTACCACAGTCATTCCTCCCTTCTTAGGAACACATTGCACTGGACTTACCCATTTGCTATCAGAAATTGGGTAAACCACTCCAGCATCGAGCCATTTGATGATCTCTTTCTTCACCACCTCTTGCATTGGCGGATTCAGTCTCCGCTGGTGCTCGGTGGTGGGAGTGCAATTTTCTTCTAACTGTATCTTATGAGTAAAAATACCTGGTGGGATGCCAATAATGTCCGCAATGGTCCAGCCGATTGCTCTCTTGTGTCTCCCCAGTGTGGATGGTAAAGCTTCAACTTGAGATTGCACAAGGTATGTCACAATGATTACAGGTAAGGTATCTTTGTCACCTAAAAATGCATACTTCAGATGGCCTGGCAACTCTTTCAACTCTAATACCGGCGCTTCCTCAATAGAAGGCTTTGCAGGAGGTGTCGGTCTATTCTTCAAGTCAAGATCTAATTTCTTTGGGGCGTAACAATATGACCCCATTCGCACCACAGCATTTAGAATTTCTTCATAATCTTCGATGTCATCATCATGGAAGTTCATCATGATTGCTGCCAACGTCTCTACAGCAAGTCTCTCTTCAACAGAAACAATCACATCAGATTCGGCAACAACATCAATAACCGAGACGATATTCATGTCCCTCGGTTGCCTCATTGACTTGCACACATTAAACTTCACTACTTCATTGTTCAACCTGAAAGTCAACTCGTTGCTCTCTATATCTACTAATACTCTTCCGGTTGCCAAGAAGGGTCATCCCAAAATAATAGGGACTTCAAAGTCCACTTCGCAGTCTAAAATCACGAAGTCTGCCGGAAAGATGAACTTCCCCACCTTCACAAGCACATCGTACAAAATACCCACCGGCCATTTAACCGATCTATCAGCCATCAACAATCTCATAGTCGTTGGTTTGGGATCTCCTAAGCCCAACTGCCGGTAGATGGCTAACGACATCAAGTTTATGCTAGCCCCCAAGTCACAAAGAGATTTTGCAAAGTTAAACTCCCCTATGGTGCAAGGAATAGTGAACGCACTCGGGTCTTCTTTCTTTTGAACTAGCGACCTTGATGAACTGGCGCTACAATGGTGGAGGTTGTCTTCTGCTTCAAAACTTACTGACCTCTTCTTTGTGATCAAGTCCTTCATAAACTTGGAATAACCGGGCATTTGTTCAAGCGCATCCACTAGAGGGATGTTCACTGATATCTGCTTGAGCATGGTCATGAAATTTAGGAACTTGCTATCTTCCACTTTCTTCTTCAACCGTTGTGGGAAAGGAGGTGGTGGCCGAGGCATCATAGTTGGAAGTTTTTCAACTTCCTTGCTTTTATCCATGAGCACTTGAGTAGCATCCTCTACTGATAACGCCCAAACTACACCTCAAATTAAGAAGCGTAAGTGGTCGTCGGCAAATATAGAATCCAACAGAGGTTGGGGTCGATCCTACAGGGAATAAGGTGCGAATTAAGTCGTTAGTGAAGTAAATGACTAGTAATCAATATTTTCCAGTAAATAGGGGGGGTTTGCGTGATCAAAACGTGAACAAAAGCAAATACTAACGTACGAGTGAAATCAATATGAGAGAGAACTAGGGAAGTGATCACCATGGCGTTGTAACAATATCGATTCAAGCTTAACCGGGTTCTTTCTTATATGCATGTCACGATGTGATTGAATTAATGGTATCATCTAAATGTTTCTCAACCAAATAGATGAATTTCCTTTTCAATTCTCTCGAACTTGAAAAGGCGAGCTTTTTATATTTCAATCCTAAACATCAAGTAGATTAATCTAGTTACAGCATTAATCATAAGACGAGAGTTGGTAGTCTCGAATCCTCGTTATTAACCAAATTTCCCGGTTTTAATTTTTTTACTCAAGCAAATTAAACCTAGGCATGTTCTAATGTTTGCAACCACTAGAAAACGTGAAGAATGAATGATTAACAACGTGACAATCACAAATATTGAACCCGACGCTACCCGAAATCTATATCGCTACTTTAGCCATGGCTCCCACAACCCTAGTTGTGGGAAGTTAGTTAATCATGCTTTGATGGAAAGAAAAGAGATTCATATTCATAATAAAGAGAAAAGAGATTCTTACAATATAATGAAAACAAGCTTCAATTTTCCAAGAACAAGAAACCAAGATCCCAAGAACAATTCAAGAACACGAATTCAAGAAGAGGAAAACGTGTTTCTTGCTCTCCAATTTTCGCTCAAAAGTAGACTAAAAATCTCCTAAAACTATTGGGTGAACAATTTGTAATTGATCTGTAATGTATTGTTAATGAATTGAATAAAATAAACCTAACATAGGGTATTTATAGGAGTCTAGGAAATAAACCCAAAAACGTTCGAAATCCACGTCGCGCGTTCTGCCTCAACTTGACGGTTTGGGTGACGGACCATCACGTATGTGACGGGCCGTCACCACTAAACAGTGAGCTCCCAGGCACTTTTTCAGGTAAGTCGTCACCTGCTCGACGACTTACATGAATATTCTGGTAAGTCGTCGGGCCTATGACGACTTACTGGAAATTTCTGGTAAGTCGTCCTCCCAGTGACGACTTACAGTGTTTTTCTTTGTTTTATCTTGGTGGAATGGGTGACGGTCCGTCAGGTCAGTGACGGGCCGTCAGACGGGCCATCACTCTTAGGCAAAAGTGCTCTTTTGATCGTATTTCCTTGCTTTTCTACGTCTGTCTTCCTTTCCTGCAAATATAACATAAAAACATCAAAAACGACAACGGTTGCTTGAAAACTTACGATTGTTCTTAGTTTAGAGGCGTCGAAAGTGCCGTAGAATGGCGGCACATCAACACCCTCAACTTAAAACATTCGCTTGTCCTCAAGCAACATGACACAAAAACAATAATACGACTCAACTAAGTAAACAAACTCGTGTCTCTAGCAACTCATGGTCATTCAATGCTTATTCAATTTCAAATCAAGCTCCCTAGTAGCACACAAATGTATGAAACATTAACTTGCAAGGATCCAAACATGTCATTCCGATATGATGGAATATTATGCATACACACGCACAACTATCCTAACAGTCAATAGACGATACAGAAATCTTGGTGCCCTCACCACAAAGAAGTCCCACACACAAGATTTAGGACTAGTTAAGACGCTCACACTCACAAACAATTTCAAACGATGCACATGCGATGCCATAAGCTTGCCCTTACTATTCTATTTCAGTTCTTCAGAAAGCCATTCAGGATCACTACAGGACTTGTTTTCGCTTGTAATGCGGCTTCGGGTGCAGGTAGGATACGTTTGGGGAATAGTGACTAAACCCTCCTTGGATTCACCGACCTATTATTTCCACATAACTTTACTTTGCCCATCCTTATTCACCTCCTTATTCCCTTCTTTCTAGCTACAGGTGCGGCCTCTTTATTTTGACACTTCTTTTTATTTCTTTTTCGTTCTTTTTCATCTCTTTTTCTCTTTCGTTTCTTTATCTTTCTTTTTCTTAGACACACACCAGGAATTTTCATTCTATTCACAACCAATCTTATTCCTCCTATTTTTCTTATCATTTACCTCTATAGTAGCCACCCTCAACTTAGGCTGATTGCCTGAGTCGAGGTGCACGATGTCCAAGGAAGGACCAGGGCCAAAATAGGGATTCAAAGTTAAAAAGAAACGGTGACAGGTTATTGAAAGAATAGGGTCAATTATGGCTCAAATAGGGATCAAAGGGATTATTTGCATTTGGACGGTCTTATAGGCTAAGTGGACTGCACACAAAAAGGGCCTGTGATCCTTTCCTAAGCAACCAACTTCAAACTTTAACAAAATAGACCGGGCAAGTTCTAGATGCATGCACAGAGTAAGAATTTATAACAATACGCTCACACACACTTGGCACCAAGAAACCTTACCACTACCAACTATCAAGACAATAACTCGGCTTAACATACTTATTCCAATCATAACCACACAATGACATCTAAGGATCCAGACAGTCAATCGTTTCAAACATAAGTACAAAATCAACTTTTTCAGAGGGGGCTCCTTTTGGTATATTTTCAAACCAACCATGCAATGCTTGATATAGACACTAAAAAAACAAATAAAATTTTAAACGACAACCTAAACATGCCGGTTCTACTAGATAGCACACCGGAGGGAAAAGAAACACGGCAAAAAAAACCCTCGGTGGTGAAAGACTCACAGGTAACCCCCAAAATTTGATAACGCCCAAACTACACCTCAAATTAAGAAGCGTAAGCGGTCGTCGGCAAATATAGAACCCAATAGAGGTTGGGGTCGATCCCACAGGTAATAAGATGCGAATTAAGTCGTTAGAGAAGTAGATGACTAGTAATCAATATTTTCCGGTAAATAGGGGGGGTTTGCGTGATCAAAACGTGAACAAAAGCAAATACTAACATACGAGTGAAATCAATATGAGAGAGAACTAGGGAAGTGTTCACCATGGCGTTGTAACAATGTCGATTCAAGCTTAACCGGGTTCTTTCTTATATGCATGTCACGATGTGATTGAATTAATGGTATCATCTAAACGTTCTCAACCAAATAGACAAATTTCCTTTTCAATTCTCTCGAACTTGAAAAGGCGAGCTTTTTATATTTCAATCCTAAACATCAAGTAGATTAATCTAGTTACAGCATTAATCATAAGACGAGAGTTGGTAGTCTCGAATCCTCGTTGTTAACCAAATTTCCCGGTTTTAATTTCTTTACTCAAGCAAATTAAACCTAGGCATGTTCTAATATTTGCAACCACTAGAAAACGTTAAGAATGAATGATTAACAACGTGACAATCACAAATATTGAACCCGACGCTACCCGGAATCTATATCGCTACTTTAGCCATGGCTCCCACAACCCTAGTTGTGGGAAGTTAGTTAATCATGCTTTCATGGAAAGAAAAGAGATTCATATTCATAATAAAGAGAAAAGAGATTCTTACAATATAATGAAAACAAGCTTCAATTTTCCAAGAACAAGAACCCAAGATCCCAAGAACAATTCAAGAACACGAATTCAAAAAGAGGAAAACGTGTTTCTTGCTCTCCAATTTTCGCTCAAAAGTAGACTAAAAATCTCCTAAAACTATTGGGTGAATAATTTGTAATTGATCTGTAATGTATTGTTAATGAATTGAATAAAATAAACCTAACATACGGTATTTATAGGAGTCCAGGAAATAAACCCAAAAACGTTCGGAATCCGCGTCGCGCATTCTGCCTCAACTTGACGGTTTGGGTGACGGACCGTCACGCATGTGACGGGCCGTCACCACTAAACAGTGAGCTCCCAGGCACTTTTTCAGGTAAGTCGTCACCTGCTCGATGACTTACATGAATATTCTGGTAAGTCGTCGGGCCTGTGACGACTTACTGGAAATTTCTGGTAAGTCGTCCGCCTAGTGATGACTTACATTGTTTTTCTTTGTTTTATCTTGGTGGAATGGGTGACGGTCCGTCAGGTCAGTGACGGGCCGTCAGACGGGACGTCACTCTTAGGAAGAAGCGCTCTTTTGATCGTATTTCCTTCCTTTTCTACGTTTGTCTTCCTTTCCTGCAAATATAACATAAAAACATCAAAAACGACAACGGTTGCTTGAAAACTTACGATTGTTCTTAGTTTAGAGGTGTCGAAAGTGCCGTAGAATGGCGGCACATCAACACCCTCAACTTAAAATGTTCGCTTGTCCTCAAGCAACATGACACAAAAACAATAATACGACTTAACTAAGAAAACAAACTCGTGTCTCTAGCAACTCATGGTCATTCAATGCTTATTCAATTTCAAATCAAGCTCCCTAGTAGCACACAAATTTATGAAACATTAACTTGCAAGGATCCAAACATGTCATTCCGATATGATGGAATATTATGCATACACACGCACAGCTATCCTAACAGTCAATAGCCGATACAGAAATCTTGGTGTCCTCACCACAAAGAAGTCTCACACACAAGATTTAGGACTAGGTAAGACGCTCACACTCACAAATGATTTCAAACGATGCACATGCGATGCCATAAGCTTGCCCTTACTATTTTATTTCAGTTCTTCAGAAAGCCATTCAGGATCACTATAGGACTTGTTTTGGCTTGTAATGCGGCTTCGGGTGCAGGTAGGATACGTTTGGGGAATAGTGACTAAACCCTCCTTGGATTCACCGACCTATTATTTCCACATAACTTTACTTTGCCCATCCTTATTCACCTCCTTATTTCCTTTTTTCTAGCTACAGGTGCGGCCTCTTTATTTTGACACTTCTTTTTATTTCTTTTTCGTTCTTTGTCATCTCTTTTTCTTTTTCGTTTCTTTATCTTTCTTTTTCTTAGACACACACCAGGAATTTTCATTCTATTCACAACCAATCTTATTCCTCCTATTTTTCTTATCATTTACTTCTATAGTAGCCACCCTCAACTTAGGCTGATTGCCTGAGTCGAGGTGCACGATGTCCAAGGAAGGACCAGGGCCAAAACAGGGATTCAAAGTTAAACAGGAACGGTGACCGGTTATTGAACGAACATGGTCAATTATGGCTCAAACAGGGATCAAAAGGATTATTTACATTTGGACTGTCTTATAGGCTAAGTGGACTGCACACAAAAAGGGCCTGTGATCCTTTCCTAAGCAACCAACTTCAAACTTTAACAAAATAGACCGGGCAAGTTCTAGATGCATGCACAGAGTAAGAATTTATAACAATAAGCTCACACACACTTGGCACCAAGAAACCATACCACTACCAACTATCAAGACAACAACTCGGCTTAACATACTTATTCCAATCATAACCACACAATGACATCTAAGGATCCAGACAGTCAATCGTTTCAAACATAAGTACAAAATCAACTTTTTCAGAGGGGGCTCCTTTTGGTATATTTTCCAACCAACCATGCCATGCTTGCTATAGACACTAAAAAAAAACAACTAAAATTTTAAACGACAACCTAAACATGCCAGTTCTACTAGATAGCACACCGGAGGGAAAAGAAACACGGCAACAAAAACCCTCGGTGGTGAAAGACTCACAGGTAACCCAACACCCTCAACTTAGATTCATGCATTGTCCCCAATGCATAAATGTGAAAACTAAAACTGTGAGAGAAAGGAATACCTGTGAAGTTCATGGGGCTCAGAGTTTGGCATGGTGTTGGAGACCGCCAGGGTCTCCAAAGCAGGCGAAATTGATGGAATAGGTGCCAGCTACCCCATCTCGTTGAGCTCCAACTTCCTCTTTTATCGGCTCCGCAGCTCATCGCAGCAACTTCTTTGCTCTTTCATCGCTGGTTTTCTTGCGGTGTTTTCTCTTTCTCGATTTGTTTTCACCGCCTTCCTCGACATGTTTCCCTTCTTGCGATCGCAACCTCATTCTTGTAGCAACTAGGGTCTCGACAGGACCCTTCTCCTTAATATGCAACTCCGCAGGGGCTTCTTCAACCACATTTATGACTGCGACCACTCTCATGTCTCTTGGTTGCTTCATCAATTTACACACATCGAACTTGACAAATTCATTGTTTAACCTGAATGTCAGTTCGTTTCTCTCCATGTTAACCAACACTCTCGCAGTGGCCAGCAATGGTCGTCCCAAGATTATGGGGACTTCAAAGTCCACTTCGCAATCCCAGATCACAAAGTCAGCTGGGAATATAAGCTTACCAACTTTTACCAGCACATCAGACAATATTCCCACCGGTCACTTCACTGAACGGTCAGCCATTAGCACCCTCATGGTCGTTGGTTTGGGAGCTCCCAAACCCAATTGTTTATAGATTGCTAGTGGCATCAAGTTGATGCTGGCACCAAGATCACATAATGCTTTTCCGAAGTTGAGCTTCCCGATAGTACAGGGAACAGTAAAAGCACCTGGATCTTCCTTCTTGTCCACTAACGATCTTGAGGAAATAGCACTGCAGTGGTGGAGGTTATCTTCTGGTTCCACGCTTACTGACCTCTTCTTGGTAATCAAGTCCTTCATGAACTTGGCATATCCGGGCATTTGTTCAAGCACTTCTACCAGTGGGATGTTTATTGATATCTGCTTGAGCATGGTCATGAAATTCAGGAACTTGCCATCTTCCACTTTCTTCTTCAAACATTGCGGAAACGGAGGCGGTGGCCGAGGCATCATAGTTGGAAGTTTTTCAGCTTCCTTGCTTTCATCCGCAGGTCTTTGAGTCGCCTCCTCTACCGCCTTGTTGTCCGTGATCTCACCATCCTGAGTCTGAATTACCGAATGTGATTCCGGTAATGTTCTACCGCTTCTTGTAGTGATCGCCTTACAGCTAGCGTCATTCCTCGGGTTTTGAATAGTGTCACTCGGCAGGGTCCCTGTCTTCCGTTGATTTAGAGCCGCCGAAATCTGACCCACTTGTTGCTCTAACTGCTTGATCAAGGTGGAATGTGAATCCACTACCTGACTCATTGTTGATAGTTCGGTCCTCATCTCCTTTACCGCGGAGTCAGTAGATTACACCTTTAGCAGCATCTTCGCCATTATGTTCTCCAATTTAGACGTCCCTGTCTCAGTGCTAGCTCTATCCCGATTACCAGGTGGTACATACAACCCACCTCTATCAGTGTTATTCCTCCAGTTTCCTTGGTCACGATCTCTGTAGCCAGCTTTTTCATAGTAGTTGTCCTTCTGATAGTTCCGACCTTGGTTTCCTTGGCCGTTGGCCTGGAAACCACCCAAATAATTCGCCTCCTCATCAGATTCAAACGCTGCTGCTCTACCTTGGGAACCCACAGCTTTCACCTTCTCAATGCCCCCTGACATCAAATGCTTGGTCAGCAGGTCCATTTGCGTTTTTAGATGGGCCATGTCGTGGTCTCGTTCTTCCTCTTTCCTGCGCTGCTCTGCTGACACACCAACTGCATAAGTGCTAGCTGCTACCTCTGAATCCCGTGTATGCCAGGCTCTGTTGGTTTTGGTGAGCCTGTCCAACATAGTTGTGGCCTCAACAAAAGTGAGACCCATGAATGCTCCACCTGCTGCGTTGTCCAATGTCGGCTTAGTAGCCGAATTCAGTGCCCTGTAGAATGTCTGCATCAAAAGTTGTCGGTAAGCTGATGGTTCGGGCATTGTGTCAACTTCTTCTTGAATCGTAACCAAGTCTCATGTAAAGCTTCGTGAGGTTGTTGCCTGAAATTGCTAATCTCATCCCTCAACTGTATCATCCTAGAGGGAGGAAAGAACCTTTCTAGGAAAGCTCTTTTCAACTCTCCCGAAGTTGTGATAGAGTCGGGGGTCAACTCTGTCAACCATAACGCTGCCTCATCAGACAGAGACAACGGAAACAACCTGAGCCTGATCGCTGTCTGACTTACTCCAGGCAATTCGAACGACTTGCAGATAGCCACAAAATTCATCAGGTGCCGGTTTGGATCATCACCAGCGACTCCACGAAACACTCCTCTCAAATTCAACAGCTGAATCATTGTGCTAGTGATGTTGAACTTGGCCCCGGGTGCTAGCGGGGGAAACGCAATAGCGCCCGTGGTACCAACTCCATCTAAGTCGACCTCATCATCATTCAACTCTATGTCGACCTCAAGACCACCAGCATTCACACGTTTTTGGGCTTGCTGAGCTGCAGCGAGTCTCGCTGCATCTTGTTGTTGCTCATTCATGTTTTGCCTTATCGTTCTTGCAAGCTCGGGGTCTTAGGGTACTATTGGTTCACCCGAGCCTCGGGTACTTGGCATTCACAACTATGTACCCTGTAAAAACAAAAACAACAAATAAAAATAAAAGCAGGAAATATGACTAAGAGTCAAATAAACACACACGACTTAATAAACAACCGTATTCCCCGGCAACGGCGCCAAAATTTGATAACGCCCAAACTACACCTCAAATTAAGAAGCGTAAGCGGTCATCGGCAAATATAGAACCCAACAGAGGTTGGGGTCGATCCCACAGGGAATAAGGTGCGAATTAAGTCGTTAGTGAAGTAAATGACTAGTAATCAATATTTTTCGGTAAATAGGGGGGTTTGCGTGATGAAAACGTGAACAAAAGAAAATACTAACGTACGAGTGAAATCAATATGAGAGAGAACTAGGGAAGTGTTCACCATGGCATTGTAACAATGTCGATTCAAGCTTAACCGGGTTCTTTCTTATATGCATGTCACGATGTGATTGAATTAATGGTATCATCTAAACGTTTCTCAACCAAATAGATGAATTTCCTTTTCAATTCTCTCGAACTTGAAAAGGCGAGCTTTTTATATTTCAATCCTAAACATCAAGTAGATTAATCTAGTTACAGCATTAATCATAAGACGAGAGTTGGTAGTCTCGAATCCTCGTTGTTAACCAAATTTCCCCGTTTTAATTTCTTTACTCAAGCAAATTAAACCTAGGCATGTTCTAATGTTTGCAACCACTATAAAACGTTAAGAATGAATGATTAACAACGTGACAATCACAAATATTGAACCCGACGCTACCCGGAATCTATATCGCTACTTTAGCCATGGCTCCCACAACCCTAGTTGTGGGAAGTTAGTTAATCATGCTTTCATGGAAATAAAAGAGATTCATATTCATAATAAAGAGAAAAGAGATTCTTACAATATAATGAAAACAAGCTTCAATTTTCCAAGAACAAGAACCCAAGATCCCAAGAACAATTCAAGAACACGAATTCAAGAAGAGGAAAACGTGTTTCTTGCTCTCCAATTTTCGCTCAAAAGTAGACTAAAAATCTCCTAAAACTATTGGGTGAACAATTTGTAATTGATCTGTAATGTATTGTTAATTAACTTGTAATGTCTTGTTAATGAATTGAATAAAATAAACCTAACATAGGGTATTTATAGGAGTCCAGGAAATAAACCCAAAAACATTCAGAATCCGTGTCGCGTGTTCTGCCTCAACTTGACGGTTTGGGTGACGGACCGTCACGCATGTGACGGGCCGTCACCACTAAACAGTGAGCTCCCAGGCACTTTTTCAGGTAAGTCGTCACCTGCTCGACGACTTACATGAATATTCTGGTAAGTCGTCGGGCCTGTGACGACTTACTGGAAATTTCTGGTAAGTCGTCCGCCCAGTGACGACTTACAGTGTTTTTCTTTGTTTTATCTTGGTGAAATGGGTGACGGTCTGTCAGGTCAGTGACGGGCCGTCAGACGGGCCGTCACTCTTAGGCAGAAGCGCTCTTTTGATCGTATTTCCTTCCTTTTCTACGTTTGTCTTCCTTTCCTGCAAATATAACATAAAAACATCAAAAACGACAACGGTTGCTTGAAAACTTACGATTGTTCTTAGTTTAGAGGCGTCGAAAGTGCCGTAGAATGGCGGCACATCATCTACCACAATGGGTTTTTCAACAGATACTCTCACACCCTCATCGACCATATTTTCAGCATCTACTAACTCATCTTCCTCAGCAACATTACCTTTCTGAGTCTGAATTACCGGATGTGATTCCGATAATGTCTTACCGCTTCTGGTGGTGATTGCCATACAATTTCCGTCATTTCTCGGGTTTTGAATGGTGTCACTCGACAATGTCCCAGCTTTCCTTTGATTTAGAGACGCCGAGACTTGACTCATTTGTTGCTCTAGCTGCTTGATTGAGGTGGAATGAGAATCCACCAACTGGCTTATTGATGATAATTCAGATTTCATTTCCTTGACTCCTGAGTCAGTAGATTCCGCCTTCAACAACATCTTAGCCATCATAGTCTCCAATTTGGACGTCCCTGTCTCGTTGCTAGCTCTTTCCCGATTACCAGATGGTACATACAAACCACCTCCATCAGTTTTATTCTTCCAGTTCCCCTGATCACGGCCTCTATAGCCAGCTTTTTCATAGTAGTTGTCCTTCTGATAGTTCCGACCTTGGTTTCCCTGACCATTGGCCTGGAAACCACCCAAATAATTTGCCTCCTCATCAGATTCAAACTCTGCTGCTCTACCTTGGGAACCCACAACTTTCACTTTCTCTGTACCTCCTGACAGCAAATGTTTTGTCAGTAGGTCCATTTGCGTTTCAGATGGGCCATATCTTGGTCCCGCTCTTCCTCTTTCCTGCGCTGTTCCACTGGCATACCGACTGCATAAGTGCTAGAAGCCACCTCTGTATCCCGTGTATGCCAGGCCCTATTGGTTTTAGTGAGCCGGTCTAAAATAGTTGTGGCATCGATAAAGGTAAGACCCATAAACTCTCCACCTGCTGCATTATCCAGTGTCGGCTTCGTAGCTGAATTCAGTGCCCTATAGAATGTTTGCATTAGGAAATTTTTGGTCAACTGATGGTTCAGGCATTGTGTAAGCTTCTTCTTGAACCGCAACCACGTCTCATGTAAAGCCTCATGAGGTTGTTGTCTGAAATTGCTAATTTCATCCCTCAACTGTATCATCCTAGAGGGAGGAAAAAACCTTTCTTGGAAAGCTCCTTTCAACTCTCCCCAGGTTGTGATAGAGTAGGGGGTTAGCTCTGTCAACCATAATGCTGCCTCATCAGACAGAGACAATGGAAATAACCTGAGTCTATTCGCGGTCTGACTTACTCCAGGCAATTCTAACGACTTGCAGATACCCACAAAATTCATCAGGTGTCAGTTTGGATCATCACCAGTGATAACGCTCAAAGTACCACTCCAATTAAGAAGCGTAAGCGATCGTTGTAAAATATAGAACCCAACAAAGGTTGGGGTCGATCCCACAGAGAATATGGTGAGAATTAAGTCTGTAGTGAATTAGTTGACTAATGGTCAATAGTTTCCAGTAAATAAAGGAGGGGTTTTGTGTGAACAATGTGTAAACAAAACGAATAATAATGTAATCAAGATGAGAGAGAACTAGGGAAGTGTTCACCCTGGCGTTGTAACAATGTCGATTCTAAGCTTAACCGGGTTCTTTCTATATGCGTGTCACGATGCGATTGAATTAATGGTATCATCTAAACGTTTCTCAACCAAATAGATGAATTTACTTTTCAATTCTCTCGAACTTGAAAAGGTGTGCTTTTAGATTTCAATCCTAAACATCAAGTAGATTAATCTAGTTACAGCATTAATCATAAGATGAGAGTTAGTAGTCTCGAATCCTTGTCGTTAATCAAGTTTCCCGGTTTTAATCTCTTTACTCAAGCAAATTAAACCTAGGCATGTTCTAATGTTTGCAACCACTAGAAAACGTTAAATAATGAATGATTAACAACGTGACAACATATATATTGAACCCGTCGCTACCCGGAATCTATCTTGCTACGTTTTCCATGGCTCCCACAACCCTAGTTGTGGGAGGTTTAGTTCCTCATGCTACTAAGAAAAGAGAAGAGAATAGTATTCATAATAAGGAGAAGAGATTCTTACAATATAATGAAAACAAATCTTCAATGATCCAAGAACAAGAAAACCAAGATCCCAAGACAAATTAAGAACACGTTTTCAAGACAAGGAAAACGTGTTTGTTGCTCTCAAATTCTCTCCTAAAACTATTGGGAGAACTATTGTAAAAAGCTTGACAAATAAAATAAACCTAACATAGGGTATTTATAGGAGTCTAGGAAACAAATCCCAAAAATGCTCGGATTCCGCGTTGCCAACTGTCTCAACTTGACGGCCAGGCTGACGGACCGTCACTGGCTTGACGGACCGTCGCCTTGGCCGTCACCACTAGGCAGTGGTGCAGCTCAACTTGACGGTCACTGTGACGTACCGTCACCACCTTGACGGACCATCACGGCGGCCGTCACTCCTAGGCAGTGGCCTGCCACCACTTGACGGTCTCTGTGACGGACTATCACATGTGTGACGGACCGTCACTCAGGCCGTCACTCTTATCCAAAATGTCTTTTTGCTCGTATTTCCTTCCGTTTTCGTGTTTGTCTCCATTTCCTACAAATATAACATAAAACCATCAAAACGACGACGGTTGCTTGAAAACGTACGATTGTTCTTAGTTAAAAGGAGTCGAAAGTGCCGTAAAATGGCGGCACATCAACACCCTTAACTTAGACGTTCGCTTGTCCTCAAGCAACATAACATAATAGAAAAACAACACGACGACTCAACTAAGAAAACAAACTCGTGTCTCTAGCAACTCATGGTCATTCATTAGTTCAATAAATCAAGCTCCCTCGTAGCACACAAATGTATGAAACGCTAACTTGCAAGGATCCAAACATGTCATTCCGATATGATAGAACATTCTACATACACACGCGCAGCTGTCTTAACAATCAATAGAAAATACAGAAATCTTGGTGCCCTCACCACAAAGAAGTCCCTCTCAAGATTTGGGACTAGGTAAGCGCTCACACTTACAAACGATTTCGAACAATGCACATGCGATACCATAGGCTTGCCCTTACTATTCTATTTCAGTTCTTCAGAAAACCGCTCAGGATCACTACAGGACTTGTTTTGGCTTGTAATGAGGCTTCAGGTGCAGGTAGGATACATTTAGGGGTTAGTGACTAAGCCCTCCTTGGAACCACCGACGTCTTATTACCACATAGCTTTACTTTGTCCATCCTTATTCACCTTTTTATTTCTTTCTCTCTAGCTACAGGTGCGGCCTCCTTATTTTGACAATTCTTTTTATTACTTTTTCGATCTTTTTCATCTCTTTTTTTTTCTTTTCTTAGGCAAACACCCGAATTTTCATGCTATTCACAACCAATCTTCTCCATCCTCTTTTTCTTATCATTCACCTCTATAGTAGCCACCCTCAACTTAGGCTGATTGCCTGAGTTGAGGTGCACAATGTCCACTGAAGGACCAGGGCCAAAACAGGGTTTTACCTCTATAGTAGCCACCCTCAACTTAGGCTGATTGCCTGAGTTGAGGTGCACGATGTCCAAGGAAGGACCAGGGCCAAAACAAGGATTCAAAGTTAAACAGGAACGGTGACAGGTTATTGAAAGAACAAGGTCAATTGTGGCTCAAACAGGGATCAAAGGGATTATTTACATTTGGACGGTCTTATAGGTTAAGTGGACTGCACACAAAAAGGGCCTGTGATCCTTTCCTAAGCAACCAACTTCGAACTCAACAAAATAGACCGGGCAAGTTCTAGATGCAAGCACATAGTAAGAATTTATAATAATACGCTCACACACACTTTGCACCAAGAAACTATACCACTACCGACTATCAAGACAACAACTCGGCTTAAGCATACTTATTCCTATCATAATCACACAATGACATTCAAGGATCCAGACAGTCAATCGTTTCAACAGAAGCTCAAAACCAGAAAATTTTTAAAGGGGGCTCCTTTTAGTCAAAGAAAAATGCCACATGCTTGCTATAGACACTTAGAAAACAACTAAAAATTTAAACGACAACCTAAACATGCCGGTTCTACTAGATAGCACACCGGAGGGAAAAGAACTTGACAACAAAAACCCTCAGTGGTGACTCACAGGTTTCCCAACACCCTCAACTTAGACTCATGCATTGTCCCCAATGCATCCATATGAAAGCTAAAAACTGTGAGAGAAAGGAATACCTGTGAAGTCGATATGACTCAGATTCTGGAATGATGTTGGAGACCGCCAGGGTCTCCAAAATAGGAGAACTCGATGGAGTGTGTGCAGGCGACAACCTCATGTTGCGTTTCAACTTCTTCTTTCATTGGCTCCGCAGCTAGTCGCGACAACTTCTTCGCTCTTTCTTTGCAGATTCTCTTGCGGTATTTTCGTTTCTTTGATCTATTTTCACCGCCTTCCTCTACATGTTTCCCTTCTCGCAGCATCCTTTTCACACCAGCTAGAGTCTCGACCAAACCCTTCTCCTCAAGATGAACATCCGCAGGAGCTTCCTCAATAACATTGACGACCGCGACCACCCTTATGTCACTTGGTTGCTTCATCAATTTAGACACATCGAACTTGACAACTTCATTGTTTAGCCTGAAGGTCAGTTCATTTCTTTCCATGTCAACCAATACTCTTGCCGTGGCTAGCAATGGTCGTCCTAAGATTATGGGAACTTCAAAATCCACTTCGCAATCCAAGATCACAAAGTCAGCTGGGAAGATAAGCTTACCGATCTTTACTAGCACATCAGACAATATTCCCACGGGCCGCTTACCGAACGGTCAGCCATCAACACTCTCATGGACGTTGGTTTAGGAGCTCCCAAACCCAATTGTTTATAGACTGCTAGCGGCATCAGGTTGATGCTAGCACCAAGATCACACAAGGCTCTTCCGAAGCCGAGTTTCCCTATAGTACAGGGAACAGTAAACGCACCTGGATCTTTCTTTTTGTCTACTAACGACCTTGAGGAAATAGCACTGCAGTGGTGGAGGTTGTCTTCCGGTTCAAAACTTACCGACCTCTTCTTTGTAATCAAGTCCTTCATGACCTTGGCATAACCGGGCATTTGCTCAAGCGCTTCCACCAATGGGATGTTTATTGATATTTGCTTGAGCATGGTCAGGAAATTCAGGAACTTACCATCTTCCGCTTTCTTCTTCAGGCGTTGTGGGAACGGAGGCGGTGGTCGAGGCATCATAGTTGGAAGCTTTTCAGCTTCCTTGCTTTTGTCCACGGGCTCTAGAGTAGCTTCCTCGACTTCCTTGTCATCCACGATCTCACCCTCTTGAGTCTAAATTACCGGATGTGATTTCGGTAATATTTTTCCGCTTCTTGTGGTGATCGCCATACAACTCGCGTCATTCCTCAGGTTTTGAATCGTGTCACTCGGCAAGGTACCTGTCTTCCTTGGGTTTAGAGATGCCGAGATTACGCCCACTTGCTGCTCCAATTGCTTAATCGAAGTGGAATGTGCCTCCACTATTTGACTCATGGCCGATAACTCAGTCCTTATCTCCTTCACCCCAGAGTCAGTCGATTCTACCTTCAGCAGCATCTTTTCCATCATGTTCTCTAGCTTGGAAGTCCCTGCCTTGTTGCTAGCTTTATCCCGATTACCAGGTGGTACATACAACCCACCTCTCTCGGTGTTATTCCTCCTGTTTCCTTGATCGCGATTGTAGCCAGCTTTCTCATAGTAGTTGTCCTTCTGATAGGTCCGACCTTGGTTTCCTTGGCCATTGGCCTGGAAACCACCCAAGTAATTCGCCTCCTCAGTTTCCAACTCTGCTGCTCTACCTTGAGAACCCACAACTTTTACCTTCTCCATACCTCCTGAGAACAAGTGCTTGGTCAGTAGGTCCAACTGCGTTTTCAGATGCGCCATGTCTTGGTCGCGCTCCTCGTCTTTTCTGCGCTGCTCAGCTGACATACCAACTGCATAAGTGCTAGCTGCTACCTCTGATTCCCGTGTATGCCAGGCCTTGTTAGTTTTGGTGAGCCTGTCCAAAATAGCTGTGGCATCGGCAAAAGTGCGACCCATAAACGCTCCACCTGCTGCGTTGTCCAACATTGGCTTGGTAGCCGAATTCAGTGCCCTGTAGAATGTTTGCATCAAAAATTCGTCATTCAACTGATGGTTAGGGCATTGTGATATCTTCTTTTTAAATCGCAACCAGGTCTCGTGCAATGCTTCGTAAGGTTGCTGTCTGAAATTGCTAATCTCATCCCTCAACTGTATCATCCTAGAGGGAGGAAAGAACCTTTCTAGGAAAGCTCCTTTCAACTCTCCCCAAGTTGCGATAGAGTCGGGGGTCAGTTCTGTCAACCACAATGCTGCCTCATCAGACAGAGACAACGGAAACAACCTGAGCCTGATTGCTGTCTGACTCACTCCAGGCAACTCGAATGACTTGCAGATGCCCACGAAATTCATCAGGTGCTGGTTTGGATCATCACCAGCGGCACCACGGAACACTCCTCTCAAGTTCAACAGCTGGATCATCGTGCTAGTGATGTTGACCTTGGCTCCGGGCGCTAGCGGTGGAAGAGCAATGGCGCCCGTAGCGCCAACTCCATCCAAGTCGATATCCTCATCATTCAGCATAACATCGTCCTGCAGACCACCAACATTCAGATTGTGTTGGGCCTGCAGTTCTGCAGCGAGCCTTGCTGCCTCTTGTTGTGCGGCCATATTCTGCCTTAATGTTCTAGCAAGCTCGGGGTCGTAAGGTAATGTTGATTCACCCGAGCGCCGGGTACTTGGCATGCACAACTCTGTACCCTGTCAAAAACAAAAACAACAAATAAACGTAAAAGCAGGAAAGTATGACTAAGAGTCAAATAAACACACCGGACTTAATAATCAACCGTATTCCCCGGCAACGGCGCCACTTTTTGATAACGCCCAAACTACACCTCAAATTAAGAAGCGTAAGCGGTCGTAGTCAAATATAGAACCCAACAAAGGTTCGGGTCGAATCCCACAGAAAATATGGTGAGAATTAAGTCGTTAGTGAAGTATGTGACTAATGGTCAATAGTTTTCGGTAAATAAAGGGGGGGTTTGAGTGAACAATGAGTAAACAAAACAAACAATTAACGTATGAATTATAATCAATAGGAGAATGAACTAGGGAAGTGTTTACCATGGCGTTGGTAACAATGTCGATTCTAAGCTTAACAGGGTTCTTTCTATATGTGTGTCACGATGTGATTGAAGCAATGGTATCGTCTAAGCGTCTCTCGACCAAATAAACAAATTTCCTTTTCTATTCTCTCGACCTCGAAAAGATGTGCTTTTTAGATTTCAATCCTAAACATCAAGTAGATTAATTTAGTTACAGCATTAATCATTAGACGAGAGTTAGTAGTCTCGAATCCTTGTTGTTAATCAAGTTTCCCAGTTTTAATCTCTTTACTCAAGCAAATTAAACCTAGGCATGTTCTAATGTTTGCAACCACTAGAAAACGTTAAATAATGAATGATTAACAATGTGACAACATATATATTGAACCCGTCGCTACCCGGAATCTATCTTGCTACTTTTGCCATGGCTCCCACAACCCTAGTTGTGGGAGGTTTAGTTAATCATGCTTGTAGAAGAATAGAAGAAAGTCATATTCATAATAAAGAAAAGATATCCTTACAATGTAGTGAAAACAATCTTCAATTATTCCAAGAACAAGAAAAACCAAGATCCCAAGAACAAATCAAGAACAAGATTCAAGGAGGAGGAAAACATGTGTAGCGTGTTTCCTCTCTCAAAAATCGCTCAAAAACTCCTAAAACTATTGGGTAAACTATTGTAAAAGCTTCACAAATAAAATAAATCTAACATAGGGTATTTATAGGAGTCTAGGAAACAAATCCCAAAAATGCTCGGATTCCGCGTCGCGGACTGCCTGGGTGTGACGGCCAGGCTGACGGACCGTAACTGGCTTGACGGACCATCGCCTGGACTGCCTTCACTAGGCAGTAGGCTGCCTCAGGGTGACGGTTTGGGTGACGGACCATCACCCACTTGACGGACCGTCGCCTAAACCGTCACTCTTATCCAGAATGCTCTTTTTGCTCATATTTCCTTCCGTTTCCATGTTTGTCCCTATTTCCTGAAAACATAACATAAACACATCAAAAACGACGATGGTTGCTTGAAAACGTATGATTGTTCTTAGTTAAAAGGAGTCGAAAGTACCGTAAAATGGCGGCACATCACACCACCCTTATTCAATTTTGTCAGAGCCTTCATTGTTGACTTTCGATTCAAGATGGCGTATTTCTCGCCAAAAATCTAAAATCAGAAGCTATCATAATCAAATCTAGATTTTTGGGGGTATGTTTTTCTCCAATCAATCACTCACCTCCCTCTCAAACGGCTATTTTCAGATTCAAATCATTAATTTTCACTATAACTACATGGTGTTGGTTGCCATTTTGGAAAAAGAAAAGAAAAGAGGTTTTTGAAGTGGAAAAACCTCCATTGATAACTACAGATTTTAGAGTTCTTAACTTCTTTTCTTGAGATTTTCATGGTATTGGAGGGTCTTTTCCTCTTACCATTGAAAAGTTAAGAAAATCCCTCCGAAGTCATCTCTACAATCTTAAGTTTAGAACTTTTAATACCCTTAGTTCTTTTTGGTCAAATTCTTTTCTGTGTTCTTGGAAAAATTTGTTCGGAGAGGAGTCAGTGTGTGGAAACTTATCCCGGCAACTCGTCGTCTTAGTTCGCTGCCCCGGAGAAGGTCAGTAATCACCATTGTCTTCATTTGTTCTCTATTTGTAGAAATAAAAAATGTAATTGTTCAAAAATTCTTGTCATTTGTTTTGGTTCTGACTAGTGGAATCTGTGGGCTGTTTGGTTTGCTTTAAGGCCATAAAAATGGACAACAAAAGCAAAGATCGCTTAGAGGAATTATTGATTAACTCGTTTAATGTGCGAGTAATTGTACCCTTCACTAAGTTCTATTCTAATACCCCTGCTTGAGCCCTGTTTGATGTTATTTCCTGGTAAAAGCTGCCTTATGTATGTTATTTTGTGAGATTGAGTTTAACTAGTGTTCTACGATTAAGCCTCCTCATCTTGTGTGATTAAAAGATGTAGGTTTGTTATAAATAGTTGTTTAATATATAGTTCTTGTCATTTTTCCCAAACTCTGCTTATCCGAATGTTGTTCACTCTGTTTAGGGTTACATAAGACTAATCAAAGCTCGGAGAACATTAACTCGACTTATCAAATATGTGATTCGTTGTGTGGCTCGTCTAATTTTATGTTTTGTGCCTTAGTTGAAATCTGCCTTTAGCATTTTACTAATCTTATATTTTGTTTTAATACCTTCAAGGGACTGTTTTGAGTCTAACTTATAATATGAGCTTCCAAGGAGAAGCTCTATTTTACTTAAAGATTAATGAAATTAGGCATATGAACTGATCTTTACTTTGTTTTATGAAATCTGAAATATTCTCTCAAGCTCGAGCATTAGTTAAAGGAAAAAGCTGTACTTTGACTTTGAAGTATGACATAGAAGTTCGACATCTATCTCAGCTCTATGTTAATAGGCTCCGCCATCTTTGAGTCCTAAAAACCTCCCCATAGCTATTCAATGAGTTATGTGATCGAGAATACAATTAATGTCTCTCTTGATTATTGAACGAGGATACAGGACAAGTAATTTTACTTGATATAAGTATTTTTAGCCCCCTTTGAAAAACAAATTCCCCGATAGTAGTTACTGCTTACCTTTTTTTTTATGAATTTAAGTATGTTTTCTGATGTATAAAGAGTCTGCCATGTTTATTTGTTAAAAGAACAACCTAGCAATAAGTTGATATAGACACTTTGTTTCTAGAGGTGGAGATATTCAACCCTCCTTTAGTTAACTCATTTGGCTGCCTATAATGATTCTGTGAGTCTGAGACATACCACGCTAAGTAAAGCTTGTTCTAATTTCTATCTGCATTTTTAAAATGTTTTCAGTTCTGCCAAAGTTAGTGTGTTCGCGTGTTTGTTCCAGGCCTGGTTTAGGGCTGTTCATGATGTTTAAATTTTATTTTTTTTATTTGTCATCGCCAAGTGAAATGTTCTTTTGATTTACTACTTGATCAGTCATTTATCTTAAGTCGTGTAAAAGTGAGAGAATGCTTATACGAGTAATTGAGACAGAGTTCGAATACTCATAATGTTCATCATTCTACATCTTTTTCTTTCCTTAAATACTTGAGCAAGATTTCCTCTTTCCCATTCCCCTTTGATTGTTGGCATAGATCTGCCCAAACAGCGAATGAGTAACATCGACCTTGGTCGAAAATCTAAATAGAGGCTGAGCTATCTTATCTAAGTTTCGTTTCAGTTTTGTTCTTAGATCATAGTCTCCTCGGGAAGAATTCTGGTGTCATCAGGGGAGAACATAATAAATATGTTCTTTCTTCCTAAATAGAGGGTAGAAGACGTCATTTCCCATTCAGGTTTTCAAAGGAACTGATTTCTAGTTACTTTATAAATGCAAGTTTGCATACTCTTTCTCCGTTTAAGTTCGATTGACTAAAGATTATGCCTTTGTTTACTGTTTGGTTTTAGTTATTTTATTTGATCAAAGTCTAAAGAAAAGAGAACTAACATAAACATCGAGATTGGAGAACAAACATTTCGTGAAGTTCTTCATTCCATATCTTTCTCTATCTTTAAAGAACTTATATATTTTGCTTGCCTTGCCTCCTTCTATTTTCGTTTTGAGGAGAACAAAGTGGAGTTTATACCCACAATTTTTTCCAGATAGAATAACTATGGACTGTTCAATTGGTTATGTTTCATTTTCTCAAGTACGTCTCTTTGGCAATGTTCTTATGGTTGTGTATTTAGCTCTAAAGTGTGCCTTCAATCTGGGAAGTGATGAGAGGACATAGGAAATTTCTAATGAAGTCCCTTTTATTTCTTCTTTACTTTACCTTGTCCGTGCATATTTGTCTGAAAAGCTCAGCCTAATTTTGAACTGGGAAGAGTCAAAGTTTAACTCGACCCTATGATTTAAACGCCCGCCTAAGGCTCGTGCATTTGTTGTTATTTTAACTAAACCTCAGTCTTCATTTTAAAAATTTAATTGCCTATGTATCTCTTTGTCTATCTTCTTACTCATATGTATTTAAGGTATATCCATGCTCCTTTAAATAACTTACAGTTCGATATCAAAGTTGAATGTTGTTTCTCTTTATGCATCACAAGAGTAGTAAATTCCTCATTAGCTTAAAATTCAATAATGATTGAAGAATATAATGCTCATTTTATTTGGTCTTTAAAGGGTAATCTGCTTTTTCTTTTGGTTATAAAATAGTTGTTTTATTTTCTTAAACAGTTTGTCAAAAAGTGCTTATTATAGATACTAATCCTTTCTTTCTTTTTCTCTTGCATAATACCTTCCAACGAGTCCATTGGACTCTTCCCATCCTCATATGCATTTAACTCGATGATCAGCGATTCGGCCCATTTATCGCAATCAACCGAAAAGAAAGAGAAATGGATTTCAAAAAATATAATTCGCAGCACGTCTTGAAGACCCACTTCTCGTCAGACGATAAAAAAAAGGAAGTGAAAAAAATTACAAGTATTAGATTTTGGGCTAAAAGCCTAAAGTCGACTTCTTATCATTAGCTTCGTTTGCGTACATACTTTTGTATTACTAACATTATTTGATTAAATTCTTATTTAATGTAGATGAATCCCCAACGAGTCTGTTTTTACTTAATGAACTTTTTTCACTATTTCAGTTTACTGTTTCATTGATATTAAATCACAGAGGAATTGATTCAAACTCTCCAAACATTTTAATTCTCTAAGTAATATTTTGGTCCAAAAGGACATTGCTTAATTGGTAAATATTTCAAAGTTTTTTTTTTTAGCATTTCCTAAAAGTTCTTTTTTAAAGACTTTCCCAAAGGAATGGGTTTAGTATTTGAGTTACCATTTTATAGAAATAAATAAATTATATTCTCAAAACACAAGCGTTATTTTTGAGAATTGATAAAAACATGTCAAAGTATCACTCTTTTTTAAGAAGAAATTATTTTTAGTCACCAAAGTTTTTAAATCCGTCGGTTAACCGCATTTGCGAATTTTTCGAAATGCCTAACACCTTCTTCGAAAAATTACTTGAACCCTTACCTCAAACTCTGGTTATAAAATAAAGGTTTTTTTTTCTAAAACACCTTTCAAAAAATGGTTTTCTTAATTTCTTAAAAATTAAGTAGCGACTCTTTTTTTTTTTTTTTTTTAATAAAACTGCCAAAGTTATGAAGGTGTTTTGATTCAGTTCAAAATGCGTCGTAACAGGTACAACCAGGGGATACACATTTCACCTTGAACCATTTACTACAACTCTTCAATGTAGCATAATAAAAAGAATTCCTCACTGATTCTTGGTCCAATAACATTTTTAGCTCATCCTTGCTGCTAAATGTTTGTTCTATTTGAAAATTAGTTCCATCGGAGAAGGTGTGATTGGGTTGTGATACCGATCCACACTCCCATTTCTCTTCTTGAAATAATTTGGGATCTTACGATTCCATTGGATGATCGTCCATATCCATTGGATGATCATCCATATGTATTGAATGATCACCCGAACTCTCATCTTCAATCTGACATCCAACATGTATAGGCCGGGACACCTGCTTGTCATTATTTATGAATGTGGGATGTATTTTTTCCCCTCTCATTCATTAAATAGCTAATTACAACGTTGCTTGGCTCGCAATCTAATTCCCCACTCTCAATTACGCTTCAAACCATATCGTCGTATGAACCATTGCGACGCAACGGGATAGACACTGTCACCTTACTAGATGATTTCTAATTCCAACATTTCTTAGTCTCCTTCCACACACCCATATAATCACCACCAGCAATAATTACTTCAGGTACTGTCATTATAGACCACAATGATCGATCCTAGATTAATGTATCGATCTATACCTGGTCGATGACTGGTCGATAACTGGTATGAAAATCTCCGTACAAAAATGTCAGTAAATGAAATCGGGTGTAATCGATGCTCTGTTAGCTCTAGAATAAAGAAATGTGTTTGTAGGACTTTTAAACGACGGGAATATATCTACTAATGAGGTATTGAGTGTATTTTGAAAGCTTTTCAAGCTAGTAAAAATGGTGGAAATTTTTGTTTTTGCAAAAAAAATTTAAAAAATGGAATAACAATGAGCAAGAATGGAGATTTTCAGTTATGAGGAGGAAGATTTCGCTGAAAAAGTCACCGAAATCGAAAAAAATAGGTGAAAAATGGAAGCTTTTGTGGAGGGGGGAGGAAATGGTGGCTTCTTGGAAAAAAAATTCTTTTTTGGTTATTTTATAAAATCTGAAAATAAATGGGGAAACATAATAAATATTTGTTGGATGAAGTGGGGGGGACTAAAGTGTAATATTTAAAACTTGTGGGCTAGTCTTGACAAGTCAAATGGATGACATCATAAAGGTGAGTATCTATTACATTTTCTAAAAGGGAAAAGACATCAAAATCACCCTAAACTATACTCAAAAAGTCGAAGACACATCTAAACTATCGAAGTGGCCTAATACACACCTATTCTTCTTAAAAGTGAATTTAATACCACCTAAAAGCTGACGTAGAAATAAAATTAAAGAAAAAATGAAAAAAGGGCGCGTTTGACTTGAAAATAAAGCCAAAAAATACTTTTACCCCCCCCCCCCCTATTCTCCTGCAGGTCCTCTTCTTTTCTTCTTCTTCTTCATGCCACCATATCTTCTTCTTCTTCATTTTTTTTCTTATCACTCCTTTCTTTCTATGACTGATGGAAAAATAATTTCTTCATTGTAATTTTCTGAGAGAAAAAAAGAAAATAAGACTAAAGGGTGGATTTCACAACAAAGATTTGACAAAGTTGTCGAATAAAATATGGGGAGATTAAAAATTTTCTGGTGAAACTTCTGAAATTGAACAATCCTTATTGCTCCCATTATTAAACCCATCAAGTCGAGCACCGATTATTCAATTTGTTTCTATCTTTTTTGTTGATTGTGAGCACATAAAATAAGAAATTTCTAGCTTTTTCCTTTTCTCTGTACAAAGTTTCTGGGTTTTGCACAAAAAAATAATTTTTTTACTGTATTTTTCGTAGATCTATCTTCTCCGTGTCGGGTGGTGAAATTGATAGTTAGGTATAGTGATTTTTGGTGATGGTATGTGATATTTGATGATGGGTAGCGTAATTAGGTGGTGATGGTGTTGCAAATTTTTGATGGTGGTGATAACAAAAAAGATTAAATTAGATGAAGTTATTACTTGGTTGTGCTGATTTTATATCAAGAATGGAGGAAGAAGAAGATGACATTAATGGTGGTTATGCTTTAGAACAAAAATGGAGTTATTTAGGTGGAAAAAAAAAGGGGAGAAGATAGAGGCAAAAATATTTTGAAAAAAAAAGTGAAAAAAATATAAAAAATGCACGTGTAAGCTTGAACTGATTTGGCAGGCGCGTGAGAATCACGCAGGTTTGTGTGACTGGTTTTATACGTTTAAGGGAGATATTAAATTCACTTTCAATAAGAATAAGTGTGTAATAGGTCACTTCGATAGTTTAGGTGTATCTTCGACTTTTCGGGTATAGTTTAGGGTGATTTTGATGTCTTTTCCCTTTTCTAAAACTTGTTTTTAAATGTTACATTTAGTTTTCAAAGTGACTATTGAGCCAACTGACCCCACTGACCTTATCCCTCAGAATTTGTTCTTCATATTGAAGAACATGAAGAATAAACTGACGGACAAGGTTGATTTTTGTGAATATAATTTTTTATTTATTTAATTCAAATTATATTTTTTAAGAAATAATTTAAAAAAATCAAGGTGGTCCGTCAATTTATTTTAATTTCATTCGCCGGAATTTAGATAAAAAACCGGTGAGGTGAAATTAACATAACCAAAGAACGTCACTCGGTTATAACTGACAGACCCTGTCGGTTACGTAACTGACCCACGTTAAACTGACGATGTTCAGTCCGTCAATGTGACATCAGTTTTCATATAAAAATGGAGGTTTTCTGTGAGTTTCGGTCCTCGGTTTTGGACCTATTTTTTTTATAGTGGTTCTTGCCCTTATAAGGAGTCCAATGATCCACTAAACATTTTAAGATCTTCCGCAATATGCTCTGATTATTGTCCGAGCTATCCGTGGATCGTATGGCGCAGGAATAATAGCCCAGTTGGATCTTTGATCTGCTCAGCACTTTGAGGGAATAACTTTAAATCCGTACGGGTAAACCTTAAAAACTGGCCTTTGGGATCCCACAAGAGCCAATTATGGGCACTGCATTGCCACAACTTTAGGTCACAGTCCCTTTGTGTAGGACATGAACTCATCAAAGCACTAGCAAATTCCATTCCATCACATGAACAAGCTGGACACCTTTATATCAGTATATGATCAACATGTCCTAGATTCCCATATATACATGCATGCATGATCAAAAGCCTGATAAAAAGTGAATCAACTTTTCAACTGTCGAGATTTCTCCAGAGACAGCTTTATTTTCCTTCTCATAGTTTTCAAGTATTTGATATCATGGAAAATCTCATAAAGTAGTGAAAAGTGGTAAATATAAACAATAAAGTACAGTTATCCACAAACCTGAATACTTTTTATTTCTTTATTAGTCTTGATTACCAATTTAATTTAATTACTAGTATATTATTAAGGAAATATATATATATATATATATATATATATATATATATATATATGAACGCTTGCCCAAATTAAATTGTTAAAAGAATTGTATTAAATATTGTACTTTTAGGATGTCGAGTAAAAGGATAATCGTCAAATAGATTTCGCTAATGTTAAATAAAGTACATAGATACGGGGTATGTGTTTCTATGTTCCTAAATAATTTGACCTGTTGTAAGTAGGGATGGGCATGGTATGGTACGGTACGGTATTTGAAATTTTGGTCCGGTAATTTCGGTATTCGGTTTTTAAAAATATAATACCATTACCATACCAAACTAGTTCGGTATGGTTCGGTATTTAAAAGTTCGGTTTTGGTATCTTGCGGTATGGTAAATCGATAACCATAATTTGTTCAACTTCGACTAATATATACTTGTACATTAGTAGAGAATTATGACTTCGACTTTTCAAAAAATGTCTCAATTATATCATATCAACACATTACATATGTTGAAATATATATTCAAAAGAAGGTATAACCAACTCCCTTTGTTAATCAATTATACAACAAAATATTTCAATCATGATTAAGTAGTCAAAGTTCCAATATCTAAATATTTAGTTTTATACTAATATTAGGTTGTATATTTGCTAGTATTTTAATAATATATAAATTATTTATGCAATTATATACTTCGATATGATATTCTGTATTTTGGTATATTATTTATAAATACCGAATACCATACCAAATACCAAAAAAAATCAAAATGCATACCATATACCATACCAAATACCATAATATCCAAACCACGGTATCAAAAATTTCGATTCGATATGGTAATTCGGTATATACCATACCATGCCCACCCCTAATCGTAAGTTTCCATGTTTCTTCTTTTATTATAGACACAAAAATGAAATTAGCAATTAGTTCTATCAATTAAAACCTTATAAATCCACAATATTTGCTGCGAGAAAGGATCCTTTAATTCCATAAGATAACAGAGAATATATCAAAAACAACTTTCACATACATAAATGGAAGTACTACCACATATATTTGATGTTCAATATAATTTTACCCTAGCTGTGACCAATAGATTCTCTTTGGTGGGCCAGAAATGTCAGCTATATTAGCCAAACTATTAGCAACATGTGTTGAAAAGGAAATGAAGATAATATCCTGGACCTCAAGGCTGTCTCATTGTTATGTACGGTTCTTTTTCTTGTTACTGAATTTCGAAAAATAATAGATTTCATTTATTAACGAAAGGAAATAAGCAATGCAGAAATTGCTAAGCAATGTCCAAAATCCCAATATATCACATTTATTCAAACAATTATTACAACACAGAATAAAAACTAAAAAGACAGTTCATATTTTTCTAATTGGAATGGACGAGATATTGACTTCAATAAATAAATTAGACACCACCATATAATAATCGTATATACGAAGAGTTTCAAATATGTGGTCATCAATGTCATTTACGAAAATTCTATCCTTTTGCTTTTTCCATATATTTGTTGGTGAATTGGATGCGTATCTTTTATTTGTCGGACCACAAAAAAGTTTCCCATTGGATAAATCCAACTTCCCTCTCTCCAACTCAGCAGATTCTTTCTTGGAAAAATATGCATCATAAATAATCACTCTCCATCAATACTTAAACAAGATTATCTTAACCCGACCCGATTCCCTAATCATCCCTTTCTAACAAACTAGATCAAAAATCATATATACCAAAAAAGGAAAGAAAACATCATGAAATTAATCCACTTTCTGTGCCACTCCACTCACTACGAAAAGATAATGGGAAAAATTTAATAGTACTAATTAAATTCAGAGCATGCAAAAGGTGATGGGTCAAGTAATGGGGCACCGACCAATGGTTTTACTACTATTTTTGATAAACAAGAAATAATTAATTAGATAAAAGGAAGATGGGGTAACGTGATTAAATTAAATTAGTGGCTTACCGTATCAAGCAAAGAGAAAAGCCGCAGCATTGACACGTCTCTGTTTCCGTATGCAAAGAATCGTTATCGTGCAACATGAAACTTTTTTTTTTAATTTTATGTAGTGCCAACATATGTATACATCACTATCAAGTTAGTGATCTCATGTAAATTTTGGAACCTATCCAAATATCTTTCCAATAGTGTGAAAGTTACTTTGATAAATATATGGAATGAGGATGTCACACAAGGTTTCTTCATAAGCGTTTGAAAAAGAAAACATAATTGACAATAGTTTTTTAAGTATTTTATTTTGTTGTGTTAAAGAATATTAGTAATATATATTGATAGGGTCAAAAGTTTTGCACCATCAACTTTAATTTCTTTAACCGGCTATAATGTTGGTACTGCATTTTCCCAAGAGTCACTTTTTAAACACAATATAATGCTAGGAGTTACAAACATACTCAGTAGTGTATGGAATTTCTATATCATTAGGTCAACCTTAAGAATGAATTAATATATGAAAACAATATATGTGCCTTTAATATTTATCAAATTGTCTTGCATGCAATTGGCAGTCAAGGGCGGAGCTAGCAAGGGCCCAGGAGGTTTGATGAACCTCCTCGATGGAAAATTATATTTTATATATATATATAGTAGATGTTGAATCCTTTTTAGTCTCTTCGTATGTCTACTTTTTTATTTCGAACCCCCTTAATGAAAATTCTAGCTCCGCCACTGAATTTATTGGCAATTGTCGTTTTTTGTTTCGTTTGAGAATCAAAGCTACAGATGAGATCAGCTCCTTGTGGTTACTTTACATAATTTAGATTTTCTTTACATCCTCAGCAAATCTACACTGCCAAGTGCCAAGGAATTCTATCTATAAATATGTCATGTTGGTGCTTCGTTTTTCCTCACCTCAAAACTCATCAACGTCCCTACACATAAACCACAAGTCATCACTACATTAAACCTCAAACAACATCCTCAATATCGACCCACTAGTACATTATATTATTCTCTTCACTTTCCAAACACCTTCTTGAATTATCAAATAGATATGGAGAGGGTAAGCAGAATGGTAGCTGAAAAGCCAGTAGTGATCTTCAGCAAGAATTCTTGCTGCATGAGCCACACCATTAAGTCTCTCTTCTGTGACCTCGGCGTTCACCCTGCAGTTCATGAGCTTGATGAGATACCGAGAGGACGAGACATCGAAGCCGCCCTCTCGAGGCTCGGCTGTAACCCTACAGTTCCAGCAGTATTCATAGGTGGTGAACTCGTCGGCGGTGAAAATGAAGTCATGAGTCTTCATCTTCAGCGCTCCTTAAAGCCAATGCTTAAAAGGGCTGGAGCTCTATGGGTTTAATTACTAAATATATATATTCAACCTCAATAACAACAATAACAATAATAATAACGCCATGTGCGGACGAATAATAATAAGCTAGAGGTGGACATTAATAAGTTACTTTTAGCCCAAAAAAAGAAAGTGCGTGTGTGTATGTAATTAATTATGTATAAAGAGTGAGAGTGCGTAGCCTAGTCATTGATGCAATTTTCTTGTGAGCTAACTATATAAATATGGTGTACTAAATAATGTGTTCACTTCTAGTACCCCAGCTTCTCTTTTTTGTTATGTAAGCTGTGATCTTTTTTTGCGAATAATAAATCTTAGTTTTTATATATAACAGTGGCCTGCTTATTTTTCTGCCAAATTAATTCTGAATTCAGTTGTTGCCAATGTTGTAAAAGTTATTTAATTATATTGCCAATGCTTACAATTTAAACTCATAGTTATATATGGCATCATGAGAAGCAACGATCGAGTTCAAATAAAATTGAGCAATAATGAACTTTTTTCATGCAGAATCAATTAAAGGAAAGTATTTGCCAGCAATAATAGCTCTACTATGATAGACGAGAATCTAACATATGTGAATGGTTGCATGCATGCAAGCTACTATCCAGTGACTTCATACAAAAGATTAACGTCTAGAATGATACAATACAACATTAACATACACCGTCACAGAAAATCATTATGTCAACCAAATAATAATCTAGAGAAATATAAAAATCTTTTGAGTATTTCCATGTAATTCAATCACTGTCAAAGCTAGGTATAGCGACAACTTAGTATAGATATAAACGTTATCTTAAAAATAAATTGTATATATTGTTGATAACTATTATTGTCATTAACGTTGTTAATTAAATATTTAGTTCCGTTTAATTTGAATGCAATTGTAGTAGTCATGCATGAGACCTGAGAAATATATGGAATCCATAGATGAAGGTGATAAGATGAATATTAAAATGCTGTTTATGATAGTTTCAAGGAATTTATGTCACTTTCCTCCTTGTGACAATTGCAGCAATATAATGATGTTATGTGCTATCATTTAGAGAATGAAATATATATGGATTAGATTATATTCCATCTTTCCTTTTTCTGCTATGGTTCACGCAAATTGATGCTCACACTTAAAATTGTCAGGACCCAATTTACTTAGGCCGCGATAACACCTGCACTCCAACTCGATAGGCGAATCAATTTATGTTAAATCCAGTGTTTTAAAAGGCGGGGCATAAGGCGAGATGTTTTACTTAGCACGGGGCGAGGCGTAAGCCCCGGGGCTTAATGGATCTTTAATTTTTAATTTATAATATAATGAAATAGTATAATAACTCAAAAATTATATAAAAAAAAATACATTAGTAATTTTTAAAAATTTAAAAGATGATTAAAGAAACTCATAGAAAATAAAACTTCTAACATCATTTTACAAGTAGAAATAACGCAATGATATAAAAGCTATTATGAGATTCAAATCAACTCTAACATTTTAACTCCAAACAATAAAAGAATCACAATTTCTTAGTATATATGACTATACTATGCAGTTTACCTCTCAAAAAAGAAATAATTAATAAACTATTAGTATTATAATTAAAATGTCACTCCTTCATGAATAAAAGAAATATTTTCAAATAACAAAACAATAAAATATGATAATTTTGAGACATAGGAACAAAAAACATGAAGACCAATGACAAGTGGAGATGTAAAATCTGGCTATGTGTTTTAAAAAGAAATATTAAGTGATATTCACCCTCACGACATTCTCAAATAGTAAATAAGTAATTAGTTTTCTCAGCTTTCTTATTTATATAGATGGGGAGTACTAAGCATCATTCATTTATTGAAGAATTATGAGAATCAACAATGTTGACCTAGAAATTTGACACATAATTGAGTAGAAATGTTAGGCGAGCCCAGAGCGTTGGGAGTTAGGCGTGTTTGGGGTGTACGTTCGGGCGCTTAGGGCGTAAGTCTCACAGGACTTATTAAGCCCCACACATGAGCTCCGAAGCATTTTGCCAGTGCCTCGCCTCAGGGCGAGCCCCAAGGCGAGCCTCAAGGCTGTTTTTTAAAACACTCATTAAATCTTTTCATCCTTAAGAAATACTAATAAAGCATTAAATCAGTCGAAAGTCATGATAGCATAAATTAAATCAAAATATTATAAGTGTGGAAATTCATTGAAATCCTCAAGAATTGATTGTATGAGTCAAGAACATCTAAATGAGAAATAATACAAAAAGTCTCTAAACAAATACACTATCTTAATGGAAATAGACAAAAATAAATAAAGATAGAGGCAGGTCCATCATGGACACCCCTACCACAAGGATCAGTATTTGCACAAAAAATATAACAAGTGCAGTATGTGTACAGGAGTCCGGAACCTAAATAGGGGTAACAATCTCACAAGTGACTAATTTATGTGCTCTTTTGAAAAAGTAATCAAAATAAGTATAGCGCACTAAATAAGTACGCTATATGCTTATTGACAGACAGAACAAAGCTAACCGATGTTAAGTATTATTGGGGTATAGAGTACTAATTTAGTGCGCTATATATAGCGCACTAAATTAGTGCGCTATACCCCCAACAAAAACCAGTCGTCTTGCCTAAAACAGAAGACGTTTCCAGCGGCCCTCCACCCTCAATTTTAAAATCCCCTTCATTTCAAGGTTAAAAAAAGCTCCGGTCCCACTTAGTTTTATCAACAAACTCCGCTAAAGTGCTCCCTTACTTGAAAGCTTTTAGTCGATCTACTTAGTCAAAGAGTTTTTTCAACTCCGATCCTTTCAGCCCTAGTTTCACTCTATGCCAATCGTTACAAGGTCTATTCGTTGCGAAAAATAAGATTTGCGGCTTGAAATTCGTCAAAACATATCCTACAAGAAGATCCAATTTAGGTATTTTTTCTTATAATTTTTTTAGCAATTGTTATTTAATTTTCTATTTATCATTTACAATGTTTAGTATTATTTTGTTAGATTGTTAGTTTTCTATTTGGTTTGTTGTTGAATTTTGTAGTTGAAATTATTGGGTTTGTTGTTGAATTTTGGAGTCGAAAATTTTGATTGTTGGTTCAATTTGTTGTAAATTTTTTGAATTATTGGAGCAAAATTGGAATAATATATTATCAAGATAAACACAATATATTAGAGTGTTAAACAATTTTTATCAGTATAATTGTGAATGTTGAAAAAAAAGGTTGAGGGGCTACAACATTGTTAATATATATATAATTTGTTGGTTAGGTACTTAGTTTTAGAAAGTTGAAGATGACCTAAATCCATCATCAATACTCACATTTACATACAGCACCTACCTTTTTTAATTTGTAAATGATCAAGATACCAAAAATCTTGTTAGTTTAGGGGCCGACTTTGTTAAGCTTGAATTGCTTGTATATGCAGTTGGATTATTTGTAGCTGGATCATTTCCATCAATCAAAGTTAGGATCTTTTGTCTTAGAATTGAGCCGAACCTCTAGGACATTCACTATAGTTTGCTTGATACTTGTATAGTTGTATTATTGGTATCTTGATCATTTCCATATGAAAGTTGTAGTGAACGTGAAATATTCGCTTAATGAAAATTAGGAATGAAAAATTGAAGTGTAACACTTTTACATATGGTAAAATTTTACAATTTTGATTAGAAAATCAAATAAAAGTAATACACTACAAGAAATATGACCTTTAACGAGGAGTAATTTGATCGTTAAATGTCCAAATCTGACCGTTAAAGGTCAATAACGATCGGAAAAAATTCGATCGTCGACGGTCATTAAAAACTCCACCGTTAAAAGTTAACGACCAGATTTCAATCCGGTTGTTAAAAGAACATTTAGCGACAACATAAATTTCGGTCGTTGTATGTCTTTTTTAGCGACCGACTTTTCCCTTCGCTATTTTTTTATCCGGTCATTAAAAATCTTTATCGACAACAACTAATTCAATGATACAATTACTTTAATGACCAAAATTCTTTTCATTAATTGTATTTTAGTTTAAACACTAATACTTTTAACGGCCAAATTTTCTGTCGCTAATGACCATTTCAATAATTGATAAGCCAATGGTAAAAGAGTTGCAATGATCACATTTCTGTTCACTATTTTACAAAAAGTTTATACTATTGAATAATAATTATTATGTCATACTGAGACACATCCAAAATTATACTAAATAATTAATATTCATATAAAATTCCTTCGTCAATACAAAGAATTTATAAAGAAAAGATATATTATTCAAATTGTATGACATCATCTTTATCAACTCCTAAAAAGAGAAAAATTACAGCACATATACATAGATATTGTCAGTAAATTATCCCTAACAAAATAAAAATCATCTTGTACTTCAACTTGCTTCTTACTTTCTTGAACGAAGATCCATCATATTTCAAATTCTTGAGTTGTACAAAATCAAGTTCATGTTAGCTTAATAGCAAAGAATAAGCTCTTAAAGAAGAAATATAAAACTTCAACAAGCTTACCAGAAATGATGCAATACATTGAAGTTTTCAAAAAAACACGTGAATAATAACTCCCACAAAATAATACGATAGTCGAAGTATAAGAAATACAATACTAACATACATCAAAGGACAAGAATATCATATAAATTATCCTAACACATCTTCTATTTGGATGCAATGAATCTAGACAATTGTGACCTACATTTACAAATAATTTCCATGATATTCTAACAACAGTACACAAGATACTTCAGGAACCAAAATGTCAAAGCAAGGGCGTGGAGGGTCTGTCGGAAATAAATTCTGGATATGTTTATCGGTGGCAGCGATGGCTAACTGTGCCAATAACACTAGGGCTAAGAACCTTTACATCATTTTGATAAAGGGTATAAAGGGTAGGTTGAATAGGTGCCATCTGCTTGTGTAGGTGATATGGTGATGGCTACTGTCAAGAAAGGAAAACCTGATTTAAGGAAGAAAGTGATGTATGCTATCATCTTAAACAGAAAGTAACTCAACGAAGATCTTATAAGTTCATGTTTCTCAAGTTCTTTTTCCTCCATTTTGTTCTTATAGCTTTAATATAAGGTTAAACTATCAAAAGAGACATACCTCCTTATCATATTTACTAACTCTCCCACTATTTTATTTTAATTACTTAATATACCACATGTAAACACCTTGATACATCACTCCAGATCGTGATACATTGCCTCATCTCGTGATACATCGCCCCGATGTATCAAAGGTAATTATTCAGAGGTGAGGCGATGTATCACACCTTGGGGCAATGTATCACGCCTTGGGGCGACGTATCCGAGCAAAGTGAGGTGGAAAAAAGAGTAATTAGCTCCCAAAGATGTGTATTTTATGTAAGTTACCCTAAATATAAATTAATTACCAGGCATCCCAACAAGTACATTTTGTTTCTTTTCTAGATAATACAGAAACAACAACACCAATTTTGAACAGGACAAATGCATACTTGATTGTGCACTCCAATCATTAGACCTTTCATATTTGCAATTAAGGTTTCTTGTAGTCTAAAATTAATCTAGAAGACAAGGGATTAAATTAACTCAGAGAATAGAAAGAAAAAGTTCCATAAGAAACAATCAGGATTAAAATCCATTTGGTCATAAGAAAATATACATTTCGAAGAGACAAGATCTATAAATGTCGATACATGCACTTTATTTCCAAGAAAAGCAGGTCATTCTTAACTTATATACTAATAAATATACTTCTATGTGCTATTAACTACTACTTGATTCACCAGCTAATATAAACTGGAACAACCCAAAGTCCAGTTTCTACACCCGTCCCAACCCCCAAAAGCTTGGGAAGCACATTGCCAACAAGAACGTTTTTGAGATTATAAAAATCAGCACTAAGCTAGTGCAACACTATAATTACAGATAAGCCTAGTGACAAACTGTTCAAAAGGAATTTCAAGGATCCTATCAAGTCTATCAGGGAATTTGTCTCCTCTAAGTGACCCGTAACTTAAAAGTGGTCCAGCAAGGAAATTACAATTACACTTGACCTGTTACCTGCCATGCTCCGTTATGTATTTTAAATATGTAAGAGTTGGCCTGCCCCACCTCTTTTAGTTGTTCCCTAGCCTTGCCCTGTTAAGGGTGTGCCTTGCCCGCCCTACTCCGCCCTGCCTCGATTATCATCCCTATAGACAACGAAATGATGGTGTTTATATGTACTTTGAAGATAATGCTAGTATGATTGTAAATCCCAAAGGAGAAATGAAAGGTTCTGCTATCACTGGTTCAATTGGAAAGGAGCATGTTGATCTATGGCCAAGGATTGCTAGTGCAGCTAATTCAATTGTTTGAACTGAGAGTTTACCTGCAGATTTTGATGCCTTTATTTGCAAGTGCTATTATATTGTCACAATTACAACCAACTGTAACAATTCGTATTGTTGTGAGAGTTTAAAGTTCATATAGTACCACTTATTTTCTCCTAAAAAAAATAGTACACAACATTAATGAAACACTAAGTTCCCTATCCTTTGTTTACCATTCTAATAAGTCCTAAATAAGAGACCAGAGGAGGATAATTCTCTATATAGATTAAGACATGTATTCACAGTTTTTTATCATACTTTGAGCTATTTTATAACCTACGAAAATGTTAGGTCCAAGGTTTCACCTATTAAAGTCCAGCTAACAAACACTAGAAAATAATGAAGACCAAGAAGTGATCTGCCAAGGATCAAGATAAGGAAACTATTCAAAATGCTTCTTTACAAACCTGCATTGTAGCCGACACATTATCTAAAAGCAAATATTTAGTAAATTTATACAAATCCATGGTCCTCTACTCGTTAAAGAACATATTTTGCTTAAAAAGGAAGTGTAAGAAGAATATTTTCCTATCTGGCACTCCATCAAAGAAAACAACCATGATGTAGTTTGACAAAGGATATTTTACTCCGAAGGACAGAAAGGAAAGCAAGATAAGCAGCAATCCATCACCACTATTCACATTATCAAGCACAACAAAGTACTGTTCAGGAACCTAAACTTTATATGCATGGATGAACTTCAATAACGCAGCCATTAACACAAAGGTTTTTTCTTTATTAACACAAAGGTTTCCAAGTTGGCTTCAAACTTGTACTACTTTCCTATTTATTCAGTCAATCTAGTGTCGTTATCGGTAGGCAGCGAGTGCAGATGCAAGTTAAAAATACAATATAAATAATACTCCATTTATTTTAATTTATGTTTACTTTTCTTTTTATTTTGTGACCGTCTTCAATTCAAGTGACTGTTATCTCCAATTTAAGTGCAAAATACTACTAGTGATATTTGATGACCTCATCTGTATAAAGAGCTCAAATATATAACCAATAGTAAAAAGAGATTCAAGATTCTCTGTGAACGTCAACAATAGTTCATAAAGTGATAGCCAAGAAAATAGCAAAGAAGAGACTGACAAGCAAAGTACAGATCCCCCAAAATGAAAACAAAAAAAGGGAAGAAGCTAAATTGACAAGCAAAGTATGACTTACTACCAGATTCATTATATCATTCTCTCTAATAAGGTATGATGGTATGGATTTATGCTAAAAAATACTCATATATTGCAGTACATTGTGTGACGGGGAAAGAAATGGATGGAAACGACAAGTAAAAATGGCTAAATGCATGTGACAGCAGGATCAACCAGTGAAAATGGCTAAATGCATGGGGTGTAAATGTTTTATCTCAGTTCCTCCCTCTGGCCTTACTTGTCTTTCAGACTAGCTGCATCATTTTATTTATACATATAATATGTACTCTCTATGAGCAATTCTATTTGTTCTAGTGTACCAAGATGTTACTATTTCCTACAGCACAGGCACAAAGCAGGATTCAACTTCTTTTATATACGGCGAGGGGAGGGTGGTTGAGCCATAAATATGAATCGAACTCTTGTCAGACAAAGAAGCCACATTACCAGAGATATATAACTTATCTATCGCAATAACCCATGCATGGATGAACTTCATAAACCATCTCCAACACCTGACATTCGAATGCTTAATGAGATATTTGCAGCTGTCATTATGATTGGACTGTGTTGTTTTACTGGTTTGTAAATAGAGCACAACTATTTGAGGTACCACTAGTCTTAATTTTCTCACTTAGTGACTTCAACTACTTCATATTAGTGAACTTCAATTGCTTCTTACTTAACACAGAAGAGAACCACAAAGATGGAAAACCACAATCAAACTGGAAGTCCTTAACTTTAGTTTCTCATGAAAACACAGGTTCTACATAAGCTATGACCATGAGCAAGAATTCATAAGCTTTTTGTGAAATTTCCACCAATCTGCTTCCAATGAAAAAAAATAGAAGTTAATACTTTTATTGAAAGTAGGCTTGGCTTGGTATCTTAGCAATCCCCTTTCAACAGAAACTACAAATGAAAATAGAGGCACAGGGAAAGTATTTGCAAGCAATATTGGATAAAGCTCAGAAGAGTCTATCAACTGATATATGAACTCACCTAGTGTTGTAGATGAAACAAGAGCTCTGCTTACAAATTTTAATTTAGCTCTGTCAAATTTAATGGAATACATGAATGGAGACAACTAGGATGAAAATCGTTGTAGGTAAAAGGATACAACATGATACTAATAAGAATTTACAAAGGGTTACATACTTAATGGAGGCAGAGCAAAAAACGATTATGAATATGAGGCTTGAAGAAACTTTCATTAGCTTTGATTTGACTCAAGAGACTACGATTTCTTAGTCTACAGTATTCACTCTCTTTGTTTTGGTTTGGATCTATGTTGCTCGGACTCTTCAAAAATATTGGTTGCGTGCTGAATACCCCAAAAGAAGTGCATTTTGGAGAATCTGATACGGGTGTGGTAATAATTTTGGAGAGTTCGAGCAAATATAGGATTGGATGGACCGCTTTTATATCTAAAAGACTATGGAAAGGAAGGTAGATAGGTCGAGTGAATACTTTCTCAGCAAACGCTACAAGGGATAGTATTACCAGAATTTGAACCTAAAAGCAGAATACCTTCTATGATTGTTGAACAAGCTATGCGTCGAGCCGAAATAGCTAGGTCTCCTATATACATTTACTTACGCCTAGTGTTTACACCAAACAGATAACTGCAAGATGTGTATCTTGAATACATACGCATATGTATTCTCACTTTAACATTTAACGGCTAAGGTTATATTGCTTGGTTTGGTATCATTCTGAAGCATAGGCAACAAAAGTTTTAGCTGCAACTAGCAAACTTTTCCGAGAAATTTCCAACTAACGAAAAGAATTTCATATAGCCATGTAATAATTTAATCACAGAGAAAAAAATTTCAGTTTACTAACCTGTTAAATGGTTCAATCTATTGATCACTCGAAGATGGTGATGAAAGGATTGATTTTCCTTGTCGTAGTTCATATTCATATTCAGGAAAAATTCTTCTTTTTCTTCAATGGTGATGAAGGCTGACCAAAAATACATAAGATATATATTAGTATAACAACCAAAAGGAGTAAGAACTAAACATTTATTTTGAGTTATGGATGCATGCATAATAGATTAATGTAATACTATATATTTTTTAAAAACTAAATTCAAACTTTTATTGAAAAAAGGTAGTGTAGCAACTCAAGCCATGTAGTCTCAGTTGTACATAGAGGAAATCTATAAATCCTTCTCATGTTTTGCTCATCACAAACAAAAATAAAATAAAAGAACACTAAGAAAAAGAATGGTTCCTACCTTTGCTAGGAATAAACCATTCTCTAGACCATCAAAGTTAAAAAGACACTCAAAATGTTATTTTGTTTCTCAAAGAAAACTAAGAATGCTTTTATCTTCTTTCAGCTAGTCAAGCCTATATTACAGCCATAGTAATCATCCAGTTTATCATTTACAGAACAGCCATAAAGTATGTATTGTGATAGAATTGATACATTAAAGAAGGGATTAATTATTCTATTTCTGTGCTCAAGGACATAAAACTATGTTTTCACTTCAAGATTTTGGACTCAATTTCTTCCAAGCTCAAGCCTTTAAGTCTCTGGAATAGAGGTGACCACAAACAGAAGTGACAATAAAGCAATCACTCCAAATAGAAGGAAAAAGAAATTTCTGCCCCAAGAAACTCCTTCAGAGGTGAAAAGGAGTAATACTATGTGTATTAAATGTTACTAACATTCTGTTCTACATAATTAATTAATTAATGAGTGAGTTGAAAAATTATCTTTTTTCTTGATTTAGGTTATAGGTAAATCATCTAGTTAAAGCACAAATCTTTATCCGCCATGGTACAAATATACCAACCAATAGTATATTTCATTCAAGAATATACATTTATCTTCTTTTTCTACATTATCTTGGTATTCATATGCCTAAAGAATTAGTAGTACCACAATTGGAAAGATCCACACCAATAGGATACAGTAAGTGCAATTGCAGGATACAGAAGCCCTCCAGCAAGCTCAAGAGGACCCCATTGACAGGTTTAGACAAACAGACAGAATAACAAACAAAACAAGGAGAAAAACAAGAGGTTCTTAAATCAAGGCTTACATAAATAACAACATTGTGACTGCCATCTTTCAACATTCTTTTTTATCAGTCATCTCTCATAGTTCTTAAAGTAATGAACTAAGCCTATGAAGGAATACATGTTTATAATTTCCTGCTCTTGGTACTGAAAAACCCAATCAAGAGATACATATTTCATTATAATTAGCAATCAGGCAGCACATATAAGTCTCAAATAAATGCAAGAGTAAAATGTTTCGTTAAATTTACAACTCTGACATATGAGATCTGAAAAGAGTCATAGACAAGACATTTGACCACTGAAATATGTCTTGATGAATGGTAAGTTTACTATAACATAAAACCATCACATGAAAGAAAGATATAAGACCAAGGCAATCAATTCTTTGAGTTTCTATTAACAATTCTTTGATGAATGGTGTGTACACAGCCTTCTAAGAGCATATTGCATGCAAATTCCAAATCAAATAGGGGTTGTGTTTTATATGAAGAACAACTATCGAGAATATTAAGATGAACATCTCCTTTTACATTGCTATCAGGAACTAATCAAAGTTATAAGCATGCTCAACATACAATTATAAAGTAACTATAAAATGTGTGAATTTCATTGTCTTAGATCTATCCTAGTAAACTAAGGCATAACTAATTAAACAAATACATTTTTTTACGAACCACAAGCAGCTTCTTGGTGAAGAACTGAACTCAGCTTCAAAGATCCAACAAATCTGAAAAATCAAAATTGAAATAAGTTTGAAAGGTGTTCAAAAGCAAAAGGTAAATCTACACATTCAAGTTCTTCTCTGTTCATACGCTTATATCATATCTATGATTTTTCTTGAATGTATTACTCTTTTATTATAAGGATCTTGAATGTATTTCACTTTTCTTGCAGAGCAGATTTTGACTGATACAATCAGTAATTGATATGATCTACATGCACTAATTAATCTCTAGCTAAGCTAGCCTCAAACATTGAATAATGAAACATCAACAAGTGCCATCTAACTTGGGTAAATTCCTATCAAAAGAATTAGTCATGCTTCAGTCTTTAGCCTCTCCCCACTCCCATAATTGTATCCCTCCCTTAGACGAAAAAAGCAAAAATGTGACATTGATTTCACTACTATAACTTTTAAAACTGACTACAATTGCACTATACAGAAGACTGACAACCCTCTGTTTTCTCAACGTACAATCGAAGAGATCATTAGAAACACAGAGACAAGATGCAAAGTCCTATTTTCCTCAAAACTAACACGATCCAAAATATAGTATGAGTACCAAAAAGAAAACAACAAGGCCCAGGAGCGCATCTGGATCTTGCCCTTCCCAAATGTTATTATTCATCGTAGTCTACCAAATATTCGACAAACAAACTCAGGCTGGTGTGATATACAAAAGAAAATATAAATGCAAGAACACCAAATCTAGAGGATCACTTTACATAGCTACCAAAGATGCTAGCGAGAACACCAAATGCAGGCAATCACTCTACACTACTAGCAAAGACGCAAAATTCAATATTTATTGCGCATACAAAATTGTGCTGAATTTCTTTTGCTACTGGACCATCAAAATATATAAGAATTTGGACTAAAATTAGCAACAGAAGAAACTTCGATAATAATCATAGCTTTAATTGAGAAATTCTACAAAATAAAAGTTGGAAAGCTTCGAGATAGGAAAACAATAATCTCTATGGCCAAAGGACTAAGCCTGCACTTAAATAGTTGAAAAAATATCAAGCAAAACAAACGAGTACCCAAAACCAAATAAAAACGTTGATGCACGAATAAGATGATCTCGTCTACATTTAATAGAGATAGATAGCCAATAAAATTAGATTCAGATAGTAATGACCGGGTCCGTCGTTACGGGTAGTCCAATCTTCCAAGTTTTAGAGTTAGAAAACTCCGGGTTTGGGAGTTCGAAATTCTTGGCTAGGCTAACCTCGACTGGTTTTGGAGCGAGGTAGATTCTAGGGAAATTTGGGTAAGGATTAGTCTAGGTTTCTTGTTTTGAGCTAGTTTTCCACGTAGCCAAGACATAAAGGAGTCCGGGGGATATTTTGGAATTGAGTTGTGGTAAGTAGAACTCCTGAAATCGCGTTTGACGTGAAGAGGTTATTTTGGATCGTTGGGAAAAGCAAGTGTGTTGTGAAATGGCCAAAACTGGGAGATTTTTGGACATTCTGTCCATGACGAGCGCAATGGTCTACGGTAGTGACCTCCACTATAGCGGTGGAAAATACCGCTATAGCGGTGGTCAAGGCGGTCAACACCCACTTAAGACCGCTATAGCGGAAGTCCTCTGCTATAGAGGGACCGCTATGGCGGAGTGGGGACTGCTATAGTGGGGAGGGGACCTCTATAGCGGGCCAACGGGTTTTTAATGCAGAAACTTCCCCAAAACAGTTCTGTTTTCTACAATTCATTTGGGAGAAGAACTAGGGCGATTTCAGGCGATTTTCCTCCCTTTTCCTTCGAATTTCTTCCCTAAGGTAAGGTTTCTACTCCTTAATCTTTGTACTACATTTCCTATGCAGTAGAATTGCTAGGAAGGAACTTGGGGAGAGGTTGGAATAACCTAGGAATGGTAGAATCCGGGGAAGGAAGAGGATTCCAAGTATGAATGTTCTTGGGCATTGTTAAAAGTATGTTATTATGATCATAGGTTATTAAATTCTCTATTTTTATCCGTAAAAATGATAGAAGTAGGTGAATTAACGATGGCAAAGCCCAAGAAAAATGTGGGATGATCATGGGTGGCCTGGGGTTTAGGGATTTGGTGTAATCCAGGTATTCTGCAGGCCTTGTGTGTTAAATATATGTACTTGTGTGTTATATTAGACCAAGAACGAGAAAGGAATTTGGAACACGGGAAATCTCGGGTTGAATAGAGCTTGGATCATTTCGAGGTAGGTGATGGCTTATGATTTCTGTGAATGTTGTATATTATTGTACTCATACCTAAGTGATTGTATGAATTACATTGCTTAGTGAAGTTGTGTAGAATGTCTAAGGTTCCTTCTTTACAGTCTGTAATTTGAACGGTATTTGCTTGTTGGTTTACAAGTAGTTTGTTCATGCATTAACAGTGGATTATTTACATTCGGTTGGCTCGGGTACCACGCCTGGTATGAGTATAACAAATGGTTGGCATGGGTACCATGCTTGGTACAGAATATACTAACGGTTGGATCGAGTACCACGCCTGGTATGGGTTTACTTTTGTTGCATCATTGCATTTTTATTATTGTGTTGCATTGAGTGATATTGGTTCCGTGAGTGGACCGTGCTTTTTATTGAAATGGATTATTGGTTTGGTGGCCCTTGAGAGGCCGGGAAAATTCTGTATAACTGTTGTGTTGGTCTTGGTTTAGGCCAAATTGATCAAGGTACATTGGTGTTGTCTAGAGAGGATCCCAGGGTGGGTCCGGGCTAGACAAAAAGGTTTAGTTGATGGTATATGGTTGTGGCTTAGAGTTAGGTGGTGGATTTGATGCGGGAACAGGCTAAGTAGAGACTTGTAGTCTAGGTGTGTCTGTGGCTATTGTTGCATGTTTTCCATACCTTTTACTTGATATTGTTGTACTGCTTATACACTATTTATTTGGAAATTGGATGATGATCCTACCAGTACACAGTGGTGGTGTACTGATACTGCACTTGCTTTTGTTTTGGTGAGTACAGGAAATCTTCCAGCGAATGAGATGTGACCTTATCTTTAGTATCGACATTCCACACTTTAAGGGTGAGCTGTTCGATCAAGCTGCCTTGGATCTATCTTTAGAGTTGTAGCCCATTTGTCCAGGCTTAAACTATTTCCTTTATGTTTTGGGGTTGCATCCTCGTACTCTAGGCATCGGTAGATTCTTTGGTACTGTGACTTTCAGGTTCTAGGGGATAATTTCTGCAGGTTAATGTTAATGAAGTATTTTCCCTAAATTATTGAATGCTAGTTTACTTTCTGCACTTGGTTTTGAGCTGTTAGAATGGTTAAGTTTGGGACAAGGATGGTTTTCTCACCCGGGTGTTGGGTGAGTGCCACTCACGGTGGTCTGGGTCATGACAAAGATGGTATCAGAGCTGTAGGTTCGTTGATCTTGTCATACCAAATAGGTCTAGTAGAGTCTTGCAGAACGGTGCAGAGACGTCCGTACTTTTCTTCGAGAGGCTATGGGAATTTAGGAAAAACTATCTCTTCCTTCTTTCCTTCGTGCTATAACTTGATTCCAATTGGTATCTGGTGATACAAATTGGTATATAATCTCATTCACTCTTCTGTCCGCAGATGGTTACTACAAGGAATAATGGAGAAAGGCCAGCGGTCCCAGCAGTAGGCCCGACAGTTCATGGCAGAGGTAGGGGAAGGGGAAGGGGACGAGCTAAAGCCGCACCCGCCAGTGGTAGAGCTCAAGCTGCTGCCAAAGTTTGTGAAGCAACCCCTCCCCCACCTCAGGATCATGTTGCGGAAGGTGAAGAAGTGGTTGTAGAGGATGAAGGGGCACAGGCGGAGGCGGCACCGGTTGGGGTTGTAAGCCTTCCTACTATGACGCCGAAAGCCTTTTAGCAGGCTTGGAACATTTTGAGTGGGTTGGTTGGTGCTGGAGCATACCCGCAGCTTATGCAAATCAAGCCTTGGATACTCAGCTAGCGGTTACTACAATACCTAGGATGGATGCAACTTTGGGCATGAATGATCTCCTTAGGCCAATGCTAGGCCCAGTGATGACAGGGAATGAGCATGAGATGCTGACTAAGTTCCTTAAGCTGAAACCCCTGACGTTTCAGGGTATAGACAAGGAGGATGCTTATGAGTTCATCCTGGATTGCCATGAGAGGTTGCACAAGTTGGGTATTGTACGTCAGAATGGGGTTGAGTTTGTCACTTTTTAGCTGCAGGGTGATGCCAAGCAGTGGTGGAGGTCTCATGTTGAATATTGGTCTTCTATTCTACCTCCACTAACTTGGGAGTAGTTCCATGTGTTGTTTCTAGAGAAGTACATTCCCCGTACTTTGAGGGACTGGAATAAAGATGAGTTTCTCAACTTAGAGCAGGGTAGCATGTCGGTCTCGGCTTATGAGGCTAAGTTCCATACTGTCTCATTTTTCTACACAGATGTTGGGTTCTGAGGAGGAACGGGTCCGGTTGTTCGTCAAGGGTCTGAATAGTGAACTGCAGGTACTATCAGTGTATATGACTTCTTCAGGAAAGGGCTTTAATGATGTGGTGGATTAAGTGAAGAAGATAGAGGTAGTTAGGCAAGCGGGGCAGGCTAAGGCTTTAGCCAAGAAGCCCCGAAATGAGGGGAACTATGGTGGTTCATACTTCATGGGCCAGCATCAGCAGGCTTACCCGGCCCATCCTATTCAGTAGGCTCTACCAGCTACTACAGGTGGTCATCACGGAGCTCAGTCTTCAGCTCCTAGAGGCCAGAGAGCGTCCTATACATTAGCTAGCAGACCTACTCTTGCCCGTGGTTGCTTCCATTATGGTGAGCTAGGCCACTTTAAGAGGAAGTTCCACATAGGCAGACCGGTAATCAGGGTCAGTAGCAGACTAGAGCAGTGGTTCCGGCAGGCAGAGGCAGTAATGTTGGGGGTCGTCCACAAGGTGGGCGAGGAAATTTTCAGGGAGGCCGGGGAGACAGGGAGAACGGCGGCGCAGGCAGGGGTGCAGCGCAACCACCCTGGGAAGTTTACCGGATTGATGATCGAGCTCATTTCTATGCGTTTCCAGGGAGGACACAGGCGGAAGCCTCAGATGCGGTGATCACAGGTACCATTATTGTCTACGATAAAATGGCTTCGACATTATTTGACCCAAGTTCTACATATTCTTATATGTCTGTGAGTTTTGATTTGGGGCTGGATTTGATTATATCCTTGATTCCCCTATCAATGTTTCTACCCCAGTCGGAGAGTCTGTGATTATGACTCATGTATATCGTGACTGTTCTATTGTGTTTGTGAGGTTGCATACTTGGGTAGACTTGGTAATTTTGGATATGGATGATTTTGATATTATCTTGGGTATGACCTAGGTATATCCTTATCATGCTGTGCTGAACTGTAACACCAAGACTGTGGCTTTAGAGATTCCAGGTAAGGATAGACTAGAGTGGGAGGGTGTGTACAGGCCTAAGCCAGTTAAGATAATATCGTTTGTTCGGGCTAGGAAGCTAGTGGGGAGGGCGTGTCTAGCCTTCTTGGCTCATCTCCGGGATGATTGTGTGGAGTCCCCGCCTATTGAGTCAGTTCCAGTGGTTTCTGAATTTTTAGAGGTTTTTCCAGTGGACTTGCTTGGTATGCCTCCGGACAGGGATATACCATGTGTGGTACCCAAGCCAACTGAATGTCAACAACCCACAATCAAATAGATGATCAAACAACTTGTAAACCAACAAGCAAACACCGTTCAAATCACAGACTGTAAAGCAGGAACCTTAGATATTCTACACAACTTTCCTAAGAAATGTAATTCATACAAACAGTTAGATATGAGTACAAGAATATACAACATTCACAGAAATCGTAAGCCATCACCTACCTCAAAATGATCCAAGCTCTATTCAACCCGAGCTTTCCCGTGTTCCAGATTCCTTTCTCGTTCTTGGTCTAAAATAACACACAAGTACATACAATTAACACAAAAGGCCTGCACAATACCCAGATTACACCAAATCCTCAAACCCCAGGCCACCCATGATTATCCCACCCTTTTACAAGGCTTTTCCATCATTAATTCACCTACTTCTATCATTTCTACGGATAAAAATAGAGAATTTAACAACCAATGATCATAATAACATACTTTTAACAATGCCCAAGAACATTCATACTTGGAATCCCCTTCCTTCCCCAGATTCCACCATTCCTAGGTTATTCCAACCTTTCCCCAAGTTCCCTCCTAGCAATTCTACCATATAGGAAATGTAGTATAACGATTGGGGAGTAGAAACCTTACCTTAGGGAAGAAATTCAAAGGAAAAAAAGAGGAAAATTGCCTGGAATTGCCTAGCCCTTCTCCCAAAATGAAGTTGTGAAACTGAATATTTTTGGGGAATGTGTCTACATTAAAATCCCGTCGGCCTTCTATAGTTGTCCTCGATCCACTATAGTAGTCCCGCTATAGCGGACAACTTCCGCTAGAGCGGTCTTAAGCGGTGTTGACTGCCTTGACCACCGCTATAGTGGTATTTTTCACTGCTATAGTGGGAGGCCTCTACCGCAGACGGTTGCGCTCGTCATAGACAGAATGTCTAGAAATTTCCCCATTTTGGCCATTTTATAACACACTTGCTTTCCCCGACGACTCAAAACAACCCCTTCACATCAAACGCGATTTCAGGAGTTCTACTTACCCAAATTTGATTCCGAAAAGTCCTCCGGACTCCTTTATGTCTTGGCTACGCAGATGACTATCTTAACACAAGACACATAAGCCAATACTTACCCGGATTTCCCTAAACTCTACCTCATTCCAAAACTGGTCGAGGCTAGCCTAGCCTAGAATTTTAAACTCCCAAGCCTGGAATTTTGTAACTCTAAGACTTAGCACGATTGGACTACCCATAACGACGGACCCGGTCATTAAATTTTTTATTGGATTTAGACTAGCTAGGCACATACAGTTGGGGCAGCACAATTTTAGCCTATTTATACAGGTCACTCTGTAGAGGGTCTATTGGTACTGTTAACGACATTGCTGGATTTCTTACTCTCCTCCAAGTAACATTAATTATTGTGTTACTTTCAATTATAAAAAAAGAGTAATTATTTCTATTAGTTAACAATTTCAACTATGTGACGTTTAGATTTGGACTTGGGAGAGGGTATTGCTATTTCAGCCTATACCTTATGCTTTAGGAGGTGAGGAGGAGGAGGACATGCTTCCATATGCTAGGAGGTGGACTCGGGGTATTACGTGCGACGCCGAGTTGCATCATAACATTCTCCCCATGAGAGATCAGCTGGATCGTCTAACGCTCGACCAAGTAAGCCTTATTTTTAAGTTATGTAATTCTATATTTACTGATATATTTACCTTAGGTTAATTGTGATTACATATTTTATAATAGTTTTGTTGGCCCCCCTATAATGCAATCCTTCATACCTTGCCCGATTATTGCATTATCGATCAACTGTTATGGTCAGCACGGGTAGCTATGATATGCTTAGAGATGGTAGAGCATCATGCGGTCGATCATATGATCCCACTTGATGATGTAATCCCCATCCCCATGGTAACACTTAAGCATAGATACATGGAATACCGGATGGACGCTCGACCAACTAGGTGGCAGTGCTAACTTATAAGCCACTGGCCCCATAATTTCAAGAACTTTAAATGGAACGATGACCCGAGGGATAAGCTTGCCCTTCTTACCAAACTGCATAACCCCTTTCATTGGTGACACCTTTAACAATACCTGTTCACCAGCCTGAAAGTCCATATCCCGGACCTTGCGATCTGCATACTCCTTCTGCCTTCTTTGAGCAGCCAGCAACTTGGTCTGAATACCCCTTACCTTTTCCTGTTCTTCCTTCACTAAGTCTACGCCCAGAGGCTTTACATCGCCTTCCTCAAATCACCCAACCGGTGATCTGCAGTTCCTCACATACAATGCCTGGAACAGTGCTATGTCAATACTGGAGTGGTAGCTATTGTTGTACGAGAATTTGCACAATGATAGAAACTGGTCCTAATGACCCCCAAAGTTCATCACACATGCTCTCAGCATGTCCTCCAATACCTGGATCGTCCTCTCCGACTGACCATCAGTCTGAGGATGGAAAGTTGTGCTAAAAGTGAGTTGTGTACCCAACTCTTCATATAGCTTGCCCCAAAATTTAGAAGTAAACTGCGTACCCCTGTTTGAAATGATGGACAGTGGTACCCCATGCAGTCTCACAATCTCCTTCACATAGATCTTAGCCAATTGCTTCAAATTGTAATCTACCTTGACCGGAATGAAATGAGTGAACTTGGTCAGCCTGTCAACAATGACCCAAATTGAGTCATACTTCCCCAATGTTTTGGGAAGACCCACCACAAAATCCATGGCTATACTTTCCCACTTCCACTCTGGAATTGACATTCTCTGAAGTAGTCCTGCAGGTCTCTAATGTTCGTACTTTACCTGCTGACAGTTCTGAAATTTGGACACAAAATGAACCATGTCCCTTTTTATTTTGGTCCACCAGTAACGCTGCCTCAAGTTCCTGTACATTTTAGTCACACCCGGATGAATTGAGTACCGCGAACCATGAGCTTCTGCTAGGATTTTTTGAATCATATCATCTACCCGAGGAACACAAATCCTCTCTCTGGAATGTGACACTACACCAGAGTTTAGGATAACATCTCTGGACTTCCCAGATATTTCCTGACCTCGCAACTTACTTAGTTTCAGATCCTGAAATTGTTTTGCCTTTATTTCCTCTATGGAGGTGGCCTTGAACTCAAAGCTGGCCAATAACCCACCTTGATCTGAAACACCGAAGTGCATGAACTTGGCCTCTAAAGCCCGAATTTCCTTAGCTAGTGGTCGTTTGGACACCCCCAAACAAGCCAAGCTATCCATGCTAACAGTTTTCTGGCTTAATGCGTCTGCCACCATATTAGCCTTACTCGGATGGTACTTAATGGTCACATCATAGTCCTTCAATAGCTCCATCCACCTTCTCTGCCTCAAATTCAAATCTTTCTGAGTGAATACGTGTTGCACACTGCGATGATCTATCAATACCTTACACTGGACACCATAAAGGTAGTGTCTCCAAATTTTCAATGCAAAATCCACCATTGCCAACTCTAAGTCGTGAGTCGTGTAATTCCTCTCATGCACCTTTACCTGCCTGGATGCATAGGCTATCACATTCCTATCCTGCATCAGCACAACACCCAAACCAGAATGTGAAGCATCACAGTAAACAACAAAGTCTTTACCTTCAACCGGCAAGGACAAAATAGGGGTTGTGGTCAAAAGTATCTTGAGCTTTTGAAAGCTCTCCTCGCACTTGTCGAACCACACGAATGGTACATCCTTCTGTGTCAGCCTTGTCAGGTGTGTAGCAATAGAAGCAAAATTCTTAACAAACCTCCGGTAGTACCCCGCGAGCCCAACAAAACTCCTCACCTCTGTCACAGAGCTAGGCCGCACCCAACTCTTGACTGCCTTAATTTTATGGGAATCCACCATCACCCCCCTTTCTGACACTACATGCCCCAAGAATGCCACGGAAGTCAACTAAAACTCACACTTAGTGAATTTTGCATTAAGCTTTTGGTCACTCAAGATATCCAGCACAATACGAAGATGATTAGCATGCTCCTCCCTACTCTTAGAGTAGATCAAAATATTATCGATGAACACGATAACGAAGGAATCCAAGTAGGACTTAAACACCCCATTCATCAAACTCATGAATGCTGCCGGTGCATTGGTCAAACCAAACGACATTACTAGAAACTCATAATGTCCATACCGAGTCCAAAAAGCAGTTTTTAGAATGTCCTCAGGCCTAATCTTTAACTGATTGTACCCCGACCTCAAGTCAATTTTTGAAAACACTGATGCACCCTGAAGCTGGTCAAACAAATCATCTATACGGGGCAGAGGGTACTTATTTCAGATGGTCACCTTGTTCAACTGCCTATAATATATGCACATTTGCATACTGCCATCCTTCTTCTTTACAAATAAAACTGGAGTACCCCAGGGCGAAGCACTAGGACGTATAAATCCCTTATCTAGGAGTTCCTGCAGCTGAGTCTTAAGTTTCCTTCACTCTGCCGGAGCCATACGATACAGAGGAATGGAAATGGGATGAGTGCCTGGCTCCAAATCAATATAAAATTCTATATCCCTGTCTGGAGGCATACCAGGCAAGTCCGCTGGAAACATCTCTAAAAATTTAAAAACCACTGGAACTGACTCAATAGGCAGGGACTCCACACTATCATCCCAAAGATGAGCCAAGAAGGCTAGAAACCCCCTTCCCACTAGCTTTCTAAGTTGAACAAACGATATTATCTTAACAAGCTTAGGCCTGTACACACCCTCCCACTCTAGTTTATCCTTACCCGAAATCTCTAAAGCCACAATCTTGGTGTTACAGTTCAACACATCATGATAAGGAGATAACCAGGTCATACCCAAGATAATATCAAAATCAGCCATATCCAGAATTACCAAGTCTACCCAAGTATGCAACCCCACAAACACAACAGAACAGTCACGGTATACATGAGTTACAATCACAGACTCTCCAGCCGGGGTAGAAACATGGATAGGGGAATCAAGGATATCACAAATCAAATCCAGCCCCAATGCAAAACTCACAGAAACATAAGAATATGTAGAACCTGGGTAAAATAATACCAAAGCCATTTTATCGCAGACAAGAATGGTACCTGTGATCACCGCATCTGAGGCTTCCGCCTCGGTCCTCCCTGGAAAAGCATAGAAATGAGCCCGATCATCAATCTGGGCAACTTTCTGGGATGGTTGTGCCACACCCCTGCCTGCGCTGCCATTCTCCTGTCTCCCCGGACTCCCTGAAACTTACCTCGTCTACCTTGTGGACGAGCCCTAGCATTACCGCCTCTGCCTTCCGGGACCACTGCTCTAGTCTGCTGCTTACCCTGATTACCTGCCTTCCTATATGGACACTCCCTCTTAAAATGGCCCAGGTCACTATAATGAAAGCAACCACATTCAAGTGCAGGCCTGCTAGCTGATGTATAAGACGCTCCCTGACCTCTAGGAGCTGATGACTGAGCTCCTTGACGACCACCTGTAGTAGCTGGTAGACTTGATTGAATAGGACGGGCTGAGTAAGCCTACTGATTCTGGACCCTGGAGTATGAACCACCATAGTTTCCCTCATTCCAGGGCTTCTTGGCTAAAACCTTAGTCTTCCCCGCTTGCCTAACTCCCTCTAACTTCTTCACATAATCTACCACATCATTAAATCCCTTTCCTGAAGAAGTCATATGCACTGACAGCACCTACAGTTCCGTATTCAGACCCTTGACAAACAACCGGATCCGTTCCTCCTCGGACCCCAACATCTGTGTAGCAAAGCGAGACAAGGCATGAAACTTGGCCTCATAAGCCGAGACTGACATGCCACCCTATTCTAAGTTCAAGAACTCATCTTTCTTTCGATCCCTTAAAGTACGGGGTACGTACTTCTCCTAGAACAAGGCATGGAACTACTCCCAAGTCAGTGGAGGTAGAACAAAAGACCGACACTCAACATGAGACCTCCACCACTTCTTGGCATCACCCTGTAGCTGAAAAGTGACAAATTCAACCCCATGCTGACATACGATACCCAACTTGTGCAACCTCTTATAGCAATCTAGGATGAACTCATAGGCATCCTCCTTGTCTGTACCCTGAAATGTCAGAGGTTTCATCTTAAGAAACTTGGTCAGCATCTCATGGTCATTCCCTGTCATCACTGGGTCTAGCATTGGCCTGAAGAAACCATTCGTGCCCGAAGCTGCGTCTATCCTAGGCGTTTTAGTAACCGCTGGCTGAGTATCCAAGGCCTGATTTGCATAAGCTGCGGGTATGGATCCAGCACCAACCAACCCACTCAGAATGTTCCAAGCCTGCTGAAAGGCTTCCGGTGTCATAGTAGGAAGACCTGCACCCCCAACCGGTGCCGCCTCCGCTTGCGCCCCTTCATCCTCCACAATCACTTCCACCTCTTCCGCCATATGATTCTGAGGTGGGGGTGGGGTCGCTTCATGAACCTCAACAGTAGCTTGAGCTCTACCCCTGGCGGGTGCGACTCCATCTCATCCCCTGCCCCTTCCCCTACCTCTGCCATAAACTATCGGGCCCGCTGCTGGGCCCGCTGGCCTTGCTCCGTGGTTCCTTGTATTAACCATCTGCAGACAGAAGAGTGAATGAGGTTAGATACCAATTTGTATCACCATATACCAATTGGAATCAAGTTATAGCACGAAGGAAAGAAGGAAGAGATAGTTTTTCCTAAAGCCCCATAGCCCCTTAAAGAAAAGTATGGACGTCTCCGCACCATTCCGTAAGACTCTACTAGACCTGTTTGGTATGACGAGATCAACGAACCTAGGGCTCTGATACCATCTTTGTCACGACCAAAACCATCGTGAGTGGCACCCACCCAACCCCCGGATGAGAGAACCAATAGAGTTCAACCCCTTGCCTAGACTAACAGCCTAAAACTAGCAAACCAAAGTAAACTAGCCATTAAATAAGTAAAGAACCATAGCATTAATATCATCCTGCGGAAATTACCCCCTAGAATCTGAAAGTCGCAGTACCAAACATTACTAGCAATATCTAGAGTACAGGGATGCAAGCCCAAAAAGAAAATACGGAAGTAGTTTTAACCCGAAACAAGTGGGCTGAAACTCTAGAGATAAATCCAAGGTAGCTTGATCAAGCAGCTCACCCTTGAAGTCAGAAATCGTCGGTGCAATAGATGAGGTCGCGTCTCAGCCGCTGGAAGATGTCCTGTACTCACCAAAAGAAAAGAAAGTGCATTATCAGTACACCCCCACTGTGTACTGGAAGGATCATCAACCAATTTTTAAATAAACAGTGTATAAACAGTACGACAATATCAAGTAAAAGGTATGAAAGACATGCAACGATATCAACAGACACACCTAGACTACAAGTCTCTACTTAGTTTGTTCCTGCATGAATTCCACCACCTATTCTCTAAGACATAACCATATCCCAATAACTATACCTTTCCGTCTAGCCCGAACCCACCCTAGGATCCCCTCTAGACAACACAAAATGTCAATTAACAACCCGGCCTAAACCAAGACTAACACAATAGTTATATAGAAATTCCCGACTGCTCAAGGTCCACCAAACAAATAACACATTTCAATAAGCAACCCGGTCCACTCACGGAACCAATATCAGTCAATGCAACACAATAATAAAAGTGCAATGATGCAACAAAAGTAAACCTGTACCAGGTGTGATACCTGAGCCAACCGTTAGTATTCCTGTACCAGGGGTGGTACCCGAGCCAACCATTTGTTATACCCGTACCAGGCGTGGCACCCGAGCCAACCGAATATCAACAACCCACAGTAAAATAGATGATTAAACAACGTGTAAACCAACAAGCAAACACCGTTCAAATCACAGACTGTAAAGCAGGAACCTTAGACATTCTACATAACTTCCCTAAGCAATGTAATTCATACAAACACTTAGATATGAGTACAAAAATATACAATATTCATAGAAATCGTAAGTCATCACCTACCTCGAAATGATCCAAGCTCTATTCAACCCGAGCTTTCCCGTGTTCCAGATTCCTTTCTTGTTCTTGGTCTAAAATAACACACAAGTACATACAATTAACACACAAGGCCTGCACAATACCCAAATTACACCAAATCCCCAAACCACAGGCCACCCATGATTATCCCACCCTTTTCCCGAGCTTTTCCACCATTAATTCACCTACTTCTATATTTTTTATGGATAAAAATAGAGAATTTAACAACCTATGATCATAATAACATACTTTTAACAATGCCCAAGAATATTCATGCTTGGAATCCCCTTCCTTCCCCGGATTCCACAATTCCTAGGTTATTCCAACCTTTCCCCAAGTTCCCTCCTAGCAATTCTACCGCATAGGAAACGTAGTACAAAGATTGGGGAGTAGAAACCTTACCTTAGGGAAGAAATTCGAAGGAAAAAGGAGGAAAATCGCCTGGAATCCCCTAGCCCTTCTCCCAAAACAAAGTTGTGAAACTTAATATTTTTGGGGAATGTTTCTGCATTAAAATCCCGTAGGCCTTCTATAGCGGTCCCCGCTCCGCTATAGCGGTCCCGCTATAGTGGACGACTTCCGCTAAAGCGATCTTAAGTGGTGTTGACCACTTTGACCACCGCTATAGTGGTATCTTCCACCGCTATAGCGGAGGCCGCTACCGCAGACGGTTGCGCTCGTCATAGATAGAATATCTGGAAATTTCCCAGTTTTGGCCATTTTACAACACACTTGCTTTCCCCGATGACTCGAAACAACTCCCTCATGTCAAACATGATTCCGGGAGTTCTACTTACCCAAATTCGATTCCGAAAAGTCCCTTGGACTCCTTTATGTCTTGGGTACGCAAAAGACTAGCTTAACACAAGAGACATAAGCCAATCCTTACCTGGATTTCCCTAGACTCCACCTCACTCCAAAACTAACCGAAGCTAGCCTAGCCCAAAATTTCAAACTTCAAAACCCGGAGTTCTCTAACTCTAAAACTTGGGACAATTAGACTACTCATAACGACGGACCCGGTCGTTATGATTTTTATTGGATTTAGACTAGCTAGGCACATACAGCTGGGGCAGAGTAGTTTTAGCCTATTTATACAGGTCACTCTATAGAGCGTTTATTGGTACTATTAGCCACATTGCTGGATTTCTTCCTCTCCTCCAGGTAACATTAGTTATTGTGTTACTTTCAATTATAAAAAAAAGAGTAATTATTTCTATTAGTTAACAATTTCAACTATGTGACGTTTAGATTTGGACTTGGGAGAGGGTATTACCATTTCAGCCTATACCTCATGCTTTGGGAGGTGAGGAGGAGGAGGACATGCTTCCATATGCTAGGAGGTGGACTCGGGGTATTACGCAAGGTGCCGAGTTGTATCACAACATTCTCCCCATGAGAGATCAGCTGGATCGTCTGACAGTCGACCAAGTAAGCCTTATTTTTAAGTTATGTATTTCTATATTTACTAATATATTTACCTTAGGTTAATTGTGATTACATATTTTATAATAGTTTTGTTGGTCCCCCTATGATGCCATCCTTCATACCTTGACCGATTATTGCATTATCAATCAACCGTTATGGTCGGCATGGGTGGCTATGATATGCTTAGAGATGGTAGAGCATCATGTGGTCGATCGTATGATGCGACAGTTTGGCCATCCACAACATGTGCCTGCGTTTCCTGATTGGGAGACTGATCACTATACGCATGATGACCGTTCTAGGATAGATCAGATATTTCTTGATCTATTAGATGCAACACATGATTTGTAAGGTCATAGGTAGGACAGAGTCGCAGAGGTTCATGGGGATGCTATGATTGTCGAGTATACTGTCTGGTACAAACAACACGGACGGTTGTTGTTAGGTAACCCTACTTTATACGAGCCTGACAGTCGCGGATATGTCAACTTTGTTGGTGCAATGGAGACCATGGCTAGAGGCCTCACTAGATTATACGACATAGGGACCAGTTGGACATTACAGCCTTCTTCTGCCTAGTATGGTCACACTATCGTGGAGATAGTGAGAGAGATTATGAGAGAGGCTCGGATGGGCAGTCAAGTAAACGAGTTACACCTGGTGCAACTCATGTGCCTCCTCCTGATGGACTAGGATGAGGACAAGGACGTGGTGATTCATGGGGGAGTGGGGGGAGGGGGGAGGAGAGCCTCGTAGAGGAGAACAAGGATGGGGTCGCATAGGTGGCAGATTCATACATGATCAGCACATTGATATGCCACCAGCTGCAGAGGCAGAGGATGATCCTTAGGCAGAGCATCAACCATTTCACCCAGAGCATGAGCCAGCTCCTGTACCAGATACACAACTACTTTCTTTGATGGTGCTTCCGGCTACAGCTCCTTCACCGTCTACTCTAACTTGTTCGTCTCAGCACTTTCAGGGTAGTTATATGCCTAGTATGGAGCCATGTATGACTTGGAAGGATATGCAACCGATTGTTAGGTGTCCCGCGCTTAACAGAGATTTGGATGGAGGTAGGCGCCTGAGTTTTGACTCGGTGTTTGACGTGTCATTCGATATGGGAGATTTTTCAGTAGATATGTCGGTTAGTATTTGCGTTATTCTAAATTTAGTTACGTATTAATTTTTTTCACTTAATAATTATAATTTTTAACCATAGCTCATCCACTACGCATCCCGCTCATAATATGATCATCGAGGAGACTACGGCCACGGATCCTTTACCTTCAGTCTCATAGGAGCCCATAGGCATACAGGTAATTATTGTTAATATAGAATTTATTATTACATTTTTGACTTATTATTTAAATTTAAGTTGTTTAGTTATAATTTTTTTTTAGATTCAGGGTCTGAAGAATTCTTCTATCCCGGATTTCGTGTGCGAGGCTACTGCTCCGGATCCTTTACCTTCAGTCTCAGAGGAGCCCGTAGGCACACAGGTAATTACTATTAATATAGAATTTATTATTTCATTTTTGACTTATTATTTAACTTTAAATTATTTAGTTATAATTTTTCTTTTATTTTTTAGATTCAGGGTACGACGACTTCTTCTATCCCGAATTCCGTGTGCGAGGATACCGCTCCGGATCCTTTACCTTCAGTCTCAGAAGAGCCCGTAGGAACACAGGTAATTACTATTAATATAAAATTTATTATTTCATTTTTGACTTATTATTTAACTTTAAATTATTTAGTTATAATTTTTCTTTTATTTTTTAGATTCAGGGTATGACGACTTCTTCTATCCCGGATCCTGTGTGCCAGACTATGGCCCCGGATCATTTACCTTCAGTCACAGAGGACCTCATAGGCACATAGGTAATTACTATTAATATAGTTAGTTATACTTTTTTATTAATTTAATTGTATATTTTTTAATTTATAAATATTATGTTTTCATTCTTATTTTTTGACAGATTCATGATTTTGCGGTTTCTTCCACTTTAGATCTCACTACAGGGACGATGACCTAGGATCCGCCACATCTACAGAAGAAAAAAAAGGTAGCTAAAAAGATCGTGAAGGTAGATCTTCCTCCTCAAAAGCAAAAGAAGAAAGGGGATAGAGATAATGAGGGAGGTAGTGGTGGGGGTCTTAGGCCGAAGGGTGTTTTAAGACATAAGGGTTGTGGAACATGATTTATATATTTGTGAATTTGAAAACATATATCGAACTAACTTTGAATCTAATTTGTATATTTAATGAATTAATTATATTTTGTTTAGTATCTTTTGTATTCTTTAATGAAAATTTATATATTTATACTCTTTATCAAACTACTTTATTGAATATGTTATATCAAAATCATAAACTTGAACCTATAACGCACTAATTTAGTTATATGTCAAATGGTTGATATTTATATACAACTCCATTGTTCATGCTGGAAAAATATAACTTTTATAAATGTAGTCAAAAACTCTTAAAAGTAAGGAAAAAGATAACACAATTTTTATTAATTTCAAATACAAGTACATTCATAAAATTTTAATCATCCACATAAAATTCCTCAATATCGTCTTCAGATAAATATTGTGGATTTCTTAGAACATGTCTTTTTTCTCTAGATGTAAGTTCTCTATTCGTTGAAGATGCTTGTTCCTGGGCCAACTTTAGCATGTAAAATTGACAACGTCTTGACAATAGTTGATTGTTTTCTTTTCGAATTCTATTTACCGCCAACTCACAAGACTCTTGAGTAGTTCTAGGTACAATGATAGAGAACCTATTTGGGATTGGTGCCCCAAAATTTTGCAAGTCTTGAATGAGACATTCTGATTCGGCATATCGATGTGTCCATTCACGATGTAAACCACAATAATATTCACGAGGATCTGAAATTTTCACCTTACAAAAATCATCATTACGATATGTTAAAAGGTGAGGTTTATATTCATCTAACTCAAACTAAATGTTATCTGTTGAGGAATGACTAGAATAATTGCTACGATTTGAGTTATCATCATCACTGACATTTGAATCTTTAGGAAAAAAAATTGACCAATCGACATTTCTATTACTCGACATTGATGTTGTAGTAGAACTATTTCAGACAACTATTTCTTAAGAAAAGAGAGACTATTTATAGTGTTGAAAAATACAATAAGTGGGGTCATAGCTACATTTTTATGACCACACACACTATAATAATAATACAGTACATAATTAAAACGCATCATCATCGGACATTTCACAGTCTGAATCCCACTTGGTTGTATTAAAGGTATCTAGCCCTCATGATACGTATTTGCATTCGATTGTTCTCTTCACGAAAATGATTTACAACAATATTTAACTCTTGTGGTGTATTACGTGTCATTGAAATAACACGATTTTTTGAACATTTAAGTCCTAATGCCTTGATATTTTAGACCAGTTCTTCAGCCTATGTAATGCGTCAATTCAACTCCAATATCATCGTATTGTTGTAAGCTCGATTGTATCTCTCGTTCGGATCAATCGAGTATTCAAATTCAACTTGATCACTCAATGCCCATGTTCTACTCATTATTTCGAATATATCATTTGGTGTGAATAAAACAATAATGCCTTCCATAATTTGTCTAATAAATGCTATATTTAAATAATTATAAATATTTTTATTGATTATTTTTGTGTGAAATGATGTACATTATATACTAGTCGATATAAAGTAGTCTACTTTATCCGACACATTGTACCCAATAACTTACATAGCGCACTAAATTTGTGCGCTATACTATTATGCTCGTACATATTTTTGATTGACTAGTCGATATAAAGTAGTCTACTTTATTCAACACATTGTACCCATCAACTTACATAGCGCACTAAATTTGTGCGCTATATTATTATGCTCGTACATATTTTTGATTGACTAGTCGATATAAAGTAGTCTACTTTATCCGACACATTGTACCCATCAACTTACATAGCGCACTAAATTTGTGTGCTATACTATTATGCTCGTACATATTTTTGATTGACTAGTCGATATAAAGTAGTCTACTTTATCTGACACATTTTACCCAACAACTTACATAGCGCACTAAATTTGTGCGCTATACTATTATGCTCGTACATATTTTTGATTAATTAGTTGATATAAAGTAGTCTACTTTATCTGAGATATTGGACCCTACAACTTACATAACACACTAAATTTATGCGCTATACTATTATGCTCGTACATATTTTTGATTGACTAGTCCATATAAAATAGTCTCCTTTATCCGACACATTGTACCCTACAACTTACATAGCACATTAAATTTGTGCGCTATAGTATTAGGAATAACTCCTTCATATCAACCTCGATACCCGGAGTTCTGCTTACCCGAATTCACTTACGAAAAATCCCTCAGACTCCTCTATGTCTTAGCTACAAGGAAAATTAGATCAATACCATACATGTTATCCAATCCTCACCCAGATTTCCCTAGACCCTACCTCGCTCCAAAACTGACTGAGATTAGTCTAGCCCAAACTTTTCAACTCCCAAACCCGAAAGTTTTCTAACTCTAAATTTGGAATTAAAGGTTTACCTGTAACGATGAATCTATTCGTTACAACAGATACTAATTTACCCATCGTTCATACCCGAATGATCAAACCTGAAAATACGGAACTAAAAAAGGGAAAGTGTAGTACCTGAATCCTCAAACAAGTAAAGGTACTTGTACCGTATGTCCTTTTTGGTTTCCCAAGTGGCTTCCTTAACCGAACGATGCTTTCATTGAACTTTTACCGATTTGATCTCTTTTATCCTCAACTTCTGGACCTCTCGATCAAGAATCACAACTGGTTCCTATTCATATTGAAGGTCCTTGTCTAGCAATACTTCATCCCATTTAATAATGTAATCTCCATCCCCATGGTACCGCTTCAACATGGATGCATAGAATATCGGATGGACACCAGATAAACTGGGCGGCAGTGCTAACCTATAAGCCACTGGCCCTACCCTTTGAAGAACCTCAAATGGACCGATAAATCAAGGGTTGAGCTTGCCCTTCTTACCGAAACACATAACCCCCTTCATTGGTGACACTTTCAATAGTACTTTCTCACCAATCTGAAAATCCATGTATCTTACCTTGCGATCTGCGTACTCCTTCTGCCTGCTAGCAACTTGGTCTGGATGCCTCTTACTTTTTCCTGTGCTTCCCATACCAAGTCTATGCCTAGAGACTTCACATCGCCAGCCTCAAACCACCCTATAGGTGATCTACAACCCCTCCCCTACTGTGCCTCAAGTGGTACCATGTCGATACTGGAGTGGTAGCTGTTGTTGTATGAGAACTCGCACAATGGTAGAAACTGGTCCCAATGACCTCAAAGTCAATCACACATGCTCTCAACATGTCTTCCAACACCCTGATCGTCCTCTCTGACTGACTGTTAGTTTGAGGATGGAAAGTTATGCTGAAAGTGAGTTGAGTGCCTAACTCTTCATGTAACTTACCCCAGAACTTAGAGGTAAACTGCGTAGCCCTTTCTGAGATGATGGACAGTGGTACCCCATGCAGTCTCACGATCTCCTTCACATAGATCTTAGCCAACTGCTATGAATTATAGTCCACCCTGACCAGAATGAAATGAGCTGACTTGGTCAGCCTGTCCACAATGACCCAGATTGGGTCATAATTTCCCAAAGTCTTTGGAAGACCCACCACGAAATCCATGGCTATCCTTTCCCACTTCTACTCAGGAATGGGCATCCTCTGAAGTAGTCTTGCAGGCCTTTGGTGCTCATACTTGACCTACTGTAAATTATGACACTTGGACACAAAATTAGCTATGTCCCTTTTATTCCTGGGCCACCAGTAAAGTTGCCTCAAATCCTTGAAAATCTTGGTTACACCCGGATGAATCAAATACCGCAAACCATGAGCCTCTGTCAATACCTTCTGAATTATATCATCAACCCGAGGAACACAAATCCTTCCTTTGCAATTCATCACCACGCCAGCATCCAACGTGGCATACCCGAACTCTCCAGATATTACCCTGCTTCAAAACTAGCTCAACTGTGCATTCTGAAGTTTCTTGGCCTTTATCTCTTCTATGAATGTGGATTTGACCTTAATACTGGTCAATACCCCACCCCTTTATGAGATATCCAAGTGCATGAACTTAGATTCCAAAGCCTGAAGCTCCCTTGCCAATGGTCATTTGGACACCCCCAAACAAGCCAAACTGCCCATGCTGACTATATTCCGGCTTAATGCATATGCCACCACATTAGCCCTGCTCGGATGGTATTGGATGGTCACATCATAGTCTTTTAATAACTCCATCCACCTCCTCTGCCTCAGATTCAAGTGCATCTGAGTAAATACATGCTGAAGACTACGATGATCGGTGAACACCTCACACTTGACACCATAGAGATAGTGTCTCTAAATTTTGAGTTCAAAAACCACCGCTTCCAACTTCAAGTCGTGGGTTGAATAATTTCTCTCATGAACCTTCAACTGCCTAGAAGCATAAGCTATCATATTCCTATCCTGCATTAGCACAACACCCAAACCCAAATGTGAAGCATCATAATACATAATAAAATCTTTACCTTCAACCGACAAGGATAGAGTGGGAGCCGTGCTGAGAAGTGTCTTGAGCTTTAGGAAGCTCTCCTCACACTTGGCGGACCACACAAATGGTACCTCTTTCTGAGTCAACCTTGTCAAGTGAGTAGCGATGGATGCAAAATCCTTGATGAATCTACGATAGTATCCTGCAAGCCCCATAAAACTCTTCACCTTAGTCACAGAGCTAGGTCAGACCCAATTCTTAACTGCTTCAATCTTCTGGGGGTCCACCATCACTCCCTTTTCTGACACTACATGCCCTAAGAAGGCTACTGAAGTCAACCTGTCATAACCCAGACTGCCGTGAGTGGCACTCACCCAACCCCTGGGTGAGCAAACCATCACTTCCCTGAACTTAATCATTCTAACAGCTCAAAACCAGTGCATAAACATAAACTAGCAATTCAATAATAACAAAACAACTTCATTAAGTTAACCTGCAGAAATTTTCTCCTAGAATATGAAAGTCGCACTACCAAACAATTCTACCAATATCTAGAGTGCGCAGATGCAACCCCAAAAATATAAAGAAATAGTCTAAGCCCGAAACAAATAGGCTACAACCCTAATGATAGATTCAAGGCAGCTCGATTGAAGCGGCTCACCCTTGAAGTTTGGAAATGCTAGTACTACAGATGAGGTCATGTCTCAGCCGCTGGAAGATTGCATATACTCACAAGAAGAAAAGCAAGTGCAGTATCAGTACACCACCACTATGTACTGGTAGGATCATCAGTCAGTTCCAAATAAAATAGTGTATAATTTAGTACATCAAATCAAGTACAAGTATGGAAAACATGCAATGAGTCAACATGCTCCCCTAGACTTCAAGTCTCTACCTATCTTGTTCCCGCATGAAATTCACCTTTTATAACTCTAAACAACAATCACATAATCAATAAATCATCCTTTTTGTCTAGACCGGACCCACCATGGGATCCCCTCTAAATAACACCTAAGTGTTAAATAGATAACCCGGCCTAATCTAAGACTAATTCAACAGACATAACAGGATTTCCGGTCACTCAAGGACCACCAACCAATACCACAATTCAAATAAGCAACCCGATCCACTCACGGAACCAATAATAGTCAATGCAATGCAATAATATCAATGCAATGATGAAGTAAAATAAACTCGTACCAGGCATGGTACATGAGCCAATCATTAGTATTTCATACCAGGCGTGGTACCCGAGCCAACCATTTATTATACATGTACCAGGCGTGGTACCCGTGCCAACCATTAGTATACCCATACCAAGCGTGATACCCGAGCCAACCGAATGTCAACAATCCACAATCAAATAATGAACAAACAACTTGTAAACTAACAAGCAACACACCGTTCAATTCACAGACAGTAAAACAGGACCCTTAGACATTCTACACAATTCCTCTAAGCAATGCAATTTATACAAACTCTTAGATAAGAGTACAACATATACAACATTCACAGGGATCGTAAGCCATCACCTACCTCAAAATGATCCAAGCTCTACTCAACCTGAGCTTTCCCGTGTTCCGGATTCCTTTCTTGTTCTTGGTCTAAAACAACATACAAGTACTTTGAATTAACAACAAAGCCTGCGCATTACCCGGATTACACAAAATACCAGACACCCAGGCCACCCATGATCATCCTACCCTTTTTCCTGGGCTTCCCGCCATTAATTTCCCTAGTTCTATCATTTTCACGGATAAAAATAGAGAATTTAGCAATATGTGATCATAAAACCTTACTTTTAACAATGCCCAAGAACTTCCATGCCCAGGTTATTACAACTTTTCCCCAAGTTCCCTCCTAGCAATTCTACTGCATAGGAAAAGTAGTACGACGATTGGGGAGTAGAAACCTTACCTTAGGGAAGAAAAACAATGAACAACGGAGGAAAATCACCTGGAATCGCCTTGCCCTTCTCCCAAAATGAAATTATGAAAACTGAATATTTTGGGGAATGTTTTGCATTAAATCCTGTCATGCTCCGCTATAGAGGTCCGCTCTGCTATAGCGGTACCACCGTAGTGGAGTCGTCCTCTATGGCGGAGGCTGACCGATGTTGACCTCCACTGTAGTGGTAATTTCTCTGCTACAACGGAGGTCGCTATGGAGGAGTGTCAACCGTTGTAGCAGTTGACACAGGATAGAAAGTCATAAAACCTCCAAAATTAGTCTATTCGACAACACACTTATTTTCCCGACGTCCCAAAATAACCCCTTCACGTCAACCTCGATTCTGGGAGTTCTAGTTACCAGAATTCGATTCTGAAATGTCCTCCGGACTCCTCTATGTGTTAGCTACGAGGAAAACTAGATCAACACAAGACATCCAACCCAATCCTTACCCGGATTACCGTAGACCATACCTCTCTCCTAAACTGACCGAGACTAGCCTAGCTCAGAATTTCAAACCCCCAAACCCGGAGTTTTCTAACTCTAACACTTGGAATGATTGGACTACCCGTAACGACGGACCCAGTCGTTACACAACAAAAATTCCCACTTTGAGAACTTTGCATAAAGCTTCTGGTACCTCAATATATCCAACAAGATACGGAGATGTTCAGCATGTTCCTCCCTACTCTTGGAGCAAATCAAGATGTCATCTATAAACACAATGACGAACGATCCAAATAAAATTTAAACACCTCATTCATCAAGTTCATAAAGGCTACTGGCACATTGGTCAACTCAAACAACATCACTAGGAACTCGTAATGCCCATACCGAGTCCGAAAAATAGTCTTAGGAATGTCCTTGGGCCTAATAATTAACTGATGATACCCTGACCTTAAGCCAATTTTCAAAAATACAGATGCACCCTGTAACTGGTCAAAAAGATCATCTATACAGTGTAAATGGTACTTATCTCCGATGGTAACCTTGTTCAAATGCCTGTTGTCTATGCACATCCGCATACTACCATCCTTTTTTTTCACAAACAGTATCGGAGCACCCCAAGGTGAAGTACTGGGATGGATAAAACCTTTATCTAAGAGTTCCTGGAGCTGAGTCTTAAGTTCTCTCAACTCTGCTGGAGCCATACGATAAGGAGGAATAGAAACTGGCCGAGTGCCCGGCTCCAAGTCAATACAAAAATCAATGTTCCAGTCCGGAGGCATACTAGGCAAATCCACCAGAAACACCTCCTGAAACTCTAAAACAACCAGAACTGACTCAATAGATGGGGACTCTACACTATCATCCCAGATATGAGACAAGAAGGCCAATTACCCTCTCCCCACTAGTTTCCTAGCTCGAACAAATGTATGATCTTAGCTGGCTTAGGCCTGTACACACCTTCCCACTCTAGTCTATCCTTACCCAGAATTACTAGAGCCACTGTCTTAGTATTATAATTTAGTATGACATGATAAGGAGACAATTAGGTCATGCCCAAAATAACATCAAAGTCTACCATATCCAAAATAACCAAATCTACCCAAGTCTGTAACTCCACAAATACCACAAGACAAGTACGATAAATATGAGTCACAATCACAAACTCTCCGATCGGGGTGGAAACATGGATGGAGGAATCAAGGATATCACAAATCAAATCCAAACCCAAAGTAAACTTCACAGAAACATAAGAGTATGTTGAACCTGGATCAAAAACTACAGAAGCCATCCTATGACAAACAAGAATTGTACATGTGATCACCGCATCTGATTCCTCCCTATCACAAACAAGAATTGTACCTGTGATCATCGCGTCTGATGCCTCAGCCTCAGACCTCCCTGGAAAAGCATAACAGTGAGCCCATGATATCAATCTGAGAAACTTTCTTGGCTGGCTGCACTGCACCCTGTTTGCATCGCCATTACCTCTGTCTCCCCGACCTCCTTGAAAGTTACCTCACCCACCCTATGGATGACCTCTAGCATAACCACCTCTACCTTCCGGAAAAACAGCCTTAGACTTATGTTGAGTCTGAGCATCCGTATGTCTTTGAGGGAAGTCCCTCTTAAAGTGGCCCATATCACCACAATGGAAACACCCTCGATCAAGAGTCGGCCTATTGGTAGAAGTTTACCTCCGGGAAGCAAGAGGTACGGGAAAAAAACCCCGAATGGGGCCCAGTAGAGAAAGACATAAAGGAAATCGAGTTCGTTGAGCAAGTCAAACTCGATCTTGCAGCACGCGGGCACGAGTCTCTGACCGTAGTGATGTTAATTGTGGTTACATTCATAAGTAGCTTGGTCCATCGTTATTCCATTTCATATATGTCTGAGGATCCGCATAGCAAAGCTACCTGGCCTCTAGGAGCCAAAAACTGCTGATTAGCTCCTGAACAACCACCTGTAGCGGCTAGCAGAGCTGACTGAATAGGTGGGGCAGAGTATACCTGCCCTGGAGTACGAACTGCTATAATTCCCATCATTCCGGGACTTCTTGGCTAACACTTTAGCCTGTCCCACTTGCCTGACCCATTCTAGCTTCTTTACATAGTCTGTCACTTCATTGAAGCTCTTACCTACTGAAGTCATGTGCACGGACAACACCTATAGTTCAATATTCAAGCCCTTCACAAACAATCGAATCCTCTCCTCCTCGGAGCCCAACAATTAAGTAGAAAAATGAGACAAGGCATGAAATTTGGCCTTATAAGCAGAGACTCACACACAACCCTATTACAGAGCCAGGAACTTATCCTTCTTGCGATCACTTAAGGTATGGGGCATATACTTCTCTAAGAAAAGAGCATGAAACTTATCCCAAGTTAGTGGAGGCAAGGTCGATGGACGACATTCCACATGATACCTCTACCATTGCTTAGCATCATTCTGTAGCTGAAAAGTGATGAACTCAACCCCATGTTTTTTGCATAATGCCCAGCTTGTGCAGCCTCTCATAATAGTCCAATATGAACTCATAAGCATCTTCCTTCTCAGTACCCTGAAATGTAGGAGGTTTTAGCTTAAGGAACTTGGTCAACATCTCGTGCTCATTCTCTGTCATAATCTGTCCTAGCATTGGCCAGAAGAAGTCGTTTGTGCCTTATGCTACATCCATCCTAAGAGATGTAGTAACCGTTGGTTGGGTGCCTAGAGAATGATCTGCAATACTCGCGGGGGTGGCTCCCGCACCAACCAGTCCACTCAGAAAACTCCATACCTATTGAAATGCCTCGTGCATCATAGGAGGAAGGCTGCACCTCCAACCAGTGTTGCCTTGGCCTGCTCTGCTACCTCTTCAACAACGTTCTCAACTTTATCCTCAACCTGATCCTGGGGTGGGGGAGGGGTAGCCTCACATACTCCTGCAACTTCTTGAGCTCCACCCTTGGCGGGTGCTGCTCTACCTCAGACCCTGCCCCTGCCCCTTCCTCTACCTCTAACAGTCGGGCCCGCTACTGGGACCGATGCCCTCGCTCCATTGTTCCTTGTATTAACCATCTGCGGACAGAAGAATGAAAGAGTTAGATACCAATTTGTATCACCAGATACCAATTGGAATCAAGTTATAGCATGAAGGAAGGAAGAAGAGATAGTTTTACTAAAGTCCTATAGCCTCTCGAAGAAAAGTACAGACATCTCCGTACCATTCCACAAGACTCTACTAGACCCATTTTGGTATGACGAGATCAATGAACCTAGGGCTTTAATACCAAGGGGTTTTGAAGGTTGCTTGCAATGGTTTAGAACATGAAGTCGTTGTGCGTGAGTCACTCTATATTACGACCATCTTTATCACGACCCAATGCACTGTGAGTGGTACCCACCCAAACCCTCGGATGAGAGAACCAACCACTTAGCAAGACTAACAGCTCAAAACCAGTTGCATAAAAGAAACTAACATTCACATCTATTCAGAAACTAAAACAACCTGCAGAAATCCTCCCTAGAACCTGAAAGTCATCGTACCAAAATATCTACCAAATCTAGAGTATGGGGATGCAACCCCAAAAGCAAAATAGAGTTTAAGCCCTACACAAGTGGGCTACAACTAAAAGAAGAAAACAAGATAGCTCGACCAAAGCAGCCCACCCTTGAGATTTGGAACTGGGACTACAATCAATTAGCTGGCCTAAAATATCTGAATTATATAAAATCCCCATTTCCCAGGCCAAACTATGATCATTCCACCAGGGGTGTTCACGGGTCAGTTTGGGTCAGGTTTTGGTCAAATCAAAAACCAAACCAATTTAATCGGTTTTTAAATTTCTAAAACCAAACCAAACCAAATAAAAAATAATTGTTGGTTTGGATCTTGTAGGTTTGGTTTGGTTTTTTTGGTTTATGATCCTAATTAATGATAAATTGATAATAGTATAAGAAATGACAATGGCCAAAAGGTTTGCCTAGATACAAGTCCTAATAACGCCAACTAAGAAAATATCTTTAACAAGCTTATCTTGTTTGGCATTGCAATTAATATTTTTGTCTCTTGAATTTGTGAACCAAATGCCAAAATAATAAGTAAGCATTAGTAATACTATCTATAGGATAATAATCACAAATAAATATTTTCTGGAGAAGCAACCACCAAAAAAACGAGACAGTAATCCTCTAAATTCTAATGCATTAATTAGTATTAAGGAAAGAACCCCAAAATGCAATAATAAGCACTTGATTTGCTACGCATTATTTTAGAATTAAAATGAAAAGTGAAATCTTACGGTTAGAACTTAGACACCTAAAGATTAAAGTGTTGGGCTTGAAGTTGAGGGTTGTCGGGTTTGGGCTAAGGTGTCGAACTTGAATAATTATAATATGCTAAAATTAAGTTCATGATCAAAATATAATTATTTTATTTATGAATAATATATAAATAATTATAATATATATATATATATAATTTATTAGTTCAGTTTGGTTATTTTTGCAGTTTTTTTTAGTAAAATCATAACCAAACCAAATAATATCGATTTTTAAAATTCAAAACCAAACCAAATGTCAGTTTTTTAATTGGTTTGGTTCGATTTGCGGTTTGGTTTGGTTTTTAACCAAACCATGAACAACCCTACATTCAACCCATTCCCGGGCTTTTCTACCAGTAATTCACCTAACTTTATCATTTTAGGGATACATTTAGAGAATTATGGCTGAGTGATCATAATCCAACAACAATATCAAGTCCCAAGAACTTCTACACCCTAGAATCTCCTTTTTCTTCCAGATTCTACCATTCCTAGGTCATTCCAAACCTCCCCCAAGTCCACAACTAGTAATTCTACTCCGTAGGAATTAAAGTACTAAGTTAGGGGAGTAGAATCCTTACTTTTGGGACAAAAATGATGCAAAATAGAGTGAATTCGCCTAAAATCGCCCTTCCCTTCTCCAAAATGCTGTTGAGGAAAACTGAGTATTTTGGGGAAGTTTCTGCATTAAATCCCAACTCAATCCGTTATACCGGTACTGCCGTAGCGGAGCTGACCACTATGGCAGAGGCTGACCACCGTTGACTTCTGCTATAGCAGTATTTTTCTGTGATAGCGGAGGTCGCGATAGAAATGTGACAACCGCTATGCCAGTTGACACGGGACAGAAAGTCATAAAGTTCCTCAAAAGTGCCCATTTTACAACACACCTGGAATCCCCGACGTCTCAAAAAACCTCTTCACGTCAACCTTGATACTAGGAGTTCTGCTTACCCGAATTCACTTCCGAAAAGTCCCCCAAACTCCTCTATGTCTTAGCAACAAGGAAAACTAGCTCAATACCAGACATGTTACCCAATCCTCACCTGGATTTCCCTAGACCCTACCTCGCTCCAAAATTGCCCGAGATTATCCTAGCCCAGACTTTTCAACTCCCAAACCCAAAAGTTATCTAACTGTAAATTTAGCACAAAAGGTTTACCGTAACGACAAGCCCGATCGTTACAACAAATACCAATTTACCCATCGTTTATCCCTGAACAGTCAAACCCAAAAATATGGAAGGGAAAGTGTAGTACCTGAATCCTCAAACAAGTGAGGGTACTTGTCCTGCATGTCCTTCTCGATTTCCCAAGTGGCTTCCTCAATCGGATGATGCTTCCATTGAACATTCAACGATTTGATCTCTTTTGTACTTAACTTACGAACAACCCAATCAAAAATTGCAACCGATTCCTTTTCATATCGAAGGTCCTTGTCTAGCAATACTTCATCCTATTTAATAATGTAATCTCCATCCCCATGGTACCACTTCAACATGGATACATGGAATACCAGATGGACACCGGATAAACTGGGCAGCAGTGCTAACCTGTAAGCCACTGACCCTACCCTTTCGAGAACCTCAAATGGATCGATAAACTAAGGGCTGAGCTTGCCCTTTTTACCAAAATGCATAACCCCCTTCATTGGTGACACTTTTAATAGTACTTGCTCACCAATCTGAAAATCCATGTCTCTTACCTTGCGATTCGCGTACTCTTTCTGCATGCTAGCAACTTGGTCTGAATGCCCCTTACTTTTTCTTGTGCTTCCCTTACCAAGTCTATGCCCAAAGGCTTCACATCGCCAGCCTCTAACCACCCTGTAGATGATATACAACCCTTCCCATACAGTGCCTCAAATGGAACTATGTTGATACTGGAGTGGTAGTTGTTATTGTATGAGAACTCGTACAATGATAGGAACTGGTCCCAATGAGTCCCGAAGCTAATCACACATTCTCTCAGCATGTCTTCCAACACCTGGATCGTCCTCTCTGACTGATCCTCAGTCTGAGGATGGAAAGTTGTGCTAAAATTGAGTTGAGTGCCCAACTCTTCATGTAATTTACCTCAGAACTTAGAGGTAAACTATGTACCCCTATCTGAGTTGAAGGATAGTGGTACCCCTTGCAGTCTCGCAATCTCCTTCATATTGATGTTAGCCAACTGCTACAAATTATAGTCCACCCTAATCGGAATGAAATGAGCTGGCTTGGTCATCCTGTACACAATGACCCAGATTGAGTCATACTTTCCCAAAGTCTTTGGAAGACCCACCACAAAATCCATGGCTATCCTTTCCTACTTTCACTCGGGAATGGGCATCCTCTGAAGTAGTCCTGCGGGTCTTTGGTGCTCATACTTGACCTGCTGGTAATTATGATACTTGGACATGAAATCAGCTATGTCCTTTTTCATCCGGGGCCACCAGTAAAGTTGCTTCAAATTCCTGTACATCTTGGTTACGCTCGAAAGAATCGAATACCATGAACCGTGAGCCTATGTCAATACCGTCTGAATTATATCATCAACCTGAGGAACACAAATTCTTCTTCTATAATTCACCACCCCGCCAGCGTCTAAAGTGGCATCCCCAGACTCTCCGAATATTACCCTGCTTTGAAGCTTGCTCAACTATGCATTCTGAAGTTGCTTGGCCTTTATCTCTTCTATGAATATGGATTTGGCCTCAATACTGTCCAACACCCCACCCCATTCTGAGATACCCAAGTGCATGAACTTAGATTCCAAAGCCTGAAGCTCCCTTGCCAATGGTTATTTGGACACCCCCAAACAATCCAAACTGCCTATGCTGGCTGTCTTCTGGCTCAATGCGTCTACCACCACATTAGCCTTACCCTAATGGTACTAGATGGTCAAATCATAGTCTTTCAATAATTCCAACAACCTCCTCTGCCTCAGATTCAAGTCTTCCTGAGTAAATACATGATGAAGACTGTGATGATCGGTGGACACCTCACACTTGACACCATAGAGATAGTGTCTCCAAATTTTGAGTGCAAAACCCACCGCTGCCAACTTCAAGTCATGGGTTGGATAATTTCTCTCATGAACCTTCAACTGCCTAGAAGCATAGGCTATCATATTCCTGTCCTGCATTAGCACAACACCCAAACCCAAATATGAAGCATCACAATACACAATAAATCTTTACCTTCAACTGGCAAGAATAAAATGGGAGTTGTAGTGAGAAGTGTCTTGAGCTTTTGGAAGATCTCATCACACTTGGAGGACCACACAAATGGTACCTATTTCTAAGTCAACCTTGTCAAGTGAGTAGCGATGGACGCAAAATCCTTGACGAATCTACGATAGTAACCTGCAAGCCCTATAAAACTCCTTACCTTAGTCACAGAGCTAGGTCGGACCCAATTCTTAACTGTTTCAATCTTCCAGGGGTCCACCATCATCCCTTTTATGACACTACATTCCCTAAGAAGGCTACTAAAGTCAACCAAAATTCACACATGGAGAACTTTGCATAAAGCTTCTGGTGCCTCAATATATCCAACATGATACGAAGATGTTCAGTATGTTCCTCCCTACTCTTGGAGTAGATCAAGATGTCATCTATAAACACAATGACAAACAAATCTAAATACAATTTAAATATCCCACTCATCAAGCTCATGAAGGTTGCCGGCACATTGGTCAACCTAAATGACATCACTAGGAACTCGTAATGCCCATACCGAGTTTGAAAAGCAGTCTTAGGAATGTCCTCAGGCCTAATCTTTAACTGATGATACTCTGACCTTAAGTAAATTTTCAAAAACACAAATGCACCTTGTAACTGGTCAAAAATATCATCTATAAGGGGTAAAGGGTACTTATTTCGGATGGTAACCTTGTTCAACTGCCTGTAGTATGCACATCCATATACTACCATCTTTCTTTTTCATAAACAGTACCAGAGAACCCCAAGGTGAAGCACTGGGATGGATAAAACCCTTATCTAAGAGTCTTTGGAGCTGAGTCTTAAGTTTTCTCAACTCTGCTGGAGCCATACGATAAGGAGTAATGGAAATTGAGGGAGTTCCCAGCTCCAAGTCAATAAAAAAATCAATGTCCCGGTCTGGAGGCATACCAGGCAAATCTGCTGGAAATACCTTTGAAACTCTGAAACAACCAGAACTGACTCAATAGACGGGGACTTCACACTATTATCCCGAAGATGAGCTAAGAAGGCCAATCACCCTCTCCCCACTAGTTTCCTAGCCCGAACAAATGGTATGATTTTAGCCGTCCTAGGACTGTATACACCTTCTAACTCTAGTCTATCCTTATCCAGAATTTCTAGAGCCATTGTCTTAGTATTACAATTCAATAATATATGATAAGGAGACAACCAGGTCATGCCTAAACTAACATTAAAGTCTACCATATCCTGAGTAACCAAATCTAACCAAGTTTGTAACCCCACAAATACCACAGGACAAGTAAGATAAATATGAGTCAAAATCACGAACTCTCCAACCAGAGTGGAAACATCGATATGAGAATCAAGGATATCAAAAATCTAATCCAGACCCAAAGAAAACTTCACAGAAATGTAAGAGTATGTAGAACCTGGATCAAAAAGTACAGAAGTCATCCTATCACAGACAAGAATTGTACCTTTGATCACCGCGTCTGATGCCTCAGCCTCAGACCTCCCTGGAAAAGCATAACAGTGAGCCCGGTCATCAATATGAGCAACTTCCTCGACTGGCTGCGCCGCACCCCTACCCGCACTGCCATTACCTCTGTCTCCCTAACCTCCTTAAAAGTTACCTCGCCCACCTTGCAGAACGGTACGGAGACGTCTGTACTTCTCTTCGAGAGTCTATGAGGATTTAGGAAAAACTATCTCTTCCTTCTTTCCTTGGTGCTATAACTCGATTCAAATTGGTATCTGGTGATATAAATTGGTATCTAACCTTGTTCACTCTTCTGTCCATAGATGGTTACTACAAGGAACAATTGATCAAGGCCAGCGGTCCTAGCAGCGGGCCCGGCAGTTCGTGGCAGAGGTAAGGGAAGGGGCAGGGGACGAACTGGAGCCGCACCTGCCAGGGGTGGAGCTCAAGCTGCTGCTGCATGCGAGGTAACCCATCCCCCACCTCAGGAGCATGTAGTTGTGGACGTAGAAAAAGTGGTTGTAGAGGATGAAGGGGCTCAGGAGGAGGAGGCACTGGTTGGGGGTGCAGTCCTTACTACTATGACACCGGAAGCTTTTAAGCAGGCTTGGGATATTATGAGTGGGTTGGTTAGTGTTGGAGCCATACCCGCAGCTTATGTAAATCAGGCCTTGGATATTCAACCTGCAGTTACTACCACACCTAGGATAGACGCAGCTTCGAACATAAATGATCTCCTCAGGCCAATGCTAGGCCCAGTGATGACAGGTAATGAGCATGAGATGCTGACTAAGTTCCTTAAGCTGAAACCTCCAACGTTTCAGGGTACAGACAGGGAGGATGCCTATGAGTTCATCCTGGATTGCCATGAGAGGTTTCACAAGTTGGGTATTGTACGTCAGCATGGGGTTGAGTTTATCACTTTTCAGCTGCAGGGTAATGCCAAGCAGTGGTGGAGGTCTCATGTTGAGTATCGATCTTTTGTTCTACCTCCACTGACTTGGGAGCAGTTCCACGCGTTGTTTCTAGAGAAGTAAATTCCCCGTACTTTGAGGGACTGGAAGAAGGATGAATTTTTGAACTTTGAGCAGGGTAGCATATCGGTCTCGGCTTATGAGGCTAAGTTCCATGCATTGTCTCATTTTTCTACACAGATGTTTGGTTCCGAGGAAGAACGGGTCCGGTTGTTTGTCAAGGGTCTGAATAGTGAACTGCAGGTACTGTCAGTGCATATGACTTCTTCAGGAAAAGGCTTTAATGATGTGGTGGATTATGTGAAGAAGATAAAGGGAGTTAGGCAAGCGGGGCAGGCTAAGGCTTTAGCCAAGAATCCCCGGAATGAGGGAAAGTTTGGTGGTTCATACTCTAGGGGCCAGCATCAGTAGTCTTACCCGGCCTGTCCTATTAGTCAGCTTTTCTAGCTACTACAGGTGGTCGTCAGGGAGCTCATTCTTTAGCTCCTAGAGGCCAGGGAGCGTCCTATGCATCAGCTAGCCGACCTACTCTTGACCGTGGTTGCTTCCATTGTGGTGAGATGGGCCACTTTAAGAGGGAGTGTCCACATAGGCAGACAGGTAATCAGGGTCAGCAACATATTAGAGCAGTGGTTCCGGCAGGCAGAGGCGGTAATGCTAGGGGTCGTCCACAGGGTGGGTGCGGTAATTTTCAGAGAGGCCGGGGAGACCGAGGAAACAGTGACGTAGGCAGGGGTGCGGCACAACCGGCCTGGGAAGTTGCCCGGATTGATGATTGGGCTCATTGCTATGATTGTCCAGGACCGAGGCGGAAGCCTCAGATGCAGTGATCACAGGTACTATTCTTGTCTGCGATAAAATGGCTTCGATATTATTTGACCCAGGCTCTACGTATTCTTATGTGTCTCTGAGTTTTGCTTTGGAGCTGGTTTTGACTTGTGATATCCTTGATTCCCCTATCCATGTTTCTACCCCAGTTGGAGAGTCTGTGATTGTGACTCATGTATACCGTGACTGTTCTGTTGTGTTTGTGGGGTTACATACTTGGGTAGACTTGGTAATTCTGGATATGACTAATTTTGAAATTATCTTGGGTATGACCTGGCTATATCCTTATCATGTTGTGTTGAATTGTAACACCAAGACTGTGGCTCTAGAGATTCTGGGTAAGGATAGACTAGAGTGGGAAGGTGTGTACAGGCCTAAGCCAGTTAAGATAATATCGTTTGTCCGGGCTAGGAAGCTAGTGGGGAGGGGGTGTCTAGCCTTCTTGGCTCATCTCCGGGATGAGAGTGTAGAGTCCCAGTTTATTGAGTCAGTTCCAGTGGTTTTCGAATTTTTAGAGGTGTTTCAAGCGGACTTGCCTAGTAGGCCTCCGGAAAGGGATATAGATTTTTGTATTGATTTGGAGCCAGACACTTATCCCATTCCCATTCCTCCATATCGTATGGCTCTGGCAGAGTTAAGGGAACTTAAGACTCAGCTGCAGGAACTCCTAGATAAGGGATTTATACGTCCCAGTGCTTTGCCTTGGGTGCTCCGGTCTTATTTGTAAAGAAGAAAGATGGTAGTATGCGGATGTGCATAGATTATAGACAGTTGAACAAGGTGACCATCCGGAATAAGTACCCTCTACCCCATATAGATGATTTGTTTGAACAGCTTCAGGGTGCATCAGTGTTCTCAAAAATCGATTTGAGGTCGGGGTACCATCAGTTAATGATTAGGTCGGAGGATATTCCAAAAACTGCTTTTCAGACTCGGTATGGGCATTATGAGTTTCTAGTAATGTCGTTTGGTTTGACCAATGCACCGACAGCATTCATGAGTTTGATGAATGGGGTGTGTAAGTCCTACTTGGATTCCTTCGTTATCGTGTTCATCGATGATATTTTGATCTACTCTAAGAGTAGGGAGCAGCATGCGAATCATCTTCGTATTGTGCTGAATATTTTGAGGCACCAAAAGCTTTATGCAAAATTCACTAAGTGAGAGTTTTGATTGACTTTCGTGGCATTCTTGGGGCATGTAGTGTCAGAAAAGGGGGTGATGGTGGATCCCTAGAAAATTGAGGCAGTCAAGAGTTGGGTTCGGCCTAGCTCTGTGACCGAGGTGAGGAGTTTTGTTGGGCTCGCGGGGTACTACCGGAGGTTTGTTAAGAATTTTGCTTCTATTGCTACTCACCTAACCAGGCTGACACAGAAGGAGGTACCATTCGTGTAGTCCGACAAGTGCTAGGAGAGCTTCCAAAAGCTTAAGACACTTTTGACCACAACCCCTATTTTGTCCTTGTCGGTTGAAGGTAAAGACTTTGTTGTTTACTGTGATGCTTCACATTCTGGTTTGGGTGCTGTGTTGATGCAGGATAGGAATGTGATAGCCTATGTATCCAGGCAGTTGAAAGTGCATGAGAGGAGTTACCCGACTCACGATTTAGAGTTGGCAGCGGTGGTTTTTGCATTGAAAATTTGGAGACACTACCTTTATGGTGTCAAGTGTGAGGTATTCACAGATCATCGTAGTCTACAATACATTTTCACTCAGAAGAATTTGAATCTGAGGCAGAGGAGGTGGATGGAGTTATTAAAGGTTTACGATGTGATCATTTAGTACCATTCGGGTAAGGCTAATGTGGTGGCAGACGCATTAAGCCAGAAAACAGTTAGCATGGGTAGCTTGGCTTGTTTGGGGGCGTCCAAACGACCATTGGCTAAGGAGATTCGGGCTTTGGAGGCCAAGTTCATGCACTTGGGTGTTTCAGATCAAGGTGGTTTGTTGGCCAGCATTGAGGTCAAGGCCACTTCATAGAGGAAATAAAGGCGAAACAGTTCCAGGATCCAAAACTGGGTAAGTTACGAGGTAAGGTAATATCTGGGGAGTCCCGAAACGTCATGTTAGACTCTGGTGGAGTGTTGCATTTCAGGGAGAGGATTTGTGTTCCTCGGGTTGATGATATAATTCAGAGAATTTTGGCGAAAGCCCATGGTTCACGGTACTCAATTCATCCGGGTGTGACCAAAATTAATAGGAACTTGAGGCAGCGTTACTGGTGGCCCGGGATGAAAAAGGACATAGTTGATTTAGTGTCCAAATGTCTGAACTGCCAGCAGGGAAAGTACGAACATTAGAGACCTGTAGGGCTACTTCAGAGAATGTCAATTCCAGAGTGGAAGTGCGAAAGTATAGCCATGGACTTCGTGGTGGGTCTTCCCAAGACATTGGGGAAGTATGACTCAATTTGGGTGATTGTTGATAGGCTGACCAAGTCCTCTCATTTCATTCCGTTTAGGGTAGATTACAATTCGCAGCAATTTTCTAAGATCTACGTGAAGGAGATTGTAAGACTGCATGGGGTACCACTGTCCATTATTTCAGATAGAGGTACGCAGTTTACTTCTATGTTCTGGGGAAAGTTACATGAAAAGTTGGGTACAAAACTCACTTTTAGCACAGCCTTCCATCCTCAGACTGATGGTCAGTCAGAAAGGACGATCCAGGTATTGGAGGACATGCTGAGAGCATGTGTGATGGACTTCGGGGGTCATTGGGACCAGTTTCTACCATTGTGTGAATTCTCGTACAACAATAGCTACCACTCTAGTATTGATATGGCACCATTCGAGGCGTTGTATGGGAGGAACTGCAGATTATCGGTTGGGTGGTTTTAGGAAAGCGATGTAAAGCCTCTGGGCGTAGATTTAGTGAAGGAAGCGCAGGAAAAGGTAAGGGGCATTCAGACCAAGTTTTTGGCTGCTCAAAGCAGGCAGAAGGAGTATGCAGACCGCAAGGTCTGGGACATGGACTTTCAGGCTGGTGAACATGTATTGTTGAAGGTGTCACCAATGAAAGGGGTTATGCAGTTTGGTAAGAAGGGAAAGCTTAGCCCTCGGTTCATCGGTCCATTTGAAATTCTTGAAATTATGGGGCCACTGGCTTATAAGCTAGCACTGCCACCTAGTTTGTCAGGCGTCCATCCAGTATTCCATGTATCCATGCTTAAGCGATACCATGGGGATTGGGATTACATCATCAAGTTGAATGAGGTACTTTTCGATAAGGATCTTCGTTACGAGGAGGAACCAGTTTTGATTCTTTCTCGGGATGTCCGGAGGTTGAGGAAAAAGGTGATTGATATGGTGAGGGTTCAGTGGAAGTATCATCCGGTTGAGGAAGCCACTTGGGAAACCGAGAAGGACATGCGGGATAAGTACCCTCAACTGTTTGAGAACTCAGGTACTACACTTTCCACCTTTTTATTTTCATAATTTTGGGTTTGATCATTCCGGGATGAACAATGGGTAAATTTGTATCTGTTGTAACGACGTCGTTATGGGTAGTCCAATCTTGCCAAGTTTTAGGGTTAGAAAACTCTGGGTTTGGAAGTTTGAAATTCTAGGCTAGGCTAGCCTCGGCCAGTTTTGGAGCGAGGTGGAGTCTAGGAAAATCCGGTAAGGATTGGTCTATGTGTCTTGTTTTGAGCTAGTTTTCCATGTATCAATGACATAAAGGAGTCCGGAGGACTTTTCAGAATCAAGTTTGGGTAAGTAGAACTCCCGAAATTGCGTTTGACGTGAAAGGGTTATTTTGGGACGTCGGGGAAAGCAGGTGTGTTGTAAAATGGGAAAATTTTGGAGATTTTCCTACATTCTATCCATGATGAGCGTAATGGCACCATCGTAGCGACCTCTGCTATAGAGGTGGAAAATACCGCTATAGTAGTGGTCAAGGCGGTCAACATCCACTTAAGACCGCTATAGCGGAAGTCGTCCGCTATAGCGGGATCGCTATAGTGGAGTGGGGACCGCTATAGCAGGCCAATGAATTTTTAATGCAGAAACTTCCACAAAATAGTTCAGTTTTCTACAATTCATTGTGGGAGAAGGGCTAGGCGATTCCAGGCTTTTTTCTTCTTTTTTCCATCGAAATTCTTCCCTAAGGTAAGGTTCTTGTTCCCCTATCTTTGTAATACGTTTCCTATGCGGTAGAATTTCTAGGAGGGAATTTGGGGAAAGGTTGGAATAACCTAGGAATGGTAGAATTCGGGGAAGAAAGGAGATTCCAAGCATGTATATGCTTGGGTATTTATAAAAGTATATTTTTATGATCATAGGTTGGTTAATTCTCTGTTTTTACCCATAAAAATTATAGAACTAGGAGAATTAACGGTGGAAAACTCTGGGAAAAGGGTGGGATAATCATGGGTGGCCTGGGGTTTGGGGATTTGGTATAATCCTGGTAATGTGCAGGCCTTGTGTGTTAATTGTATGTACTTGTGTGTTATTTTAGACTAAGAACGAGAAAGGAATCCGGAACACGGGAAAGCTCGGGTTGAATAGAGCTTGGAACATTTCGAGGTAGGTGATGGCTTACAATTTCTGTGAATGTTGTATATTCTTGTACTTGTTTCTAAGTGATTGTATGAATTACATTGCTTAGGTAAGTTGTGTAGAATGTCTAAGGTTCCTGCTTTACGGTCTGTGGTTGAATGGTATTTGCTTGTTGGTTTACAAGTTGTGTGTTCATGCATTTGACTGTGGATTATTGATATACGATTGGCTCGGGTACCATGCCTGGTACGGGTACAACAAATGGTTGGCACGGGTACAACACATGGTACGGGTATAACAATTGGTTGGCATGGGTACCACTCTTGGTACGAGTTTACTTTTGTTGAATCATTGCATTGTTATTATTGTGTTGCATTGATTGATATTGGTTCCGTGAGTGAACCGGGCTGTTTATTGAAATGTGTTATTGGTTTGGTGGTCCTTGAGAGGTCGGGAAAATTCTGGTTAACTGTTATGTTGGTCTTGGTTTAGGCCGGGTTGTTCATTGACATTTGTGTTGGTCTTGGTTTAGGCCGGGTTGTTCATTGACATTGTGTTGGTCTTGGTTTAGGCCGGTTGATTCAAGGTAAATGTGTGTAGTCTAGAGGGGGGGTCCCAGGGTGGGTCCGGGATAGACGGAAAGGTATAGTTCATGGTAAGTGGTTGTGGCTTAGAGTTAGGGGTGGATTTCATGCGAGAATAGGCTAAGTAGAGACTAGGAGTCTTGGTGTGTCTGTGGTTATTATGCATGTTTTCCATACCTTCTACTTGATATTATTTTACTGCTTATACACTGTTTATTTGAAAACTGGCTGATTATCCTACCAGTACACAGTGGTGGTGTACTGATACTGCACTTTCTTGTCTTTTGATGAGTATAGAAAATTTTCCAGCGGCTGAGACGCGACCTCACCTTTAGCACCGACAATTTCTGACTTTCAAGGGTGAACTGCTTGATTCGAGCTACCTTGGGTTATCTTTAGAGTTTCAGTCCACTTGTTTCAAACTTAAAACTACTCTGTACTTTCTTTTGGGGTTGCATTCCCGTATACTAGATATTGGTAGTATGTTTGGTACAACGACTTTCAGTTCCTAGGTGGGATTTTCCGCAGGTTAATGATTATGCTATAGTTTTTGCTTATTTTGATTGCTAGTTTACTTTTTGTTGTTGGTTTTAGGCTGTTAGTCTAGGCAAAGAATTGAACTCTATTGGTTCACTCATCCGGGGGTTGGGTGGGTGCCACTCACGATGGTCTGGGTCGTGACAGAAATAGGATGGATCATGAAAAAGCGGTCAAGGTATGTGGTACCAACCTAATAACCCAATCCAAGGATGCCAGCTAGTACAATTTTACCCAATATATGCTAAGTCTAGGAGCTTAGACCGTAACCTACCTGTCGTCCGACGACAAGCTGCGGGAACGACGATATCCGGGGCCGAGCTGCTCCGAGAATCTCAGAACAAGAATCAAACTATTAAATTCATGAATAAAATGTTAAAACGAGTCTAACGATACCCATATTGCTAAAATTGTAGCCGGGTCAATATCTGGGTCAAAAGAGAGCCCGCGGGGCCCACACCCAAAACCAAAAATAAAAAGAACCACGATGACCCCAACAATGCCAAGAAGGCATGTTCTAAATTTGAGCAGAATTGGCCAAGGGAAGGGCACCAAAACAGCCCACAAAAGTTGGGGTTTAAAGAATAGAATTTCAAAAATAAAAATGGAATTTAAGAAAGAATTACTTACCACAAGGATGGAATTCAGGCCAAGACGAAGAATTCTTCACCCTCACGAGCATGCACAAGCTTAGGGGCAGAATCTACCACAAATTCCAAGCTTTGGATATGAGCATCAATGGAGGAGTTTAGAGAAAAGACAAAGAATCAAGTTGGGGAAGAAGACCTACCAAGATACGAAGGAGCAAGGATAATCGATGAACAATTAATTCCCCAAGCTTAGAACTGAATTAGAGGAAAATGGTGGAGAGAATTTTGAGTTTTAGAGTGAGAAAGGTGTGGAGAGATGGCTGGAAAAATGAACATTCAGCAACTTATAGCTGCTGGAAAATGGCCAGCGCCGAAGGGAGCCAGGCGCCTCGGCGCTATCGCACTGAGAGGGCGCTATCGCGCTGGCGGGAGACAGGTACTGAGGCGCGACTGTGCTGAAGGCTGGCCTGCAACTATTTTTCTGCAATTTTTGAAAACTCCACGGGGCATTCCGGGCACAATCGTAAACCGATATTCAAAAACCAATAATCCTAATAGAGTGGAAACGACGTTCCGGACTCAACGGAATTGATGAAACTTCCATACGAGGTTGTTTTGGAGAAATGTTGACCCAAGTCAACATGAACGGAAAGGAACTCAAGGGATAGAAATGAGTCTGGCTCACCTGGAACTTGAACCAACCACCTTCCTAGCCCAAACTCAACACTCCGGAGCTGATGGAATCGTCGGATTTTGAATTTGACACTCCGATCATCAAAAATCACTCGAAGTTACACTTTCAACTCCAAATGGCCTGAAAACTGAGAAAACAACACAAAACCCACATCAAAAGTTCTCAGGCCTCACCTAAAGGTCTAAATAGACCAAACTCAACGCTCCAGAGCTAATGGAACTGTCAGAATTCAATTTCGATCACGTTAGCTAAGAATGTTGACTAAAGTCAACAATATTCTAAGTTTAAGCTCTAAAACAGGCAAACGGCCAAAACAACCCAACGAACGACCAGGGCACCAAACTATCGGTCCCAGTAAGCCATAAATGACTTGAGGCCGCTATAGAAAAGCTCTAACAGTATAATAAATGCGTAAACGCGAAGATGACCAGAAGGGTCATCACAATTTTCCTCCAAATTAATTCAAAATGAGAGATTAATTGAAAAATTAATTTCATAGTCTTAAAATGAGATAATTATGTGTTAAACTTAATAATTATTTCACATAGTTTAAATTTAAACAAGCTCAAGAATCGATTTTAATTAATTCATCTCTATTCCAATTCTAGCCTAATTCCTTAAAAATATTTCAACTCTAGCCAAATGTCATCAATTTATCCCTAATTTGGCTACCCCTTAAACTTAGCTTTTTGTTTAAGCCAATTTGGGCAAACAAATTCCCACAACCCGCCTAAGCCCACTTCTAATTCCCCTAACTCACTCCAACCTGGCCCAAACCCCATACTTATCACCCTTATTTCTTCTTTCACCTCACTCTAAAAACAAAGGCCCAAATGACCCCTTACCTCCTCTCTCTTCTTTGTCTTTTAACAACAAAAAACCAGTACAATCCTCCATCCAAACCCAACTCAAACGTTTACCTCAACTCCACCAAACGACTCCAAAACATCGAGTAATCATCATCCCTCCGTCAATTTTCTCTCTCTCAATTTGTTTGTACAAAATAATGAGCTGTCCATGTTCTAGAAGAACCTTGAAATTGCCCAGATGGTATCTCAATGTTCCTCTCCATGAAATGCGGTGGATTCCTCTCAAAATCATTGGTGTATGATTGAAATCATACTGAAAGGTACCAACATGTCTTCATCAAAAGATTGCTGATTTTGAATTTCAAAATTCCCTAAAAACTGTATCAGAAAATCCCCAGTGGTGATTCCCCACTTTTTCTCATCCGTTGTGAGTCCCTAAATCTTCCTATATAAACCCCTTATATTTCACTGTTCAAAGCAGCAAGAAATTTGAGGATTTTGGTCTAAAGTTGAGATCGATAAGGAAGAAAAATATAATTTCGTCAAACAAATTTCTCAAGTCCCTTCTCTGCAATCTCGCAGTAGCCTGGAGGTTCTTTTCCTCTTGCTGTTGAGACCAGAGAAGCCTTGAATTCATCAGAATAGTCATCAAAAAAACTCAACTCATTGTTCCAGCTTTGCTGCCCGGAAACAGATAATATTTTTGTTTAACCTTCTCTTTTCTCTTACTTTTGATATTACTATGAATATTAGGATGGTTTGGACTGGTCTTGTATGAAAAAATCTAATTGTCGTGCCAAGAAATTGTTTGGAATTTTAGTTGAAAGTTGTAACTGAGTGAAGAGGTCGTTTAAAAGTTGCCTTGTTCTTGCTAAGATGTAGCTATGCGTAGTTAAACCTTATCCATTTTGTTCATGATGAAAGATTGTTTAGTCCTCCTCAAACTGCTATACATTTCATACTCCTTAGCTATAACAAAGGCGGTAAGTGAATTTTAGACCTTGTTTGATAAGAAGAGATAAAATTATTTGTCCAGCTTTTGTTCTCATCTTTGGTAACACCTTTACAACAAAATGTAAGTTGTGTTCTTCTCTCCTGAATCTTCTTGGTTGAGTTTAAATGTATGAATCGATCATTGAGTAAAAATCTTTCCAGTAGCTAAAGATTGAGTATACTCACCAGTGCGTCTTATTCGTGTGGACTTAAAATCAAGTTTTTTGAGAGATTCATGCATCCCACTTAGTAAGAACCTGTCTTGAGGATAAGAGGGTGTGATGAGTTGCACTTCAGAGGCTGGTCAAGCTCTGGGGAGGGGGGGCTTTGATCTTAACAGTTTGGTTTCCCTAGGTGCTCCTAGAACCTAAAATTTCCCGTTCTTCCCTCTTGATGCTAATGATTTTAAAATATATACAGTGTGAGTTTGCATTAATTTCCTTCCTTATTCGTGTGTAAGTCTGCGCCTCTAGAACAAAGACCAGAACAGCCATCTGAGTTGATAAATGGCACTGTTTTGAAACATGTTCTGTGATCCTTTTGGTCTCACAGATGGCAATTTTGAGACAACTCTTTAGTTGTCCTCAAAATCAAAAGTTGGGATGGAATAGAGCCCCCTAATTGAGCTATCTCTATTCCACAGATTTCCTTGCCTGAAGCTTACAATGAGTTAAGTATCTCTCTACTTATGCTAGTTCGCTTTGTGTTGGGTTGCTTTTATTTTTTTTATTTTTTTCTCTTTTTGAATGTATGCTGGTTGACTCAGTACCTTGACAAAGCTTCATCTTAGCCTCTTAATGCCATGTTGAATTCTGTTTTGGTTCTTTTGAAAATCATGGGTTATTTCCTTTATTCTATCATTGATTACTAGTGCATCAATGCTCCTTCTCGTTTTATGTTGAAATTTGTTGTTGCTCTATCCTTTTTGTTCTCTTTGTTGACTAAAGGAAATAGAATAATCTGGATTGTCTCTTCTATGTGAGTTGTCTGCATAGTTGTGTTATCCTGATTGTTATGTATTTTGAAGTGTGCCAATTTGCAAATCAAATATAGTTAGACAATTCAAATGGGCCAAAGCGGGGGCCCAAATCTCAACTCTTCTTTATTTTCATGTATTTATTTGAATTATTTGTATTAACTAACATTTAATCTAAATAAATTCCCTAGAGTTGCTATTCTAATTTTATCTCTGTTTTCTCTTTTTACGTATTTCATTTACTTAGACCTTTTATTAAATTGTCTTGTTAAAAACAAAAATATAAAAATAAACTTTTGTCAATTGCCCTTTAAAGAAATAAAGATGGACCTTTCTTGAATACAAAAAAGAATTTTCATAAAACCCGTTTTCTTCAAATATTCATTTTTCGAAGTTGGTTAAAATAATTTTTCTACTTTATTAAAGTTAATGCCTTCATCACTTCAATCTTTTGTAAAATAAAATCACTCTCTTTCAGCTCTTTTCTTTTAAAAAAAATCACTTGTCCTCCTACAAATTTTGAATCATTTAGGATTTATTTAAACCTTTCTAAAAAATTTATTTTTCAAATAAAGCTTCTTTAAATTTGTTGAAATAAGTTCTTTTAGAAATCCTTGGTTCAAAAAGAGATTTTGCAATAACCTTTGCTTATAGTTGCTTTTTAAATTTTTTTAAATTCGAATCTTTTTCAAAGAATGAATTTTCTTTAGTTGAAATAAACTGTTGTTGCCTTGAATGGAATAATAACATTTTTTTCTCTATAAATTCCAAATATTTTCATGATTTCAACTTAGTCATTTTCAAGTTAGTCAAAATTATTTTGGTCAACCGTTTTAAACGTACGTTCTTAAGTGCCTTAAAACTCTTCTTAAGATATTAATTGAATCCTTACCCATTTTCTCTAATTTTAAGGATGTATTCTATTTTTAAGTCTTTGAAATTGTTTTTCTAAAGTTTTCTTAATTTCTTTATAAAAATTAACTGGCGACTCTATTTGTTTTTAGAATTATTTTGAATTTTTTTATAGAGTTTTGAAATAATTTTAAAAAGTGTCAAAAACCATTTTATTTCCTTATTTTGCGAAAACGTAAATACAAAATTTCGAAAAGGGATAAAACAGAAATGGCAACTCCGCTGGGATTTATTTAGGTTCCAACCAAAATTTGGACTATTTTGACTAACTTTGTGTGACTAACTATTCGAAATATTGTAATAGTTAGTAAATTTTGGTTGATGTTTGCTTATGTGTTTTTTTATCGCAAAATATATTTTCATTGCATTTTATAGCATATTCCGCCACATGGCATGTGATTTTGTTTATATTATAGGGAGGCTCACGATCCCGTGGCCTCTCTCTATAAATAACACTTTCTCAAAAATATGATAGTTTACGGGTACGTCATGCATCCAATGGCTATTGTATTTTCAACTCAAGTTGTCCGCTTGGGACCTGGTCTGTTTCGAAGAAAGCCCACTCTAGACACCTAGCGTAGAGCTAAACCAAAACCCTATTTTTAGTCATTGGCCTAGGATTACCCAATACCTAAGGAGTATTGGGCCCATTAGAAATACCACCTTGCGTCGATTGACCACGTGTCAATTACAGACGATCATCCCTTATATGTTTAATTGAAGGATGTGATATTGGATTGTACAAACCATTTTCCCTCGGGGTGGGGAATATTTAGGTAGTTTATTTCATCACAATCAAAAGAATATCTCCATTCGAAAGGCATTCGGAAATTTTGAGAAGTTCGAGAATGAAGAATCCATGGAGGCCTAGTTTAGGAATGTACCCCTGCATGGGACTGATATTCGTTTGTACTTCCCTTTCCCTTATTTTGTATCCCCGTTTAATTCAATCAATTTGTATACATCATATTTTTGGATCAATGGAACGTCTTACAAACAACATACATATCCTTCAAATCGTTAGGCCTACCTTTGGCATAAAAAGGTCACATATCTATATAGGGCACGTTATAAGGTGTTATGTGATATGAATTATCTTATATGGCACGTGTGTTGCTCGAATCAAGGATGAATTGATCCACTTCTATTTTCAAAAAATTTAGAATATCGTAGGCAGAAATATAAGCCCACTACACAAAGTCCGACCAAAATACTCCAAGTTTTCCAAGTTTCTCTGAAAACCCTAAAACTTTCTAAAAATCTCCATGATTTCAGGAAAGGTTGAAATAGAATCTGCAATCATGCGCGAGAGAATGCTAAGGGTTCGAGAAGAAATTGAGGAAGTTCAAAAGAAGCATGAGGAGGTCGATGGATTAATGGAAACTGCCATAGCTAGGTCCAAAGAGGTGGAGGAGCAGACCGCCAAAGCCAAAGAGAGGATTGCCCTGATTGATCAGATACTAGGAAATCCCGAAACCAAATCAAACTTTGATTCGGAACTAGAAGAACTTCTCCTGGAATTTTGGGACATAACTGGAGGGTTGGAAAAGTTCAACAAAGGAAAAGAGAGAGTAATTGAGGAATCTGAAGAAGATGAGAAAGTGCTCATGGGGTTCACTCCGAATGCTGGAAAAATTCAACTACCTGATAGAGGAATCAACCATTGGACCAAGGTCAAAAGTGATACTGTGTGGCCTACTAGATTCAGGCCAGGAGTAAAGCCTATCACTCTCAAAGTTCACTTCCGAGAGTATGCCAAAAATCCAAAAGTGATCCTTTGTTCAGAAATCTATGAAACTTTGAAAGCTATAGGGGTTCTTCATCCCGACCAATCTGAGGGATTCGGGTGTCACCCTCAAAATGAACATAAGGAGTGTGACTATCATCCACATCGAAGAGGGCATACCAGTGATGAATGCAATTCCTTGAGAGCCAAAGTTTATCACATAATTATCAGTGGCCAGATTAGCCACCTGTGGGGTCCCAGAACTATCCTCTCATGCGACCAAGTTGGTCCTGGAATGCCAATCACCGAGGATGTGACAATTCATATTTACGACTTCACAGTCTTTCAGGACGCCTACTATGAGATATATGCTAAGTTGGTTCAAGCCAAGATTCTGGAGCCAGTGGAGAGAAAGCCAGGTAAGATGTCTAGGGCTTGGCGCCAAGGAAAAGAGATTTGCCTCTATCACACAGGAATAGGGGGCCACAATATCGAGACTTGCCTCCACTTTTGAGTTGACTTAGAATATCTCATTGATACGAGAAAAATCAAGTTGGAGTTTGCACCTTATCATCCTCGAAGAAGAAGATCGAGAAGAGTCCAGAAGACCCGCCACTATCCAAATGAAGCTTTAAAAGTAGCAGAGTTTTAGTTTTTAGTTGTTACCTTTATGTCGTTTTTACTTTCCCATTGTAGTCAAAGATAGTGGATGAATAAAATGAAATAAAAATATATCCCTTTTACCCACTCAAACTACGTAGGGCCTGAATCCTCCTTCGTAAGATACGTAGGCAGCGTTCAAGGCCCAGCCCCTATCCTTAAGAAATTTTCATTTTCCCACTTTGACGGAGATACCACAGAATTCAAAAGACACAACAAGGGCTACAAAACAAATATCAGAAGGCAGAGACTCAACAAGTCAACTTTCCCGATAAAACCTACTTATCCAAAATCGATGGGCAAATTTGTGCACATCGAATCCTCGAGTCAATAAAAACTCGTAGATAAATTTACCTTGACGAAAAGCAACTTATATGTGTTTAAAGTAATTTTTATGTGTTTGTTTCCTGTCGGATATCTTGTATTTTTTTATCACTAACGGAATCAAAATCCCTACTTCACCCGTTCAAAAGAACACATAGATTCCTTCTCTAACCCTCGCTTTTCTAAAGGAAAAATGACTTATAGTGAAGAAGAGAACGCTTTGGTCGTGAGAGAAAGTATTATTGCTGAACAGAGTGAAATGATTGCCGAACTGGCAAAGAAGCTAGAGAAGATGCAAGAAGAGGTGCAAAAATCCAAAGATATGGCGAGCCTGGCTATTACCGCTAACACTCTAACTCTGGGTGACTCCCAAGCCCCTCTCCAAATCCCTTCGCTTAATTCTCCGCTATCCGAAAATTGTCCAGGGAATATCTCTCCTGCCTCCGCACCTAGACCTTCTAATGAACCACTCACCAATAACCCTCTACATATCGGATCCTCGTACCAAATACACACTCCTCCTGTCCAGCACACTAACTAGAGCAACAACCCACGTGCCTACAATCCACAAAACCTCCCTCCAAACTACCAAATACCTATAGCTCCAAGAATAACTATCCCAACATCACTAACTCACACAACTATACCCCCATATACCCAAATGTCATTCCACATGTCCAGCCTCTGCTTGTCCAGAACATGCCACCTACCACTTTCCAAGCTATGGTAGAACTATACACCGCCCTTCCAGAAAGCCCCAAGCTTAACCACTACGAGGAGAAAGAGAAACAATTGAGGGCCACATAGAAGAAGCATGATTATGACTTGGCGCAGATAAAAGAGGAGATAGCCAGGATCAAGGAGTTTTGAGGCTCGTCTTACAAAAAAGGCTATGACTATGATGATCTCTGTATCCATCCGGAGATGGACTTGCCAGACAAATTCAAGATTCCCAAGTTCAAGACCTTCAACGGTATTGGGAATCCCAAGGATCATTTGAGAAGCTATTGCTACCAAATGGTCGATGCAAGGAAGAACGATGCTTTATTGATGAGAATGTTCAGTCGGAGTCTAAGCGGGGAAGCTTTGGAGTGGTTCACTGCACAAGAACTGAACAAATGGTCTAGATGGAGTTATCTGGCCCGAGACTTTGTTCAAAGGTTTGCATATAATGTGGAAGTTGTCCTGGATCGGTACTCTCTAGGTCATATCAGGCAGAAATCAAATGAGGACTTCTGAGATTACACCTATCAGTGGAGAAAAGAGGCAACGAGAGTTTGGCCTCCTTTGACCGAAGAGGAAATAAGCACAGTGTTTATGCGCTCTCAAGATTCGGAGTTCTACGACAAAATGATATTAGTAGTGAAAGAAAAATTCGCCGACCTAGTCAAGATTGGTGAAATTGTCGAAGAAGGTCTTCGTAGTGGCAAGATTACCAAAGCCTCGGCATCCTCAGGATCGGCGGGATTTCCCAAGAAGAAAAGGGAAGAGGTATTTTCGGTATCCTCCAGTCCTAGCATAAAACCAAAGAAACCCTTCGGAGCCAACCATAAAGAATCACTTGGTCCAATAACCCCACCCCCGGCTCCACAAAATCCTCAACTTGTTTTCTATACTCAGCCCATTTACCAAGCTCCACAACCAAATATGCAGCCCATTTACCAAGCTCCACAACCAAATATACAGCCCATTTACCAAGCTCCACAACCAAATATACAGCCCATTTACCAAGCTCCTCCCCAAAACATCCAAGTGTATCAGAAGGCTCCTGAGAACCAGAATAATCGCCAGGTTCCCCCTCCCGCCAATGCAAATCTCCCTCTCCCTAATCTAGAAAAGAAAGTTCCTTAAACTTTTACCCAGCTGGCTGAGACCAAAACTCAGCTGCACGAGATATTGAAGGCTGTCGAATTTATCCAGCCCATCCCATCTAAACCAGGCAATCTTGACTCTCATTTCTTCAGGGCTGACCGACATTGCGCTTATCATTCCGGAGGAGTCGGACATGATACTGAAGATTGCATTAACCTGAGGCACAAAATTCAGGATTTGATTGATCAAAGAGTGGTCACACTATAAACAGCACTGGCCAATGTTAATAACAACCCACTCCCAAATCATAAAGAAGCCACTATTAATATGATAAAGGTCGATGAAGAATGGGTTGTGAGCAAGTCAATAGTGTCGGTTAGCCCTACAAAGGAGGAAATACAGAAAAAGGCTATAGCTACTTTGAGTATTGCTGAACTACCCTTTGGAGGGTTAACGCGCAACAAGGCCTTGCACGTCATTGTCAAATGTCAAAAGAAGATTATCAATGGAATTTTGATTGACGATAGTTTGGGTCTGAATATTTGCCCGCTATCCACACTCACTCAGCTAGACTATGATCTGAGAAAAGTTTGCCAGAGCAAGATCAGCGTGAGAGCCTTCGATAGGGGTCAAAGGGACACTATAAGAGAGCTTAATTTGCACATCCGAATAGGACCCGCCGAGTTCCAAGTGGAATTCCAAGTCATGGATATTACTACCAGCTATAACTTGTTGTTGGGGAGACCATGGATCCACAGAGCTGGAGTCGTGCCATCAACTTTGCATCAAATGGTAAAGTTCATCTGGGAGGAATATGAGGTGGTGATCCATAGTGAAGGGATTCACCTAAGCCGCCCTAACGCTTGTGTCCCTATGATCGCAGAGGTCCCGAGAGGAAGTGATTTCTACACTGTAAAGATCGTCAATACCACGGGAGAGGATCTTGCTCCTTAAATTCCTATACCACCTATCTATAAAATGCTTGCGACTACAATACTGAGGAGCGGATATGAACCAGGCTTTGAACTAAGAAAGAATTTCGACGGTATGACTGAACCCGTAAGCATTCCTGGACATCTGACCAGGCATGGCTTAGGGTACATGGCCCGAGATGACAAGGTAAAGGTTGAAGAGTAGAAGCAGTCAGGACTGCCGAAACCGCTCCCTCACTTATGTCAGTCATTCCCGATGCGTATTGGTTCCCCAAGTGACAGGTTAGAGGACGAAATAGAAGAGCTACTTAAGGAGTGTGATACTATAACAGAGGAAATCCCTGAAGCAGCCATAATCAGGGATGCCAGGCCTGGCGAGAAGCTGTAAAATTGGGTCGCAACTCCCTTCATAACTCTCCATTTGACTGGGTAGATAAAGACTCTGTTTTATGAAAAAATCGGTGATAGTCCGGATGAGGCTCCGTGACCCACCCTTTATATTTTCAATTTCCTCATACTGGCTTTACGCTTTCAAAAAGGCACGGACCCACATTTGTGCGAGTTATAGCCATAGTTTGTAAATATTTTCGAGTTTCAATGAAAGCCTCCCGTATTCTGAAAAGCTTTGTTGTTTATTTTATTTACTTGGTACCATCTAACTTGTTTTATTTATGGTTTTAGTAATAATAGCTTAAAACCTGCTAATGTCATGGCATGCCAAGAGCTGAATGAACAAGTCATAAAATATGATATTGGAGTCGAAGGGTATGATTGAAGAAATCATGGTCCTAGAATGAACAACCAAGGAGTCTGAGAAATTTGAAGATCAGAAAAGGCCCCATCTAAAAAGAGTTTGAGGTGGTCAATCTGCGAGGCAACGGTCAAGTTGAAGAAATCAGCGCCGTTGTTTATGTGTCCAAAGCACAAAAGAAAGAACTTATCAGTCTGCTCAAGCCATACATCGACATCTTTGACTGGTCCTATAATAATAGGACGATAATTAGCACAAACATCATTGCCCAAAATTATTGGTCAATCCAGAATTCAATCCAGGGAATGGACAGTTAATCCTTCCCTCCCACGATACAAAGGAAAGTTAGCGCCAAATTGGCAAGGATTGTACATCATCCAAAAAGTGCTATCAGGAGGAGCTTTGATTTTGTTCGAGATGGATGATCAAGTATGGCCCAAACCTATAGCAACTCCGATGTTGTGAAGAGATACTACTCCTGAAAATGGTTTATTTTCCTCCCATTTCTTTCCCTGTAATCGCATTTTCTGATTGTAATCATTTTGCACTTAGTACAACAACAACAACAACAACAATAACATACCCAGTATATTCCCACAAAGTGGGTTCTGGGGAGGGTAGAATGTATGCAGATCGTACCTTTACCCCAGGGTAAAGTAAAGAGGCTGTTTTCAATAGACCCTATGCTCAAAACAATCCAAGATATATAACAAATAAACAAAACAACAGATAGTCACAAAACTATACTACAACAAAATAATATAATAATCTAACTACACAAAGCACTAGCAAGTATCTGGCGCAAATGAAAAAAAAACTACAAGCGTAGCCTTACAACTTCTACTAGAAAGGCAACAAACACTGCACTCCTCCCTACTAAGGAGCCAAACAACCTACTAACCTTCTACCCTAATCGGTGCCCTCCACACCTTCCTATCTAAGGTCATGTCCTCGGTAAGTTGCAACTGCACCAAATCCTGCCTAATCATCTCTCTCCAATATTTCTTCGGTCTACCACGACCTCTCTTAAATCCATCCATAACCAGCCTCTCACACCGCCGCACAGGGGCCTCTGTGCCTCTCCTCATCACATGCCCAAACCAACGCAACCTCACTTCCCATATCTTGTCTTCCACTGAAGACACTCCCACCTTGTCTCGAATATCTGCATTCCTAATCCTATCCCTCCTAGTAAACCCACACATCCAGCACAACATCCTCATCTCAGCCACCTTCATCTTCTGAACGTGAGAGTTCTTGACCGGCCAACACTCTGCCCTATACAACATAGCCGGTCTAACTGCTACTCCGTAGAACTTGACTTTCACTTTGGGAGGTACCTTCTTATCACACAAAACCCCATATGCGAGCCGCCACTTCATCCACCCCGCACCAATATGATGGGTCACATTCTCGTCAATCTCACCATTACCCTGGATAATAGACCTAAGGTACTTGAAGTTATATCTCTTTTGGATGACATGCGTGTCAAGCCTCACTTCCATGTTGGTCACAGATGTCACCTCACTGAACTTGCATTCCATATATTCCGTCTTGGTCCTGCTCAACCTAAACCCTTTAGACTCTAGGGTGTGTCTCCAAACCTCCAATTTGTCATTAACTCCTTCACGGGTCTCCTCAATCAATACTACGTCATATGCAAATAATATACACCAGGGCAATTTGACTTGAATTCTCAAGAATGAGATACGTAGGCAGACTTTGTCGGCTTCAGTCACCCCGTTATTTATTTCCACTTTTCAGCCCACTATAAGTATGGGAGTTACGTTTGACCTGATTTCTACCTCAACAGGATATGTAGGCGCCACAATAGCTCGGTCATATTGCCCAGGAAATGGAAATTGGGGAAGAATTTTTGAGAAAGGAATCTCAAAAATTCAGAAGGCGAAGATCATTCTCCAACAAATCAGAATTCAAATTGTGCCAAAGAACGACTGAAGTGAATTTTTAGAAAAATCTCATAATCCCCATAGTGTCAAATCTCTTGTTAACGGGATGAGATTCATCGTAAAACCTTTAACTGGGGAAGAAATTTTGAGGAAGACCTCAAAATTTCCACCAAGCTTTGTTTGAAGTTCAGAAACAAGCTCCGAAGAGTTCCCCGAGACCAAGGGATCAGAGTCTACTTCAGAAATTTTCATCTGCAACAAAGTCCAAGGTGGGCTAATCCTCAGCTATGGCAGATTTCTCGAATGACCATTGTCGAATTCTCCAACAAGGATAACGAAGCATATCTAGTACAATGTGTCGTATATGTCAAGGCCTCGAGTAAAGGACGTTCATTGAGAAAGTACATGACATGACAGGATTGACAAAGATTTTTCTAAATCATCTCTTCAAAAATCACTATTTTCAAAAGATTTTTACAAGTTAATTTGCTCCTTTTTAAAATTGACTTTGTCTTATGTCTACTGTGACACGGGGAGTCATAGATGACAGACGCCCGAAGATGGGAGATATCTTGAGATGATAAAGCAAGGAGCAAAGGATCAAAGGAGGTCAACACATATCAGTTTTGCTAAAACTAACAATTTTTTAGTGGATGCAGGTTATCCTAAAAAGTGTTAGAAATAAGCGAAGGTCCCCGTTGTTCAACATATTCAAAGCAATACAATGAGACCAGGTTCCCAAATTTGGCAAGAAAAGTCAAAACAGGGAAGAAGCTGAAAGAGGCGAAGGTTCCAAGAATGGACGAGTTCTTTTGTAGTTTGCAAGAACCACCAGATAAGGAGAGATCAACAACATCCTCGAATCCCCAGTAGATCAGGATGCTATAGTCTCTCCTAGAAACAATATGAGTGATGATGTGTCAACTAATTGTTTGTATTGAGTGTAGGTACATGCAGAGGAGTCGAACATGCCAACATTAAAATCAGATCACCAAGTGAGAACTCGGTGACGTCCTCCACCAACCCCTGGCAAATCAAAAATCGCAATGAACAGACAATGTTCGGAAATGGTATTTGTAGTTATCTCTAGACATGGGTTATCATCCATTTCATTCACATTCAAAATAACCTCTTGTTGGTCTGTCTACCTCGAGAAAAAGGATGATGATTACAAACAAAGTTATTTTGATTATTGTCATGAATGTTTTCTTTTCAAACTTTTACTGGATATTGATTGTGGGCACCAATAAGAATGATGCTATGGTTGCTGATAGTTTACCTTAATAGCAGGTATAGAGGCAAAAGTTGATGCATCCACAAAAGTATCGATGATGTTTTCTACGACTGCCGTATGGGCCATTGCATCATGCAGCGCTGTATTGCACTATATTATGCATTCATATTGCATCATACTGCATTGCATCATACTGCATTACATAGCATTGCATTATATTGCATCATATTATGTCATATCACATTGCATCATATCATATTATGTTGCATTGTATTGTATGGCATCATATCACAGGAATCATGTTGCGAGGACCATGTTGAGAGGACCATGTCACGAGGACCATGTTCAAAGGACCATGTCACGAGGACCATGTTCAAAGGACCATGTCGAGAGGACCATCATTATCAATTATCGTAGGCATACTCACTACGAAGATTATGTCCCTCTACCGGCCGGTTTCAAAGAGGATGACATCCAGAGGCATCCCTAAGTCATATTTGATATGCAGGATCGAGTCAAAAGCATTTATATTCAATATAGCATGGAGACAACAGAGTCTGACGTTGAGGATATTCATGCATACATACTCATTATCATGAAGAGACGACAGAGCTTAGCATTGAACACATTTATATCCAAGATTGCATAAGACAACAGAGTCTGATGTTGAGGATACTCGTATGTTCGGAAGAGGCATTTATATTTGATCACGTGACAAAGGCTTTTGTCACCCCAAAAATCAAATGACGCCTGCTAGCACATTCGAAGAACGCATATTGTACTAGGTAGATCATTAAGACGCCATCTAAAATTGGATGATGAACTGGATTTCCTAAAACTGGTTGGCCAAAGGTCATCTGTAAGCCACAGCGATGTCCAAAATCGGATAGTGTGCAATATTGCCCAAAACTTGACAGACTAAGAGTTATCTGTAAGATGCAGCAATATCTGAAACTAGATAGTATGCAAGATCACCCGAAGATTAACAGTTCAAGGGTAATGCACAAGTCGCAATAATATCCAAAATTGGATGAAAGTGCAAGACTACCCAAAAATTGATAGTTCAAGGGTTATCAATAAGCCACGACATATCCACGTTGATACTGTATAGGACTACCCAAGGGTTAGCAATTCAAGGAAAATCTGTAAGGTGCGATACATCCAAGATCGGGTAAAAGTGCAGGATTACCCAAAGACTGGCAATTCGAAGGACATCTGTAAGCCGCCTCTATCCAAAGTCGGATGATGTGCAAGATTACTCAAAAGCTGATAATTTAACGGACATTTGTAAGCCGCCTCTATCCAAAGATGGATGATGCGCAAGACTTACCCCAAAGGCATATGCAAAGACTACTATCAATAGTCGCGAAGGCTACCACATTCAAGATAATACCATAAACGATTACGAGGACCACCATGTCAAACGGCCGCGAAGGTCGTCATATTCAAAGATTTCCAAAAAGGCAACCCTATTTGATAGCTACGAGGGCTATCACATTTTATTGTCATGGAAGTCTCTATTTCCTAAGACAGAGATAATAAAGGACGACATTTAATTTAGGAAACAATGGACGCGAAAAACTAAGAACAACAGGTACGAGATACGTTAAAGGATGTCACCATACGGGATTCAAACGTAACTCAAGGATGAGGTATGGCAAAGAAACTATCTCTCCAAATTGAATTACTTTACCACTAACAATTCTGGTTTGAGATGTTGTCGAGAGCATCCGAGAAGGATGAAATTCTCAAAACAAAATCATAGGTGCGGACTACACCAAAAAAGACGCATCACAACGTGGAACTTTTTCTTAGCAGCAAACTGAGACATAGTCTAAAGAGGAATATCAAACTCTTTGGGTGCGAGTTGAGAATCGACTTCCGCTTCAATCAAACCGCACCCCTATCAGAAGGCATGTGGGTATTTCCTATTGTTGGGTCTTAGTTTCTCATCCAGGGTATTTTCTGAACTCACACTGGAAGTAATATTCCCTCAATTCAAATTCGGGTGACAATACACCTCGAGCTTTGGAAATTATGTCCAGGTAAAATCTTACCTATGGGTGTGACATGCACCACATTCATAGTTGAGAGGTTACAAGCCCCTTTTCTATAGCTCAATTCATTTATCACTCATCCTGAGCCAAAGGTTGTCTTAGCATAAAGATTACCTTTTCCACCGATTGAGTCAAACTACAAGCAGCCTGATTTCCTGAATCTTGTGATATGTAGGTGGGCTCTGTGTTGAACACTCGGTTGCCTTCCAAACAACCCCAATTCCTTACTCTCCAGTTTCCGATCTCTCCTTAATCCGAGGTCGAGATAACTGTTGAATTTCTTTGAAAATTGTGCATAAAATCAAGCATCTTGAACTACAAGTGGCCTGAATTCTCATGTAACCTGAGATATGTAGGAAATCCGACACCCGGGTTTGGCCATAATTCCTTGAAAATTCATGCTAAAATCAATCGCCTTCGAGAGATGAACTAGTGGTCAGATAAAATTGGGATCGTCAATTCCCTTTGCCAAGGGTTCATTGCACTCACCCTACCCAAAAGGAGGGGCAGTTGTTGACATCCAATTTTTACCCTCCACATTACAAATTAATCTTGAGCCTTTTCTGAATTTTAAACAATTTTCGAAATAATTGTTTTATAAAAGGATGAAACATTTTCCAATCAACTTTATAATAGTTTTGAATAAGAATTCATATTTTTCATATTTAATTATTATGGAATTTATATGAGTTTATTTAAGAAACTATTTTAAAGTTTAAGGTCATAAGAAATCCTTTTAAAAAAAAATTAAATGCTTGATTTTCCTCCAAATTAATTCAAAATGAGAGATTAATTGAAAAATTAATTTCATAGTCTTAAAACGAGATAATTATGTGCTAAACATAATATTTATTTCACATAGTTTAAATTTAAACAAACTCACGAATCAATTTTAATTAATGTCATGACCCAACTACCGGGCCGTGCGGACACCTACTCTAATCCACCTAGATAGGAGAACCCTTACCACCTGAACCAACAGGTAATTCGGAAAAGAAATAAACCATGAAATAAGCCTCTTTAATATATAAAAATCTTTTACAATAATATGCGAAAAAAACCTTTTACAATTTGAAACAGCCCACCCAAGAACCTAGTCTAAGCCGGTACAGGAGCTACTACAAGATGATACAAAATGAAGAAGACTCAACTTCCATCATAGAAGCAAAAGTAGGAGTTGTTGGAGAATCACCGTTATCCTGAACCTGTGAAATATCACCAACCCTGCAATCAGACTATACCCAAAAAGGTATAACAATAGTAGAATCAGTACAAACACACGTACTGGTAGGCATCATCGGTCGACCCGAATCCACTCCTTCCATCATATAAGAAATCAAGGTAATTACATGAGTTAAATACGGCGACCCTTTTCATATCCACCTTTATCAAAACCCTCTTCGGAAATAATCTTCCTATCCCTTAGACTTCCCAAGTCACCTTGTCACCTAGACTTCCCCAAGTCACCTTGACACCTAGACTTCCCAAGTCACACTTGACACCTAGACTTCCCAAGTCACCTCGTAATTACCGGACATCAATGTCCATACTTGGACTACCATTCCTTTACCCCAATCAACCACTATGACTCAACAACTCAGAGTAAACCTCACTACTTAGTGACATAGACCACAACCGTCATACCGCCACCTACTGGTACAAACTGTCTAAATGACCCCAGGGCCATACCCAACAAATAACCATATGCAACATCATAACCAGACCACAAGTCTCCCCCTTAGCTTATCGACCGCACGTAACAAGTCTAACCGACATTGACGATTCTCAATGACAGTAAACATATATCCCTTTTTACATAATCTGGACCAAACGAGGATCCCTAGGACATCATCTATACCAATAACATGTGACCTCGGTCCACAGAAGGACCACCTTGTCACTTAAGCACACTAACCTGGACCTTCAAGGACCAACTATACGCCAAATAATAAGGAAAACTCCTGACGCTCTCAGGAACCCAACATATGAAGAACAATAAGTAACAATTAGAACCGTAACAATATAATTCCAGACTCTCAGTCTACCTTTTGATTTGCCAACCACGGGGGACAGGTTCAACAATCATTCAACAATAATAATAAACATGACATTTACCCTTTTTCATTTCCCAGACCAATCAAGGATCCCTAGACCAACACCTAAGTGTTTACATGCAACCCGATCTACACCAAGACCAAACTCACAAATCAATACAATAACAACTCGGCCTCTCAAGGACCAATGTAACCAATCACAGATTTAACAATCAACTCGGTCCACTCATGGAACCATTGAAATAAATACAACCAAAGAAAAAAACAATCCCGTAGCAGGCGTGGTATCCGAGCGAACCAAATTGTAACCTGTACCAGGCGTGGTACCCGAGCCAAACAAGTAGTAACTTGTAGCAGGCGTGGTATCCGAGCGAACCAAATAGTAACCTGTATCAGGCGTGGTACCTGAGCCAACCAAATAGTAACCTATACTAGACGTGGTACCCGAGCCAACCAAATAGTAACCTGTACCAGGCGTGGTATCCGAGCCAACCAAATAATAACCTGTACCAGGCATGGTACCCGAGCCAACCAATAAGTAACCTGTACCAGGTGTGGTACCCGAGCCAACCGAATGTCACACAGAAATCCAATAGTCAACAATAATGAACATCAACACACTTGTAAACCAACAAGCAACAACAACTAGTTCATTTCATAAGACTGACAACTGGACCATTAGACATTCATAAATCATTCCTTAAGCATGCAACTCATACAACACCAAGAGATAATACATGTACACCTATTACATATTAGGGACCCATAACCATCACCTAAGTATTCAATATGTCATCCCGGTCTATACTAAGACCAATTCCACACTTAAGTTCAACTACCCGGCCTCTCACAGGCCAAATGCAATTATCCCAGTTTCAATTATTAATCCAGTATCAAGGGACCATCAACATATATGACCAATAATGTATGATAGACCCGCCCAAATACTAATACCCGGCTCATCATATTAAACACGTATAATCATTTTCATCTATTCGGACTCCTTCCCTGAAAAGTAAGTGCATTCTAGGGATTTCACCCCTGACAATACGGACTCCGGACCCTGCATGTTTGTCTCATTTACCTTATTTAAATATTCTCAGAACCCCACTACAACTTAGCAATTCCCTCATCCCACGAACATTACCGGTTCCTCGAACCTGCCCAACCATTTAGTTTTCCGGAGTCAAGCATCACTCACAATCTAACAAGTAAAAAAAATACACCCAAATGAACATGTCACCCTGACCCTATCATTCCCTATCCAATCAATAGCCAGACCAATACAATAATCCTCCAAACTCCATGCCTGAAGGCCTATAACATGAATTCTCCCGTCAATCTACACAACAGTATGAAATGAAAACAGGTTAAAAGTCTACTCAACGAAAAACCTAGCCTACCTGGATGCCAAACAGCTGCACGATGCAATTTATGGCTCTATGAAGGCATTACTTGATGGATGACAGGCCCAAAATCCAGGGTTTCACGTTCTTTCAGCCGGAATCCCTCCTCCCCATGTCTCCCAAGCTTTGGAGTAGCCTAGGAGGGTTTTTGGAGCAACACTCGTCTATTTTTGACTAAAGAAGGGAGAATGGGATTATAAAACTTATTTATGGGCTTTTTGGTTCCGTCATTCCGCTATAGCGGACTGCCAACTGCTACGGCGGTACCGCTATAGCGACCTAAATCCCGCTACAGCAGACTCAACTTTTCAGCACGGACAGTTTTCAATAAAATAGTCATAACTTTTTACTGAGAAAGCGGATTGACAAATGGTCGGTGGCGTTGGAAGGAAGACTCAGAGATCTTTAATTTGGTGGGTATTAGACCCCTAACTCCTTATATTCTAGGAGGAATGCACGTTTGAAGTTGACCCTAATTTGGACTTAGCCCGAAACTAAATCGGTAAGGAAGCTTTCAACTTAACTCTGTGCTAGGAGTATTGTAAGACCTTAGTACATACCAAATGTACTCTCATACTAAAGAATTAATCCTAACTCTTATTACGAATTGAGAGGCACCTTCCTTGATCGCAGATATTTTTAGTAATGACGGAATAGGTCATTACAACAGATACCAATTTACCCATCGTTCGTCCCCGAATAAACTCTAAGGCAGAAGGAAAAGAATGAACCAGCCCCTAGAACCTTAACGCTCTACCATAAAAGTGTAGAAATAGCCTTACACGAACCACTAAACTCTCAAATCCCCCGGGTGTACCCAAGCTCAACCAAAATTTAATTAGATTCTACTCTGTCAAGGAATTTCTTCCTTCGAGCTGTACGAGACCAGTAAGATTACTCTTCCTCGAGTGCCCAAGAAATCCGGGGCCTCATTGAAATACCAGAGCAAAAAAATTTCAAACATAACATACCAAAACTTAATTTTCACGCTACGAGGAACCAAAACTCGTTGTGGCAACCCAGTCTGCTATATCCGTTAGCACTCCACTATAGTGGTAATTTCTCTGTAATAGCGAAGATCGCAACAGTGATGTGTCAACTACTATGGTGGTTGACATGGGACAGAAAGTTGTAAATCTCCCCAAAAGTGCCTATTTTACAACACACTTAATTTCTTGACATTCCGGAACAACCCCTTCACGTCAACCTTCATACCGAGAGTTCTACTTATCCGAATTCAATTCTAAAAAGTCTCCCAGACTCCTTTATGTCTTAGCTAAAAGGTAAACTAGCTCAATACAAGATACGTTATCCAATCCTCACCCGAATTTCCCTAGACCATACCTTGCTCAGAAATCATCTGAGACTAGCCTAGCATTAAAATTTTAACTCCTAACCCAAGAAAAATCTTAACCTGGGCAATTACATCCTAAACAATGATATACTGAACATTATATTACCAAATACTACACCGTGTTTTCCGTTTGGGACTCCTACCTTATGACCCTTTTCACCCTTCCATGATCAACACATAAGGATAGAATATCTAGAGTATAATCAATAACCAATAAACCACTATGGGTTTCATTAACGCATAGATTTTCCACCATCTCTTACATTAGTCTATTTAACCCCCATCAATCCATCATTTATAACTAACCAACTTTTTAGTTATCACCCGAGGTAAAGCTATGCTTATTAGCCTCGCAACTAGCTTATAACTAGTCAAATTACTGACTCAACATGTCTCAATCACTCAAGGGAAATAACAACTAAGTAATACCATATCCAACCATTTCCTTTTATCGTACATGGACATTAATCCTTATAATTCATGCACTATCTCAACTAGCAATTTAAAATAATCCGGGAATGAAAATAAAATAGAGGAAACAGGATAGGGACTATGCCCTACCCATCCCTCTATAGCGGCTTGCACACCGCTGTGGCAACCCCCAACAGTAGCAGTTCAGAAAATTTACCATTCTCTGCAAAATTCCCTCATTCCCCTTTCCTATTTTCATATTAACACATGAAATCACGTTACGGTCTTTAAATATAAACTCAATACAACCTCAACTATGCCTAGTTGAGATTTTATCACCATATTATCATAAAATCATTTATGAAACACCCCAAAACCGCACACAATAATGCATTCCCGCTATCGTGCACTACTAGTCCCTTTTTTTCCTTCTTATGGTTCCCAACCGATCCTGACTATCCCGAAACCAAAGCTTCCCTAAATCCCACAATCCCTTTTTGTTCCCTTACAATGTATATAAATGGTAAGTCTATACCCCAATATAATGCAACCATTCCAATTAAGGCGTACCATAATTTAACATTAAAGCAATCACAATTTTATAGCCGGAATAAATTTTTCCTTAAGTCACAATAATGAGTTACCAATAAATATTTTCTTACCGCAATTCCCGCTATCAAGCAATAATAGCCCTTTTTCCCTATGGTTCCCAACCAATCCTGACTGTCCTGAAACCGGAGTTTCCCTACAGTCATAAGCCTTGTTCCCTTACCATTTTTACCAATGGCAAGTCCATTTCCGAATTGTAATACCACTTTACTGATCACTTCGAGTGCACATAGAAAGTTATTACCAACCAAAGCACACAAAATCAAGTTATGACTCCTCCCGGACCAAAATATTCACAACAATCAAATAATTTCACACCACACATTTGCAGTCATTCAAACAACATCGATACACATAAGAATAATCTCAAGTATCAAGCTTAAACACTCAATAAAATCAGTTTCATTACCTTTTATTCGCCTCATGGATGACCGTTAGCTGATCCATTCATACCTTTACATAGCCTCCCCGTCCAGATACCAATTGGAACCTTCTCAATTCCAATTTCCCTTGCTTGTGTCATCTCAATCGGAGTCAAACGATATCTTTTTTCCTTGTTGAGATATCAATTGGAATTGAGAGATACCAATTGGACTCAATCTATACAAGCAAGTGACAAACTGCACGAAAGGAATGAAAGAAGAGAGATGTTTCCTAGAATGTTTCATAGCTTCCCAAAGATTAGATGTGGATGTCAACACACCAATCCGTAGGAATCTACTCGACATTTTGCTCTTGTACTGGGAGATCGGTAACCTGGGATCTAATATCATTTTGTCACGACCCAACTACCGGGATGTGCGGGTACCTACTCTAATCCACCTAGATAGGAGAACCTTTACCACCCAAACCAACAGGTAATGCAGAAAAGAAATAAACCATGAAATAAGCCTCTTTAATATAAGAAAATCTTTTACAGTAATATGCGAAAAAAACCTTTTACAATTTGAAATATCCCTCCCTATAACCTAGTCTAAGCCGATATAAGAGCTACTACAAGATGATACAAAATGAAGAAGACTCAAATCCCATCATAGAAGAAAAAGTAATAGTTGCCGGAGAATCACTGTTATCCTGAACCTGTGAAACATCACCAACCCTGCAACCAAACTATACCCAAAAAGGTATAGCAAGAGTAGAATCAGTACAAACACACGTACTGGTAGGCATCATCGGTCGACCCGAATCCACTCCTACCATAATTACCCGACATCTATGCCCATACCTGGACTACTATTCCTTTACCCCAATCAACTACTATGACTCAACAACTCAGAGTAAACTCCACTACTTAGTGACATAGACCACAACCATCGTACCACCACCTACTAGTACAAACTATCTAAATGACCCCACGGCCATACCCGACAAATAACCACATGCAATATTATAACTAGACAATAAGTCTCCCCCTTAGCTTATTGACCGCAAGTAACAAGTCTAACCGACATTGATGATTCTCAGTGACAGTAAACATATATCCCTTTTTACATAACCTGGACCAAACCAGGATCTCTAGGACATCATTTATACCAATAACATGCGACCCCGGTCCATAGAAGGACCACCTTGTCATTTAAGCACACTAACCCAACCCTTCAAGGACCAACTATATGCCAAATAATAAGGATAACTCTTGGCCCTCTCAGGAACCCAACATGTGAAGAACAATAAGTAACAATTAGAATCGTAACAATATAATTCCAGACTCTCAGTCTACGTTTTGACTTGCCAACCACAGGGGACATGTTCAACAATCATTCAACAATAATAATAAACATGACATTTACACTTTTTCATTTCCCAGACCAATCAAGGATCCCTAGACCAACACCTAAGTGTTTACATGTAAAACGGTCTACACCAAGACCAAACTCATAAATCAATACAATAATAACCCGGCCTCTCAAGGACCAATGTAACCAATCACAAATTTAACAATCAACCCGGTCCACTCATTGAACCATTGAAAGAAATACAACCAAAGAAATAAATAATCCCATAGCAGGCGTGGTATCCGAGCCAACCAAATAGTAATATGTACCAAGTGTAACACCCCATAAATCCTAAGCTAATACCCGAACCTTTTCCATGAGTGTAATTATCCTTTTCCTAGTGTGGTGAGTGCTTTAAATACGAATCATATTCATAAGAAACTCCTATCATCAAGATAAGTCGCAAGCACCTCACCAAAGTAAGTTTTTCATGTAAGACTAAATTAGGGTCAACTTCAATCGATTACTCCTCCTAAAATATAAAGAGTTAGGTAGCCTAGTACCAACTAAATTAAAGATTTTGAGTCTTCTTTCCAATGCCACCAACCACACATTAATCTAAGTCCGGAGTAAAAAGTTATGGGCAGGTTACTGCAATGCTTCCAGTGATGACGGATGGGAATGACGAACCGTGGTTCTGAACCACGGTCCGTACTTTAACTCGTCATTGCTGAAGTAAATCTTAAAATTTTCATTTTCAAAACCACTGGTTGGTTCACGACCCATAGACCAAAACCACGGTCAGTAGAGTGACCTGTGGTTTGTCAAAATTTAGTTTTTCTGCCCAGTTTCCACGAATGACTTGATGGGTCATTGTTTTGGACGACGGTCCATCATTTAACCCGTAGAATCACCTTCAGAGAGGTACAAAGTCCTCTAAATTCCATGAGTGGGTGGATGACTCGTCAACCTATTCCACAGCCCATCCTTCCATCCGTAGTTTCTGAGGATCAGAGGATTCTTATTTTCCTAAAGTCAAAACCACGAGTCACAGGACGGTCCATCGTTTGGAATCACGGACCATTGAATGATTCGTGGAATGTATTTCTAGTGGACTCCCAGAAGTGGTTACTGAAACCACAAATCAGATGAATGCCCATCATCTACTTTGACGGTCCGTAGACCAACTCGTGGTCCCTGAGATTGACTTTTTCCAGCTTTTTCCAAGTTTAAGTCTAGGGGTATTTTTGTAATTTCCTACTCTTTTAACTCCTATACTAAGTCGTTTTAAACCTATTTAGAAGGGTTTTTATTCCCACTTGGCCTAAGTTCTCTCCCATTCTTTCAATCAACTTCCAAAAGAAGAAAAGGAGTTCCATCTTCTCAAGCTTCAAGTTAGGGTTTCAAGCTCCAAGTCTCAAACTACAAGTTCAAATCTTCTAAGTCTTTTCAATTCAAGTGGGTTAGCTTCAATCAAGGTATGTGGGTATTCAACAATGGGTTCTTTTCACCCTTGTGCCCAAAACCCCTAATTCAAATTTTGATTTCATGATCTTCAAATTAGGGTTCTTATCCAATTCTTATGGGTTTTGCTAAATATGATCTTCTCATGATTTGATTATGAAAATTTCTATTAAATTGCATGATTTCACATGGGTTTTTACATGTTGACTCTTATTTCATGAATTGAAGTTTAACCATGGAAATTTCTACATGCATGAAGTTAATTTAAGCAAATTGGATTTTGATAGCATGTTCCTTACGGGTTTTTAAGCATGTGCATGCCTAGTTCCTATGATTCTATGAAAGTATATATTTTATTAAAATTTGAACTAGAGCCATGAAAATTTTACAAGTCATGAAGTATGTAAGTCTTTCCATGTTATGAAGTATTATGCAAGACAAGACACCTGATGTTCCATCAATGCTCATGAGTCACTTTCTAAACTAAAACTCCTGAGTAGTATGACTATCCGGGTTATGAAAAAGTATGAACAAGCTATGAACAAGTTATGAACAAGTTATGAACAAGTTTCGCATCAGATATGTCACATGTATGTGAGCACATGTTATATGTATTGGGAGTAGTATTTAGCACCAAGTTGGACCGGGTGAGAGTACTCATGATCCCAGAACTATGTGCCCCCATAGGTTCTATGTCCCCTCTATTGGGCATCGAATTTAGTGATCACGCCACATGTCATGCCGCTATACCCTGGCAAGGTATATTGGGTCCTTTCGATGGGGCGGATACATCAGACTCCATGTAGCTCAGCATGGTTTATGTTGGTTAAAAGAAACTCCCACATGGTTATTTTCAAGCTATGAAGTTATATGATTCTATACTATGAAACTTAAGCTTTATTTCATGTTTTATGTTTTATACCTTGATATTTATTCATGGTCCTTCTTTAAGTAACAAGTTTATTCTTAATCAAGATTCATTCATCGCTCACATACTCAGTACATCCTATAGTACTGACGCATATCTTGAGATGCATCCTTTGATGATGCAGATTCAGGTGTTCCTTTCCAGACACATGGCTAAAGCTTCCAGGCCACTTTTCTATCAGTTGTTGGTGAGTCCTCTTAGGTCGAGGACTAGATATGTTTTTGTTATGTTGATTTCTTATTTTCATACTTTGAGTTAGCTAGGGTCTTGTCCTAGCAACTCCTTATGTCATGTAGAGGCTTTTCAGATATAGACAGTGTTCGAGTCTCCTTCTGGATTATGTATCTTATTTGACTTGATTACCCATTTACGTGATTCAATATTTATCTATTATGCTTCCGCTTATCTTTGTTATGCTTGAGTATGCTATGACCAAGGGGTTAGCTTAGGGCACTTGCGGTCCCAAGTCCCGTGTTACGTCTAAGGGATAGCGTGTTACGTCTAAGGGATAGCCTCAGGGCGTGACAAACTTGGTATCAGAGCCTCAGATTCAAGAGTCCTAGGGTGTCTGAAAGTTGCATCAAGTAGAGTCTCTTTCATGGGTGTGAAGCGCGCCACACTTATGATAGGGAGGTACGAGGTGTTTTAGGAAAAACTTCACTTCTTTGTGTTTAATATCATGCGATAGAGTTTGACTCTACTTACCTTTCTAATTTGTTCCTTACACATTTTAGATAATGTCTTCGTGAAGAAACCCCATGAGGAATGCTAATATGACCACTCCAAACCACGAGGTTACGAATGCAGAATTTCGTGAAGCCATTTGTATGTTAGCTTAAGCCATGACAACTTAGTTGAATGATAAAGAGAAACTAAAGAGGAGGAAGAGAAAGAACAAAAAGACCAGAACATAGAACCAATTATCTTCTCATCAAAGGTCATTCGGACCAACCCCATCTTCAGTTAGCACACCTGCCCTCGATGCTGAGTCTTGTCACCATAGGGCTCTGAAGACCTTGAGGTACCCTCGTTGTAATAGTTGCAGTAAGCACCACCTAGGTGAGTGTCTTGCGGGCAAGGAGGGGTGTTTTAGGTGTGGTCCGTTAGGCCATGGGATCAGGAATTGTCCCTCATCTAAGTGGAGCAACTGTGGTGTTCAGCTCTAAAACCAATTCATTTCATTGCCTAGACAGTCGGGTCCGAGTATGCCTCATGAAGTTGAATCAGGTACGTCACTAGATTTTCTTCCATTATGCATCCATAGTCCCCGGACCCCTATTATTGTTTGGTTGTGAGTTGTCGTAACCTAGAACAAAGTGGAGGTAAAAAGGGTTGAGGCCTAGACTTTTAGGCGGAGGAGAGTATTAGACTATAGAAGAAAGTGGGTATTCGTGCTAGATTCTGGAGTAGTGTATGTTCTGTTACGGCAAAACGATCTTAGTTTCTTTGAGAGGTTGATGAGAGGTCCATAGACTTAGGAGGGTAGCATGAACCTAAGAGGGAGATGGTGGAATATAGAATCGGTCAGATTTTAGAGGCTCAGGTAGCGATGCTTGTGGGTGTTAGAACAAAGTCAAGAGGGGAGGCAGAAGCTTATTCCCATCCTAGCGTCCTAAGTATACTTCTGCTATTACGATACCTTTTTCTTGCCTTGTGTGTCAATGCCATGGTCCTATTCCAGAATTACGCAACTCTTTCGGGTTCACGCTCATATCCAGCTTCTAGAATGGCAAGTAAATACTTCAGACAACGACTCTACTCTTATCCTGTGATTCTATAAATTTCAGCTTTGTGCCCTAAGGTTTGGTATCTATGTAAACTCATACCTCTCAGTATGGTCAGTCCTATTTACTCAGTTTGGTCCTCAGACATGCATTAGTGGAAAATCAAATCATGTTACGTCATGTATATGCTCAGACCTGATTCTTGAAATGGTTCGCGCTTATGATTCCCTTGATCTAAAGCCCTTGACCTTTGCTTTTGATGATGAGGGGTGGTGATCCCCTCTATTCATGCCTTACGTGCCCAGTAGCTGAAATACTCAAGCCTATTGGGCTCAAATCCCCAAGCCTCACCTTGAGTGGCTTGATCACGCTAAGTGTAAGTTAAGATCAATCTGTAATCCTTTATTCACTACACTCCTGCTCCCGCTCTTTTCTTTTAATGATTCGAGTTTATGTTTTTATAAGTGTTAGGGGAGAAGGCCTTGTAGTAGCCTAGCTAGGAGGTAGAAGATTCCTTTTTCCTTGTTAGTGTACTTGTTCCACCTTGACTTTTAGGTGTGGGTGAATTGTGAGGCAAGGATTATTCGTGCGAAATAGTTAGATAAGGAATTTTAGGATGTCCCTCTATAGAAGTTCCTGAATCTGCGACTCCTAGTTATGATAAGGAAGAGGAGAGAAGTCTTAAATAGGGTAAGCTACGAACCATAAAGTGACCATTGTTATAAGCTTGAATATTGTGATGGGATACATGTGGATATTTGTTTTGCGCAACTAGTGACCCTTTAGTTGGGAGCCCTAGGTTAGTTGGTTGTTCTGATAAGACGGGATGCTATCCTCAGAAGACGTTCTACATACAGAGATCTGGTCGAGATAGGTTTGAACATGGAGAATCGGGTAGTTAGACTCAGACCTTAGTACCTTTATGTGCGCTATTGAGGTTGTTAGTTGCAAATGGTAAGAGTGGTATTTAGAAGAGAATAGTTTTCCCATATATCTACTTCTCTCAGTTTGGTGTCCCTTTTGGTTAACTGCGATTTCTAGAGTATGTTTGTTCTTTATGAGTTTTAGCTGAGTTCCTACTCTCATCCCAGACCAGTTATCATGTTGGATATCCAGTTCTTGTCCAATTGGTTGTTCTTACATTTTCAGCATGCATACGTGTCTCATGAAACCAGCTCAGTTTTTATTTCAATTGGAAGTCGGTTACCACGATAGTACTTCAGCTTTCACAACTCAGTTAAAGGAGCTACTTGGGAAGCAGAATCATCCATGAAGGCCAGGTACCTTCACCCTTCTCCTTCCGATCCGGTTTCAGCTTGAGGTAGTAGATCCATCCTTAGTATGTCCCTCTGATTCTATTCCAGCAGTTTCACTCACGATCCTAGCATGCATTCATATTTTATAAGTTGATTCAACCATGTTTTATGTTCAAAAGATCAGTTTCATGATGATTCTTCAGTTTTAATATTTCGTTTGTGGTTGGGCTATTTTCCCTCTAGACTTCCCTTGCTTAGTCTTCATTCGAGGATGAATGATCCCAAGGGGGAGATATTGTAACACCCCAAAAATCCTAAGCTAATACTCGAACCTTTTCCATGAGTGTAATTATCTTTTTCCTAGTGTGGTGAGTGCTTTCGATGTGAATCATATTCATAAGAAACTCCTATCATCAAGATAAGCCGCAAGCGCCTCACCAAAGTAAGTTTTTCATGTAAGACTAAATTAGGGTCAACTTCAATCGATCATTCCTCCTAAAATATAAAGCGTTAGGTGGCCTAAAACCTACCAAATTAAAGGTTTTTGAGTCTTCTTTCCAACACCACCAACCGCGCATTAATCCGAGTCCGGAGTAAAAGGTTATGGGTAGTTTACTGTAGTGCTACCAGTGATGACGGATGGGAATGACGAACCGTGGTTCTGAACCACGGTCGGTACTTCAATGCGTCATTGCTGAAATGAATCTTAAGATTTTCATTTTCAAAACCATTGGTTGGTTCACGACCCATAGACCAAAACCACGGTCAGTAGAGTGACCCGTAGGTTTGTCAAAATTCAGTTTTTCTGCCCAGTTTCCACGAATGACTTGATGGGTCATTGTTTTGGACGACGGTTCATCGTGTAACCCATAGAATCACCTTCTAAGAGGTACCAAATTCTCTAAATTCCATGAGTGAGTTGATGACTTGTCAACCTATTCCACGGCCTGTCCTTCCATCCGTAGTTTTTGGGTATCAGAGGATCCGTATTTTCCTAAAGTCAAAACCACGAGTCACAGGACGGTCTGTCGTTCGGAATCACAGACCGTAGAGTGACTAGTGGAATGGATTTCCAGTGGACTTCTAGAAGTGGTTCCTGAAACCACGAACCAGATGACGGTCCATCATCTACTTTGACGGTCCGTAGACCAACTCGTGGTCCCTGAGATCGACTTTTTCTAGCTTTTTCCAAGTTTAAGTTTAGGGGTATTTTTGTAATTTTCCACTCTTTTTAACTCCTATACTAAGTCATTTTAAGCCTATTTAGAAGGTTTTTTATTCCCACTTGGCCTAAGTTCTCTCCCATTCTTTCAATCAACTTCCAAAAGAAGAAAAGGAGTTCCATCTTCTCAAGCTTCAAGTTAGGGTTTCAAGCTCCAAGTCTCAAACTCCAAGTTCAAGTCTCCTAAGTCTTTTCAATTCAAGTGGGTTAGCTTCAATCAAGGTATGTGGGTATTCAACAATGGGTTCCTTTCACCCTTGTGCCCAAAAGCCCTAATTCAAATATTGATTTCGTGATCTTCAAATTAGGGTTCTTATCCAATTCTTATGGGTTTTGCTAAGTATGATCTTCTCATGATTTGATTATGAAAATTTTTATTAAATTGCATGATTTCACATGGGTTTTTACATGTTGACTCTTATTTCATGAATTGAAGTTTAACCATGGAAATTTCTACATGCATGAAGTTAATTTAAGCAAATTGGATTTTGATAGCATGTTCCTTACGGGTTTTTAAGCATGTGCATGCCTAGTTCCTATGATTCTATGAAAGTATATGTTTTATGAAAAATTGAACTAGAGCCATGCAAATTTTACAAGTCATGAAGTATGCAAGTCTTTCCATGTTATGAAGTATTATGCAAGACAAGACACCCGATGTTCCATCAATGCTCATGAGTAATTTTCTAAACTAAAACTCATGAGTAGTATGACGATCCGGGTTATGAACAAGTATGAACAAGCTATGAACAAGTTATGAACAAATTTGGCATCAGATATGTCACATGTATATGAGCACATGTTATATGTTTTGGGAGTAGTATTTAGCACCGAGTTAGACCGGGTGAGAGTACCCATGGTTCCAAGACTACGTGCCCCCGTAGGTTCTAAGTCCCCTCTGTTGGGCATCAGATTTAGTGATAACGCCACATGTCATGCCTCTATAACCTGGCAAGGTATATTAGGTCCTTTCGATGGGGCGGATATATCGGACTCCATGTAGCTCAGCATGGTTTATGTCGGTTAAAAGAAACTCCCACATGGTTATTTTCAAGCTATGAAGTTATATAATTCTATACAATGAAACTTAAGCTTTATTTTATGTTTTATGTTTTATACCTTGATATTTATTCATGGTCCTTCTTTAAGTAACAAGTTCATTCTTAATCATGTTTTAAACTATTTTTATCATGATTCATGCATCGCTCACATACTCTGTACATCCTATAGTACTGACGCATATCTTGCGCTGCATCCTTTGATGATGCTGATCAGGTGTTCCTTTCCAGACATGTGGCTAGAGCTTCCAGGCCACTTTTCTGTCAGCTATTGGTGAGTCCTCTTAGGTCGAGGACTAGATATGTTTTTTGTTATGTTGATTTATTATTTCCGTATTTTGAGTTAGCTAGGGTCTTGTCCTAGCAACTCCTTATGTCATGTAGAGGCTTTTCAGACATAGACAGTGTTTGAGTCTCCTTCCGAATTGTGTATCTTATTTGACTTGTTACCCATTTACGTGATTCCATATTTATCTATTATGCTTCCGCTTATCTTTATTATGCTTGAGTATGCTATGACCAAGGGTTTAGCTTGGGGAACTTGCGGTCCCAAGTCCTGTGTTACGTCTAAGGGATAGCCTCGGGGCATGACACCAGGCGTGGTACCCGAGCCAACCAAGTAGTAACCTGTACCAAACGTGGTACCCGAGCCAACCAAATAGTAACATGTACCAGGCGTGGTACCCAAGCCAACCAAATAGTAACCTGTACCAGTCGTGGTACCCAAGCCAACCAAATAGTAACCTATACCAGGCATGGTACCTGAGCCAACCAAATAGTAAACTATACCAGGCGTGGTACCCGAGCCAACCAATAAGTAACCTGTACTAGGCGTGGTACTCGAGTAAACCGAATGTCACACATAAATCCAACAATCAACAATAATTAACAACAACGCACTTGTAAACCAACAAGCAACAACAACTAGTTACTTTCACAAGACTGACAACCGGACCATAAGACATTCATAAATCATTCCTTAAGCATGCAACTCATACAACACCAAGAGATAATACATGTACACCTATCATATATTAGGGACCCATAACCATCACCTAAGTATTTAACATGTCATTCTGGTCTATACTAAGACCAATCCCACACTTAAGTTCAACTACGCGGCCTCTCACAGGACAAAATGCAATTATCCTAGTTTTAATTATTAACCCAGTCCACTTATGGGACCATCAACAAATATGACCAATAATGTATGATTAGAGCCGCCCAAAGACTAATACCCGGATCATCATATTAAACACATATAATCATTTTCATTTAATCCGGACTCCTTTCCTGAAAAGTAAGTGCATTCTAGGGATTTCACCCGTGACAATACGGACTGCGGACCCTGCCTGTTCATCTCATTTACCTTATTTAAATATTCTCGAGAACCCACTACAACTTAGCAATTCCCTCATCCCACAAATATTACCAGTTCCCCGAACCTACCCAACCATTAAGTTTCCCAAAGTCTAGCATCACTCACAATCTAACAAGTAAAAAAAATAGACCCGAATGAACATATCGCCCCGAACCTATCATTCCCTATTCAATCAATAGCCAGACCAATACAATAATCCACAAGACTCCGTGCCCGAAGACCTATAACATGAATTCTCATGTCAATCTACACAACAGTATGAAATGAAAACAGGTCAAAAGTCTACTCAATGAAAAACCTAGCCTACCTGGATGCCAAGCAGCTGCACGATGCAATTTATGGCTCCGTGAAGGCATTGCTTGATGGATGACAGGCTCGAAATCCATAGTTTCACATTTTTTCAGCCAGAATCCCTCCTCCCCATGGCTCCCAAGCTTTGGAGCAGCCTAAGAGGGGTTTTGGAGCAACTCTCATATGTTTTTGACTAAAGAAGGGAGAATGGGATTATAAAACCCATTTTTGGGCTTTCTGGTTCTATCATTCTGCTATAGCGGACTGCCAACCGCTAGGGCGGTACCGCTATAGCGACCCAAATCCCACAACAGCGGACCCAATTTTTCAGCATGGACAATCTTTAGTAAAATAGTCATAACGTTTTACTCGGTAAGTGGATTGATGAACAATCGATGGCGTTTGAAAGAAGACTCAGAGATCTTTAATATGGTGGGTATTGGGACCTCTAACTTCTTATATTCTAGGAGGAATGCACATTTGAAGTTGTCCCTAGTTTGAACTTAGCCCGAAACTAAATTGGTAAGGAAGCTTTCAACTTAACTTTGTGCTAGGAGTATTGTAAGACCTTAGTACATACCAAATGTACTCTCATACTAAAGAATTAATCCTAACTCTTATTACGAATTGAGAGGCACCTGCCTTGATCGCAGATATTTTCAGTAACGACGGAACAGGTCGTTACAATTAATTCATCTCTATTCCAATTCTAGCCTAATTCCTTAAAAATATTTCAACTCTAGCCAAATATCATCAATTTATCCCTAATTTGGCTACCCCTTAAACTTAAAAGTTGCCACATTTTACAAAATGTAGCCAAGACTTAAACAGCCCTCAGCCTTTTGTTTCAACCAATTTGGGCCAATAAATTCCCACAACCCTCCTAAGCCCACTTCTAATTCCGCTAACCCGCTCCAACCCGGCCCAAACCCCACATTTATCACCCTTATTTCCTCTTTCACCTCACTCTAACAACAAAGTCCCAAACGACCCCTTACCTCCACTCTCTTCTTCATCTTTCAACAACAAATAGATGATGACAACAACCCAGTACAATCCTCCATCCAAACCCAGCTCAAACGATTGCCTGAACTATATCAAACGACTCCAAATCATCGAGTAATTTTCACCCCTCCGTCAATTTTCTCTCTCTCCATTTGTTTGTAAGAAATAGTGAGTGGTCTAGGTTCTAGAAGAACCTGCAAATTACTCGGATGGCGTCTCAATGTTCTTCTCCGTAAAATGCGGCAGATTTCTCTCAAAATCATTGGTGTATGATTTAAATCATACTGAAAGGTACCAATGTGCCTTCATCAAAAGGTTGTTGATTTTGAATTTCAAAATTCCCCAAAAACTCTATCCGAAAATCCCCACTGGTGATTCCCCACTTTTTCTCATCCGTTGTGAGTCCCTAAATCCTCCTATATAAACCTCTCATATTTCACTGTTCAAAGCAGTAAGAAATTTGGGGATTTTGGTCTAAAGTTGAGAGCGATTAGGAAGAAAAATATAATTTCATCAAAAAAAAATTCTCAAGTCCCTTCTCTGTAATCTCGCAGTAGGGTGAAGGGTCTTTACCACTTGCTGTTGAGACCAGATACCCCTTGAATTTGTTGAAATAGTCACTGAAAAAACTCAACTCGTTGTTCCAGCTTTGCTGCCCGGAAATAGGTAACCTTTTCGTTTAACCTTATCTTTTCTCTTACTTTTGTTATTACTATGAATATTAGGATGGTTTGGACTGGTCTTGTATGAAAAAATCTAATTGTCGTGCCGAGAAATTGCTTGGAATTTCGTTAGTTGAAAGATGTAACTGAGTGAAGAGGTCATTTAAAAGTTGTCTTGTTCTTGCTAAGATGTAGCTATGCGTAGTTAAACCTTATCCATTTTGTTCATGATGAAAGATTATTTAGTCATCCTCAAACTTCTATACACTTCATTCTCCTTAGCTATAACAAAGGCGGTAAGTGAATTTGAGACCTTGTTTGATAAGAAGAGATAAAAATATTTGTCCAGCTTTTGTTCTCATCTTTGGTAACACCTTTAAAACAAAATGTAAGTTGTGTTCTTCTCTACTGAATCTTCTTGGTTGAGTTTAAATGTATGAATTGATCATTGAGTAAAAATCTTTCCAGTAGCTAAAGATTGAGTATACTCACCAGTGCGTCTTATTCGTGTGGACTTAAAATTAAGTTTTTTGAGAGATTCATGCATACCACTTAATAAAAACCTGTCTTGAGGATCAGAGGGTGTGATGAGTTGAACTTCAGAGGTTGGTCGAGTATTGGAGGGGGGGGGGCTTTGAACTTAACAGTTTGGTTTTCCTAGGTGCTCCTAGAACCTAAAATTCCTCATTCTTCCCTCTTGATGCTAATGATTTTAAAAGATATACAGTGTGAGTTTGCATTAATTTCCTTCCTTGTTCGTGTATATGTTTGCGCCTCTAGAACAAAGGCCAGAACAACCATCTGAGTTGATAAATGGCACTGTTTTGAAACATGTTCTGAGATCCTTTTGGTCTCACAGATGGCAATTTTGAGACAACTCTTTAGTTGTCCTCAAAATCAGAACTTGGGATGGAATAGAGCCCCCTAATTGAGCTATCTCCATTCCACAGATTTCTCTGCCTGAAGCTTACAATGAGCTTAGTATCTCTGTGCTTAAGTTAGTTCGCTTTGTGTTGGTTTGCTTTCATTTTTTTCTTTTTTTCTCTTTTTCTCTTTTTGAATGTATGTTGGTTGACTCAGTACCTTGACAAAGCTTCATCTTAGCCTCTTAATGGCATGTTGAATTCTGTTTTGGTTCTTTTGAAAATCATGGGTTGTTTTCTTTATTCTATCATTGATTACTAGTGCATCAATGCTCCTTCTCGTTTTATGTTGAAATTTGTTGTTGCTCTATCCTTTCTGTTCTCTTTGTTGATTAAAGGAAATAGAATAGTCTTGATTGTCTCTTCGATGTGAGTTGTCTGCATAGTTGTGTTATCCTGATTATTATGTATTTTGGAGTGTGCCAATTTGGAAATCAAATATAGTTAGCTACATAAATCGTCATATGTTTGTGTGAATATGCTTGTGATTTAAACTGTGATGTGAATTGATAGTTAATCCTTTATTTTCTTTTTGCATGAACACGACATCGAGTCTACTTGGACTCCCCTATCTCTTCATTTGTCTTGTTGAGTTAGAACCCAAGAAATTCCCTGAGTCAAGCTTCAACCAAGGTCACAGGAGGCTGATATGTAGTGGTATACACTAGTATGCAGTGGTATACAATCCTAGAGAGCTCGTATACATGTTCAGAAAGAAGAATACTGAGGAAGGGAAGCAAATATGCAAAGATATACAATGTATACGTGGTAATATACAGAGAATATAGAGGAAAGATGTTGCTGATATACAGCTAATATACAGCTGCAGAACGGATCAAAGTCCATTAAGATTGAGTCCAAGAACTTAGACAATTCAAATGAGCCGAAGCAGGAGCCCAAATCTCAACTCTTCTTTATTTTCATGTATTTATTTGAGTTATTTGTATTAACTAACATTTAATCTAAATAAATTTCCTAGAGTTGCGATTCCGATTTTATCTTTGTTTTCTCTTTTTTACGTATTTTATTTACTTAGACCTTTTATTAAATTGCCTTGTTAAAAACAAAAATATAAAAATGAACTTTTGTCAATTGCCCTTTAAAGAAATAAAGATGTGGACCTTTCTTGAATACAAAAAAAGAATTTTCTTAAAACCCACTTTCTTCAAATATTCATTTTTCGAAGTTGGTTAAATTAATTTTTCTACTTAATTAAAGTTAATGCCTTCATCACTTCAATCTTTTGTAAAATAAAATCACTCTCTTTCAACTCTTTTCTTAAAAAAAAAATCACTTGTCCTCCTACAAATTTTGAATCATGTAGGATTTATTTAAACCTTTCTAAAAAAATTATTTTTCAAATAAAGCTTCTTTAAATTTGTTGAAATAAGTTCTTTTAGAAATTCTTGGTTCAAAAAGAGATTTTGCAATAACTTTTTCTTATAGTTGCTTTTTAAATTTTCTTAAATTCGAATCTTTTTCAAAGAATAAATTTTCTTTAGTTGAAATAAACTGTTTTTGCCTTGAATGGAATAATAGAATTTTTTTTCTCTATAAATTCCAAATTTTTTCATGATTTCAACTTGGTCATTTTCAAGTTAGTCAAAATTATTTTGGTCAACCGTTTTAAACGGACGTTCTTAAGTGCCTTAAAACCCTTCTTAAGACGTTAATTGAACCCTTACCCGTTTTCTCTATTTTAAAGATTTATTTTTATTTTTTAGTCTTTGAAATTATTTTTCTAAAGTTTTTTTAATTTCTTGATAAAAATTAAGTGGCGACTCTATTTGTTTTTAGAATTATTTTGAAATTTTCTTTAGAGTTTTGAAATAATTTTAAAAAGTGTCAAAAACTATTTTATTTCCTTATATTGAGAAAACGCAAAACAAAATTCTGAAAAGGGATAAAACAATACCAAAACCAACCTCACATTTAAATATAAACAGACGATCTCTCATGACCATATGCAATAATTACAATTCAAGAATGCAACCCGGTCCACTCATGGAACCATCGAAAGAATACAATCAATTCAAGTAAATCAACTCGTACCAGGCGTGGTACCCAAGCCAACCGATGTTATTCCCTTACCAGGCATGGTACCCGAGCCAATCGTTAGTATTCCCGTACTAAGCATGGTACCCGAGCCAACCGTTAGTATTTCTGTACCAGGCGTGGTACTCGAACCAACCGAATGTCACATAGAAAATCCAACAGCCAATAAAGAATGAACAACACATACTTGTAAACCAACAAGCAACAACACATAGTTCATTTCACCAGACTGATACCGAACAATTTGACATCCATAATTATTCTCTAAGCATGCAACTCATAAAATATCACGCTAGTACATGAACACATAATGCATATTGGGAAAAACAATAACCATCACCTCCACCACCCCCGGGTACATAAACTCAACCTCGAATCCCCCCCGAAGGCTAAACCCCCGTTCACCCTTTTTTAACACTTGACTAGCAGATACATTTATTTTCGAACCTTCTTTTAAGACAAACAATACGGGGAAGACATCCCCTAACTTTAGCGCTACGGCCATTCCTCTTACTCTACTTTCCTTATATTCATGAATTCCTAGCACTCCCTTCTTACTATCCAATCATTTACCCATTAGCCCTTCCGGTTCCCCGAACCTTCGCGATGGTCTAATTCCCCAGAATCATCACTAAACACCACATAAAGTCATAAACAATATGAATATAATAACACCCCATCTCAACTCAATCATTTTCCAGTTCAACCAGTCCAAACACAATACTCCTCCAGACTCCGTGCCCGAAGGCCTAATCATGGAATCTCCTTTTCGTTTATACAATAAGTACGAAATGAAAGTAGGTCAGTCTACTCAATGAAGAAAACCTAGCCTACTTGAACGCCAAGCAGTTGCCTGATGCATTTTCTGACTCCGTGAAGGTGTTCCTTGCCGGATGACAAGCCTGAATCCGTAGTTTCTCATCCCTTTAGTCGGAATCTCTCCTCCCTATGAGTCCCAAGCCTTGGAGCAGCCTAGGAGGGTTTTTTGGGTAACCCTCGTATCCTTTCTAACTGAGGAGGAGAAGTTCTTTTATTAAAATCGTGCACTGAGCTACTGTTTTCCATCATTCTGCTTTAGCGGATAGCCGTCTGCTACAACGGTAGCGCTATACCGGAATAAATCCCGCTATAGCAGAGTGGCGTCAGCCCGGACCGATTTTTAAAATTTGACAGTTTCATCATGTCAATCCTTCTTAATTCAAAATGTATTTTAAATTGTTCCCAAAATTGTGATATTGTGATTTCTAAAGTAACGACGGATCTGGTCGTTATAGGTACCGCCATAGTGGAGGCTGACCACCATTGACTTCCACTATAGCAATATTTTTTGCACTATAGTGGAGATGGCGATAGCAATGTGTCAACTACTATGGCAGTTGACACGGGACAGAAAGTCGTAAAGTTCTCCAAAAGTGCCCATTTTACAACACGCCTTGAATCCCTGACGTCCCAAAATAACCCATTCATGTCAACCTCGATACCAGGAGTTCTGCTTACCCAAATTCACTTTCGAAAAGTTCCTCGTACTCCTATATATCTTAGCTACAATAAAAACTAGCTCAATACCAGACACATTACCCAATCCTCACCCATATTGCCTAGACCCTACCTCGCTCCAAAATTGGCCGAGATTAGCTTAGCCTAGACTTTTCAACTCCCAAACTCGAAAGTTTTCTAACTCTAAATTTGGCATGAAAGATTTAACCATAATGACGAACCCGGTCATTACATCATCTCCTCCCTCTTTCCCCAAAACTTCAAAAAGAAAAATCATTATATTTTCAAGCAAGATCCTTCCTCAATTCTCTATTCCATATTTATTTCTTCTTCTTCTTCTTCTAAAAGGTATGTGAGACTACTACTTCTATGTAATTCTTTGAATTTTATGTTCTTCAATTCACGTTGTTACAAGATAGTTTAGGTTTGAAGAAATTCCCATAATCTTATTTCCTCAATCAAAATCTACAAGTATGGTTCTTGAGATGTTTATGGGTAAACTCCTTATTGCCTAATTTACCCTAAATTATGTCAATATTTGTGAGTTTTAAGCGTAAATACAATGACTAAAAATTCTTTTGTTGGACGAAATTAAGTAAATTCATGAATCTCTTGAACTTTTGAAATAACTGAATCTATTACTACGAATTCGATGACCTTGACTAATATTAATTCCCAAAATTGTGAATTCTCTAAAGAATGGAAATTTTTCTTGATTTTTAATATGGATTGTTTTTTACTCTCCAACAGATATATTGTGGGTTGTTTTTACTATTAGATTAGTTTGATGATTTGAGCCTCTCATTACATGAAATGAAACAAGAATATTTTCCAGTTAACTCATAATTCCCTCAAGAGATATGGAAGCCATGTTCATGAACTATAACCTAATGAATTATGATATATCACCTCTCATGCCTCTCCAATAATGACAATAACTCATGATTTATGAACCTACTGCAGTTAAATCTCAATATGAGCCATAAAGTGGCATTCCATGACTATGAGCCTAAAAAGGGCTAAACTACGAGCTTGAGCCTAAGAAGGCTAAATCATGAACATGAGCCAATAAGGCTAACACTTTGATCAATGATCAATAAGATAACTATGTAACTATATGAGCTTAAGGGAGTTAGCTGGATGACCGAGAAGTCATAAGTCTAAATGACAAATGCCTGAAACTATATTTGCTGATGTAGGATAGAGATTATTCTGCAAGTCAGATGACTCTTTTTCATATGTCCCAAAAAGGGATAATTATGTATTTTTGCTAGCAAATCATGTCATATCATGTCTTATGTCTGACAAGGTATAAGATAGCTTAGCTAATCGAGCCGATATCAGACTTCATGCGCTCACATGGTGATTTATGTTGGTTCACCACTTGCTCCCATAAATAACTAAAAGGATTAAATTCACTTTACTTGGTCTGTTACTATTTCAACTTTTGCTCTGGTTCATTTTTTGATTATCATCACTTGGAATGAACCTCTTATATTGATATTTTCATGCTTTACTATTTTTAATGGTATGGTTTTACATACCAATACATTTCATGTATTGACCATTTTGGATGTTGCAACATTTTATGATGTAGGTTTTTGAATATTCATTCATCATTTCATGCAGCACTAGTGTCACACCCCGAGCCAACATCCAGGATGTGACACGGTGCTTAGAGTCACAAGTGACCCCAAGCTAACCCATGGCTTGGCATACTACTGAGATAAAGACTGAAAGTAAATGCGGAAGCTTAAATGTGCGAGATCTTTTGAAAATATTATAACAAAATGAACTATTATAAACTGATATACAATAGCATTTGAAAACTGATACAACTGAGTGACTGACTATTTGACTATCTATGAAACCTCTACTAACATTGAACTACAGTTAGTCGGGACATGACTCCCAACTATCTTTAATCAATGTATAAACAACTGAAATAACTTCTATAACTACTAACTGACTGGAGAAAAGGAGAACTCGATCTCTGCTGACTGGAAGTTGTGATCCGTCTGACCATGATCCTGGAAACTAGCACTGAAACCAACATCATAAAATGATGCAGCACAAGGAAGGTATGCGGTCAGTACTTTGAATGTACTAAGCATGTGAGATATGCACTTACTGTAAAACATGAGAAGATAGAAGTATACTGAAATCATGGTTGGAAAGGGCTAAGTATAATATCTGAAGTGCATAAGTTAAAGCTATATAATATAGACTCTTTTACCTGAAGAGAATGTAGATCATGTTGCTGGGCTGTAACTGTGAGATCATGATGTTTAAAGATAAGTAAACCTGTTACTTAGGATTTCATGGACTACAAGATAAAGTATGTCTGTAAATCATGGACTAGTGCAACTAAGCTGAGAGTCATGAGTCATACTAAAAGTCATGTTTAAACTAAATCCTTAGAGGAGGTTCTTCTACTGAGCATGCTGAAAACACTGATATGATGTTTAAAACTGTAAATTTAATATGTAGTACTCAAGCCCAAACATAATATGCATAAAATCTAAAATGCAAGGATATTATGGAAAATATAACTTAAAAGCTGTAAAACTGAACTGAGGGCCTAGTACACAACTACTGAGTATAATTCTGTGGAAGAGTCTATTAACCGACATAAACCACGTGATCTAAACGTGGAGTCCAATGTATACGCCCTATCGAGAGGACCAAATATACCTTTCTAGGGTATAAAGGCATGGATGATGTGATCACTAGTTCTGAGGCCCAACTGAGGTGCTGGTGGCACGTAGTTCTGAGACTTTAGGTACGCTGAACCTTAGTATAACTCGGTGCTAAGTACTACTCCCAAACTGAATGCTGATAGCTCATTTAAAACTGAAGTTCTGGAATATTGTATCAGAACCTAATTAATTTAGATGATTTATGAAAGACTGTATAACTGAAAACTATTCATAAAGCACGTGTACATATCTAGATGTCATACTAATCATGAAACTTACTAAATTTGTAATCATTGATGGCATATCTGAATACCATGCTAATCACAAAACCTACTAAGTTCATCCTCATTGATGGCATATGTTGAAAGTCTATATTTAAAAAAATATTCTTGTAAAACATACTGAAGGTAAGCTGAAGCCTGCTAAATTATGAGGAGTTTGAAATAAAACCTGTAGACTGAAAACTGGCTAATTTCATGCTTAAATTGAATGCTAGTAATCTAGGTTAAATTCTGAAGAAAACCAATTCTCATAAAAAATACTACCATTTTAAGCTAGATTATTGATTTCTTAAAGTTTTGTAAAAGATCATGCAAGTCATTGAAAACATAAAGCAAATCTTCTAAAATAGGCTATAATTCATGTAGAGATCATAAGGACTGAATTTGTAACTTTTAGCATGATTGGGTAAGAACCCAAGTTTCTGACATCATGAAATTCGAAATAGAAGACTGAGGTTTTGGGCATAAGGGTGAACTGAACCCTTACTGAATATCTACATACATGGTTGTAGAATATTCTTGAACTGGAACTGAGGTTTGAAGCTTTGGAGAAGAACCCTAGGTCTGAACTTTGGAGAAGAGCGTTTTTTTCTTCTTGAAACTGACTTGAGAGGAAACTGACTTGTTTTGAGGTTTTGACTTAATGAAAATAAGCCTAAAACTATTAATAGTCGTAGCTAAAAGAAAAAGGAATGGTCTGAAATACCCCTGGGAAACTAAATTAAAAGCTGCTAAAATTTCTCGGGATATCGAACCACGGATTGGTTGACGGATCGTAGTTCTGAACGACGGACTGTCAACTGACCCGTGGTTCTGTCCTTGAGTTTTGGGGTTCTCTGAAGGTGATTCCACGAGTTCACAGGATGGACCGTCGTTTGAAACGACGACCCGTGAAGTCACCCGTGGAAATTTGGAAGAAAGGCTGAAAATTGACAAGCCATGGGTCATACTATGGACCGTAGTTTGTCTACGGATCATGAACCAACTCATCATTTTGAAGGTGAAAATTTTAAGTTGCGGGTTTATTTTAACGAGTCACAGTACGGACCGTGGTTCAGAACCACGGTTCGTCATTCCCGTCCGAAGTCACTGGCAGTGTTAAAGTAAAACACACATAACTTTTTACTTCGGACTCAGATTAATGCGCAGTCAGTGGCGTTAGAAAGAAGACTCAAAAACCTTTAATTTGGTGGGTAAAAGGACACCTAAATTTTCATAGTTTAGGAGGTATGATAATTTGAAGATGATACTAGTTTAGTCTTATATGAAAACTTCTTTGGTTGGGGTGCTTTCAACTTAACTTGCTTATAGAAGTTTCTTATGAACATGATTCATATTGAAAACACTTTACACACTAGGTAATTGATCATGACACTCATGGAAATAGTTTGGGTCTTGGCTTGGAATTTTTGAGGTGTTACAATATCTCCCCTTGGGATCATTCGTTCTCGAATGAAGACTAACTATGTTGAGGTGATGGGGAAAGAGCTGCAATCCCACCAACTGAGTTCTAAAAGTTAGAGTACAAACATGGTAACTGATTTCTGATTGAAATATGAACTGATCTGGGTTCGTGAGACATGTATGCATACTGAGAGCATAAGAACACGGATAGGACATAAAACTGAATGCCCAACATGATAACTGGCCTGGAGTGAGAGTAAAGGTACTTAGATGAAACTCATAAAGAACGAATGCATTCTTAGAAATCATAGTTAGCGGAAAGGAACATAAAACTGAGAGGAATAGCTATACGGGAAAACTATTATCTTCTTAACTGAACTTACCAGCATGGACTGAACTGAGCATAGGGCCTTTTGGCCTTAGGAATGATTACTGGAAGGTTTGAACTGGTCTGATATGAGGAGTCTACTATCTTGCTATCTGAAGCTACTGGACATAAGGTATGAGCATCCCAGGCAGGGAGTAAGAACAAGACTATTTCCGCCTCAAACAATACGGTTGACATTCTTTAAGCTTAGGAACATCCTGTTTGACTACACCAACTTTATCTGAATGCTACACTTGCTATCTGCAACTGAAATTCTCATCAACCCACAAATAGATCCTGAGGTTTGAGCCTAACTATCTTATTTCACATGTTCAAGCCTATCTTGACTAAATCTCTTGCATCTTGAGTCATCTCTCAAGAATGGTATTCCTTCTTATCACGAAAATCAACTAACCTTGAGTTCTAATCAATGGGTCACTAGTCGCACAAAGCATAGGCCCACGTGTATTTCACCATGACATTCAAGCCTAGTACTATGATCATCTTATGGCTTGTTTAGAGCTGGCACTATCTGAGGCTTCTATCATCTTCCCTAGCATATGTAGAAACTATAACTGCAAAAACTTCTGCAAAAGGACACCAAAAAAAGGAAAATCTAGTACTTCCCATCTTGGCTACTACTTAGCTTCCCCCACTAACACACTTAGTGTGATCTAGCCACCACTCAAGGTGAGGTCTGATAAGTCAAATACAGGGGTCTGAGTCTCACATACTAGACATCTTAGCATAGTTGGAGTAAGGAATTATAAGCATAAACTATTCGGAAAATCTGGTCTGAGCATATACATGACGTAGCATGATTTCATTAGCCATCAAGTCATATCCTGAGGACTAAACTGAGTACATAGAACTGAGCATAGTGTGAGACATGAGTTCACTTATATATCGAGTCTCATGGCATAAAGCTGGAAATCATAGAATCTTAGAGTAAGACTGGAATTGATGTCTGGAGAAAATTTTTGTTTGTTCTAGGAGCTGAGTATGGACATGAATCTGTAGGGAGCGCATGTACTTATACATGAGTATGACATAAATACGTCTGAGTATAGTGTCATCTTTACTGAAGTGCTAGGAAATCTGCTAGAATAAGAATGGATCGATATCCCATCATAGTCCTTTCTAGAATCCTATACTGGTTGAGTTGCAAGACTCGACTTGGTTCATCATTATATCATCTCCCCCTTAGCTTGAAAGTCACCTCTCTAAGTCTGCATATCTCTGTCCTGAACTAGGCTATAACTGAAGATGCTAGACACTTACTAGGTCTCTTTCTGAGGCATCTCTTAGCCGCCTCTTTACCCTTAAGGCTATTACTAGAGGATTCATACTCTTACTGGTGTGGATAACCACTTCTTCTAATATTTAGAAATCTGACCTTTTGCCTATTCGTCTACTAACATCACATCTCTAAGTTCACACCCACCAAAATCAACTGAATTAAACCACGCTAAGGGACTCAACATTATCTATCTATAATCTTCTGAACATCATAAAACAACAACTACTCTGGGTGTACATCTATCTTTTTGATGCTTAAGGTTCTCTTCTTTATCTCATGACTTAGTCATAATTTACCAATTCATGTAGGCGTCACATATACATCTTATAGATGCAATAATTCTGAATCCATACACCTAGTTCTGGGGTCATTCTGTCACTTATGGCCCATAACATCTCTATTTATACTAACTGTTGAGCGACTGTACTACCCAAGCGCTTACACAACTATACCTTTTGGCTAAGGTGCCACTCGTAGTAAAGTTTCTGGAAGAGGGTCATAGAGCTCGTTCTATTGTAGGCTCAACTGCACGAGTGGAAAAGGATACATGCTTTTGGATTCATAGACTTTAATGCACTAGTGGGCTCTTCTCAAGACCTTGTGCAGTCTATTAACTTTCTGATGGCTCTATCTGAGAGCATCTCAATGACAGGGATCTAAACTATATTTTCTCCACTACCTCGAAGGTGAGGCATGACTGGAGGAATTTGTATCAACACATTAATCTGCATAAGTTTCTGAAGGAACAACTTTACTGCACGATCTGGAGTATGAACAAAGGGAAACATTTCCTAAATGCCCTTATCCTCCTGATTATAAGTGTGGTGCACAACACACCCATAAGCAATACTCTACTAGACATGGCTTCACAGACACCCTAGGAAACTTGAACTCTGTGCTCTAATACCAAGTTTGTCATGCCCCGAGCCTACACCTTGGATGCGACATGGTGCTTAGAGTCACAAGTGACCCCAAGCTAACCTATGGCCTGGCATACTACTGAGATAAAGACTGAAAGTAAATACAGAAGCTGAAATATGCTGAGCTCTTTTGAAAATATTATAACAAAATGAACTATTATAAACTGATATACAACAGCATTTGAAAACTGATACAACTGACTGACTGACTGTTTAACTGTCTGTGAAGCCTCTACTAACACTGAACTACAGTTAGCCGGGACATGATCCCCAACTATCTTTAATCAATATATAAACAACTGAAATAACTTCTATAACTACTAACTAACTGGAGTTCTCGAGAAAAGAGAACTCGATCTCTACTGACTAGAAGTAGTGATCCGTTTGACCATGATCTTGGAAGCTAGCACTGAAACCTACATCATAAAATGATGTAGCATAAGGTAGGTATGCGGTCAGTACTTTGAATGTACTGAGCATGTGAGATATGCACTTACTATAAAACATGAAAAGATACATATATACTGAAAGCATGGCTGAAAATCTAGGCTAAGTATAATATCTGAAGTGCATAAGTAAAAGTTGTATAATATAGACTCTTTTACTTAAGAGAATGTAGATCATGTTGCTAGACTATAACTGTGAGATCATGATGTTTAAAGATAAGTAAACCTGTTACTTAGGATTTCATGGACTACAAGATAAAGTATGTCTGTAAATCATGGACTAGTGCAACTGAGCTGAGAGTCATGAGTCATACTAAAAAGTCATGTTTAAAGTAAATCCTTAGAGGAGGTTCTTCTACTGAGCATGCTGAAAACACTGATATGTTGTTTAAAACTGTAAATTTAATCTATAGAACTCAAGCTCAAACATAATATGCATAAAATCTAAAATGCAAGGATATTCTAGAAAATATAACTTAAAAGTTGTAAACCTGAACTGGGGGCCTAGTACATAACTACTGAGTCTAATTCTTTGGGAGAGTCTGTTAATCGACATAAACCACGTGAGCTAAATGTGGAGTCCGATGTATACGCCCCATCGAGAGGACCCAATATACCTTGCCAGGGTATAGAGGCATGGTTGATGTGATAACTAGTTCTAACCTACTGTGGCACGTAGTTCTGAGACTTTAGGTACGCTGAACCTTAGTCCAACTCGGTGCTAAGTACTACTCCCAAACTGAATGCTGATAGCTCATTTAAAATTGAAGTTCTGGAATGTTGTATCAGAACCCAATTAATTTGGATGATTTCTGAAAGACTGTATAACTGAAAACTATTCATAAAGCATGTGGACATATCTAGATGTCATACTAATCATGAAACTTACTAAATTTGTAATAATTTATGGCATATCTGAATACCATGCTAATCACAAAACCTACTAAGTTCATCATCATTGATGGCATATGTTGAAAGTCTATATTTAAAAATATATTCTTGTAAAACATACTGAAGGTAAGCTGAAGCCTGCTAAATTATGAGAAGTTTTAAAGCAAAACCTGTAGACTGAAAATTGGCTAATTTCATGCTTAAAATTGAATGCTGGTAATCTAGGTCAAATTCTGAAGAAAACCAATTCTCATGAAAATACTATCATTTCAAGCTAGATTATTGATTTCTTAAAGTTATTGTAAAAGATCATGCAAGTCATTGAAAATATGGAGCAAATCTTCTAAAATAGGCTATAATTCATGTAGATATCATAAGGACTGAATTCTGTAACTTTTAGCATGATTGGGTAAGAACCCTAGTTTCTGTCATCATGAAATTCGAAATAGAAGAATGAGTTTTTGGGCATAAGGGTGAACTGAACTCTTACTGAATACCCACATACCTGGTTGTAGAACATTCTTGAACTGGAAATGAGGTTTGAAGCTTTGGAGAAGAACCCTAGGTCTGAACTTTAGAGAAAAGCGTTCTTTTCTTCTTGAAACTGACTTGAGAGGAAACTGACTTATTTTGAGGTTTTGACTTAATGAAAATAAGCCTAAAACTATTAATAGTCGGAGCTAAAAGAAAAAGGAATGGTCTCAAATACCCCTGGGAAACTAAATTAAAAGCTGCTAAAATTTCTCGGGATATCGAACCACGGATTGGTTGACGGACCGTGGTTCTGAACGACGGACCATCAATTGACCCGTGGTTCTATCCCTGAGTTTTGGGGTTCTCTGAAGGTGATTCCACAAGTTTACAGGATGGACCATCGTGTGAAACGACGACCCATGAGTCACCCATGGAAATCTGGAAGAAAGACTGAAAATTGACAAACCATGGGTCATACTATGGACCGTGGTTTTGGTCTATGGATTGTGAACCAACTCATCATTTTGAAGGTGAAAATTTTAAGTTGTAGGTTTGTTTTCACGAGTCACAGTACGGACCGTGGTTCAGAACCACAGTTCGTCATTCCCGTCCGTAGTCACTAGTAGTGCTGAAGTAAAAATAGCCATAACTTTTTACTACGGACTCAGATTAATGCGCGGTCAGTGGAGTTGGAAAGAAGACTCAAAAACCTTTAATTTTATGGGTAATAGGCCACCTAACTCTTCATATTTTATAAGGTGTGATCATTTTGAAGATGATACTAGTTTAGTCTTACATGAAAACTTCTTTGGTTGGGGTACTTTCAACTTAACTTGCTTATAGAAGTTTCTTATGAACATGATTCACATTGAAAACACTTTCCACACTAGGTAATGATCATGACACTCATGAAAATAGTTTGGATCTTAGCTTGAAATTTTTGGGGTGTTACAACTAGGTCCATTGATATCAGCTATTGTTGAACCCTCCATCTTTTGAAAGGCACAATTATCATCTTTTTTATTTATTTAGTTTTATGTTATAAGGTAATGTCGGGGCCTTGTCCTAGTAGATATTGACTAATGTACTTAGAGACTTTGTGGACTTATGTAGATGTTAGTTTTCAGATATTTTTAGCTTCATTAAGATATTTTGAAATTTTCCTTATTTATGTTGTCAAGGTTTAAAGTTTATTGAAATGGGCTTTTCTTTCCGTATTCTCATTATGAATTTTAAAAGATGTTTTTACTTCCACTCATTTTATATATATGCTCTTGATGTAAGCTAAGTGGTTCTCTCGGTCCAGTAATAGTTCTGGGTGTCTGTTACGTCCAGGGCCTAGGCTCGGGTTATAACAGAACCTCTTTGATTATCCTCCAAATGAAATGTGTTCAATTTATATGACAGTTGAGCATTTGCCAGTATGGTCTGCCTATTTATTGTAGGTAAATGGTTTAAGAAATCTCTTTCAAAGGTCAAGATAACATCAATTATTGAAGAAAAAAAAGATGATGTTCTAGCTCCATCATGGATGAAGAAGATTATGAAGATTAAGGAAGTCCTGGCTGCAGTGGTTGATGGAATTCAAAAGGATTACAAGTCCATGAATACGATGATCAGTCTCTCAAAAGGTACCAGTTCTGATGTGGGTATGTTAAAGTTGCCTGTTGATAACTTGCAGCACGAAGGGGTCAAGTATGTGAACAATCTTCTCCTGAAAGTCGGCTCTGCTATTATAGTGACTGACACTTCATATACAAAGCTAGTTGTTTTCGTTCAAAATTTCTACTGCTCTCTCTAAAAATAGTGAAAAGTCCTATAACTCATTCTCTAAAAGGGTAATAGATACCCTTAAATATTTTCTTGCTAAGTATTATACTTTTGATTATTTTTTCCCCTGTTGTGGGTTTTTGACATTTGATTTTGCTAAGTAGATAATACTCTATGGTGGTGACTTATCCCCCCACCAATCTCTTCACTCCATTTTCTTCTTTCATCTGATACTCCTTTTTTTATGAAGATGGAGTACAATATATGTTATATTTGTGTATTTGCATGAATGTTATAGTTTGTGTTTTGCTTGGATGTTATCTATTTTAGTGTGTATATTTTTTTAATTATTAAGTATAACCTGTAAGGATATCACCATAGTAAGCAGACCAAAATTAATTACTTGTGCCAAAGAAGGAGAGGGAGTTGACTTATTAGTTATAGCCACACATTCAATGGGAGCATCCAAAAATACTTTAGGAAAGTATAATGAATAAAGAAAAAACTTTTTGATTGTAATCATCAAAAATGAAAAAATTGTTAGCTCATTATATTTCAATTATGACGTATAATAGTTGCATAATATTATATTGCAAGAAAAAAGGAAAGAAATCTCCAAAAGAAGAAAGTCACAATGCAGTGCAATCACAATCCTAAAGAGTATGGAATACAGACGTCTATCTTACTGCACCAAATCAGAAGTTGCCTTACTTAGAAGGCAATTCATCATAATATTGTCAATCAAGGAAGAAAGGATTCAACAAATCACATGTAGGTTCCCTACTTAGAAGAAATCAATATACAAACAGTACGAAACCAACTTTCAAGAAGTCAGCTTACCAAGGATCTCCAGATAAAAATAAAGTAAAATCAATACAAGAATAAAGATTGACAAATTAGTAATCACAGCCAGGAAGAATATTCAAGAAAAATCTCTGGTCAATTGTCAATCAAATCTAAATCGTATTAAATCAAATAAATATTAATTAATTGAGTACCTCCCTCGAGTTACCTTAGAGAAGCCAATAAAAGATCAAGGAATTGATTTTTTGACTCAAGATTCACAGCCGCAAGACCACTGTATAAAGAAGTCAAAAATGAAGGAAGAATCAACTCAACTTCACTTGAGCAATTCCTAGTCACTCTTTTATCGTACAAAAGCACTGTAATCTGTTCTTGCTTACTAGTTATAAAAAAAAAAAATAAGAGAATAAGTACCTATACAGGTAGAGACTGTAGCTAAATGTGAACTAAAATTTATTCATTTCAAGGGAGCTTCAACAATTCACATCAACAACAAGATTGTACTGAAGTTAAATTCAAAGCTCCAAAGAAATTTTGTGAGCCGAGTGAATTGGACTAGACACCACATCGGTGATTCAAACCAGTATAAATCTCTATGTCTTACATTATTCTGTCTTTGTTGTTTTATAATCTCCATCTATTTTGTTGCTTAACTAAGTTTAGGAGAAGTCGACTAAAGGTTCACTATAGTCAACTACTGAATACCAGAGATAATATCTCAGACGGTCACTCAACTATGATCTCTTCTCTCAGAAAGCCACTGATCAACTATAGTTTTTTTACCCAAATGTCACTTATGAGTGTTTTACTTACAAAGTCACTCAACCTATTTAATTGATTTTTCATTAAAATTTGTTGACATGAAATTTTTATTTAAAACTAAAATTTTAAGAAATAAAAAAATACCCATCTAAACCATTTTAAAGACCCTCCCCACTAGACCCAACCCACTAACAATATAATATTAATCCTTTATTTTACCCTTATTCCGCCAAAATTATTCTCTGGTCGGACTCTTTCTCCTCTATTCCTTTGCATTCTTTTTAAAATTGAATTGGATATTAAATTAGACTTTATATCTCCAACATTAATTAATTTTGTCGCAAGATAGCTTATATGTGGAGATTTCAAGATTTTTATACGTGATGGCTTGTATGAGTCCATCGAGAGTCAAGCAACCAGGTCCTTTGACAAGAAGTTGCAGAAAATGAAGGTTAAGGAAGTGAAATAACAAAAAGTAAAGAACACAAGACTTTATGTGAAAACCTCCTTGCTCAAGGGAGTAAAACCACGACCTACCCCAGTAGGATTTTACCAAATAACTTCACTAAATAACTGAGCAACTTCGGATTACAGACTCCAGTAATCCTAACGATTAAACTCTTAGGGGTCGTTTGGTTGAAAACAAGCTATTCCGTAATTAATTATCCCGGGACTAGCTAATCCAGGATAACTTATTCCACCATGTATATGGGATAATTTATCCCTTCACTATGATATAAATGGTGGGATAAGTTATCCTAAACTTGGCAACCAAACAAGACACCAAAATTTATCCCTGGACTATTTATTTTATCCCAAGACTATTTGTTTTTATCCCTCACATCAAATGAACCCTTAATCTACTACACTGCAATAACTTTATTACAATATTTAATGCAATAACTCTACTGCATCATCACAATATTAGCTAACTCTAGCTAATACAACACACACTATCAACTAACTCTAGCTGCTGGTTTACAACATAAACATAAATACAAAAAATACAAGCTAAAGACAAGGAACTGGAGACATCATCTTGATCATGATCAAGTTCCTTGTTGAGTGAGCTTTTGTTTCTATGAAGAACTTGAGCAGCCTTTGCTTGATGGATGAAAATCTTGGATTTTGCAAAAACTAGGTTTTAGCTAAAGGCCTCATTCCTTATAAATGAGAGAGCCAAAACCTAACACAATGCTATTGGTCCAACAGACTTCAACGACTGCAGTGACACAGTCTCAAGGCTACAAGAAGTACACATTACAGCTGTACCAAGTTGACTATGTTTCAAGATCGCTTATGTAACCATGTCCCTCTGAGTGTTTGTCAATCATCAAAACTCAAAACTTCCATATTGCATCATTTTTCCCCTTTTAATGATGACAAACTAATTTCTCCCTGTCATCTTTACCTGGGCCCACCGCATGTTCCCCCATCACATATTAACCACTTCTCCTTGTCATTATTACCTGGTCCCATCACTTGTTCCCGCCATCACATAATTTTCCCACTTTTGGCATCATAAAATGTAACACCCCATAAATCGATTAAGCTTTTAAACTCAGAAACTTGCAGAATTTTTAAACTTTCAGGGATCACGATTCAAGTCCACGAGCCATGGAAAGTTCCACGAGTCATGGGAAGGACCTGTGATCCTAGTCTTGTAGACCACCCTCAGGTCTGAGAACGACGAGTCAGTCTCACAGTTCATGAAAATTTCTACGGATCGTGGAACTAACCCGTGGAAGTCAGACAGAGAGTGCTTTTCCCTCAGAAACCACGACTAGGTTTCATGGCTCATGAAGTTTCTATGGGTCATCCTGTTAACCCGTGAAAGATGATCCATAGCCTGAAACTTTGGCTCAGGAACCACGACTCAAGTCCATAAACTGTGGTTAGTCCCACGATCTGTGGAAAGGACCCGTGGAACCAGAAGCCGAGTTTTAAAACAACTTTTTCTTAATTAAGTCCCAGGGATATTTCAGCCATTACCCACCCTTTTAACTCCTAAGTGAGGTCATTTTGGTCATTTTTAGCATGAATTCTAAACCTATTAGCTTAAGTCCCTTCTCATTACCTTATTCATATCCCAAAAAGGGAAAGAACTCTCTCAAGCTCAAGGTCTCAAGCTCCAAATTTAAGTATCCTAGTCTTTTCAATTTCAAGTGGGTTAGCCTCAATCAAGGTATGTGGGTATTCAACAATGGGTTCCTTTCACCCTTGTGCCCAAAACCCCCAATTCTTATTTTGAATTATGAACTTCTGAAATTAGGATTTTGATCTAAATTGGGGAAAACTTATGAAATCAGTTTCTATGCATCAATTCATGGTTTCCTATGGTTTATCTATGATTTGATTAAGATTCCTTTATTGATTTCAAAAGCTCATGCATTAAAGATGATTTCTCTAATTATTCACTTGATTAGCATGTTTACAAATGAAAATTTGGCATATTTAGATAACAAGGCCTTATATATTTATGAAATTGCATGTCTAATTCTTCAAGTTATGAATTTGTAAAGAAAAATATGTTTTTGAATTATGGCTATGCTAAGCTTTAAGAACTTATGGTTTGACTTTGCATGACATTAGATATGTCCTTATGCAATTTCAAACAAGATTTTGGCATTAGATATGTCACAAGTATATGTTGAGCTATATGTATGTTTTGGAAGTAGTATTTAGCACTGAGTTGAACTGGATTTAGCGTACCCTAAGTTCCAGAACTACGTTGCCACCATAGGTTGCCCTCTGTGGCTTATAACAGGATCCTGATAGATATGGTTCTAACCTTGACCGATTAGGACAACTTTTTTCGGTGTGGGTGTATGACACTGGACTCCATGTAGCTCATCATGGTTTATGTCGGTTAAGAGAAACTCCCGAATGAATAATTTGACTTGTTTAAGCCGATGATATCTATTTCGAAATCTTGACTCTTATCTGATGCTTACCATTTTCTTTTGATATTTACGTTTTAAGTATGTTTTCATTATATTCATGCATATCTCACATATTCAGTATATCTTATAGTACTATCGCATAGCTTGTGATGCATCCTTTGATGATGCAGATTCAGGCTCATTCTATTACACTCGTGGCTAGGTATTGCCAGAGTCCCAGCTTCCGGTGGTGAGACCTTATTATCCGAGGGCCAGTAGTAGACCTATCTCTCTTATGTTGTTTTCTTTGGATTTTCTCGAGCTAGTTGGGGTCTTGTCCCATCAGCTCTTATAGTAGTTTAGAGGCTTCAGACATAGCTAGACTTGTACTCCATTGTATGGAATCGATACTTCTTATACTTGTTCCTGTTTAAGTTATGATTTCCTATCTCTAACTAGTATGCTTCCGCTATATTTTTGTATTGATCTCTGAGTATTCTATGACCAAGGGTTAATTTAGGGCACTCGTGTCCCAGATCCCGTGTTACGTCTAGGGGTTAGCCTCTGAGCATGACAAACTTGGTATCAGAGCCTCAGATTCAAGAGTCCTAGGATGTCTGAAAGCTGCATCGAGTAGAGTCTCTTTCATGTGTGTGAAGCGCGCCATACATATGAGAGGGAAGCTATGAGATGTCTTAGAAAACTTCACTTCTTTCATGATTATATCGTGCGATAGAGTTTAACTCTAATGTTCCCCTAATCTTTACCTTGTACATTTCAGATTAGTCCTCGATGTGCTATGCCTCGCCGAGCCGCTTGAAATGCTGCTCCTCCAGTCCTGGCTCCTGAGGTCACGAATGAAGAGTTCAGGAATGCCATCTATTTGCTAGCCCAGACTATGGCCACCCAAGCCAACCAGCCAGCTCCTATCCTCGTCCACCCTCAAGGTGGGGTAGCGGCCTGGGTTCATGATTTTGTCTGAATGAACCCACCTGAATTTTGGGGTTCAAAAGTGAGTGAGTATGCACTTAGCTTTATTGATGAAGTGAAGAAGATCTTTGATGTTATGCAAGTGGTCGGTGTTGATTGTGTGGAGCTCACATCCTATCAACTCAAGGATGTGGCTCATATCTGGTTCACACAATAGAAGGAAGCCAGGGCTAGGGGTGAGGTCCCTATGACTTGGGAGTGTTTCAAGAGGGCTTTCCTTGATCGGTTCTTCCCAAGGGAGTTGAGGCAAGTGAAGGATGAAGAGTTTGTGAACTTGAAACAGGGATCCATGACAGTCCAGGAGTACAGTTTGAGGTTCACTCAGTTGTATAGGTATGCCCCCACTATGGTAGCAGACCCACAGGATCAGATGATCAAGTTTATCTATGGGGTTTCAGATATGGTGAAGAAAGAGTGTAAGTCTGCTATGTTGTTGAGTGATATGAACATTTCCAGGATTATGACTCACGCTCATCAGATCGAGGGAGACAAGCTTAAGGATATGGCTAGGGAGAACAAAAGAGTTAGACGGGGTTTAGCCATCAGAAGTCCGTAGGTGGACATCGCTCTTCCTTTCAGAAGAGGTTGTCAGGGCCCATTCATTCTTCAGCCAGTGCTCCTACTTAGGCCCCAATCCTTATTATGATCAGACGGGCAGAGGATCTGGTTCCTACTCATAGGAGAGCATTGCAAAGGGGACTCATTACCCTTCTTGCAAAATGTGTGGAAAAAATCATATTGGTGAGTGCTTAGCTGGTTCAGGTGGTTGCTCCAGATGTGGTCAGGTTGGACACAAGATCAAGGATTTTCTTTCAGATAAGAAGGGACAAGGAGGAAGTAGGACTCAGCCTGCCCCAGCAACATTAGAAAGTTGATTGGCCCTGCAGGGTACTACTTCTAGTTCTGGTGGTCAGCGCCAGAATCGCCTTTATGCTATGTCCTCTCGTCAGTACCAGGAGAGTTCACCTGATGTTGTCACTAGTATGTTAAAAGTGTTCTCTCTTGATATGTATGCTTTGTTGGACCCCAGAGCTTCCCTATCTTTTGTGACCCTTTATGTAGCATGCAAATTTGAAATTTGTTCTGAATTGCTTTTAGAACCCTTTTGTGTTTCTACTTCTATTAGTGAGTCAGCCCTAGCTAAAAGAATCTACAAAAATTGCCCTATCTTAGTCCTTCATAGAGTCACTTCAGCGGATTTAGTAGAGTTGGAGATAACTGATTTTGATGTTATTCTTGGTATGGATTGGTTATATGTTTGTTATGCTTCGGTTGATTGTCGTACTCGTGTTGTCCGTTTCAAGTTTCCAAATGAACCTGTCTTAGAGTGGCAAGGTAGTCCCCCTTCCTCGAAAGGTCGTTTCATATCTTATCTTAAGGCTAGGAAGATGATTTCTAAGGGTTATGTTTATCATATAGTTTGGGTTATGGATACGGAGTCCGAAACCCCATCCCTTTAGTTTATTCCTATTGTGAATGAGTTCCCAGAAGTGTTTCTTGAGGACTTGCCCAGAGTCCATCCCGAGCGAGAGATCGACTTTGGGATAGATCTTTTTCTAGATACGAATCCTATCTCTATTCCTCCCTATAGAATAGCTCCCGTGGAACTTAAAGAGTTAAAGGATCAGTTGAAGGATCTTCTTGATAAGGGTTTCATTAGGCCTAGCATTTCTCCATGGGGTGCCCGGGTTTGTTTGTTCAGAAGAAAGATGGTTCTCTTAGAATGTGTATTGACTACCGTCAATTGAACAAGGTCACAATCAAGAACAAGTATCCCATTCCTAGGATTGATGACTTATTCGATCAGCTTCAGGGTGCTAGTTTTTTCTCCAAAATCGACCTTAGATCCGGTTATCATCAGCTTCGTGTTAGAGAGTGTGATATTCTGAAGACAGCCTTTAGAACTCAATATGGTCATTATGAATTTGTTGTTATGTCTTTTGGTCTGATGAATGCTCCTGCAACTTTTATGGATTTGATGAACCGTGTGTTCAAATAGTATTTAGATATGTTTGTGATTGTTTTCATTGATGATATTCTTATCTACTCTCGGAGTGAGAAGGAGCATGCAAGCCATTTAAGAGTTGTGTTGCAAACTCTTAACGACCGACAGTTATTTGCTAAGTTTAGCAGGTGTGAGTTTTGGATACAGTCTGTTGCTTTTCTAGGTCATATTGTGACTAAAGATGGTATTCGAGTTGATTCTCAAAAGATTGAGGCAGTAAAGAACTGGCCTAGACCCACTTCCCCATCTGATATTAGGAGCTTTTTGGGTTTGGCTGGTTACTCCAGGAGGTTTGTGGAAGGATTTTCTTCCATTGCTGCCCCTTTGACCCGATTGACTCAGAAGAAGGTTAAATTTCAGTGGTATGATCTGTGTGAGAGGAACTTTCAGGAATTCAAGACTAGGTTGACCACAGCTCTAGTGTTGGCTCTACTCGAGGGCCTAAATGATTTTATTGTGTATTGTGATGCTTCTAGAATTGGTTTGGATTGTGTTTTGATGCAGCGTGGTAAGGTGATTTCTTATGCCTCCAGACAACTTAAGATCCATGAAAAGAACTACTCTACTCATGATTTTGAGTTAGAAGTCACGGTCTTTGCTTTGAAGATTTGGAGACATTACTTGTATGGTGTGCATATGGATGTTTTCACTGATCATAAGAGTCATCAGTATGTGTTCACTGAGAAGGAATTAAATTTGCGACAAAGGAGATAGCTTGAGCTTCTCAAGGATTATAATATGAGTGTGCTTTACCATCCCAGTAAGGCAAATGTTGTAGCGGATGCACTTAGTAGATTGTCCATGGGTAGTGTGTCTTCAGTTGAAGACCGAAAGAAGGAATTAGCTAAGGAGGTTAATAGGCTTTCTCAGCTGGAAGTTAGCCTTATGGACTCGACAGAAGGTGGTGTTATTGTTCAGAATGGTTCTGAATCATCTTTGATAGCTGAAGTGAAGGCAAAGCAGGACAGTAATTTGCTTCAGCTAAAAGGTGCATTCCATCAGCAAAGGGTTGAGGTTTTCTCCCAAAAGGGAGATGATGTGCTTTGTTATCAGGGTCGATTGTGTGTACCAGATGTAGATGGGTTGAGATAGCAGATTTTGACTGAGGCTCATAGCTCCGGATATTCTATTCACCCGGTGCCACCAAGATGTACCATGATCTACAGAAAGTCTATTGGTCGAATGGTATGAAGAGAGACATAGCCGATTTTGTGGCTAAGTGTCCCAACTGTCAGCAAGTGAAGGTAGAGCATCAGCGACCGGGTGGTATGACTCAGGATATTGACCTTCCTACTTGGAATTAGGAAGTGATCAATATGAACTTCATTACAAGTTTACCTCATACTCGAAGGCAACACGATTCGATTTGGGTGATCGTCGACCGGATGACCAAGTCATCCCACTTCTTGGTTGTTAAGACTACAGATTTAGCGGATGATTATGCCAGACTTAATATCCGGGAGATAATCCAATTGCAGGTGTCCCATTGTCCATCATTTTAGATAGAGGTACTCAGTTTACCTCACAGTTTTGGAGATCATTTCAGAGAGGTCTTGGAACTCAGGTGAAGCTTAGCACAACTTTTCACCCTCAGACAGATGGCCAGGCATAGCATACTATTCAGACCTTGGAGGATATGTTGAGAGCTTGCGTGATCAACTTCAAAGGTAATTGGGATGATCACTTACCTCTTATCGAGTTTGCCTACAACAACAACTTTCACTCTAGCATCCAGATGGCTCCTTATGAGGCACTTTATGGTCAGAGATATAGGTCTCCTATTGGTTGGTTTGAGGTAGGTGAGGTAGCTTTGATTGGTTTAGATTTGGTTCAGGAGACTATAGAGAAGGTTCAGCTTATTAGAGAGAGGTTGAAGACCGCTCAGAGTCGACAGAAATCATATGCGGATGTGAGGAGAAGAGAGTTAGAATTTGAGGTTGATGATTGGGTTTTTCTGAAGGTGTCACCCATAAATGGTGTGATGAGATTTGGCAAGAAAGGGAAGCTTAGTCCCTGTTTCGTAGGTCCCTATCAGATTCTGAGGAGAGTTGGTAACATTGCTTATGAGTTGTATTTGCCAAAAGAATTAGAAGTGGTTCATCCAGTTTTCCATGTTTCCTTGTTGAAGAAGTGTGTTGGTGATCCGACCTTGATTGTTCCTTTGGAGGATGTAGGTGTTAAGAATAGTATCACTTATGAGGAAGTTCCTATAGAGATCCTTGATTGTCAGATTCGAAGATTGAGAAACAAGGAAGTCGCTTCGGTAAAGGTTCTTTGGAGAAATAAGCTTGTTGAAGGAGCTACTTGGGAAGCAGAATCAGCCATGAAAGCCAAGTACCCTCATCTCTTTCCTTCCGATTTTGTTTCAGCTTGAAATAATAGTTTCCTCCGATCCTATTCCATCGGTTCCTCTCATGATCCTAGCATGCATTCATGTTTTCAAAGTTGATTCAATCATGTTTTAAGTTGAAGAGTTCAATTTTCATGTTTATTCCTTGATTTTCATGTTTTGTTGCTGGTTGGGTTGTTTTCTATTTATTTTCCCTTGCTTAGTCTTCATTCGAGGACAATTGATCCCAAAGGGGAGATATTATAACACCCCAGAAATTGATTCAGCTTTTAAACTCAGAAACTTGCAGAATTTTTAAACTTCCAGGGATCACGGTTCAAGTCCACGAGCCGTGGAAGGTTCCACGAGTCGTGAGAAGCAATCGTGATCCCAATCTTGAAGACCACCCTCAGTTCTGAGAACCATGAGTCAGTCTCATGGTTCATGGAAGTTTCCACGGATTGTGGAACCAACCCGTGGAAGTTAGACAGAGAGTGAACTTTCCCTCAGAAACCACGACTGGGTTTCACGGCTCGTAGAAGTTTTTACGGGTCATCATGTTAACCCATGAAAGATGATCCGTAGCCTAAAACTTTGGCTCAGGAACCATGACTCAAGTCCATGAGCCGTGGTTAGTACTACGGTCCGTGGAAAGGACCCGTGGAACCTGAAACTGAGTTTTAAAACAGCTTTTTCTTAATTAAGTCCCAGGGGTATTTCAGCCATTACCCACCCTTTTCACTCCTAAATGAGGTCATTTTGGCCATTTTTAGCATAATTTCTAAGCCTATTAGCCTAAGTCCCTTCTCATTACCTCATTCATCTCCCAAAAAAGGAAAGAACTCTCTCAAGCTCCAAGTTCAAGTCTCCTAGTCTTTTCAATTTCAAGTGGGTTAGCCTCAACAAGGTAAGTGGGTATTCAACAATGGGTTCCTTTTACTCTTGTGCCCAAAACCCCCAATTCTTATTTTGAATTATGAACTTGTGATATTAGGGTTTTGTCTAAATTGGGGAAAACTTATGAAATCACTTTCTATGCATCAATTCATGGTTTCCTATGGTTTATCTATGATTTGATTAAGATTCCTTTATTGATTTCAAAAGCCCATGCATTAAAGATGATTTCTAGCATTATTCACTTGATTAGCATGTTTACAAGTGAAAATTTGGCATGTTTAGATAACATGGCCTTATGTATTTATGAAATTGCATGCCTAATTCTTCAACTTATGAATTTGGAAAAAAAGTATGTTTTTGAATTATTGCTATGCTAAGCTTTAAGAACTTATGGTTTGACTTTGCATGACATTATATATGTCCTTAGGAAATTTCAAACAAGATTTCGGCATTAGATATGTCACAAGTATATGTTGAGCTATATGTATGTTTTGAGAGTAGTATTTAGCACCGAGTTGGACTGAGTTTAGCGTACCCTAAGTCCCAGAACTACGTTGCCACCGCAGGTTGCCCTTTGTGGCTTATGACAGGATCCTGATAGATATGGTTCTAACCTTGATCGGTTAGTACAACCTTTTTTGGTGTGGGTGTATGACACTGGACTCCATGTAGCTCATCATGGTTTGTGTCGGTTAAGAGAAACTCACGTATGAATGATTTGACTTGTTTAAGCCTATGATATCTATTTTTAAATCTTGACTCTTATCTCATGCTTACCATTTTTTTTTGATATTTTACGTTTTAAGTATGTTTTCATCATATTCATGCATGTCTCACATATTCAGTACATCCTATAGTATTGACGTATATCTTGTGCTGCATCCTTTGATGATGCAGATTCAGGCTCATTCCCTCACACTCGTGGCTAGGTATTGCTAGAGTCCCAGCTTCCAGTGGTGAGACCTCATTATCTGAGGGCCAGTAGTAGACCTATCTCTCTTATTTTGTTTTCTTTAGATTTTCTCGAGCTAGTTGAGGTCTTGTCCCATCAGGTCTTATGGTAGTATAGAGGCTTCAGACATAGCTAGACTTGTACTCCATTGTATGGAATTGATACTTCTTAGACTTGTTCCTATTTAAGTTATGATTGACTATCTCTAACTAGTATGCTTCTGCTATATTTTTGTATTAATCTCTTAATATTCTATGACCAAGGGTTAATCTAGGGAACTTGTGTCTCGGATCCTATATTACGTCTAAGGGTAGCCTCGGGGAGTGACATAAAAAGAGTAGACAATAAACCAAAAATAATGATGGTTAGGCAAGTTAAATCATGCCTCTGGGGCAACACAAATTTGAACTAAAGGAGATAGTCAAAAGAAATAAGGCGCAGGATAAACTTTATAACAAAAACTTCATCCATTCATTTAGCAAAATAGTATTGCAGAGAGTAAAAGCAAGAGCATCATTAGTAAAATGCCATAGGATAATATAACCATAAACTGGGAAATAAAAATAGGGATCAAAGCTAGAGGGGAGTACAACATGCTTAGGGAAAGATGAGGAAGCGTTAAGACAACTTCTGAAGCATGAGGGTTAGGTGAGTGTTGGCTTCTTCATGGGCCAGAAGTAGTTTCTGGGTGAGAATACCGACCTGGTCCCTCAGAGAGGTTACTTTAGTGTTCAGACGAGCATTCTCGTCTCGAAGTGCTTTAACTGTGTCTGAACTTGCATCTGGTCCCTCAGGGGTAGTTTGTCATTGTGCCTTTAGAGTCACAATTTTAGCATCTCGCTGAGCAATGAGAGTAGTTAATCGTTCAAACTTAACAGAGGACCACTTCTGGGTAGAAATGAGGTCCGACACAAACGACTTTGAATTGATTCCTCCTTCTCTCTTGAGGCACTCATATTCTTCAAGTGTCCCCTTGGTAAACATTTATTTCCTAGTCCCTGGGACTCTCTTGCTAGGGCAAATTCCAAAGTTCATGAACACTCGATTCAGTAGATACCTATAACCCAAACCATGCTTATCGTCCTTCATAGTGATGATCTTTCTCATGTGAGCAAGCATGATAGCTAGAAGGCTTATGCGTTGCAGGGTCACCAATGCCTCCATGAGAAAGAGGTCAGAAATACCTGCAATCATCCTTTTTTCAGTGCAAGGAAGAAAGAACTTGTTAACAAGTTCATAGACCAGCTTATATTCTCCCTTCATTTGCTTCTTGCCAAGCCTCTTTCTATTCAGATTTGTCAACTTCCCAATTTCATTCATGAAGTCAATAGAGGCTGACTGATTCTTCCAAGACTTTATCCCTTCTGTTGGCACATCCAAAATCTAACTAAGTGTAAGTTAATCCAAAAAGATTTCCACCCCATCCACTGTGGTGGTTAATGATCCTTCAGCCTTGTTGAATACCATTTTCACGTAGAACTCAGTGACTTTCTTCTCAAATAGTACTAGAATGGGAAGCTCAAACAAGTGATTCCATTTTGAACTTTGACCATGTCAAGCAGTTCTTGTATTCCTCGATGGTCACTAATCTCGGGATCAAATACTCGACATTGAGCACCCTTTGTTGCCTTAAAAGAGATATCCATTCAGCCTGAGTAAGCTTCTACTTTTCTTCCTAGAGGAGGGACCAGGTTCTTCCATTGCATAATCTTGGTTATCCCTTTTTCTCTTTGAACTAGAGGATGTGTCCTTCTTCTTACTAGGGGCAGTTTTCCTAGGACTCTTGATGGAATGCTTTTCCTTTTTCCGTCTGGTGCTACTGATCTTCCTTTCTTATTGGAGGTGTTTACTTTAAATAGATTTTTCTCCCGCACAGTTTGAACACCCTTGATGGTGTCCTCTTTTTAATTTCTTCCTCAGATACCTCTTTTTCCAGATTCACTAGAGTTTCTAATACAGGTTCCTCATCAATTGCAACTGTCTTCTTCAACTTCTTTCTTTTGCTTGTACTTTTCTCATTTTCCTTTATAGTTAAGGCTAGATGTTGTTGAGACACACTTTGAGTAGTGGGTACCCTTCGTGGTCCCTGCAAATAATTCACTAGCTGATATAACAACTCTTCTCTTTTAAACTTTCTAGCATAGAGGCTCGTAATCTTCCATAATTTTGTCGCCAACCATGAGATTACTTATCAGTGCTAGAGGAGCCTGTGATGCAGGAGTTCTATCCCATTTGGGACAAGGGTAGGTGTTTGGAGTCTGTGTCTCTTGAGATGCGGTCAAACTTCTTGTTCTGGCTTCTGGACTTTCAACCCCAATATCTCCCCTTGCCATGGAAGTCAAATAACTTGCCACAAGATCATCTCCTATGGCCAAGATATTTGAAGAGTTTACTTCTGTTTCAGGCAGGTTCCCATCAAACATCTATTCCCTAGAGCATTCAGAACCACCCAGATGCGATGCGATTCTCTTACAATGACTAACTTGATTACAGTACCAACATCAGGTCCCTATATTAGATTAGCTTCTTGAACAACAGTAGAGACTTCTACATCCATAACAAGAACTGAAGGATCCTCAGAGATTACTTTGCTAGATAACTCAGTTTGTGAGATAAGAGTGTCTGCCTCAACTGCACTAGCAGAGAAGTTGAGGGATGACCCTGGGTGCTAGTCCCCTGTTGGGAGAGATATGTTAGGAGAAGCTGCAGGATCAGTGATGGATAGAGGATCTAGAGAGGGATATGTTTCCAATTCCAATGAGGGAACTGATACAGAGATAGGAGAGGGAGTAAAGAAAGGGTTCCTCAGTTCAATCGTTGTTGGAATGTTCTCAGCATAGGGTAAGTGAGTTGCAGCCTCAGTGGAGATGGGAGAGCATTTGCTAGGAGAACTTGGTTGAGTCATGGCAAAGGAAGGTTTGGAAGAATGGAGTAAAGAGACAGACTTTAGTTGTTCAGAGGAGAGAGAAGTTTGAGAAAAGAAGAGGGTTTTAAAGTATTTTTTTTGAAAAGAACGGCTAGGATGAGTTATAAAGGGGGTGAAGCAATGTGTCACATCAGATAAGAGAGATGACATTTTAAGTTCAAATTGATGCGATGTCGTTGATTAGAAGGCTGAGAGGTTAACTTACCAGTGGCTTCGTTTCACAATAAATGCTCTTAAGTGTACAATTTGTAATACTGATCTGTAAGAGGGAGCGAGTCCCTCTTATTGAACTTCTGAAGCTTGTCTTGAATTTTATCCAACATCTTCCATCCTTTTGATGTCGCTCCTTCCACCATGTGTGCATATCTATAATGGTACAGTATTGAGTTAGACAGGTTAAAATATCAAGTTCTCAGATACTTGTCTTCTGATCATAGCTACATGGAGGGAATTTTGGTGACAGAGGGATCAGGTCCCCTGCAATAATCCAAGCTTCAAACTATTTTTCTCAAACAAATCTTTTCCCAAAGCTTTTGTGAAGATATCAGTAATCTGATCCTCTGTCTTGCAGTAGTTCATGTTGATTAGTTTCTTTTCAACATTATCTGTAAGGAAGTAGTGCCGGATGTCAATATGTTTGGTCCTCTTGTGATGAACAAGATTTTTGGCCATGTTCACTACACTGGAGTTGTCATATAGAAGAGGTACAAAATCAGTCACTATTCCGAAGTCTTCCAGCTGCTATTTGATCCACAAAATTTATGCACAATAGGCTGCAACAGCCATATATTTGGCTTTAACAGAAGAGAGGGCAACTGAGTTCTGTTTCTTGGTCCCTCTGAGAGATCAATGAAGCTCCAAGGAAATGTGCCATTCTGGAGGTACTTTTTCTGTCTACCAAGTGCCCTGCGTAATCAACATTTGCATACACAACCAGTTCAAAGTTATCTCCTGAGGGGTAGAATAGAATGAGGTCAGGAGTTTCTTTGAAATATGTGATAATCCTCTTGCCAGCCTTGAGATGAGACTCCTTTGGAAAAGCTTGAGATCTAGCACACATCCCCACACTGAATACTATATCTGGACTGCTATCAGTTAGGTATAGGAGAGATCCAATGATTCCTCTAAATATGGTCTCATTAATGGAGGGACCAAATTCGTCGATATCCAGTTTTGAGGATGTACCAATTGGGGTGTCAATGGACTTGGCATTATCCATGTTGAACTTTTTAAGCAGTTCCTTTATGTACTTCTGTTGGCTGATCATAATCCCATTGGATACTTGCTTTATTTGCAGCCCTAGAAAGAAGTTCAACTCTCCCATTATACTCATCTCTAACTTACTTCCCATAATCTTGGCAAAATCATCACAAAGTGAGTCAAGAGTAGCACCAAAGATAATATCGTCAACATACACTTGGACAATCAGAAAATTTTTACCCCTGGTTTTCAGAAAGAGAGTGTTGTCAATCTTCCCTCTTTTGAACCCATTTTGAAAAAGAAATTTTAACAGCCTCTCATACCAAGCCCTAGGGGCCTGTTTCAGACCATACAATGCTTTATCCAATTTGAACACATGAAGAGGATGATCGAGGTCTTCAAAGCCAGGGGCTGTTTAACATAAACTTCTTCGTTCAGGTAGCCATTCAGAAAAGCACTTTTGACGTTCATTTGAAATAACTTGAACTTCATATAGGAAGCAAAAGCAATGAGGATTCTTATAGCTTCCATTCTTGCAACAGGGGCAATTTTTTCATCATAATCAATGCCCTCCTCCTGATTATACCCTTGTACTACCAGCCTTGCCTTATTTTTAGTAGTATTTCCCTGTTCATCAAGCTTGTTCCTGAATACTAACCTAGTCCCTATGTTAGTTCTGTCAGACTGTTAGGGGACTAGGTGCCACACTTGGTTTCTCTCAAATTTATGAAGTTCTTCTTGCATAGCATTCACCCAGTCAGCATCTTTCAGAGCTTCTTTGATATTTTTGGGCTCAATTTGAGATATGAAAGCTGAGAAGGCATGCATAGCTCTGGACTTAGATCTGGTAAGCATACCAGAGTCCAATGGAGAGATGGTGTTATCCAAAGGATGAAGTGCTCTATGCTTCCAGTAGGAGAATTGTGTGGAAGATTGTTCAGAACTTGTACCTCATCCCTCTGTAGATTGAGGAGCTAAAGTGAATGGAGGAGGATTAGAAACTCTATCTTGACTATCAACAATTGCTAGATCCTCTGAAGCATTAACTTATTTAGAGCCTACATCTAATCTTTCTCCAGTTTCAGTTCCGACTTCATCATATCCCTCTATATCTTCAGGAAAGTCTCTTTGAATCTGAAACAATTCTTCGTGTTCATCGTTATTCAAAGCTCCTTTGTCATTTAGGTCCCCTGCCTTATTGAAGATTACATGAATACTCTCTTCTACGCATTGACTCCTTTTGTTGAAAATCATGTAGGCTTTACTGGTTGAGGAGTAGCCTACGTAGATTCCTTCATCACTTTTAGGATCAACTTTCCCATGGGATCTTTTCCATTTTTCAGAATGAAACATTTGCACCCAAAGGCACAAAGATAACTCAACTTGGGTTTTATTTGATTTAGGAGCTCATATGGGGTCTTTTTCAACAGGGACTGGATCATGCATCTATTAATCACATAATATGCAGTGTTGACAGCTTCTGCCCAAAAACTTTTGAGAACATCTTCATCAATCAGCATAGTTCGAGCAATAACCACCAAGGTTCTCTTCTTTCTCTCCACCACAGGAATTTTTTGTGGTGTTCTTGATGCAAAGAAGTTGTGCCCAATCCCGTGTTCAGCACAGAATTCAACAAAGCTTGCATTTTTTAATTCAGTTTTGTGATCTGTTCTAAGGCAGACTATTTTGAGATTTATCTTGACTTGAATCTGCTTAGAAAACACAGCGAACACAAGAAAGGTTATATCTTTGCTTTTTAGAAACATAGTCCAGGTAAATCGTGAGTAATCATCCATGATTACAAAGATATATCTCCTACCGTTCCAACTTAGAATCTTCATGGGACCACACAGCTCCATATGAAGTAGTTCGAGAGGTTGGGATGTGCTTACTTCCTTCTTTTCTTTGAATGAGGATCTGACATGCTTTCTTTTGGCACATGTATCACACATTTTTCCTTCCTGGAACTTAACTATGGGCAGACCGCGTACCAGGTACCTTGAGATTAATTTGTTTAGAAGGAAAGAACTAATATGTACCAATCTCTTGTGCCACAGATCAACATCATCATCTTGGGCTCTTAGCAGGTAATATCTCCTCTAAAAATCGAGTCTAGATCTGCAATATACATATTCTTGTGTCTCCTTGCCACCAAAATGATTTCCCTTGATGAGAGATTTGTCACAGTGCAATAGGCGGATAGAAACTTAACTTCATTTCCTTTATCACAAATTTGAGACACACTGAGTAAGTTGTATTTCAAACAATTTACATAATACATATTTTCAATGGCATGTTCAAGAGACTTGCCAACACTTCCAACATTAAGAATGTAACCCTTCTTTCCATCTCTAAAGGAGACACTTCCCCCTTGAAAGGCCTAAAGTGAGAGAAAATCTTCCATTCTTCCTGTCATATGCTTAGAACAGCCACTATCCATGAACCAGCTTTGGCTACTTCCTCTCACTCTTCCCTACACAAAGAGTCACTTGTTAGCCTTGGGAACCCATTTTAGGTTGAGTCCCCAAAAGTGAGATAAAGGGTGGATAAGGCTTCTTCTAGCCCAGCCTGGCAGCCTGCTCCTCCTGATTGAGGGACCAGGTTGCATGGTGATTTACTTTCTTTTAGCAAATATTCTTCCCTTTCTAATAACAGCGGATCTTGTTGGACAGGTGTCCTTATAGTGACAATTTCTACCACAGTGAGTACACAACCAATTGTTCGGGTTTGACACATACTTACTGTAAGGATCATAAGGAGGATTTTTTCTTTCGAAAGCCAAGACCCTCACCAGTATTGGATCTGATGTTGTTCAGATGAGTCAAGGCTTCAAAAGAAACAGTCCACTTGAGGGCTTTTTCTAAATTAGCTTTAACACGGACCAGGTCCCTCTCAATCTTCTTATTTCTTTCAAGAAAGATTGTGAGAACTAATTTGAACTTGTTCAATTCAGCTTCAAGTTCAAACTGGATCTCACTACCATTTTCCTTTCCTTTAAGGCCATTTTGAGAGATATTCTTCATTTTTTCACCAAAGGCATCATTTTCAGGGGTAACAATTGCAATTCTTTCCTCTAGATCAGAAATTTTGCTGGAATAGGTAGTTTTTTCAACTTCAAAATCAACAAGACTACTGTTTTGAAAATCCCTTTCCTTAGTAAGATTACAGTATTTATCAATCAAAACATTTTCTAAGGAACGTAACTTAATCTTAGAGTAGTCTTTAAGATTTTTCTAGATATCATGAAAGCTTACCTCTGCATTTTCTTCATCATCAGATTTTGCCATCAGGGCAAACAGAGAATCAAAGCTAGATGGTCGATCTTCAATGACTAGCATGGATGTGTCCTCTGGGGCCTCTTCATGATCGAATTCACTGGATGAATCTCCCCATGCAGCTAGGGCCTGCTATATAACAATATCAGCCATTTCTCTTCTTTTGAGTTTTTCAGGGATCGGGTACCTCTTTCATCCCTTCTCACAGTTGTTCTTAGCATAGTATTTGTACTCTTGTTTGTGAAGAGGTCAATCTTTAATAAAGTGTCCAGGTTTTTCACACTTGTGGCAATAGTCATTGCTTTTGAATAGCTTTCTTGAGTTTTCTTTTGATGAAAAATCATTGTTTCTTCTTATCATTTTTTGAAAGCGTTTAGTGATGTAAGCCATGTCGGATTCATCACCACTTGAGTCACTTTTGACTGCCTTGAGAGCCAAGCTTTTCTCCTTCTTGGGTTATTGTCGTTCTTGGTCCTGTTATTTCTTGAGCTCATAGGTTTTTAGATTTTCTATTAACTCATCCATTGTTAGAGTATGAAGGTCCTTTGCTTTGGTAATTGCATTCACCTTGCTTTCCCAAGAAGCTGGTAGAACACTCAGAATCTTCCTAACTAGCTTGCTGGGTTTAATGTCATCTCCTAGACAATGAAGTTCATTGATGATAGATGTGAATCTAGTATGCATTTCTTGAATAGATTCACCTTCATTCATCTTGAACAACTCATATTGAGTAGTAAGCATGTATATCTTGGACTTCTTAACCTGGATGGTCCCTTCATAAGCGGTTTGCAGTGCATTCCATATCTCCTGGGCTGTTTCACATGCTGAGATACGATTATATTCTTCAGCACCAATACCCGAATTAATCCAGTAATGCATATAGCCTTTACTCCCTTAAAGAGCAGGAAGAGTTGAAGCCAAGCATGTACAAGTAGTGAAGAAGTATAGATTTAGTTGGTTGTTGACCAACGAAAAGCATGGGAGAAAAAAAGAATTTGAGTATTTTTTGCAATTTCATCCATCTTTTTGTATCAATACCATCACATGAATCGAGTGATTAGACTGATTTCTTTCCTTATGTGGGTTTGCACACTAGCAACTTCTTTACCTTGAAGTTCTTCTCTATATGTTTCCTGTCAGAGTCAACATATTCCTTTCTTGTCTTGGGAACAAATTTTATTTCCTCTCCAACTGTTATTGTCTTCATGGGTACGTAGGGATCGTCACAGATAATGTCCCATAGTTCACTGTCCTCATCCATAATGAAGTCGTGTATTCTCTTCTTCCACTACCCATAGAACTACCCATTAAACTTGGGTGACCTTGTGGTTGACTGACCTTCTTCGAGGTTTGGTGGAGCTGTCATTTAGAGTAAGATCTTTCTAGGTGTTAACCTTTTAGAAAGTCCTAGCTCTGATACTAATTGATGGCTTGTATGAGTCCACCGAGAGTCAAGTGACCAAGTTCTTTAACAAGAAGTTGCAAAAAGTGAAGGTTAAGTAAGTGAAATAATAAAAAGTAAAGAACACAAGACTTTACTTGGAAACCTCCTTGCTCAAGGGAGTAAAACCACGACCTATCCTAGTAGGATTTCACCAAATAACTTCACTAAATTACTGAGCAACTTTAGATTACAGACTCCAGTAATCCTAGAGATTAAACTCTTAATTCACTACACTACAATAACTCTATTACAATGTTTAATGCAATAAAGCTACTACATAATCACAGTATCAAATAACTCTAGCTAATACAACACACACTATCAATTAACTCTAGCTGATGGTTTACAACATAAACATAAATACAAAAGACTCAAGCTAAAGACAAGGAACTAGAGACATCATCTTGATCACGATCAGGTCCCTTATTGAGTGAGCTTTTGTTTCGATAAAGAACTTGAGAAGCCTTTGCTTGATGGATGAAAATCTTGGATTTTGCAAAAACTAGGTTTTAGCTAAAGGTCTCATTCCTTATAAATGAGAGAGTCAAAACCTTAACACAATGCTATTGGTCCAATGAACTTCAAGGACTGTAATGGCACAGTCCCAAGGCTGCAGAAAGTAGACATTATAGCTGTATCGAGTTGATTATGTTTCAAGATCGCTTATGTTACCATGTCTCTTTGAGTGTTTGTCAATCATCAAAACTCAAAACTTTCGTATTGCATCAATAAGGTTTGTCAACTTAGAAATAATTATGTTTATACTTGATATTGATAAAAATAATATCTTAATGCTCCTACAATTAATTTACTATGGTTATTGCGAGAGGTAGCTTTAGTTGCTAAAGGTGAATGAAGACTTCAGCAAGGCTATGAAAGAATAACTGTATGCTCGAAGACGTGAAGCCGATAAAATATCTAATGGTGATATAGCTTTAGAACTGTAAGACCTGGAAAAAAATGCAATTCCTCTTGATGAAATAAAATAAAAGGATTAATATTATATTTTTAGCGAATCGATTCATTGAAATGGTTTAAATGAGTATTTTTTTTTATCTCTTAAAATTTTGGTTTTAAATAAAAATTTCATCTCAATAAGTTTAACTCCCTCCGTTTTAATTAATTTGGTCTACTTTTCTTTTTAATCCATTTCAAAAAGAATGTCTCTTTTCTTTTTTAGAAACTCTTTAATTCCAACTTTTCACATGGCATATTCAAGATCACAAGATTAAAGAATATTTTAATACATTTGACATATCTTTAATTTAAGACCACAAGTTTTAAAAGTCTTCTTTATTTTATTAAACTCTGTGACAAGTCAAAATAGGCCAAACAAATTGAAATGGAAGGAGTAATAAAAAATTAATTAAATATGTTGAGTGACTTTGTAAGTAAAACACTCATAGTTGAGTGACTTTTGAATTAAACACCAAAGTTAAGTGACCACGTGAGATATTATTTCAATTGAATATTAGCGTACAAATCGTGATCAATTCACCCCCTCTCCCCTTTTGAGTATCAGTACACAGAGTCCGAAACCTAAATAGGGGTAAAAATCCCACAAGTGACCGATCTATGTGATCTTTTGAAAAAGTAACCAAAATAGGTATAGCGCATTAATTTAGTGTGTTATACCCCAACTCACAGATGGAACAATGTTAACGTCGGTTAAGTGGATGTGGGTGATATAGCGCACTAAATTAGTGCGCTATATATAGCGCACTAATTTAGTGTGCTATACCCCTCATCTTCTCCCACCTGTGCTGGATATGGCACATTAATTTATTGCGCTATACCTGTGTTTACTGATGAATTTTTGTGATTTTTTGCAGGCTTTTATCACATGTTTTCCTTACACTTTTGTACTTGATTTGACATATCCTTATAGCGCTCTAAATTAGTGTGCTATGTATTTATATTCACCCATTTTTTCTACTCCAAAACTTTTCAAAATTCTCTATAAAGAGGCCCTAAAGTAGTGTACAACCACACTAAACTTCACCGTTTTCCTTCATCTCTAAGCAATTTCCTCTTATAGTTTTCTTCAAATTCCTGTCATAAAAATATCTATTGAAGGTAATATTAGGATTTTCTTATATTGGAATGGCGATATCATCCATGAGGGTGATACTATACATTATAGTTGCCCGTCCCAGAGTAATGTTAAGTTACCTTATGATCTTGGTTACAAAAGTTTTATTTTTGAACTATATAAGAAGATGAATGTTCGTAAGGAAGATTAAAAATTACGTGTAATCGGGCAATACCCAAAGTCTTTTACATCACACGGGACAACAATGTATTACGAGTATATTATTAATAATGAAGAGGGTTTGACGGACTTTTTGAATGTTCTAGACGAATATAGTGATCACATCAAGATCACTATGCTTCATAAATATGTTGGGCAGGACCCTAGGACTCGTCAGCCTAGGACTCGTTCACAACGTTCTCCTTCACATGATGAAGTATTTGCACAGACTGAAGTCCCCAGAAATTAGTCTACTAATTTTTCTGACTTAAATGTCTACGAAAATATTCTTATGGGTAACATGTCAATGGACTCGTTAAGACCTGATTTGAATCAATCTACTTATGAAAGTGACTGGTAATAAGTGCTATTAACCTTAATAATGTTACTAATATTATTATTATTATTATTATTATTATTATTATTATTATAGTTATTATTATTAAGCTTTATTATTACTATTACTGTTATTATCATTACTATTATTATTATTATTATTATTATTATTATTATTATTATTATTATTATTATTATTACTATTATTATTATTATTATTACTATTACTATTACTATTTCTATTATTGTTATTATTATTATTACTAGAAATTATTAAATATAATTCGTACAATTTTAACAATTACATGTGAATTTATATGTTTTTTTATTATTTTGTAGGAGTTTATCTCAATATAATTTTGATCAATGTTTTAATTTTGGATGGATGGATCATATTGGAACATCCTCAAATATCCTGCTTCCTCAAGTTTTGGTGCTGATGACTATTATCGGTAGGCATATCATTCGGATATTATTTTTTTGTTTAAAATATAAATTAAGTATATTTTTATTTTTTGTTATTATAGGGAAAATATTAGGCAAAATGTGCCTATGATTCCAGAAGATGTCAATGATGATGATGACCCACCAAATTATAGCAAAATATCTGTGAGTGATGAAGATGGTGACATCGACGGTGATGACGTGCCTAATAATGCTCACGATTCAGATGATGAAGTTTCATTTTCATCATCTGAAAGTGATGATGATGTCATATTGTCTGATAGGTCCCATAGTCCATTACATCAACAAGAAGTGATTCCACAAATACCGCCTCACTAGTCAATACCAATGTCACCAACATTTCTTCAGATTCAAAATCATTCTCATATAATTTTATTTCTTGATGATCTTCCGGAGGGATCAGATGTATATGCCTATACAGTTGATGATGATCGATGTCGACAAAATAGGTGGCAGGAACCCAATAATGTTCGAGAAGATGAGTTGTACCTTGGTTTGGAATGACTTTTACATTCAAAAAAATATTGTAGAGGCTTGTTAAACTTTGGCATTTTAAAAATACAACAGAGTACTCTATTTGCGAGTCCTCAAAAAAAAATTGGCGAGTTAAATGTAGACGTGCAGATCAAGGTTGTCAATAAATGCTTCGTGGTAGGCTGGACAGACTAACTAACTTGTGAATCATAGGAAAATATTACAGGGTTCACTCTTGTAATATGGGTTCATTCCCTCAAGGTCTTTTTAATTGGATATAGACATGATTGCAAGTGTTTTAGTTGAGGATTTTGAAGTAAATTCAAGGTATCATTTTATTTCGAGATCATTTAAATATATAAAGAAATCAATACGTTATTTATTTTGATGAATTTTAATGTTAATTGTTTTTAGGTTTTTGATCAAAGATTGTCAAAAATTCGTTCTGAAAGTGTTCAACAAAATAATAAGCAAGAGAAAGGCTTATCTTGAACGGAAGCGTGCTTTTAAAAATATCTATGGAACTTGAAAAGACTCATTTAGGTCATTGCTAAGGCACATGGCTGCTCTTCAACACTCCAATCCCGACACAATTGTTGAATGGAGGTTTGAATGACACGATGATGTTGATGAAAAAAATTTCAACTATGTGTTTTGGATGTTTAAGCCATGCGTTGATAATTTTGCTTATTGTCGGTCAGTGGTATCAATAGATGGAACTCATGTCTATGGAAAATATAATATCAAGTTATTGATTACGGTCGAAACGGACGCTAATGACGCAATATTTTCCTTGGCTTTTGCAATTGCTGCTAATGAAAGCATTCCGACATGGGGCATGTTTCTGCATCATTTGAACCGGCATGTTGTGAAGGGGCGTGAAGATATAACATTGATATCTGATAGACATCATGGCATACTTCACAACATGCAGGCTAATTGGCAAGCTCCATTTGCCTACAACCGCTTTTTGTAAGGCATTTAAAAGCTAATTTTCAAGGTAAATTCAAATTTTTACTCTTGAACAATTTTTTTTTGGAAAGCTGCAGCACATCATCAAGAGAAGAAGTTTCTTAAAATAATGAAATTGATCAAGAATGTCAATGAGGCAGCTTATAATTGGTTAATACAGTACAAGCTCAAAAAGTGGACCTTACACAATGATGATGGTAGGAGATGGGGCATGGTCACAACGAATAGCTCAGAGTCATTCAATGACTTATTGAAGTATGCCAGGGGACTTCCTGTAACTATAATAGTGCGGCTCACATACAGTCAGGTTGTTCAGCGCTTTGTTAGCAGATCTGCTAGTGCTAGATGATTAGCGGCAGAGAATCAATATTGGATGTCAAAATCTCACACAAGATTTGAGAAAAACAGGATAAAGGCTGCTGGACATACCCACCAAAGTTATAATGTGAGGGATCAATTATTTGAAATTAAAATCAAAGTGCATGCAGGTCATGGAGGTAATGTGCATATTGTTAATGTGACTCAACAATCATGCACATGCGGTAAATGGCAATCACATCACATGCCATGTTCTCATGCGATCAGGAATTTTGACAGTTGTAGGGTTGATGCATGGGATAAAGTTGCACCACAATATAAATTGCTAAATTACGTAAAATCATATTCTGGGCAATATTTTCCAGTTGGAGATGCAACATATTGGCCAGAAAGTCCTTTGTCATGATTGCAAATAAAAGATATTTGCGTAGAATAAAAATCAAGTCCAACATACGTATACATAATGAAATGGATATTCTGATTAGTACGTTAACTCGAAAGTGCGAATTTTGCCGACAACCTGGTCATAATATGAGCAAATGTCCCTTAAAGGCTACAAATATCTCTCATGGGGGGAGTACTTCAGGGTCTTGATTTTTCATTGTATGTCTTTTTGGTGTAGTTAATTATATGTTCTTTGTTTGTACACTAAAAGTTGTTAAGTCAATATTTCTTTATGTATTTATACCGCTCTCAATTCGAATAAGTTTTTTCCGATTTTCTTAAAGAAAAAATACTATATTTCACTTTAAAGTAGAATTTTTTTTTCAATAAATCACTATGAGCATGAATGAACTTCAAATAAATTATCATAAAAAATAGGAGAATGTAAAATATTTAAATAAATTAATCTTCTTCAGTTTTAGGAACCACTTCGTCGTCGTCATTATCACTATAATCTAGACCCCAATTTGCACTATTTTTTTTTATGTTGGCTCACAACAAGCACTTAATTAATTTATACCGCAATACGGAACGTTAAAATCTCATGTTGTAGTAAATATTTTTGAAGACCTATTCATTCTTTTACTATTCCATACATAGGATAGGTGAAATCTCGATGAAGCTTCTTATCTTCTAAAAGTTTCCAGTGCTCTTCTTCATCTGCTTCCTTATAATTAAGATCCTCTAATTCATGAAATAACTCTAATATTTTCTCTATTTCAGAGATTTTCTTCATAAGGTGTTCAATCACCAATGATTCATCTATGAATGGACGTCTTTGAAAAGTCGCCAACAATGCTTGTGGTACGGGCAAAGAATGTCAGCGACATAAAACTTTGTAATCACACTGTTTAGAATATAGCTCAACCCACTGAAGTGTTTCACCCCAAATTATAAAATCTTCTGGTTTAGAGGAGTGTTCTTTCCCTCAATGATGTGTCCAACAATTTTTAAATCATGATAAATAGAAATTGAAAAATTTACAAGTGGACGAATTAAACCATACCATTTTTTACCTATCAAGTCTGTGTAGCACCCTCTAATTTTTTTAGGGCTCGTTGAGCTACTCTCACCTTTTTCTCTTCTAATATCAGACCAACCTTTTAATGAAAATTTTCTATGCATTCTGAATAATATGTTTTTTAAGTATGCACTCTTATTTTTATAAGGATGCTCAAAAATACCAAGTATATTAATGCATATAATATTATTTATACCTGGTATACTTTTTTTTTTATATAAAAAAATATACTATGCATATTGATTTAACCTTTTGTGACCTTTATAGTGGAAAATATTTTTGAGTTGAAAAATACCATTTGATTTATTGTACAAATATATTTTTATGAAAATACCAAGTATACTTATGCATGTTTATGAATAACTATATACACATAAATAATATGTTAATATCCAATTTAAAAATTCCAAATAAGATAATAAATAAAATACATTACATGTATAAAGAGAAAAGGAAACAACAACGTTAGAAAAGGAAGGAGGCAAATAAATAAATAAATTAAAGATAAATATTCTGTCCAAGAAAACAGGAAGAGTTGGGATTGATTAATGGGACCCAACTAAATTATAGGGGTTTTTATTTGAAAGTTGCTTTACGTGTTAATATTTATTTGCCATGAAATGATAACTAACTATGTAAATATTTTTTAAAAACTGGCTAGAAATGTTTTTCTCCCACCACCGGTAAATAAGTGGTCCATGAAGTAAGGCCCAAACATGAGAAAATGCTCATCCAGTTCCACTGATTCGGAAAACAGACCAAATTATTCTGGGCCGGGCCACTTGTAGCACCCCACACGCAGCCCAACCAAAAATACACTCTTTTCTGACATAAGTATAAAGTTGAGAAGGATTCGAATCTTGGCCTATCCACAATTTCCAACAACAAAAGTGGGCTCACTGGACCCACTTCTCTTCCCCCCGCAATAAATGCTCCTCGACTCACTCTTACCCAAAACCCATATCAAACAAACGCTCCACTAAACAAACACCCATAGCGCATCTTAGCATCCCCAGGGCAATGGTTTACGTAATCGCACGCAATGACAAAATTACACAAACAAACGAAATGCTAAAATGCGCTTCTGTTCTCCTCCGTCATTTTCACCCACTTGCTCACTCTCAGTAAAAGATTATCACCAACCTAAATACATACACAATTTTACTCTCTATTTACATCAAACTGTGTGTACATGTACGTTTGTGAAGTAGATATGCTAAAATGCGCACTTCTCTTTGGTCATTTTCCTCTCTACATTAACCAGAGTCATTTTCAGCTCACAGTAAAATCATCACCAAACAAACTATAGACATGCTCATTTCTGTATCTCTACACCCACCTCTAGATACACATTGAGGTGTGTGTATACCTTAATCAAGTTTTGAAGATAGTTTCTGTCGCTTTCAAATGTGGATGATCCAAGAGTGAGCTTCAATGCGCATTCTCAAAACCTAGTTTTCTTCGTCTTTTTCTTCGGAAGTGAGTTTCTGATTTCTGTGCTATCTGCAGCTATAACGTTGAGTTCTCTGAGAAATGCTTCAAACTCTGAGCTTTTCTTTCATGAAAATGTGATAATGTGGCTTCGTGTTCTGTTTTTTGAAGGTTTGTATTGCAGCGGTATTTGTTACTTAACAAAATGTTTGGGTTCTCGAAACGGCGAATGAAACTCGGGAGGTAATGACATCCTTATTTATGCCTAGAAACCATATGCGTAGCTAAAATGTGTTTTTTTTTATACACTAATTCTGTTTACTAGCATATTTGTGTGTTGTTGTGCTTAGTTTTCCATGAATGATGGCTTTTTAGTGTTTAGGATTGAGACGCTGGAACTTATTACAGATGTGGATTTCTTGTTTATGTCTCGGGAGATTGTGCATATTTCCATTTCAAAAGAGATTTTCTTTTGGCAAGTCAATAGTCTTTCTTTACTCACACACCTAGATAAGGTAAAAATTATACACACAGCATCTATGTGTATCTTAGTTTAAGAAACTATCAACATGTTAAAATTAGTTAATTTGGTTCCAAGACCTAATAACGTTATCATTTACTAACAATTTAACTGGGTTGCTGTTACTGGCAAATTCACAATGGTCTAGACAAAAGTATTCTTCTTTTCTAGAATTAGTTGCTAGTGGCAGAAGAACTAATGATTTTCTCCTCAAAATACAAGAGTTTGGAGACGTTTAGCAGAACTCTACTATTTTTGAGTTTCGATTGGGTTCTTTATTAAACATTAGAATTTAGCAACTGGATGTTGCCTTTACCTCATAAGATGGCGGTCTCCATGAGCTTTTTCTAGGAGGTGTAGCTTTTTCCCCTCCTTCAAAAACTATAAATTGCATCAGTAAGAGGTCAGGTACTGAATGCATTATTGCAATTGGCATTGGTGAACAACAACTTTGCTCTATTGGCTTGTATTTGACCCATCGTTAAAGTTTTATGATCTCTATCAATTGAGCACTTGTGGAAGGAGAAACTGGACTTAACATTAATTAGGTTAGGTAAGAGAGAATTACTGAAAGATTTTCCCATATGGTTTTGCTTTCTTTGCAGTCCTTTCCATGTGTAAGATGCCATTTCACTCAATCAACCATTACGCCTTCCCAAACTAGATAGGGTTGTCTAGATGAGTCCCCTGAATCAATTGTGCTCCCAATTCAGATCCTCATGTGTAAGATGCCATTGCGATCTCTAGTACAATTTTTGGCATGCTGTATACCTTATAAACTGTAATATGAAGTCCTTCCGTACCTAAGTTTCTAAAATCCTTCTATGGATACTCAAGGCTTTTTCATCTCTCACGTGAAATTGTTATTGGACTTCATAAGGATATGAATTTCCTCACTATAGCTATCATGTTCCAAATTTCTACATCTTCTGAACCATATGCTACTTATATCTGTCTCAGCTCATCACTGTTTTACTCAGGTTGAACTCAGCTCAAGGAACTAGAAGTCCAATGAGGCACCCCAAACGTTCTAGCAGTTGTAGTGTAAGACCTCTATTGCAACTTTTCCTTGTGTTGCATACGAGAAGCATGAAGTTTAAGCTTCTTATGTATGACAGGGTGAAGGTGTTCCTCCCAGTAATAACGAGTCTGAAGAAAAGAGCTGTCAATGCTCATCAGGTGCACCTGAGTTTAACAATTGTGCTTCAGGTGGCTCAGAAAATTGGATGCTTCTTTCTATAGCTGGAGAAAAACCTACACCTCGCTTCAATGTAACTGACTACTGTTCAAAGATATCACATGTTATTAAATTGTGATGCTTTAAAACTTAACATCTTGCTTTTACTGAGTAGCATGCAGCAGCTGTTGTTGGGAACAAGATGGTGGTTGTCGGTGGAGAAACTGGTAGCCGATTGTTAGAGGATGTGCAGGTAAAATGGTGATTGTTCATTAAGTAACATTATCTCAAATTTGATTACTCCTGCCTGAACATATAAACAGAAATATTGATCTTTTTCGCGCTTCAAACGTGACAATATTCGATTTCACTGTGGAATGCGAAGGCTAATTATCACCAGAGATCAACATCAAACATTTTCCGGTTGATAAGTAAGAAATTATAATATTAAAGATGATATGCTGATTTTAGAAGTTAGATTTTGAAGGAAACACACGTACATGGATGAAATGTGTAGAATAAAGCACGTAAATAGACTGAAACATGACTAAAATGTCTGTGACCAACAGTAAGAAGAAGCTTCTTCGTCTTGGTTCGTGGAGGGATTTTCAAAAGCATGAAATTCTCTCTTTTCCTTTTTTTTTTTCTGACCATCTAAGTCACAAGAAAATTTCTAACGTTGTATTTTTGTTCTTCTAAAGGACCCAATGGCCAATTGCTTAGGCTTGGGTATATATTATAAAGATGAGACTCTTACATAGAGAGGGGGACAACGCCTGACCTCAATTGTAGATACAAAAGGAGAGGAGCTAACTCTTGTCAGGGCACTTCGGTAAAGAAAAATATGCTAGTGTTAGCATTGTTACCAGTTGAGCTATACAATCAGCTTACAAAATCTTTCAAGTAAAATATCCTGATCTAGGTCGATTCTAAAATTAGTTACACCTTGTTTATCTAACTTCAAGATGGCTTTAACAAAAGCAGGCAATGAAATAGCCTCATTGAAGATAGATGATCTTCTAGTATACACACCCAAATTAGTCAATAGATCCGCTGGAACATTGCCCTCTCTGAACATATGCTGGACTAAATAATCTCCCTTGTTTGTCATCTCTTTTATATCTGTTATCAATGCTCCAATCTGCAGTTGTATTGATCTTTGAAAAATGGGAAATGATTAGATCGTAACTGAGATGAGTTTCAATCATTAGTGCCGTGCAACTTTCTTCGTAGGTGGCATACTTGATACCAATGGCATGCGTTCATTTTCATTTCAGGTGCTAAATTTTGATAGCTTTTCCTGGACAACAGCTTCATCAAAGCTCTACCTCTCACCCACCAGTCTTCCTCTAAAAATTCCAGCATGCAAGGGCCATGCTTTGGTAACCTTTACTCCAATTTTTTAAGTCTATTTTGTTGCTTTCCTTTTGGATTTTACTTGTCAAGAAACTGTAACGGATATAGAGATGCACCATGTCTTGGTGATATGCCTCTTTCAAGTATTAGTTTGTAGGTTTTGAGAGCCTGCTAATGGAAACATGCAATGACCTAGATAACACCCATTTAAAGAAATTTGATAAACTTCCTACATGAAGATGCTATTTATCTATGAATTCCACAAAAGTAAAAAACGGAAGCTCACTTTTCAAAAATGCTGTCAGTGCGATATTTACTATGTCCTATTTTAGTTGATATTGGTCGATAGGTCACGGAGATTAACAGAAGAAAGTCTTATAGGTTATTATGAGCGAGTTTGTGTAGAAAGATATCAAAAAAATAGGATGGAAAATAGTCTCCAAAGGGATGTATGAGTGGTTGAGCTTTGGGAATAACAAACTTGGGGATCTCAGGTTCGGATGCAACTACGACACACAGTGTGAGGCCCCCATATTCATGTAGTAGGCTTGTTATAATTTGTTTTCAGTTACTGCAGTCATTTCCTAGCATAATAAGTTGCTTAGTTTTAAGATGAATCTAAATTTTAAATTTCTATTAGGTTGTTTTAGTTTCTTGAGATATTTTAGCTTTTTGAATTTTTGTTATGCAAATTTTTTGTAGATTATGTTTTCAAGTTGACTATTCAAAGCCCTCACATGCTTAACAAAATTGAGAGACATTTTCAATCAACACTTTCAACCTTCTTGCTGCACCATCTTTTAAAAAACCAACAGTGGTATAAAGAGCCTCACTGGTCTTACAAGATCTGTCAGTCCATCTAAATGACCATTTTCAAACCATTTTTAACCAGTACTCACTTTTTAATCTATTTTCAAACACGGCAATCAGTAGTTTCTTTGAATACCCCACAATTTTGTTTTGGTAACCGTGGTGTCTGGGCAACTCTCACACACCTCGACTAATTCCACGGGATACCTGCCACCTCCCACTGGCAACAAATACCGGATAACTCTGTCCACCAAGGCTAGAACATATGGGAAGAAATCACCTAGTTTTATTGTCTCTGCTGGGATTTGGAATGCCCCACAAATTTTCATTGGTGAAAACTATTAGATTTGGTCAGTGCAAATGAAATCATGTCTTGAAGCCTATGATTTGTGGGAAGCTATAATGGAAGATAGACAATCACAACCACTCCCTGCAAATCCTACGCTTGCCCAAATTAAATCTCATTCAAAAGAGAATTAAAAAAATACAAAGCGAAAACTGTAATTCAAAATTCAGTTGCAAATTTGATTTTTTCTAATATCATTGCTTGTGAGACAACAAAACAAGCTCGGGAAAAACTGAAAAAAAGAGTACCAAGGAAGTGATAGAGTCTGACAAATGCAAATTTTTAATTTGAAACGGGATATTGAATCTCTAAGGATGCAAGAGGATGAGACTATTACCGAGTGTTCTGACAAGATTTCTTTGGTTGTTAATAGAACCAGGTTGCTTGCAGAGGATTTCAAAGATGACACAATAGTTGAAATTTGTTTTTCGTGACAATTCCAGAGAGATTCGAGTCTAATATCTTCTCTCTATAAGAGTCTAAGGATCTCTCTACCATCTCTATTGCAAAATTAATAAGTGCTCTTCAAGCACAAGAGCAAAGAACAACCTTCAGACAAGATAGTGTTATTGAGGGTGCTTTTTATGCACAAGACCAAAAATTGACTATCCTCTTTGCAAATACTGCAAAAAAAAATTGTTGGTGGAGACTTGATGAATATGTGAAAATTGCAAACAAACAGGTCATGTTACGAAAGTGTGAAAGTTTAAAACAATCCTCAAGCACAATCAAGAAAAGCAGAAATTGAGGAGCAACTATTTTAGATTGCTGCAACTGAAGGAAAGAAGGAGCGTTGAAATTTGCTTTCAAAAGTTGCTGTAGTAATTTTTTAGCATAATAAGTTGCTTAGTTTTTGGATGAATTTAAATTTTAAATTTCTATTAGGTTGTTTTAGTTTGTTGAGATATTTTAGCTTTTTTGAATTTTTGTGATGCAGATTTTCTGTGGATTATGTTTTCAAGTTGGTTATTTAAAGCCCTCATATGCTTAATAGAAATGAGAGACATTTTCAATCAATACTTTCAACCTTTTTGATGTACCGTCTTTTAAAAAACCAACAAGGCTGCCTGATAGATTAGTTGTTGAGCCAAAGCTGGCTGGGAAACTACTTTCTGGAAAAAAAAATATTGTTATAATTGGAAGATATGGAGGGCGTGTAAATTGTTGACTTTCTATTTCAGGAAAGAAATCATTTTTTCTGGAACGGATTAATATAGTTAGAAGAGCGAGCAAAATGGAAAGAAGGGAGTGTATTGGATGTTTGGAGAACATCTACATGAATATTGTCTGAACTTTCTAACTCCCAATCACAACGATATTTGATATCAATACTTGACTTCAGATGAAGAGAAATAAATGTTTGTGTACAAGTCCTCTACATGTGGTACTTTTATGGTAGCACTGATGTTATAATGCAATTTGTAATCTGATTGATGTATCCTTTTGTGGTGTTAAGTATGTCGTGTTGGAGTACTATTTATCAGAAAATTTGTCTGTTATTTCTCAGGTTCAATGGGGGAAAAAGATTCTTATGGTTGGAGGGAAAACAGACCCTGCAAGTGACAAAGTCTCAGGTTGATATTCTGCTATTTTTACAGTGTTTCTATCTATTCCAACTGTGCTTTCCACAATATACTTTTTCTGAAATTGTCTGTTGCAGTCTGGGCATTTGACACTGAAACTGAATGCTGGTCACTTCTGGAAGCCAAAGGAGACGTTCCGGTAAAAGCTTCTAAGTCCTCCTGTGCAATCTGATTGTGCATACCTTTTTTTGCCTTTGTGGTAATTCATTTCATAGAAGTGATTGTTCAGTTAATGCCTAACACGATATAAAGCAGACTCCAGTGTATCTATTATTGAAAAAAAAGTAATAATTACTATCTTGTTTTCTGCACCATGTCTCACTAAGTATGGTGAAGTGAACTTCTATAACCTTTCTCCTTTACATGAGGTATCATCTTATTCCTAAAGATGAAAGGGAAACGGAAGGAAAATATTATGGATTTCATTTCTGCATGTTGTGTGATACCTGCGGTGCAATTTGTCAATTTTTTTTTCTTTCTTCTTAACTGGCCAATACAATCGACAGGTTGCGCGTAGTGGTCATACTGTCCTTAGAGCAAGCTCAGTTTTGATTTTATTTGGGGGTGAAGACGCAAAGAGGAGGAAGCTAAATGATCTGCATATGTTTGATCTTAAATCCTTGACATGGCTGCCGCTTCATTGCACGTGAGTTGCTAAGGGATTTATCATTTATATGATTACCAATGTTCCTGCTCCTTGGGCCATTAATTCTACCCAATGGTGGCATTATGGGGTTTATTTCTTGATTACTAGCGCATCCATGCAGGGGAACAGGTCCGTCACCAAGATCAAACCATGTGTCTGCCCTCTATGATGATAAATTGCTCCTGATTTTTGGTGGATCATCAAAGTCCAGAACGTTAAATGACTTATACACGCTTGACTTTGAGACGGTTTGTGGAATATAATCTTAAGCTGTCCTTTCCCTGAATGAATGCAAATTTCTTTTATATGCAACATTCTGATGCTAGATATTCATGTTCACCTCAGATGGCATGGTCAAGAATTAAAATACGTGGATTCCATCCTTCACCTAGAGCTGGTTGTTGTGGAGTGCTCTGTGGAACTAAATGGTATATTGCTGGGGGTGGTAGCAGGAAAAGAAGTATGTCTAAATAGCTAATAACTGCAGCCTTCTACTTCATCATCATCGATACACACTCAACTATGAAATGCATTTAATAGGAACCTATTTTCTACTTAAGCTTTCTGATTTTTGAATTTGTTCTTCTCCTTCTTCCCTTTGTTTCCATTGTTAGTACTTAACTAAACTATACTTTGTTCCTTCAGGACATGCTGAGACTCTAATATTTGATGTTCTAAAACTTGAATGGTCTGTTGCTGTTGCTTCACCAGCTTCTTCTATCACAACCAACAAGGTTCAGTTCAGTTTTTCTTTTCACTATCTCACAATTATAATACATGCTTCTGACTTTTCACATTGGGCCTATCGAGTTTTATGTCAGTCAACTCACAGTATATGTTCTTGTGCTGGTGCTATCTTTGAATTTATACGTCAGTCAACTCATAATTTTTATCCTCTAGTGTCTAATATGGTCCGAACCTAGCAATGATTTGCCATGCTTTGTTTTGCATGTGAAAGTACAACTATTATAATTTATGTTAAATATCATTGAATATGTAATTAGCTCTCTTGCATATTTTCATTATAAAAAATATTATTTTCTTCTATTCATAGAAAAAGAAAGTATAAATTTGTAGAAGCACCCAAGTCCGTAGTTTCTGAGAGTAGTTCATAGACCATGAGCAAGCGTAGATAGAAGAGTGGGGCAGGAGAAGATAGAAGAGGCAGGGCGTCTAGAGGAATTGGAACTTGCATTTAAGTGGTGCAGTCTGGAGTTTCAACCACTAGACCTAATGGGTGGTTCCAAAAAAAAAAGGGCAGCCCGGTGCATTAAAGCTCCCGCTATGCGCAGGGTCCGGGGAGGGCCCGACCACAAGGGTCTATTTTACGTAGCCTTACTTTGTATTTCTGCAAGAGGCTGTTTCCAAGGCTTGAACCCGTGACCTCCTGGTCACATGGCAGCAAGTTTACCGGTTACTCCGAGGGGTGGATCAAAATGCGTGAAAAATCATTGCACTCACTACTTCTCTTTTACTGTGGGTTCGGGTTAAGCATGAATATCTATTTTCCGTAACTTTTCAACTGTAAAGATATGACACTTGGGCCTAACTCAACCCCAAAAGCTAGCTCATGAGGCGAGAATTGCCAAGTCCATAAAAGCAGACCACTAGTCCACTCTCTAACAAATGTGAGACTCTAACCCACTCTAACACCCCCTTTACGCCCATGCCTAACTGGAGAGTGGACGGAGAGCCCAAACGGGGATGGACCTGGCTCTGATACCATGTAAAGATATGACACTTGGTCTAACTCAACTCCAAAAGTTAGCTCATGAAGGTAGGATTTGCCAAGTCCATATACGCAGGCCAGTAGTCCATTCCCCAACAAATGTGGGACTCTAACCCATTCTAACATCAACTATATATACAACTCGAGTTGAGGGTTGTGGGTGCAACCCACCACCACCCCACCCGCTGCCTTAAGTATGTATCCACTTGCGACTAGCTACAATCCAATTCTGTTTTTGTCTGAAAAATGTGTTTGGACTTGTCCCCAAGGCTTTGGTCTAGTGGTCAAAGTCAGCGCATGATCTGTGGGTTAGGTGCATGTCATGGGTTTGAGAGTAGTCCATAGACAGCGAGCAAGAGAAGATACAAGAGTGGGTCGGGCAGGAGAAGGTAGAAGAGGAAGGGCCTTTAGAGGAATTGGAACCTGCATGCATGTGGTGCAGTCTGGAGTCTCAACTTTCAACCACTAGACCTCGTGGGTGGATCAAACTGCGAAAAATCAATGCACTCACTACTTTCCTTTTACTGTGGGTTCGGATTAAGTATGAATATGTATTTCCCGTAACTTTTCAACTATATATACAACCGGGTTTAGGGCTGGATGCCTCCCACCCATCCGCTGCCTTCCCTATGTTCCACTTGCGACTAGCTACAATTCCATTTCTATTTGTCTAATTTCTGGAAATGATTTTGAAAAATGTTTTTTGGACTTGCCCTCCAAGGCTTTGGTCTAGTGGTAAAAGCCAACGCGTGATGTGTAGGTTAGGTGCATGTCATGGGTTTCAATCCTACTGCACAGAAAAGCCTGGTATTGAAGTGGAGAAGAGTGGGCGGGGGCATTTCCACTGAGTTTCAAACCATGCGGGGCCGGCCCTTGGTGATTTTGGTTTTCAAAAAGAAGTATTGGACTTTGGGTTAGTGTTTGCAAAAAAAATAAGAGAATATTTTGGTTTTTGTTAAATTATTTTATGGCGGAAACAAACAGTTAACTTTCGAAAGTAAAATAAATATTTTAATCGAAGCATCAATTTTTATAGTTTATGAAAACTTCTCTAAAGCAAAAGGGTTGTTAAGGACTTAGTCGTGTGGTCTATTATAAAGTGCACCTATGATCTGGTGTTTGACCCTGTACATTAACAGAATTAAATGCTCTTGCTCTAGATTGTGCAAAATTTGACCATTTTATGGTTCATATTGGTATATTTAAACATCTTTATGAATGCCAGGGATTCAGCCTTGTCCTTGTGCAGCATAAGGAAAGGGATTTTCTTGTGGCTTTTGGTGGTTTCAAGAAAGATCCATCAAATGAGGTAATATGAAAACCAGAACTTTTGCCGTATAATCATCTATTAGCTAGCATTGACATATTATATTCTTAAAGTCAAATTTCTCATGTACAAAGTATTTGTTTTGCCTCATTTCATCTTTCTTTTACAGGTTGAGGTACTCATTATGGAAAAAAATGAATTGTCAATGGGTCGCAGATCAAGCTTAAGTAAAGCTGCTGGGAACTTGCTATCTGGAAATCGTTTGACATCCACTGGGCCTGCTTCTCAGCCAATTAATGGTACTACTACCTCTCATGTGGATTCTATAGCGAGACAGAATCTAGTCTCTGCGGTTGAGCATCATGGCTCTGGTAGAAAATCACTGTCAGAGTCTTTACTCATTGATCCTAGTTCTGTGTCTGGTAATGTCTCGCTTCGCAAGCAATTTTCCAATGATGAAGACGCCGGTGCAAAGATGACTAAAACTTCAGGCGATGAAAGTCCTTCACAGGTAAACTATAGCAACTATTCTAGTATATCACTCTTCACAATCTCATGTCCTTCCTGAGTAGATGGATGAGTACATATGACCTATCAAATGAAGTTCTGTATTTGCATTTTCTACGGACAGGGCCATGAAATAGGATACTAGTTAAAATTAAGATGATTTGTTGGTTGAATTAGATCAGAAAAGAATTTGGAATTGGATCAATAGGTCAGGGGTTCGAGCCGTGGAACCAGCCACTAATGCTTGCGTTGTCAGGGTAGGCTGCCTACATTACACCTCCTTGAGGTGTGGCCTTCCCTGGACCCTGCATGAAAGCATGATTTATGCACCGGGCTGCCCTTTGATCAATTTGGTTTGCAGTCCTTGAATATCCTAGTTCTTTCTTGATGGCAATATGTTATCTTTGAACGTTGTAATTTTTTTTCTCAGTCAAACTGATGTTTCATTCATCTTCAATCTAAGGAACAAGGAGCAAAACAACTTGAGATAGGAATCAAAACAAGCAGCAGTGGAGGTAAAATTATGGCTGAGGAGACGTCTACTATCTCTGAATCTGGACATTTGCCTACTCATTACAGACAAGCAAGTGCAAACTTTTTTCAAGACACTGATGATTTTGTCTTCCAAGAAGGTGATTATAAAGCTGGATTACCAGCTTCATCAGGTGCTTCTCAGCAGTATGAAGTAAAACTTTCTTCCCTAATGAGAAAGAACGGAGTTCTAGAAGGACAGCTGGCAGCTGCATTGGCTGGCCGTGAAGCAGCAGAGAAAAGTTTATCTTCTGCTCTGAAGAGTAAACAGGACATGGAGAAAAAGATGGCTGATGCTGTAAAGGAGATGGAGTTGCTTAAAGAAAAGCTTGCAAGTGTTGAATTGGCCCAGGAAGAGGCTAACAGTTTATCCAACATTGTCCACTCTGATAATGTCAGGCTTGAGCATGATGTGGCTTTCCTCAAGGCAGTTATGGATGATACACAGAAGGTAGAGAGAGCGGTTTTATTGGTTTATCTATTTCTAGCATGTCTGAGCCAACTTTTCAGCCCACGCTATGTCTATGATATTGAATGCAGGAACTGCATACAACAAGGGGAGTCCTTGCTGGAGAAAGGGCAAGAGCTTTCCAGTTGCAGGTATGATCACAAGCATAAGATTATATGATAAAGGAAATCATAAGCAACATATTATTCATCTTTTAGCTCTTATTCTGGGGTGGGGATGGGGATACTCGGGTAAGCGGAACCGGATGGGGAAGAACCTGGTGAAGATCAACAAACCTTTAGGATATAGCTGCTCTATTTGAGATTTACCCATTAAATTATACAATTGGTTTTATCCCAATGTATAATTGCTTTATGCATATATTTTGGCCACATGACCATCTTAAATAACTTAGAAATTTATTAGCTATCTTTAAATCATGTAACTTGTGACGATTACATTGTAAGCAGATGATGGAGAGATCCAATTGTTTTTATGCTTCTTCATCTTACTCCCAGAGGTTGCTATACAAACCTTGACATTGTATTTAATCAGGGAATATCCTTTGGTTTTGCAGGTTGAAGTTTTCCATTTAAAACAAAGATTGCAGTCACTGGAGAATCGATCTCCAACACCTCGGAAACCTTTCCATGTTTAGAATATATAGCATAACATTTTGTATATTAGTTGCGGCAAGATTATGTACATATATTTTAGACTTCTTAATTATCTATATTGGCTAATCAAACAACTATCCAGCTTGCTTAAGCCTGCAAATAGTTCACCCGACAAACTCTAAATTTTGTTTGGCTATCGTTAAACTACAATGTTGTACATTAGCTGCAATTCCTATTGTACTATATTCCATTCTAGAGAATTCGTGACCATACATCTAACAATCTTGAAACCTATAGAGTCGCCCAATGCCTTTTTAAGCCGGAATCCAATCGTATGGCTGTTAAGGGGGACTACAAGAGACGGGACGGGACGAGACTGGGCCTTAACGGGCTGGGTTTGGGGACGGAACTGGGGGTCCATCCCGTCCGACTAGCTAATCAGGAAATTACGGGACAACTACACAAATGCCCTTTAAAGGGAGTGACTTTGTATTTTTGTCTCTCATAAAAATGGTCTTACAAAAATAGTCTTCTTTGTTTTTTATGTATAGAGCAACTACCTTTTTGCCCCTCTACACCTCAAATATTTTTAAATAACTCTCAATGCTCATTTGTCTCTCAACTTTTATATATATTTCTTTTTCTCTTTTTCTCTTTTTCTCTTTTTCTCTTTTTTCTTTTCTTTTTTTTTATTTCTATTTTTTCTTTTTTCTTTTTTTTATTTCTATTTTTTTTTCTTTTTTTCTCAACCTTTATTTTTCTTTTATTTTTTATTTTATTCTTTCTTTTACGTTTTTTCTTTTTTCTCAATCTTTATTTTTTTTCTTTTCTCCTCTCAATTCTATTTTTTTCTCCTTTTATTTTTTTTTATTTTTTTTATTTTTCTCAACATTTATTTTTTGTTGTCTTTTTTTTCTTCATTTTTTTTCTTTTTTTCTCAATATTTATTTTTTTCTCTCAACTTCTATTTTTTTATTTTTTCTTTGGTTTTTAATTTTTCTTTTCTCTTTTTTTTTAATCAATTTTTTTGACCTTTATTTTTTTTATGAGATGCTCTATAACTCTTGCCTTAGAGGCAAAACTTAGCTCAAAGACTTTCAAACAACAAATTACGCCTCATTGGCAAGAGTTGACACTAGCACATTATGTCTTGATCATGAGATGCTCTATAACGTTTGCCTTAGAGGCAAGACTTAGCCCAAGGGCCTCTCAAAAAATAAGTTATGCCCCATGGGCAAGAGTTAACACTACTTCATTGTGTCTTAATTTATGAGATGCTCTATAACTCTTGCCTTAGAGGCAAGACTTAGCTCAAGGATTTTCAAACAACAAGTTATGCCCCACGAGCAAGGCTTGACACTACCTCATTGTGTCTTGATTTATGAGACATTCTATAACTCTTGCCTTAGAGACAAGACTTAGCCCAAGGACTTTCAAACAACAAGTTACGCCCCATGGGCAAGAGTTGACACTATCATATTGTGCTTGATTTATGGGATGCTCTATAACGCTTGCTTAAGAGGCAAGACTTAGCCCAAGGACTTTCAAATAACAAATTACGCCCCATAGGCAAGAGTTGACACTACCACATTGTGTTTTGATTTATACGATGCTCTTTAACTCTTGCCTTAGAGGCAAAACTTAGCTCAAAGACTTTCAAACAACAAGTTACGCATCATTGGCAAGAGTTGACACTAGCACATTATGTCTTGATCATGAGATGCTTTATAACGTTTGCCTTAGAGGCAAGACTTAGCCCAAGGGCCTCCCAAAAAATAAGTTATGCCCCATGGGCAAAAGTTAACACTACTTCATTGTGTCTTAATTATGAGATGTTCTATAACTCTTGCCTTAGAGGTAAGACTTAGCTCAAGAATTTTTCAAACAACAAGTTATGCCCCACGAGCAAGGTTTGACACTACCTCATTGTGTCTTGATTTATGAGATGTTCTATAACATTTGTCTTAGAGGCAAGGCTTGTTCCAAAGGACTTCCAAACAACAAAGCACGCTCTTAAGTTTACTTCGATTTCAAAGAAAGAAGATCTTCTTTGCGGATTATCCAACTTTTTTTGTTCATTAGCAAAAAATAATAGAGGTTAAGAAAAAAGAAAAAAAGAGAAGAATAAAAGAGAAAAGAAAAAAAAAAAGATAAACAAAAAAGCGAAAAAAAAAAAAAGAAGAGAAAAAAAAGAAGAGAAAAAAAGAAAAAAGAGAAAAAAAAAAAAAAAAAAAAAAAAAAAAAAAAAAAAAAAAAAAAAAAAAAAAAAAAAAAAAAAAAAAAAAAAAAAAAAAAAAAAAAAAAAAAAAAAAAAAAAAAAAAAAAAAAAAAAAAAGGTTGAGAAAAAAAAAAGAACAAAAAAAAAAGTTAAGAGAAAAAAAGAAAAAAAAAGAAAATAAAGGTTGAGAAAACGAGAATTACAAAAAAATTGAGAAAAAAAAAATTGAGAAAAAAAAGAAGAAAAAAGATAAAAAATTAAAAAGATAAAAGAAAAAAGAAAAAAAAAATTAAGAGTTGAGAGACAAATGAACATGGAGAGTTATGGTATAGAGGGGCAAAAATGTATATGTTCTATAGATAAAAAGGAAGGAAGAGTATTTTTTAAAGACTTTTCTTATGAGGGGCATAAATTGAAGACCACTCACTTTTGAGGACACTCAATGTAATTTCCTGGGAAATTACAGAGTGTCTCTAAACGGGAAAAACCCTGCATATACTATATTAGGTATTATATTACAAGTCATACTAATAGATTCTAGTTTTCAATATCTACCAATATAATAAACCCAAATAAAAAGTAAAAAATGGTTGGAAAAAAAAAACAGAAATCGAATTTGTGAAAAAAGTAAAAATGACAAATAAAAACAGAAACAAAAATTGAAAAAATCCCTAAAAAATGTTGAGGGATATGAATATACCCAAAAATCTCTCCCATATCTTAATTCCCTTATTTACTCCTCTTTATTATCACCTTTTCCACTAACAATTGTGATTTTGTAGGCTTAAATCTAGGGATCTTATTTATCAGTCAACTAACTATATTTTTCTTCCTAATCCGCCATTCTCTCTCCTAAAATATATTCATTCCTCAAAATACATCATTTATATTCATTGTCTCTCCTAAAATATATTTCATTTTTGAAAGGAAATCATTCCCCAAATATGCACCCTTTTCACTAACAAGTTCAATTTTTGAAAAGGGATTCATGTATTTTCTTGCCTTTATGATATAAAAGTTGATGCTAAGCATATGATGTTTGTTAATAGAATAATTATTCATTACTCTATGAAAATTAATTTAATAACAAATTGAATACCAACTTGTATACCAAATTGATTGATTTTGCGTATGCAGTGTGTATAGAATAAGGGAGAATTGTTGTGTATGCGATGTGTATAGAATCTGTTTGCACAATAATTCTTGTATAAAGTATCGTAGCATAACTTGAATACCAATTTTATACTAATTTTTATTTTAATTTTATACCGAATTGAATACCAATTTTATACCAAATATAATGATTTTGTGTATGCTATAGAATAAATAAATTAAATAAAAAAATTTAGCTTATCTCCGGGGTAGCACCATCAATGATTTTTTTTGGCCAATTTAACAACATTCTTGTCCGGGGTTTGGGTAAAACAACCCAAGTCAAAACTTGATCTAGAAAGCATATTGAGACTATCTCCTTCAACAAATCTAGGGCTTTTACGAGTGGGAGTAGAATAAAGAACATATTTTTTTTGACATGTTTCTCCCAAAATTTCAACAACAAAGAAAAATCCTAAGATGAAAAACCACAAAACAAAGCACCAAACTAAGAAATTGAATCACACCAGTGTGAAATTAGAAGTATGATTTTGAGTAGTGAAATCAACCAAAGGAAAGGGAGATCTTGGGAAAGAAAATCTAATGGAGAGATTCGAGGGATTGTGAGTAAGAAACGTGATATTCGATGAATACGAGGGAATAAAGGGATTATGAGTAAAAGTTTAAAACATGATATTTAGTGGTCTCACTAGGTATTTGTTGCAAAGTTAATAACTGATAGTCATTACCTTTCTTAATTATAATGATTTATTTTGTGGGTCCCAATCAGAATTTGTTAATTAATTAATTAACATTAATAAAAAATTATAATTAAATACAGTAAATAAAATAACAACTAATTTTAAGATTCTGGTATGACTTGTAATTAAAATGGTATTTTAAGAATCAAGAAAAAGATGATGTATTTGATGTAATAAAGGATCTTAAAATATTATTTAGGATGATTTCTCTCCCTAAATGTTCGAACTTGAATTTTTGTCCCCCAAATATCCGGTTTTGACTTTTTATCTCCCAAAGTGTTGGTCTTGACTTTGTCCCCCAAAGTGTATGGTCTTGAATTTTCGTCGCCCGCTATATAAGTTCTAACATTTGCCTGTAAGGCAGAACTTGTGGTCAATTGAACAGGTTCATTGTCTTAAAATATCCTGAACGTTTGCCTTATGGCCAAAAGTTAGAACTTATGTCTGATAGGCAACAACTCCAAGTTCTAACTTTTGCCTATAAGACATAACTTCTAGTCAATTGAGTAGGTTCGCTGTCTTAAAATGTTCTGAACGTTTGTCTTATGGACAAAAGTTAGAATGTCTGCTTTATGGGCAAAATATTTAAGTTCTAACTTTTGCTTATAAGGCATAACTTCAGTCAATCGTGCAAGCTCATTGTCTTGAAATATCATGAATGTCTGTCTTATGGGTAAAATTTATTAAGGGAACCAAAAAATCAAGAACAATCCTTATAGAGGCCATTTTTGTAAGACTTATTTTTGGGGGACAAAATATTAAGATCAACCCATTTTAGGGTCATTTCTGAATTTAACCCGCCGAAATAGCTTCTTCCCACACAAATTTTAGCAAATATCAATTTGATCAAAATTATTTACCCTCATATTCCACTTATTTAAAAGCTTTTTATAAAGCAATTAATTCACTTTATTAGGAGGTGTCTTCTCTTTCCTTCTTCTTCTTTTACCTGCAAACTCAATTTCTTTCTCTGACACAATTATTTTCTCTCTCTAACATATCATTAATTACAATGTTATATTTGAGGACCTTTTGCTTTGCATGTTTAAGTTCCTTTGTACTTTTCTTCTTTTCTATATTTTTGTACTTTTATTTTCTGTTTATCTTGTTTATTTTTTATTTAAATATAAAATAAATATAGTAGCTAATTACGTTTTTACTAGTAAAAATATATATAAAAAATTAAACTAAAATAAAAATTAATTTAAAAAATATTAAATTCACTAGTTTATTTATTAAATCTAAATTAATATATTTTTTTCTTTTGCAAATATAAATAAAATTTGTATTTAGAATATGACTCCATTTTTAAATATTTTCTTTATAAGTAGATTTTTTAAAAATAATATTGAAATAAAAATATCAAAATTAAGCTTTAAACTTTATTTTTTGTGTTTCTTTTATAATTTTATTTCTTTTGAAGAAATGAACCTATTTTTTGTTACTATTTTTACAAAATTAACTTGCTAAAATTGATATAAAATTAAAATATCAAAATTAAAGGTAAATTCGATGATACTCTATCAATATATTATGTATGACATAATACATAACATGCCCTTTAATTTGGCCTCAACTCACATTTATGCCCTCCAACTTTGGATATGCACAAGTAGGCACTTAAACTTGTATAAAGTTGAACAAGTAGACACACACGTCCTACGTGATATAGTACACGTAAGACGCCACGATGCGAATTGCCACATAGGACACCACGTATGACGCATGTATTTACTTGTTCAACTTTAAACAAGTTTAAGTGCCTACTTGTGCACATTCAAAGTTGGAGGACATAAATGTGAGTTTGGCCAAGTTAAAAGGGCATATTTATGTATTATGTCTATTATATATACTATGTGGGTATCATAAATGACAGAAAAGTGTCACACTGAAGAACTGAAGCAGACCTCAATAACATCATATCAATATATAAATATACTATGATGGTATCATGGAGGATTGAAGAGTGTCACATTGAAGGACTGAAGCAGACATCAATGATACCATCACGATATAAATATACTCTGATGGTACATTTTGAGACTAAAGCAAACCTCAATGATAACATGACAATATGTAAATATATTGTGATGGTATCATGGAGGACTACAGAGTGTCTCATTGGAGGACTGAAGCAATCCTCCATGATACCATGACAGTATATATATAAAGATACTATGATGGTATTATGAAGGATTGGAGATTGTCTCATTGAAGGACTGAAGCGCACATCAACGATACCATGACTATATAAATATATTGTGATGGTATCATTGAGGGCTGAAGCAAACCTCAATGATACCATAACAAGATATAGGTATACTATCATAGTATCACGGAGGATTGAGAATTGTCTCATTGAAGAACTGAAGCATACATCAATGATACTATGATAATAAATAGATATATTGTGATGGTATTAGTCAGGACTGAAGCAATCTTCAGTGATACCTTGACAATATATAAATATATTGTGATGATATCATGGAGGACGAGTGTTTCATTGAAGGACTGAAGCAGTGCTACATGATATCATGTCAGTATATAGATATATTATGATGGTATCATGGAGGACTGAGAAGTGTCTCATTAAAGGATTGAATGACTCCTCCATGATACCATGTCAATATATATATATATATATATTGTGATTGTATCATGAGGGACCGAAAATTTTCTCATTAAATGATTGAAGCAGTCCTTCATGATACCATGTCAGTATATAAATATACTGTGATGGTATCGCGGAGGACTGAAGCAGACCTTAATGAAAATCATCAGAAATTAATAAAGAAGAATAAAAAAAAGCAAAAAACGTAAATGATATTAAATTATGGAGAAAAAATTTAAATGAAATTAGAGAAAAAATGAAATAAATAAAATTTAAAAAGAAAAAAATAGAAAAATAAAAAATAAGTCAAAATTAAGTGCGAAATTAGATTATGGTGAAAAAAAAATGATTTGAGAAAATAATTAAATGAACGAAAAAGGAGAAAAAAATAAAGAAGAAAAGGAGAAAAAAGGAAAGGAGAAAAGAAAGAAAAAGAAGAAGGGGAGTAGAGAAAATAAATAAAAAAAGAATAAATATTTACTATATCACTCTTTTTTTATTATATAGAAAAATAAAGAAAAATAGTCAAAAAATCATGAATAAAATTAAATTATGAAAAAAAATATAAATTAGAAAAGGAACAAGAAATAAAGAAATTAAAAAATAAAAAAAATACAAAATTGAAGAAGCCAAAATTGATTTGGTGAAATAAGAAAATAAAAAATATCATGATTTGAAAATAAAATAAATAAACAATAAAGGAGAAAAAAGAAAAAAATGAGAAAAAAGAAGAAGTAGAGAAATGATTTTTTTTAAAAGCCAAAATTGAGTATGAACTCAGATTATGGTGAAAAAAATATATATAAAAGAACATAATTTGAGAAAAACAATAAAAAAAGAAGCATAAAAAAGAAAAAAATGAAGGAAAAAAAGGAGAAATGAATGAAAAAGAAGAAGAAAACATAAGGAAATAAGTTGAATGCTATCACGACTGATATAGTAGGCAACCACAAGTAGATATCTAAAATACCTCGAACAAGTTAAACATAACCAACAACTATGCTAGTAGATGGATCTCCACAAAATTAATTTATACTTGAATAGAAACGTAGATTTTTAGTTATATTTTGTCTTGTATTTTGATTATTTTACTTGTGTTTACTTTGAATTCATTCACTAATGCTTAATGTGTGTGTTTTACTGTATATGAAATGATTTGGTGCAGAGGAGATGGATTAAAGCTAAAATGAATGAAAAGGGGCTTTGAAATCTGAGTAGAAGTTCAAGAAATAAAACATAATTAAGTTCATGACCTGAGTACCAAGCGTTCATGAAAAGACTTAAAAATAAAAATCAATTCAAAAAATGCACTCACATATCATGTGATGCACCATGTTGTGCAAGGTGCACGGTAAAATTAAGATCGGACAGTGCAGTCTCAGTAAATCTCTCTTGTCACAACGTGTGGGATGTCGTGCCTTGCATCGTGTCAGTATGTTTTTAGGTTGATTGACAAAATTTAATTTTTTTTAAAATTTAGTTTAGCACGGTATTGCGATTTCAGTGTATATGCAAGTGTACATGGTCGCCAAGTAATATAATAATTGCAATACAATCGAAATTCGAATTCCACAAGGACTTATGACTGGTAGTCTTTCGATATAAACTATTATTAGGTATAGAATAAATATTTTTCACGAAGAGGGTTGGTTATTTTATTACTTCTAACTAAGTTTAAAATATAGAGAATAACAATGATCGAGTTAGTTGTTTTGAATAACACAATAAGAGACAGATTTCAGGGTTATGACACTTCTGCATAATCACGTCGTTCCTACACCTTTGTTATCATGCTAATTACTACCAAATTATTAATTCATGGAGTTGATAATAAGATTATAATTTCTCAACCTCTAATATCCTATTCGTACATAGAGAATAACAATCACCGAGTTGATAGTTTTGAATAATACAGTAAGAGACAGATTTCATTGTTATGTGTCTGCGTAATCACGTCGTGTCTATAACTTTGTTATCATACTAATTACTACTGAATTATTGATTCATGGGGTTGATAATAAGTGCGCGTTTGACCATGAAAACTATTTTTTTTCACTTTATTTGGAAATTTTTGGAGTTGGAGTTGTGTTTGGCCATACCTTTTTGGAAAGACTTTTTAGAATTTAATGTGTTTAAAATAAGTAAAAAAAGAAATAGTAAGATGGAAAAAATTGAAAACAACCTTTTAGGTGTTTTCACTTTTTCAAATACAATTTCAAGTAGTATTTAGAATTTTTATGGCCAAACACCATTTTATGAATAAAATGAAATATTTTTTTGAAAAATAGTAAAAAATTCTCATGGCCAAACGCCCACTAAGATTATGATATTCCAACCTCTAATGTCCTATTCGTGTTAGCCTCATACCTATATTGTTAAGTGATGATATGTTAGCTATAAAATATATTTTCATCTCCCATATAAGAGCCAAGTAGGGAAAACTAGTATAGTTCTATCCTATCCATAAATCTGCTCCTGTAGGAACGCATCCTACTCCATTTAACCCTCATTTTATCTTAACTTCCCTTTTTCGTGTTTTGTTATAGATTATACATTTATCCTACTGGTCTCAAAGCATGGAAGTAAGCACAAGGTTAAATAAATAACTCATAAGATAGCAATTGTAATAATAACTTCAATTATGACATAAACATTCGTATTTTGTCATAACCCAAAACTAAAGCGTTTATCCACTCATAATGCAACTACACTTGGAAGAATTCATGTTCAAAGAAAGAAATAATGCTAAATCAAAGAGAGAGAAAAGTAACCCTAATAGAAAGAGATATGTTGCGTCTATTCTACGCTCCAAAATATCGATACCCCCTTAAAAACATCTAAGGGTTATTTATATAGTATGTGAAAAAGATCAAAATAACCCACCCAAAAACGGGTGGGAGTTAACAAAATTTAGCCATGACTGCTGATAAGTTGGTATTCTACCTGCTTATTGAACTCTTAATCTTATACTTTTGCTAATATTAAGTGGGAAAATAGTTCAAATGACACGAATTACTTCTATTTTGCAGGTCTCTGTGGTTTAGAAGTGTTCGGGAAGAATTCAGATGAAAACAAGTCAAAAAGAAGCTATTCGGCGAAAAAATGAAACTGGCAGCTAATTGGCCTGTGCGAACGCGGCATCCCTCTGCGTACGCGAAGGCTAGGGGAACAGAAGCAACGCGTACATGGAAGACCACTCGTGTACGCGGAGGTCAACTAGACAGAAGACTTATTGCGAACACGGTGGATCGCACGCGTATGCGAAGAGAAAATATCAGTTACGGGGCAGAAATGAAAATTTTCCTCTTTGGAAACCCCAACTCACATAAAACTCTTCTCAGCCGATTGGGGAGGTATCTTTGGCTAATTTTTGGATATTCTCGCAACTTTTGGCAAAGCTTGGAGAGCAAGTTCATCAACCTACACCATAAGGAGTGAAGATTTGGATGCTTCGAATTGTAAAATCTTAAATCCCATTCTTCGACTCTTGTTCTTGATTGCTAATTTATAGGATTTAATTGTTGAATTGAGACTTGGGTTGTATTAGAGATAATGTTTAATTTGGGTTTTTAATTCTAAATCTTGTGCTTTCTCTTGAATTATCATTTGGGTCTATTGAATCCTCCATGCTTGAATTTATAGTTAATGGTTGCAAACATTGACTTAGCTTTCTAATTTGGATTTTTGCTTGAGAAAGGATTACCGTAAATTTGGAAAGGTTTAATAGTGGGGATTTAGGGTTTCCACTCTAGATCAAGGCTAGAGATAGTTTGGTTGCCAGAAACTCCCATCTAAGAGTTGGGGCTAGAGATAGCCCAATTTACCCAAGTTGATTTGGTTGGTTTATTGCTTACTCGTGGTGATTCGAGAGAACACATGAGATATATGCTTGATTGGTCGAGAGATGGTTAAGCATACATTCAACCAAGACTACCTACGTGTGAATTGGGTGCAAGTCTTGTGAATTGAATTCCCATTCTCAAGTCCCTCTTGTTGTCCTTGCTTGTCAAAAGCAAGGTGAAAGCCATCGATCATTCTATCTTTTATTTGATTTTCTTTTATCTTTAGTTTAGTCTAAACCCCCCCTTTTGATATCTTTTCCTTATTTGTTCATTGAACTCCAATAAGTTGCTCTTACTCTTTATTAGCTCGATCGCGATTACATTATTCTCTGTGGGTATGACCTCGACATCCGTTGGGAATATAAATGTGTTTTACTTTGATGATCGCAATCACCTCCGTTGGAGAGTGTATTTGAGCGTTATAAAAAATGGCGCTGTTGCGGGGGGACAATTTGGCGTATTGAGTTAGTTTAGAATTTGAGTTTACTTACTCTAGTTCAATTTTGTGAATAGTTGTTTTTATTTTATTTGTTTTCATTTTGTTGAATGATGCCATGACATCTCAAAGTGAAGATGTTATGAATGAGGCAAGCTTGAAGGTGGAGACGCCCAAATCCCACTTCAACCATTTTTTGACCTTAAGTTTGATTGAATGGACGAAAGTCGAAGTAATCAAGCTTTTGGAAGCCCTTGGAAGGAAGGTGTATGAAGTTTTATCCGGTTTTGAGTTTGTCATGGAAAGAAGGCAAAGCGCCCTTCCTCACTTAAAGGCTAAAAAGTGCGAAATGCGAAATCAAGAGAATGACCTTCTCATGTTCAAACCTTCACCCCGGGATTGTCACCGGAAATTCGATTCAAGTTTAAGTCAAAGGTTCAAATCCTCCAAATGGAGATCCAAATGGTGAGGTAGCTTGCTTCGTGCCGCGACGTTAGATTGTGCGCTTGATGGGAGGCAACCCAACATTTTTTATGCTTTACTTCACTTTTTGTTTCTCTTTGGTTTGTCTTTAGGTGCCCAAAGGAATGAGAAGAGGAACCAAGTGTTGAGAAGCACCAAAAATACCTCTGAAAAAACATGCTTTTCGCACCTGGAAGAGTGCCCATCGCACAAGCAAACAATGAACTGATAAAAAATATTGGCATGTGCGAACGTGGTGCATTTTGCACCTCACAAAGTGCCCATCACACCCGATGTCGCACATCGCAAACAGTAAGCTGGAGAAAAATATGAATAATCTGTTCAAACTCTTCTTCTTCACGAACATGGTGGACCGACCGTGAATGCGAAGGCCAGTGAAACAAATAGGCTATCGCAAATGCACCGGACCACCTGCAAACGCGATGCTTCCAAGCAGTTTCAGGTAAGTTAAAACGTTCAAAAATCAGAAGGATTCATACGTTTTTGCTTCTCAAAACAAAGTACTCCTCCTCCTTTAGCATATAATAATTCCATCAAGTTCTTCCATTCATTGTTTCACAAGTGCAATCCATCAGGTATGAGACTCATCCGTTCTTAATATTGCCATAAATTCTACTCCTTTTCCACTATTTGTGCTATCAAAGGTCAAAAATGGTAATTTTAGAATTTAACTTCATAAGAACGCCATTGGGTAATTGCAAATCGAGGTGGGTGAAGTGTGTGCAAGAGTGCAAAAATGTGGTGATTAGCATGAGCATAATGAGCATAAAATTGCTTAAATGAATTGTGCTTGCAAGTGTTTGAGGAAATGCCTCAAAGAGGCATTGATCTGGGCGAACACGATGGCCTTCGCGTTCGCGGTCACATGGTCGCGTTCGCGAAGGAGAAAATTTCTGAAAAATAAAATTTCTCTTCGCGAACGCAGCCACCTAGCCACGAACGTGAAGAAGGAATTCCTGGCAGTGCCAAAACAGTAGCTCCGCACAGCCCACTTTGGAATTTCTTTCAACTATTTCTTTGGCCTCGGTGCTTCATAATACATTATTTTAAGTTTCCCTAAGAACTTTTAACATATTGGTGTGTCTTGTAGGTACTTTAATAAAAAAGATGGACTCCAACGGTAGTGACAATGAAGTTGAACAAGTTCCAGATGTGGAGATGGAGGAGAACTACGATCAGGATAGGTTCCTATCAGCATCCTGTGAGCGCCGATATGATGAGCTCTTGTCCAAGACCTTTGTTAGGGAGAAAGGAATCAATATGGACAAAGTTGAATAGAAAATAGCGGAATTCTATAAGAGATTGGTGGAGCGGAGGTGGACTGGCTTTGCTCCTTCACCTATCATGGCTATGCACACAGTGGTCACAGAGTTTTATGCTAATGCTTCAATCACTGATTTCAAAGGCGCACTAGTCACTACCGTTCGGGGAGTCCAAGTGAGCTTCAACCCTGAGATCATCAATGCACTGTACAACCTTCCAAATTCTGACAATAAGGTTTATATTTCAAAATCAAAAGCTAAAGGACACCAGTGGTTGGTAGACAAGCTGCATGATGGGGTGACTCCAAATTGGTTGACTTTAAAAAAAGGGGTTGGTTCACTGCAGAAGCCAAGTCTTGGCTTTCGATTATCTGTGCATGGATCATACCATCCTCTCATGACACAAATGTGACCCCTGATCGAGCATTGATGGTTGCAGCCCTCATTAATGGCATAGATGTGAATATTGGGCTCCATATTGTGGCTCAAATGGCTGAGGTAGCTAGTGGAAGGTCTAAAAGACTTTTCTTCCTTTCATTGGTGACCCAATTGTGCTATGATGCTGGGGTGTTTCCTATTCCGACTGACATTAAAAAGAAGCCAGTAACTATGATCCACCCATTTTTGAAGAGGGCCCCAGAAGCGAAGCAGAAAAAGAGAAAGATTGATATAGCTTCTCCATCTTTCGGATAGTTTCTAGAGTCTTTGACTGAGCCCACTGGTCCTTCCACTATTGCATCTGGATCATCTCATCCCGTGGGAGCTCTACAGTCCGGGCCCTATCTCATGCGCCATGTCTCTAGTCAGATTCATGGAGTGGATGCACATGTTCAGCAGCTGTTGGCTGGATTCTCTACTGGCTCAACTGGAGCTGACCCATCAGCAGGTTCTGATTCCCCCATCTCTTGCCAAAGTGGCCAATGAGCAAAAATTGATTAATGGGCGACTGAGTGCAATGAATACCCACTTCATGAGCCGTAGGCAAGGAAAAGTTGAAAAGTGCCAAAAGAAATTCAGTGAGCACGAGAAGAAGAAGAGCAAGTTCTTGAACAAGATGATGGATAAATTGAAGTCCTTTTGTGGATCGGGTACACCGGATAATGATGATGATGATGATGAGGATGAGGAGAGACTTGAGTTTCCCTCGTCCTCCTGTTCATATTGATACACCTCAGGGAGCCCCCTCAAACTTATTCCTTACTTTGATACAGTGAGGGCACTACGCTATCCTAGTTGGGGGTGGCGTGTTGATCCGCACTCTATCTTTTTAGTTTATCTTACTTTACTTATGGATATTATTGTGACCTCGCCGAGCTTGTTTTGTCGCTTTGGATTTGTTGTGCCCTTGTCGGTCTTGTTTTGTGTGTTTAGATATTTGTGTGCCCTTGTCGGGTGTGTTTTGTGGATTTATGCCCTTGTCGGGTTTTGGTATTGCTTGGAAGAAGTTGATGGTTTAGCTATTTAGCTTTCTTTGCTTTTTTTAGCTTCTTTTGTTATTTTGTAGCCGATGTGTTGGTTGTTGTGAGCCAGGGGAAGTCTGAGTACCCGTTAGGCTAAATAGAAATTGTCGGAGCAAGGAACACAGAATTGCACATGTCGATGTGCGAACAGCGCGAGCTTTACACATTCCCACTATTTGTCCTATGCGTTGCACGTGCGACCCACACTTTGACATGTGCGAATTGTATATGCCTATTGATTGTGATGGTTGGGTTGATCCACCTTGTGTAGCCATTCCGATTTAGATAGATGAATTGGCCCAATGATGGATTGAGTGACATCATTCTTAAGGGAAAATCATCATCTTTTGAGGTTTTGGTTGCGATTGACTTGTTTGGCACTAATGAAGTAGTCTTGCAGGCTAAGTGAAATAAGCATACCCTTCCAAAAAATTTGTGAAAAGTGCATGGCGAAGAATGATGTTTGTGACAACTCCTTTGATCTTTTTGTGACTCTTAGCTCATTAGCGGTGGTAATATAGAATGAATCCTCTTTGTTCTTGTTTAGAAAGTTAAAATCGATCCTTCTTGAATGATTCGCATACCATGTGTGGTGAGGTTTAGTTAAATAATTATTGTGCTTGCTTGTGTTAACTAGAACTTGCCCGGTTAGTCTTTAATGCTAGTCTTGATTACTTTTGATTGGAGAGATGATCTTAGGCCTTCTTTGTGATTATTGAAGCCTACTTAGCCTTAAAATCCACCATTGCACTTAAATTAAATCATTAGTCACCCCTCTTGTGCCTTATACCTTTTCTTTGGCAACCTTGATACAAGCCTTGAACCATTTTTGAACATGAATCCCTCTTTTGAACCCATCCCTTCTTGAACTCTACAAGTGTGAAGAGGCTAAAAGCCTAAGTTTGGGGGTTGATAAAGGTACCTTCGAGGAATGCTAAATGAGTAAATCATGGTTTGTTTCTTAAATATGAATCGCCAAAAAGAAGGAAGAATTTGAAAAAGAATGCAAAATGAAAGGAAAATAGAAAAGGAAAGAAAAGTAATAAATCCTTCAAGGTGAAGAAAATGATAAGAATTGGGGCTTCAAATAAAAAAAAGTGAAATGGTGCCGCGTGTTGAATGAAAATGAAAGGAATGGCCTTGGTTTCGAATTAAAAAAGTTGTGTAGAGTTCGAGGAGAATGTAGTCACTTGAATCCAAATGCGAATCCTACCCGTCCCCGAGCCTACATTACAAGCTTAGAAAAGACCTTTGAGCTCTCCAACCGATTGTTCTTGAGATAGTGACAAATGAAAATAAGGGCAAGCCTATGGTTGATACTTGTTAGCACTTGAACTTCCTTGTGAGTGTGAGTGTTTTTGTATTTGTCCCTTGTGAGTGTCTTTGTACATAAAATGTGTTTTTGGGACTTTCGTTCTTGTGAGGGCATGCGAATTAAGATAGTTGGTGACATTGATAAATTCCGAAAATGAGTCAAAAGAGCATGTTTTGGTAAGTTAGTGGTTTGAGTCACATCTTAAAGATTGGTTGTTGTCACTTGGTTGCTCTTATAGTTCCATTGCATCTTGGAATTATGTTTTGAATAGAGGGGAATGCTTAGATTAAGTTATCGTGTGATTGACTAATCATTAGTACCAACCGAAGTCATGCTTGGTGCTTGAAATTGATTTTCCTTGGCTTATGGCATTGTTATTGCACTTGTGTTGTGCCTTTTGAGTTAGAATTCTTAGTTGTTTGAGGACAAGCAATAGTTCAAGTTTGGGGGTTTGATAAGTTGGTATTCTACCTACTTATTGAACTCTTAATCTTATACTTTTGCTAATATTACGTGGGAAAATAGTGCAAATGATACGAATTACTTCTATTTTATAGGTCTCTGTATTTTAGAAGTGTTCGGAAAGAATTCGGATGAAAACAAGTCAAAAGGAAGCTATTCGGAAAAAAAATAAAACTGGCAGCTAATTGGCCTGTGCCAACGCGGCATCCCTCTGCGTACGGGAAGGCTAGGGGAACAGAAGCAACACGTACGCGGCAGACCACTCGCGTACGCGAAGGTCAACTAGACAGAAGACTCATCTCAAACGCGGTGGATCGCACGCGTAGGCAAAGAGTAAATATCAGCTGCGGAGTAGAAATGGAAATTTACATTTTTGGAAACCCCAACTCACATAAAACTCTTCTCAGCCGATTGGGAAGGTATCTTTGGCTAATTTTTGGATATTATCATAACTTTTGGTAAAGCTTGGAGAGCAAGTTCATCAACCTACACCATAAGGAGTGAAGATTTGGATGCTTCGGATTGTAAAATCTTAAATCCCATTCTTCGACTCTTGTTCTTGATTGCTTGTAGGATTTAATTGTTGAATTGAGCTTGGGTTGTATTAGAGATAATGCTTAATTTGGGTTTTTAATTCTAAATCTTGTGCTTTCTCTTGATTTATCATTTGGGTCTATTGAATCCTCCATGCTTGAATTTATAGGTAATGGTTGCAAACATTGACTTAGCTTTCTAACTTGGGTTTTTGCTTGAGAAAGGATTACCCTAAATTCGAGAAGGATTAATAGTGGGAATTTGGGGTTTCCACTCTAGACCAAGGCTAGAGATAGTTTGGTTGTCAAAAACTCTCATCTAAGAGTTGGGGCTAGAGATAGCCCAATTTGCCCAAGTTGATTTGGTTGGTTTATTGCTTACTCGTGGTGATTCGAGAGAACACATGAGATATATGCTTGATTGGTCGAGAGATGGTTAATCATACCTTCAACCAAGACTACCTACGTGTTAATTGGGTGCAAGTCTTGTGAATTGAATTCCCATTCTCAAGTCCCTCTTGTTGTCCTTGCTTGTCAAAAGCAAGGTGAAAGACATCGATCATTTTATCCTTTAGTTGATTTTCTTTTATCTTTAGTTTTAGTCTGAAACCCTCCTTTTAGATATCTTTTCCGTTTTTTTTCCATTGAACTCTAATAAGTTGCTCTTACTCTTTATTAGCTCGATCGCGACTACATTGTGCTCTATGGGTACGACCCCGACATCCGTTGGGGATATAAATGTGTTTTGCTCTGATGATTGCAATCACCTCCGTTGGAGAGTGTATTTGAGCATTATCAACTGCCTGGCCTTGTGCTGCGATGGATCTTTGCTCGTGTCATAAGGTCCTTCTACTTTTCCTTCCTCTAACTTTTTGCAAACTTCAGAGAGTTGGTTTTTCTGTTAGAGACTCGCACCAAGACTCACGCAGTGAGCAGGGCCGGCTGCAGGGTGAAGCCTCCAAAGCCATTGCTTTAGGCCCCCAACTTTTGGGGGCCTTCTTTTTAATAATAGTATGTCTATTTATTTTTGTTTTTAAAAAAAAGAAGAGTATAGTGTAGCAACTACGTACAAAATATTTACTCTCTTCGTCCCAAAATAATTAGTACGTTTCACTTTTCGATAGTTAATTTAATTAACTTTTCGAAGCTAAATTAGATTAGATTAATTCAATATACTAAAATAATAAAACGTTAAATATTCATAAACTATACGAAGAACACTATAAATTACAAATTACAAATTTTCAAGTATATTCAGTTTGACTCTTTAAAATGAAACATGACAAGTATTTTGGGATGAAGCAAGTATAATAAGAAAGAAAACTTTTGAAATTATAAATGATATTACAGTTGATTTTTTTAAAATAATAAGAATATTTAGATCCTAACATTATCTTGAATATTTTTTATTTTTTATTTTTGCATAATTTACATTTGATTAGAAATAAATGATGCAAATTATGCCTTTCCATTTTTTCCTTCTTACAAGAAGATTTTGCTTTTACGTTTTTTCTTTCATCAAAGTAAGCATTGACTTTGCATAGTATATCTACATATGGGCGGGGAGGAAGGTGGGGGGACATAAGTTTTCAATGTTATTTTAAGAAAAAATTAAGGCCTAGTATTTAAGTTTGGCTTTAGGCCACCAAATTTGTTGAGCCGCTCCTGGCAGTGAGGGCTGAAGGCTCACGCTGAGACTTGCATTGCGAGGGTCTGCCTATTTTCTACACTTAGCCATTTTTTGAGCTTTTCACCTGCAAATTAACGTAGAACCTTAATTAGTCCTAGAATGCAAGAATAAGTAATAATTAAGAGTATTTAACGTGTTTACTCTCGAAACAAGACATAAACATGAGTGAAATATGACTAAAAGATGTATAAATATGCCTAATATCACCACAACACGTGCGACCTTGTGCCATGTGATGTGTTGTAGTTTTGGGATGACTCTTAAAAAAACAAAGCCTATGAAGTTTTGGCTTGGCACGACTTGTGGAGTTATGTGCCACGTTGTGTGTCAAATTTATGATTTGTCAATCCCAGTCAGTTTTGATTCATTAAGGATATTTTAGTTTGAGAATATTTCAGTACAATATAAATACATCATAAATATATTTTATGGAAATTTTAACCTACAAAGATCATAAGGACGACTAAAGAGCATTTATAGTAGAGATTTGTTGGATTTTTTTTTCTCACTTTCATCTTTTTTTTTGTAGCGATAACACCCTGTGATATTTATTTCATGAGTATGCGTGACTAATTTTATTATTTCTAGGATTGCAAGATATTCATGAATATCGTAATTGATGGTTTTATTATTTTATTGATTTATTTATTCAATATTATTTTTAATTATTTATGTGTATATCTAACACAAAATTACTATCTACAAATCTAGAGGTCAACCGAGGTAATAAAATTTTATATTGCATATAAGATTGAATAAGACAAATTTTTAACTTGGGCTTTGAGAAATAGACTGCGATTAAGATAAGAATATACCTACCCCTATTGCTTAGTCATTATATGAAAAATACAGATGTGTTTTTATCACCTCTGATTCCATACATATATAGCCATTAGAATAATTTGAATAGGAGACTAGAAACTCGAAAAGAATTAATCATGGCTGCTATACTAATTAATCAAACATCATTTTACATAGATACTCTATAAGATCAATAATTAACCCATAACTCTGAAATCTCATCTCTCATTAAATTCTCATTCAAATTGGCAAATATTTTCTTATGGTCTTTATTAGTTGGTAATTTTTACAATTTCTGTAGTAGTTTAATAAACCATTGACTTTTGGATAAAATCACTCAAACAGACAATTTATATTAGTTTGATCTAAATGATAGTTAATCAAAAGTATTCATGGAGTGATATTCTACTTATCACATTATTACTTATCGGTCATGAATACTTATGTGTGATTTTAGCCACACGAATAGTTATATTATAACAACCGGGTCCGTCATTATGGGTAAACTTTTCGTGCCAAGTTTTAGAGTTAGAAAACTCCGAGTTTGGGAGTTTGAAATTCTGGGCTAGGCTAGTCTCGGCCGGTTTTGGCGGCGAGGAATGGTATAGGGAAATCTGGGTAAGGATTGAGTTTGATGTCTTGATATGAGCTATTTTTTCTCGTAGCTAACACATAAAGGAGTCCGGGGGACTTTTCAGAATCGAATTTGGGTAAGTAGAACTCTCAAAATCGAGGTTGACATGAAGGGGTTGTTCCGGAATGTCAGAAAAATAAGTGTGTTGTAAAATGGACTAGTTTTGGAGATTTTACGACTTTCTATCCCGTGCCAACCGTTACAATGATTGACACTCCACCGTAAAGACCTCCGCTATAGCGGAGAAATTACCGCTATAGCGGAAGTCAACGTCAGTCAGCCTCCGCCATAGCGGACGACTCCGCTACGACGGTACCGCTATAGAGGAGCGGACCGCTATAACGGAGCGTGATGGGATTTAATGCATAAATTTCTTCAAAAACATTCATTTTTCACAAGTTCATTTGGGAGAAGGACTAGGGCAATTTCAGGCATTTTTCCTCAATTCTTCATCGTTTTTCTTTCCTAAGGTAAGATTTCTACTCCCCGAACTCCATAATACTTTTCCTATGCGGTAGAATTGCTAGGAGTGGACTTGGGGAAAGGTTTGGAATGACTTAAGGAGGGTAGAATCTGGGGAAAAAGGGGGATTTTATGTGCAGAAGTTCTTGGGTGTTGCTAATTTTACTGTTTTATGATCATGTGACCTTAATTCCCTAATTATTCCATAAAAATGGTAGAACTAAGTGAATTAATGGCGGAGAACCCCGGAAAAAAGGGTGGAATGATCACGGGTGTCCTGGGGTGTAGGATTTTGCATAATCCGGGTGAAATTTAGGCCATAAAGATTGATTCTTGGTTATTGTGTGTTATTTTAGACCAAGAACTGGCAAGAACTTCAGGAAATGGGAAAGCTCTAGTTGAGTAGAGCTTTGGATCATTTCGAGGTAGGCGATGGTTTGCTTCCTGTATGCTTTGTGTGTTTATGTACTCTTGTCTAAGTATTTGTATGAGATGCATTGCTTAGAGAATGATTAGAAATGTCTAATAGTTCTGTTAACATTCTGGTAAATTGAATGTTGTATTGTGCTTGTTGGTTTACAAGTTGATTGTTCATTTTTGTGACTGTGGGTACCACGCCTGGTAGGAGATAATACTAATGGTTGGCTCGGGTACCACGCTTGGTACGAGTTTACTTTCTTTTATTTCTGCATCTTTATTTAATGGTTCTCTGAGTGGACCGGGTTGTGAACTTGAATTGTGGCTGTGTATTTTGGTCCTTGAGAGGCCGGATTGTTACTGTGCTTTACGAGTTGGTCTTGGTGTAGATCGGGTTATTGTTTGACACTTAGGTGTTGTCTAGAGGGGATCCAGGATGGGTCCAGAATATGTGACGAGGCATAGTTGTTATTGTTGTGGGTTGTTGATCATAACTGTGGAGTGGTTTACATGTGGGACAAGTTAGGTAGAGACTTGTAGTCTAGGAATGCCTGTTGACTTGCCTATGTGTTTCTGTACTCTTACTTGATTTCTGTACTGCTCATACATTGTTTATTTGGAACTGGCTAATGATCCTACCAGTACACGATGGTTGTGTACTGATACTGCACTTGCTTGTCTTTTGTGAGTACAAGAAATCTTCCGGTGGTTGACGCACGACCTCACTTGTAGGCCAGACTTTTCGAGATATCAAGGGTGAGCTATTCGACCGAGCTGCCTTGGTGTCTATCTAGTTTGAGTTGTGGCCCATTTGTTCAGGCTTAGAGTATTTCATTTGTTTTGGAGTTGCATCCCCGTACTCTAGTATTTGATAGATGTTTGGTACGATGACTTTCAGATTCTAGGGAGGGATTTTCCGCAGGCAATAATTTTTATAGAGTTGATTTGATTATGTTGATTGCTAGTTTACATTTCTGCACACTGGTTTTAAGCTGTTAGGCTAGGCTAAGAGTTGGACTCTAATGGTTCGCTCATCCGGGGGTTGGATGGGTGCCACTCCCGATGGCCTGGGTTGTGAAAAGATGGTATCAGAGCCCTAGGTTTGTTGATCTTGTCGTACCAAAACAGGTCTAGTAGAGTTTTGCAAAACGGTGCGGAGACGTCTGTACTTTTCTTTGAGAGGCTATATGACTTTAGGAAACTCTCTCTTCTTTCTTCCATCGTGCTATAACTTGATTTGGTATCTGGTGATACAAATTGGTATCTGACTCTTTCACTCTTCTGTATGTAGATGGTTAACATAAGGAACAACAGAGCTAGACCGACGGTACCAGCAGCAGGCCCGGCTGTCCATGGTAGAGGCAGGGGAAGGGGCAGAGGACGCGGTAGAGCCACACCCGCAAGGGGTGGAGCTCAGGTTGCTGCAGCAGCGCGGGAAGAAACCCCTCCCCCAACTCAGGAATAGGTTGTCGAAGATGTGAAAGTTGTTGTGGAGGATGATGGGGCGCAGGCTAAGGTAGAGGCAGTACCGGCTAGCGGTGCAGGCCTTCTTTCTATGACACCAGAAGCATTTCAGCAGGCTTGGAATATCATGAGTGGTTTGGTTGGTGCTGGAGCCATACCCGTGGCACTTGCAAATCAGGCTCTGGGCACTCAGCTAGAAGATCCTACGACTCCTAGGATGAATGCATCTTCAGGCACAAGTGACTTCTTCAGGCCAATGCTAGGCCCAGTGATGACAGGGAATGAACATGAGATGCTGATCAAGTTTCTCAAACTGAAACCTCCTACGTTTCAGGGTACTGACAGGGAAGATGCTTATGAGTTCATACTGGATTGTTATGAGAGACTGCATAAGCTGGGCATTGTGCAACAGTATGAGGTGGAGTTAATCACGTTTTAGCTGCAGGGTGATGCCAAGCAGTGGTAGAGATCTCATGTGAAGTGTCGGTCGTCCATTTTACCTCCCCTGACTTAGGAGAAGTTCCATTCTATTTTCTTAGAGAAGTACATACCTCGTACCTTGAGGGACCGGAAAAAGTATGAGTTCTTAAATTTGGAGTAAGGTAGCATGTCAGTCTCTGCTTATGAGGCAAAATTTCATGCCTTGTCTCATTTTACTATGCAGTTGCTGGGTTCCGAGGAGGAGCGGGTTTGGTTGTTTATCAAGGGTTTGAATACTGAGATTCAGGTACTGTCTGTGCACATGACTTCTTCAGGGAAAGGCTTTAATAATATGGTGGATTATGTGAAGAAACTTGAGGGGGTCAGGCAGGCGGGGCAGGCTAAGGTGTTTTCCAAGATGCCCCGAAATGAGGGAAATTATGGTGGTTCGTACTCCAGGGGTCAGAATCAGCAGGTATACTCAGCCCGTCCTATTCAGTTAGCTCTGCCAGCTGCTATAGGTGGTCGTCCGGGAGATAATCATCAGTTTTCATCTCCTAGAGGCCAGGGAGTTTCTTATTCATCTACTAGCAGGTCTGCACTTGATCGTGGTTGCTTCCATTGTGGTGATCTCGGCCACTTTAAGAGGGAGTTCCCTTACAGGCATACCGGTAATCAGGTTCAGCAGCAGCCCATGGCTGTGGTCCTGGCAGGTAGAGGTGGTCATGATAGAGGTCATCCACAGGGTGAGCGAGGTAACTTTTAGGGAGGTCAGAGAGACAGAGGGAATGACGGCGCGGGAAAGGGTGCAGTGCAGCCGGCTGGGGTGGTTGCCCGAATTGATGATCGGGCTCACTGGTATGTGTTTCCAGGGAGGACCGAGGCTGAGGCATCAGATGTAGTAATCACATGTACCATTCTTGTCTGTGATAAAATGGCTTCGATGTTATTTGAACCAGGTTCATGTTCTATATATTCCTATGTGTCTGTGAATTTCGCGTTGGGTCTGGACTTGGTATGTAATATCCGTGATTCCCCTATCCATGTTTCTACCCCAGTTGGAGAGTCGATTGTGGTGACTCATGTTTATCGTAACTGTTCTATTATTTTTGTGGGGTTGCATACTTGGGTAGACTTGGTAATCCTGGATATGGTTGACTTTGAGGTGATTTTGGGCATGACCTGGTTATACCCTTATCATGCCGTGCTAAATTGTAACACCAACACTGTGGCTCTAGAGTTTTTGGGTAAGGAGAGGCTAGAGTGGGAAGGTGTGTATAGGTCTAATCCAGTCAGGATTATATCGTTCATTCGAGCTAGGAAGCTAGTGGGGAGAGAGTGTTTAGCCTTTTTGGCTCATCTCAGGGATGATAGTGTGGAGTCCCCATCTATTAAGTCAGTTCCAGTTGTTTCAGAGTTTCAAGATGTGTTTCCAGCGGATTTGCCTGGTATGCCTCCGGATAGGGATATTGACTTTTGCATTGACTTGGAGCTGGTCACTCATCCCATTTCCATTCCTCCGTATTGTATGTCTCCAGCAGAGTTATGGGAACTTAATACTCAGCTTCAGAAACTCCTAGATAAGGGATTTATCCATCCCAGTGCTTCACCTTAGGGTGCTCCGGTATTGTTTGTAAAGAAGAAGGATGATAGTATGCGGATGTGCATAGATTATAGGCAGTTGAACAAGGTTACTATCAAGAATAAGTACCCTCTAACCCGTATTGATGATCTGTTTGACCAGTTATAGGGTGCATCAGTATTTTCAAAAATTGACTTGAGGTCAAGGTATCACCAGTTAAAAATTAGGCCTGAGGACATTCCTAAGACTGCTTTTCGGACTCGCTATGGGTATTATGAGTTCTTAGTGATGTCGTTTGGTTTGACCAATGCACCGACAACATTCATGAGTTTAATGAATGCGGTGTTTAAATCTTACTTGGATTTGTTTTTCATCATTTTCATTGATGATAGTTTGATCTACTCCAAGAGTAGGGAGAAGCATGCTGAATATCTCCGTATAGTGTTGGACATTTTAAGGCGCCAAAAGCTTTATGCAAAGTTTACCAAGTGTGAGTTCTGGTTGACTTCAGTAGCATTCTTGGGGCATGTAGTATCAGAAAAGGGGGTGATGGTAGATCCCCAGAAGATAGAGGCAGTCAAGAGTTGGGTCTGGCCTAGCTCTGTGACTGGGGTGAGGAGTTTTGTTGGGCTTGCAGGTTATTACCGGAGGTTTGTTAAGGATTTTGCCTCCATTTCTACTCACTTGACAAGGCTGACACAGAAAGATATATCATTTGTGTGGTCCTACAAGTGCGAGGAGAGATTCTAAAAGCTCAAGACACTTCTGACCACGACTCCTATTTTGTCCTTGTCGGTTGAAGGTAAAGACTTTATTGTTTACTGTGATGCTTCACATTCCGATTTGGGTGCTGTGTTAATGCATGATAGGAATGTGATAGCCTATGCTTCTAGGAAGTTGAAGGTGCATGACAGAAACTATCCTACTTATTAGCCTATGCTTCTAAGCAGTTGAAGGTGCTTGAGAGAAACTATCCTACTCATGATTTAGAGTTGGCAGCGGTGGTCTTTGCACTCAAGATTTGGAGACACCATCTGTCAAAATCGAGATCAAGAGGTCTCCTCCTCTTGTTGGCAAAGAGTATGAAGCTGATATTGGGAGTATACTTGATCACCGGATTGGTGGCAATAGTAAGAAGAATACCAAGACTGAATTCTTGGTACATTGGAAATGCAAGGCTGTTGAAGATGCTGTTTGGGAGAAGAGTAAAGACTTGTGGCAGTTCGATAACAAAATCGAGGACTACTTCAAAACAGTCTCGATGAGGGCATTGAGTTCAAGAGGTGGGGGTGGTTTGTTAGACCCCTGTTCTACGTAAGCGACATCGGTAAGATCATGGCAAGGACTTAGGCATTGGACTTAACATGTTGGCATATGCAATGTTCGTTGGCTGAGCGACTAAGTGTTAGTGGCAGCTAAGTCTAAGTTGCTTGGGTGTTGGCAAGGCAGCTTAGAGGCATGAAGGCAAGGACAGGCGCATGGCACCTATGGGGCATGCGTGCAGGCAGTGGCATCGACTAGGCAGATGACAGTGACGTGCAGGCAGTGTGTGCAGGCAGTGGTATTGGCTAGACGATGGCATGGCATAACTGTGACGTTAAGGCATGGCAAGATAGAAGCTGGAAAATATTCTAAGTGTTGAAAGGTGGTAGAAATTATTCTAAGTGTTGGACATGAGGAATTTTGGCTAAGGCACAAGGCTGCCCATGTGCTCGGCACATGGGGCAGTTAAGTTAAATTCGAAATTCAAATGTTTCTAAGTGTTCGATATTATTTCTGTACTTAATTTATTTTTGCATTTGAAATCTGTATAGGCCGTGTGCTAGGCATGTGAGCAGTTGTAACCACTTGTAACTGCCCTTGTGCATATGTTTATTTGTAGCCACGAATTTGACTAAGGCATTATCCAGTTTTAGAGAGTGAAATGCCTTAGAGAAAATTCGTGTTCCTTTGTATTGTGCTGCAAGTATAATAAAAGGCTGGGATTTGTTTCCTGTAAGCACTTGTGAGTTTTACTATTTTAGTGTTGTTCAAATCTGTTAAGTCTATAAGACTTGTGTGCGTTGGTAAGGCTGAAGTTAGGCTGTGGTGCGTGACTTTCTTGCAGTAGTTCCGAAAAAAAAAACCCTGTATCAACATATAGTTGATTTGATTATGTTGATTGCTAGTTTACATTTCTGCACACTGGTTTTAAGTTGTTAGGCTAGGCTAAGAGTTGGACTCTAATGGTTCGCTCATCCGGGGGTTGGATGGGTGCCACTCACTATGTCCTGGGTTGTGAAAAGACGGTATCAGAGCCCTAGGTTTGTTGATCTCGTCGTACCAAAATAGGTCTAGTAGAGTCTTGCGAAACAGTGCAGAGACGTCTGTACTTTTCTTTGAGAGGCTATAGGACTTTAGGAAACTATCTCTTCTTTCTTCCATTGTGCTATAACTTGATTCCAATTGGTATCTAGTGATACAAATTGGTATCTGATTCTTTCACTCTTCTGTCTATAGATGGTTAACATAAGGAACAACAGAGCTGGACCGGCGGTACCAGTAGCAGGCCCGACTGTCCGTGGTAGAGGCAGGGGAAGGGGTAGAGGATGCGGTAGAGCCATGCTCGCAAGGGGTGGAGCTCAGGCTGCTGCAGCAGCGCGGGAAGCAACCCCTCCCCCACCTCAGGAACAGGTTATCGAAGATGTGGAAGTTGTTCTGGAGGATGATGGGGCACAGGTTGAGGCAGAGGCAGCACCAGTTGGCAGTGCAGGACCTCCTTCTATGACACCAGAAGCATTTCAGCAGGCTTGGAATATCTTGAGTAGTTTGGTTGGTGCTGGAGCCATACCCGCGGCACTTCAAAATCAGGCTCTGGGCACTCAGCCAGAAGATCCTATGGCTCCTAGGATGGATGCAACTTCAGGCACATGTGACTTCTTCAGGCCAATGCTAGGCCCAGTGATGACATGGAATGAACATGAGATGCTGACCAAGTTTCTCAAACTGAAACCTCCTATGTTTCAGGGTACTGACTGGGAAGATGCTTATGAGTTCATACTATATTTTTATGACAGACTGCACAAGCCGGGCATTATGCAACAGTATGGGGTGGAGTTCATCACGTTTCAGCTGTAGGGTGATGCCAAGCAGTGGTGGAAATCTCATGTGGAGTGTCGGTCATCCGTTTTACCTCCCTTGACTTGGGAGCAGTTCCATTCTCTTTTATTAGAGAAGTACATACCCCATATCTTGAGGGATTGGAAAAAGGATGAGTTCTTGAATTTGGAGCAGGGTAGCATGTCAGTCTCTGCTTATGAGGCAATATTTCATGCCTTGTCTCAATTTGCTAAGCAGTTGTTGGGTTCCGAGGTAGAGCGGGTTCGGTTGTTTATCAAGGGTTTGAATACTGAGCTTTAGGTAATGTCTGTGTACATGTCTTCTTCAGGGAAAGGCTTTAATAATGTGGTGGATTATGTGAAGAAACTTGAGGGGGTCAGGCAGGAGAGGCAGGCTAAGGTGTTAGCCAAGAATCCCCGTAATGAGGGAAATTATGGTGGTTCATACTCCAGGGGTCAGAATAAGTAGGTATACTCAGCCCGTCCTATTCATTCAGCTCTGCCAGCTGCTACAGGTGGTCGTCCGAGAGCTAATCAACAGTTTTTAGCTTCTAGAGGCCAGAGAGTTTCTTATTCATCTGCTAGCCGGCCTGCACTTGATCGTGGTTGCTTCCATCGTGGTGATCTGGACCACTCTAAGAGGGAGTGCCCTCACAGGCAGACCGGTAATCAGGTTCAGCAGCAGCCCAAGGCTATGGTATCGGCAGGTAAATGTGGTCATGCTAGAGGTCATCCACATGATGGGAGAGGTAACTTTCAGGGAGGCCAGGGAGACAGAGGGAATGACGACGTAGGCAGGAGTGCGGCGCAGGCGGCTAGAGAGGTTGCTCGGATTGATGATCGGGCTCACTACTATGTGTTTCTAGGGAGGACCGAGGCTGAGGCATCACATACATTAATCATATGTGACATTCTTGTCTGTGATAAAATGGCTTCGATGTTATTTGACCCAGGTTCTACATATTCTTATGTGTTTGTGAATTTTGCATTGGGTCTGGACTTGGTATGTGATATCCTTGATTCCCCTATCCATGTTTCTACCCCGGTTGGAGAGTCTGTTGTGGTGACTCATGTTTATCATAACTTTTCTATTATTTTTGTGGGGTTGCATATTTGGGTAGACTTGGTAATCCTGGATATGGTTGACTTTGAGGTGATTTTGGGCATGACCTGGTTATCCCTTATCAAGCACTGCTAAATTGTAACACCAAGACTGTGGCTCTAGAGATTCTGGGTAAGGAGAGGCTAGAGTGGGAAGGTATGTACATGACTAATCCAGTCAGGATTATATCGTTCATTCGGGCTTGGAAGCTAGTGGGGAGAGGGTGTTTAGCCTTTTTGGCTCATCTCTGGGATGATAGTGTGGAGTCCCCATCTATTGAGTCAGTTCCAATTGTTTCAGAGTTTTGAGAGGTGTTTCCAGCGGATTTGCTTGGTATGCCTCAAGACAGGGATATTGACTTTTGCATTAACTTGGAGTCGGGCACTCGTCCCATTTCCATTCCTCCGTATTGTATGGCTCCAGGAGAGTTAAGGGAACTTAATACTCAGCTTCAGGAACTCCTAGATAAGGGATTTATCCATCTCAGTGCTTCACCTTGGGGTGCTCCAGTATTGTTTGTAAAGAAGAAGGATGGTAGTATGCGGATTTTCATAGATTACAGGCAGTTGAACAAGGTTACCATTCGGAATAAGTACCCTCTACCCCGTATTGATGATCTGTTTGACCAGTTATAGGGTGCATTGGTGTTTTCGAAAATTGACTTGAGGTCAGGGTATCACCAGTTAAAAATTAAGCCTGAGGACATTCCTAAGACTACTTTTCGGACTCGCCATGGGCATTATGAGTTCTTAGTAATGTCATTTGATTTGACCAATGCACCGGCATCATTCATGAGTTTAATGAATGGGGTGTTTAAATCTTATTTATATTCATTTACTTTATGTTTATAGATGACATCTTGATCTATTCTAAGAGTAGGGAGGAGCATATTGAACATCTCTGTATAGTGTTAGACATTTTGAGGCACTAAAAGCTTTATGCGACGTTCACCAAGTGTGAGTTTTGGTTGACTTCAATAGCATTCTTGGGGCATGTAGTGTCAGAAAAGGGGGTGATGGTATATCCCCAGAAGATAGAGGCAGTCAAGAGTTGGGTCCGGCCTAGCTCTGTGACTGAGGTGAGGAGTTTTGTTGGGCTTGCAGGTTATTACTGGAGGTTTGTTAAGGATTTTGCCTCCATTGCTACTCACTTAACAAGGATGACACAGAAAGATGTACCATTTGTATGGTCCCACAAGTGTGAGGAGAGCTTCCAAAAGCTCAAGACACTTCTGACCACGACTTCTATTTTGTCCTTGCCAGTTGAAGGTAAATATTTTATCATTTACTGTGATGCTTCACATTCTGGTTTGGGTGCTGTGTTGATGCAGGATAGGAATGTGATAGCCTATGCTTCTAGGAAGTTGAAGGTGCATGAGAGAAACTATCCTACTCATGATTTAGAGTTGGCAGCGGTGGTCTTTGCACTCAAGATTTGGATACACTATCTCTATGGTGTCAAGTGTGAAGTGTTCACTGATCATCGCAATCTGCAGCATGTATTCACTCAGAAGGATTTGAACATGAGGCAGAGGAGGTGGATGTAATTGTTTAAGGATTATGATGTGACTATTCAGTACCATCCGGGTAAGGCTAATGTGATGGCAGATGCATTTAGCCAGAAAACAGCTAGCATGGGCAGTTTGGCTTGTTTGGGTGTGTCCAAACGACCATTGGCAAGAAAATTCAGGCATTGGAGTCCAAGTTCATGCACTTGGGTATTTCTGAGCAAGGTGGGATCTTGGCCAGTGTTGAGGTCAAATTCACATTCATAGATGAGATAAAGGCCAAACAGTTTTAGAATTCACAGTTGAGCAGGCTTCGAGGCAAGGCAATATCTGGAGAGTCCGGGGATGCCACGTTGGACTCTGGCAGTGTATTAAACTTTAGAGGAAGGATATGTATTCCTCGAGTCGATGACATGATTCAGAAAGTGTTGGCAAAGGCTCATGGTTCGCGGTACTCAATTCATCCAATTGTAACCAAGATGTACAGGAATTTGAGGCAACTTTATTGGTGGCCTGGTATGAAAAGGGACATACCTGATTTTGTGTCCAAGTGTCAGAATTGCCAGCAGGTAAAGCATGAGCACTATAGACCTGCAGGACTACTTCAGAGGATGCCTATTCCAGAGTAGAAGTGGGAGAGAATAGCCATGGATTTCATGGTAGGTCTCACCAAGACCTTGGGGAAGTATGATTCTATTTGGGTCATTGTTGACAGACTGACCAAGTCAGCTCACTTCATTCCGATTAGGGTGGATTATAATTTGCAGCAATTGGCTAAGGTCTACGTGAAAGAGATTGTGAGATTGCATGGAGTACCACGATCTATCATTTTGGACATGGGTACGCAGTTTACTTCCAAGTTTTGGGGTAGGTTGCATGAGGAGTTGGGAACTCAACCCACCTACAACCTTCCATTATCAGACTGATGGTCAGTCGAAGAGGACGATTCAGGTATTGGAGGACATGCTGAGAGCATGCGTGATTGACTTCAGGGGTCATTGGGACCAGTTTCTACTGTTGTGTGAGTTCACATACAACAATAGCTACCACTCCCATATTGACATGACAACGTTTGAGGCTCTGTATGGGAGGAGTTGTAGGTCACCGATTGGGTAGTTTAAGGAAGGCGATGTGAAACCTTTGGGTATAGACTTGGTAAGGGAAGCACAATAAAAGGTAAGAGGTATTCAGGCCAAGTTACTAGCTGCCCAAAGCAGGCAGAAGGAATATACGGATCGCAAGGTTTGGGACATGGAATTTCAGATTGGTGAACAGGTGTTGCTGAAAGTATCACCAATGAAGGGAGTTATGCATTTTGGTAAGAGGGGCAAACTCATCCCCCAGTTCATCGGTCCATTTGAGATTCTCGAAATTATGGGGCCAGTGGCTTACAAGTTAGCACTGCTGCCTAGTTTGTCGGGTGTCCATCTGGTATTCCATGTATCCATGCTTAAGCGATACCATGAGGATGGGGACTACATCATCAAGTTGGATGAAGTGTTACTTGATAAGGATCTTCGCTATGAAGAGGATCCAATTCTAATTCTTGATCGAGATGTCCAAAAATTGAGGACAAAGGTGATCAATATGGTAAAGGTTCAATGGAGGGATTTTCCGCAGGCTATAATTTTTATAGAGTTGATTTGATTATGTTGATTGCTAGTTTACATTTCTGCACACTGGTTTTAAGCTGTTAGGCTAGGCTAAGAGTTGGACTCTAATGGTTCGCTCATCCGGGGGTTGGTTGGGTGGCACTCACGATGGCCTGGGTCGTGACATATATTAAGTTACAAAGATCTAGTAAGATCATGACTTGTTATCTCTCATACTGCTTAAATCAAATATTCAAAATAATATGCTTACGTGAACAAGGTAATGCACATGTAACTCAATAAATCATAATAGGTAAAATATATGAACTAGCAACATAATTTACTTAAACCATATCCACATTATGGTCCCTTGTGGTGAAAGCACTTGAACAAATCAAGAGACCTCGCATGTCAGAATTGTTAGACCTGAATAATTGATCTTTGTAGTTAAGACATATAAATATGAAAGAATAAACCCTCGCAGATGAGCCATTAGAACTAGAGAAACATGATATCGACACTGACTCAAAAATAAGAAACACATGTGATATATCGTGCAAGTCATCAACATCAGTTAAGACATAAATTATCACGTTATGAATCTCAATCATGTATAGAAATGACACAATTTATACCATACTTCCTATCAATATCACTAGCATGTTTATCAAATCATATATAAATCATTCTTTGAAATTATTAAAATATTATGTTATAGTCCTAAAAGGAGTATAACATAAATATGTAGACTTAAATCTTCTTAATACGTAGTTATAAGAAAAATGATCCTTTTTAGCTGTTGACCCTTTTTGTTAGGCATTGACCCCAGCCCACAAAGCGGTGTTGAGTGGGGTATTCCTAGTACGTGCTTGCACCACAACATACTAGGTATTTCAAATGCATATATGCAAGTTACAAATCATGTTTTAAGAAAAGCAGGCACTCAAGAGGTTAAAGGTCTCGCTTACCTCTAAATATGTAAGCTTCCTACCCTTAAATGTTCAATTTACCTCTCAATCGACCCCCACTAGCCCCAATTATGAAAAGTATCAATAAATCACATTAATATACTAATCATAGTCAATTTCATATTTTTAGGTCAAATCTAAGTCAAAGTCAATGAGAGATCAACTAGACAGTCACCTCTCGATCAAACTAGTCAAATCCTAAACTAAATTATAGAATTGAATTACCTATTAACTTACGAGTTCAAATCAATGTTTAGATCCTTAATTAGAGCTCAATTGCTCACCCAATTCTTAATTTACCTAACTATGAAAGTAGCTTTAAAATCCTTGATTTAGGCATTTGGATCTCATGAATTATGATTAAAATTGTACCAAATTTGAATATAATCATCAAAGGATATTTTTAAAAAATTATTTTCTCAATTATTTGGGTTAAACAATAAAAAAAGATCACCCATAAATTCCTTCTTTACCAAAACTGGAAAAAACTAAATTTGAATTTACTCACTGTTCACTTATACCCAAGTTGAACTTTCACGCCCCGAGTCTACCCTCTAGACGTAACACGGTGCTTAGTATCACAAGTAACCCTAAGCTAACCCATGGTCTGGCATATCTAGACAATTTCAGTTAAAAACATATATTTAGAGTATAGTGATGACTGAAAATAACACTAACAACTCAATAGCAGAATCTAGTCTATGTGTGAAAGCCTCTAACTGGCGAGTTGCTGGGACATGCCCCCAGCTCACTCTAGTAATCTAAAAATTGGAAAGTATAGACTGAAAGTGAAAGCATGACTATCTTCCTCGAGCTATGAGGACTCACCACTGGGCTGCTAAGTAAAGGACTGAAAATCAGACTAAGCGTGGTTTGGATGCTGAGCGCCTGAACCTACATCATAAAATGATGTAGCACAAAACTATGTGTCAGTACTTTGGATGTACTGAACATGCAGGATATAACCAAAGTTGTAAAACATGAATACTGATAGAGAAGTATATACTGAAACATGAACTGAAGAATAACTGTATGCAATGACCAAGTAACTGAACATGAACATGCTGATCTGAAATAAATAACAGAATACATGGTCAATGCAATATTGATTCTGATTGCGGGAGATACTATTACCGACATACCCCAAGCTGAGCTAACTATGGAGCCATCCTGTAACCCTAGGTGGAATGTTGTTCATACCTTGCCAAGGGTACGAATAAGTCTGACGTGGATCCATTAAACTAATGCCCACAAGGGGCAGAGGTGTGCAGCCTAATCTGACAGCTAACCCTTCTTTATACCAATAGTGGCGCCGTAGTTCTGGGATTAGGGGACTGCTACTAAAGGTCTTATCCTAATCTGACAGGTAAGCCTTCATCCCATCATCCGCTTGGTACTAAGTCTACTCCCAATGGAAATATAAGCAATGTAATGCAAGCTGAAACAATGGATAGCTCAAATACTGACAATTTTCTGAGAATGCACATATATATACTGAAACTGATGGCATTCTATTTCTAAAGCATGATTGTTTGAATTATCTTCTTAGCAAGTATAAATTATGCATACTGAATTTAAGACAAACTAGGGTTACTGAGTTCTGTATATATGACTATGCTAATTCCCCAAGAAACATGAAATAAATATCATTTAAACAATAGCATCTGAATTGAAAGGAATCCCTAAGATTTAGGAACCCTAGGTCTGAATGTTTCATGGAGAACTGAAAAATTGACTTAATTCTAGAGACCTAATAGGTGAATGAACCCACTAGTGAAATCCCACATACCTGGAAGAAGATTCTAAGGTTGAACTTGAAGAAAACCCTCTTCCTTGTTCTTGAGAGAAAACACTCCTTTTCTTGCTTGAAATTTCTAAGTGTCGATTTGGTTTAAGAGTAATGAGGGAAAAAGAGTAAAAAACCTTTAATTACTCCCAAAATGACTTAGGATCGGAGTTAAAAGAATTGGGAAAAGATCGGAATGCCCCCAACTTAAAATAGAAACTGCAGATTTCCTCCCACTGAATGGGCCGCCTGACGAGCGTCAGATCTGAGACGGCCTATCAGCCAGGGTGTCGAACCTGAGATGGCCCATAGGCCAAGGCGTTGGTACAGGGCAGACTGGGCTGGCCCTCTAGACAGTCCCCATGACAGCTCCTACAGCCCATCGCATCCATGACAACCATGGTGATTGCCCTTCGGGGCTGAAGGGACTTAGGAAGGGGCTCTGGCAGTTTTCCATGGGCTTCCCCATGGCTTGTTGGACCTCCGACGCCTGTGGGGACCCTCGTCTGGCAGATTCAGGCTTGACTGAGCCTATGGGATCTTCCCACGGAGACCCCAATAGGCCGTCATGGCCACAACACCCATGGGTCAGCCCGTGGGGATTGACTGGAGATTGAATTTTCTGAGTTCTTTTGTGTTCTGGGTTTTAAATGCTGGTCTGAATTCTGGGGTGTTACAATATTCCCCCCTTGGGATCATTCTTCCTTTAATGAAGATTAACTAAGTTTATTTTGGAGGGAAAGAGTTGCAATCCCTACCAACTGATTACTGGAAACTGATATCTGACTGAGTCTATTTCTAAGTACATGAAAGTATGCTAAAAGTACTGGAATAGCTAGGAAAACATGATACTGAGACTGACATGCATATAAGGAGACTGAAGGACTGGAGATAATCTATTACCTCAAGCTAAAACTGAGTCAGGAGGAAAGAGGTAAGGATACTTGTCCATCATGGCTACTTCTGCTTCCCAAGTAGCTCCCTCAACTGACTGGTTCCTCCACAAAACTTTCACCGAAGCGACTTCCTTATTTCTCAACCTATGAATCTGACGGTCAATAATTTCTACTAGAACCTCCTCATAGGTGAGGCTATCCTTCACAGCCACACTTTCTAAGGGCACAATCGATGCCGGATCACCAATACACTTTTTCAATAATGAAATATGGAAAACAGGGTTAACCGCTGCTAATTCTACTGGCAACTATAACTCATAAGCCACATTACCAATCATTTTCAAGATTTTGTAAGGACCTACATATCTGGGACTGAGCTTCCCTTTTTTGCCAAATCTCATCACACTCTTCATGGGCAACACTTTCAGGAAAATCCAATCATCTATTTCGAGCTCTAAGTCCCTTCTCCTCACATCTGCATAGGACTTCTAAAGACTCTGAGCTGTCTTAAGTCTTTCTCTGATGAGCTGAACTTTTTCCATATCCTCATGAACCAAATCTGGCCCAATCAAGGCTGCTTCACCTACTTCAAACCAACCAACCGGTGACCTACATCTACGCCCATAAAGTGCCTCATATGGGGCCATCTGAATACTGGAATAAAAGCTGTTATTGTAGGCAAACTCAATGAGAGGTAAGTGATCATCCCAACTTACTATTGAATTCAATCACACAAGCCCTGAACATGTCCACTAGGGTCTGAATGGTCCACTATGCCTGACCATCCTTCTGTGGATGAAATATTATGCTGAGATTCACCTGAGTACCAAGACCTTTCTGAAATGATATCCAAAAATAAGATGTAAACTGAGGACCCCTATCTAAGATGATAGATAAAGGAACCCCATGCAACCTGACTATCTCGCTGATGTAGAGTCTGGCATACTCCTCTGCTGAATCTATAGTCTTAACTGCTAGGAAATGGGCTGATTTGGTCATCCTATCCACAATCACCCAAATAGGGTCGTGCTGTCTATGAGTATGAGGTAAACCCGTAATGAAATCCATGTTGATCACTTCCCACTTCCAAGTAGGAATGCTAATATCCTGAGTCACACCTCCTGGTTTCTGATGTTCTACCTTGACCTGTTGACAATTGGGACACTTAGCCACAAAATTTGCAATGTCCCTCTTCATGCCGTTCCACCAATAGACTTCCCATAAATCACAGTACATCTTAGTGGCACTAGGATGCATGGAATATCTGGAATTGTGGGCTTATGTAAAGATCTGCTGCCTCAACTCACCCACCTTAGGTACACATAAATAACCCTGGTAGCAAAGCACACCATCTCCCCCTTGGGAGAAAACCTCTACTCTCTGCTGATGAACTGCACCCTTCAACTGAAGCAATATGGGATCACTGTCTTGCTTCTCTTTAACCTCCGCTACCAAAGAAGATTCTGAGCCATCCTGGACTATCACACCACCTTCTGTTGTGTCCATGAGGAAAACTCCTAAGCGATCCAGCCTATGAACATCCCTGGCTAATTCCTTCCTCTCTTCCTCAACATGGGACACACTACCCATGGTCAGTCTGCTGAGGGCATCATCCACTACATTGGCCTTACCCAGATGGTATATCAAATTCATATCATAATCCTTGAGGAACTCAAGCCACCTTCTCTAACGAAGATTCAACTCTTTTTGGGTGAATACATACTGGAAGCTCTTATGGTCTGTGAATACATCTATATGAACATCATATAAGTAGTGTCTCCAAATATTTAGGGAGACTACAACTGCTGCAAGCTCAAGGTCATGAGTCGAATAATTCTTCTCATGAATCTTAAGCTGTCTGGAGGCATAAGCTATGACCTTACCATGCTGTATCAAAACACAACTCAAGTCGACTCTGGACGCATCACAATACACCATAAAATTTTCCATACCCTCTGGCAGAGTTAGAACGAGAGCTGTTGTCAACCTGGTCTTCAACTCAAGAAAACTCTTCTCACACTCATCTGACCACTGAAAGTTGTCCTTCTTCTGAGTTAACTTTGTCAATGGGGCAGTTATGGATGAAAATCCTTCAACAAACCTCCTGTAGTAACCGACCAAACCCAAGAAACTCTTGATGTCTATCGAAGAGGTGGGTCTGGGCCAGTTCTTCACTGCCTCAATCGTTTGAGAATCAACTCAGATTCCCTCACTAGATACCACATGACCAAGGAAAGCAACTAACTGCAACCAGAATTCACACTTATTGAATTTGGTGAACACCTGGAGATCTTTGAGAGTTTGCAACACCACTCTCAAATGGTCTGCATGCTCTTCCTTGTTGCGAGAATATATGAGTATATCATCAATGAAGACGATGATGAACAAGTCTATGTACTTCTTGAAGACTCTATTTATCAAGTCCGTGAAAGCTGTAGGAGCATTTTTTAATCCAAATGACATGAATATGAATTTGTAATGACCATACTGAGTTCTGAAGGCTGTCTTTGGAATGTCACTATCCCTGACTCTGAGTTGATGATAACCGCATCTGAGGTCTATCTTAGAGAAGAAACTAGCACCCTGAAGCTGGTCGAACAAGTCATTAATACTGAGGATGGGGTACTTATTTTTTATTGTGACCTTGTTCAACTGATGGTAGTCGATGCACATCCTGAAAGAACCGTCTTTCTTACGCACGAACAATACTGGAGCACCCAATGGAGAGATGCTGGGTTTAATGAAGTCCTTATCTAGAAGGTCTTTCAACTGTTCTTTCAATTCCTTAAGCTCAGCTGGAGCCATCCTGTAAGGAGGAATTGAGATAGGTTGGGTATATGGAAGGAGATCTATTCCGAAGTTGATTTCCCTTTTGGGAGAAACCCCGGGAAGATTTTTTGGAAATACTTCTGGGAATTCATCCACTATAGGAACTGACTCAAGAGTTGGGGTCTCGAAGTTTGAATCCTTAACCCGAATAATATGATAAATATACCCTTTTAAAATCATTTTTCTGGCCTTAAGGTAAGAGATGAATTGACCTACATACACTGAGGTACTACCCTTCCACTCTAAGACTGGCTCATTTGGAAACTGAAATTGAATGATCCTAGTTCTGCAATCACCGAGGCATAACAAGAATGTAGCCAATCCATGCCTAGAATTATATCAAAGTTAGTCATTTCTAACTTTACAAAATCGGCTAAGGTGACTTTCTGAGAAACTATGACAGGGCAATTTCTATATACCCGTCTAGTTATAACTGGGTCACCAACAAGAGTAGAGACTGAGAAGGGTTCTGGGAGGATTTTTGGACTGACACCAAAATTCACTACTATATAAGGAGTTACCAAGGAGAGTGTAGCCCCTGGGTCTAACAAAGCATAAACATCTAAATAGAAGACTTGCAACGTACCCGTGACCACATCGGGAGAATTTTCCTAGTCCTGTCGTGTTTGAAGGGCATACAACTTGTTTTGGCGCTGACCACCACCTGTACCAGACGAGGCACCCTACTGAGTGGTGTGACCCACTGGAGCTGATGTAGAACTAGCCTACTTCTGTGGGAGAGTATCCTTGCCCTTCTGTGAAGCTGCTGGACAATCCCTCATTTTGTGGCCTGGCTTGCCACACCCAAAACAATTTCCACTACCTGCCATACACTAACCCTGATGGTTTTTGCCACACTTCTTGCAAACTAGATGAGTGCACCCGCTAGTAACTGCACCTTGGGACTTGGAGCCTAGCGCTCTATCCCGTCGGTCCTTCTTGGACTTAGGCACTGGGGAACTAGTAGAATATGGGGCTGGAGCTGAAGATTTCTGGCAAAATTGAGAGCGATTGCCACCATCTGACCTATGCTGAGAGTAATTAAAGCCACATGTCCTAGCGCTCTTACTGTCTCCTCCCATCTCTTTGATTTTATCTTCCTCAATCTGCTGAGCATAAGTAACCAACCTAGAGATGTCCATTTCCTTAACAATCATGGCAGTCTTGCATTCCTTGACCACATCATTAGACACCCCAGATACGAACTTACTTATGCGGGCACTGGAGTCATCCACTATTGTTGGGGCATACATAGACAACTGTGTGAACTTGAGTGCATACTCTCTCACACTCATATCATTCTGCTTCAGGTTTATAAATTCCTAGACTTTGGCTTCTCTGAGTTTAAGTAGGAAGAACCTGTCCAAAAATGCAGTCTTGAACTGAGTCTAATCCACTGGACCTGTATTTTCACAACGAGACTCCTTCCACTGCTGGTACTAAGTATAAGCCACTCCCTTCAACTGATAGGCGGCTAAATTTGCACTATCGACTGGAGTGACACCCATAATGTCAGTTACCTTCTGGATATCATCGAGAAACTCTTGTGGATCCTCTTCGGACTTGGACACATGAAATTTTGGAGGGTTCATCCGAGTGAAGTCTCAGACCCTTGCTGTAGCAGTGTTGGGATGAGGTGGAGCTGGTGCCACAACTTATTGGTTGACCTGAGCGGTCATGGATTGGGAAAGCACTTGAAATGCAGCCCTGAATTTAGCATGGGTAACTTGCTCGTTCAGAGGGTTTACCAGAGTTGCTGGTGTCGGCTGATTCCTCGCGTTGGCTCTTCTGGGAGGCATTTTCTGAAATGCATAGAGCATGAGTTAGAAGGAGATTAATTAGAGTTCATACTTTATAGCACGAGCTGGAAAAGAATGAAGTGAAGTTTATCCTAATGACATCTTATAGCTTCTCCCTCATAAGTGTGGCGCACTTCACACCCATGAATACGACTCTACTCGACGCGGCTTTCAGACATCCTAGGACACTTAAACCTGATGCTCTGATACCAAGTTTGTCACGCCCCAAGGCTACCCCCTAGACGTAACACGGTGCTTAGTGTAACAAGTGATCCCAAGCTAATCCATGGTCTGGTATATCTAGACAATTTCAGTTAAAAACATATATATAGAGTATAAAAATTACTGAAAACAACACTAACAACTCAATAGCTGAATCTAGTCTATGTTTGAAAGCTTCTAACTGGCGAGTTGTTGGGACATGCCTCCAGTTCACTCTAATAATCTAAAAATTGGAAAGTAAAGACTGAAAGTGAAAGCATGACTATCATCCTTGAGCTATGAGGACTCACCACTAGGCTACTGAGTAAGGACTAGAAATCAGACTAAGTGTGGTCTGGATGCTAAGCGCCTGAACCTACATCATAAAATGATGTAGCACAAAAGTATGCGTTAGTACTTTGGATGTACTAAGCATGCAGGATATAACCAAAGCTGTAAAACATGAATACTGATAGAGAAGTATATATTTAAATATGAACTGAAGAATAACTGTATGCAATGAACAAGTAACTGAACATGAATATCATAACATTCTGATCTAAACTGAATAGCTGAATACATGGCCAATGCAATGCTAAGTCTGACTGTGGGAGATACTATTACCGACATACCCCAAGTTGAGCTAACTATGGGGTCATCCCGTAACCCTAAGTATAAGGGTGTTCATACCTTGCCAAGGGTACGAACAAGTGTGACGTGGATCCACTAAACTGATGCCCATAAGGGGCAGAGGTGTGCAACCTAATCTAACAGCTGACCCCTCTTTATACCTACGGTGGCACCGTAGTTCTGGGATTAGGGGACTGCTACTAAAGGTCTTAGCCTATTCTGAAAGCTAAGCCTTCATCCCATCATCCGCTCGGTACTAAGTCTACTTCCAACGAAAATATAAGCAATGTAATGCAAGCTGAAACACTGGATAGCTAAAATACTGACAATTTTCTGAGAATGCACATATATATATACTGAAACGATGGCATTCTATTTCTAAAGCATGATTGTCTGAATTATCTGCTTAGCAAGTATAAATTATGCATACTGAATTTAAGACAAACTAGGGTTACTGAGTTTTGTACATATGACTATGCTAATTCCCCAAGAAACGTGAAATAAATATCATTTAAACAATAACATCTGAATTGAAAGGAATCCCTAAGATTTAGGAACCCTAGGTTTGAATGTTTCATGGAGAATTGAAAAACTAACTTAATTCTAGGGACCTAATGGGTGAAGGAACCCACTAGTGAAATTTCACATACCTGGAAGAAGATTCTATGGTTGAACCTTTAGATTTTGGGCTGAACTTGAAGAAAACCCTCTTGCTTGTTCTTGAGAGGAAACACTCATTTTCTTGCTTGAAATTGCTAAGTGTCGATTTGGTTTAGGAGTAATGAGGGAAAAAGAGTAAAAACCCTTTAATTACTCCCAAAATGACTTAGGATCGGAGTTAAAAGAATTGGGAAAAGATCGGAGTGCCCCCAACTTAAAACAGAAACTGCAGATTTTCTCCCGCTGGATGGGCCGCCCGACGGGCGTCTGATCTGAGACGGCCTATCGGCCAGGGTGTCGAACCTGAGATGGATCATTGGCTAGGGTATAGGAACAGGGCATACTGGGCTGGCCATCTAGACAGTCCCCACGACAGCTCCCACAGCCCGTCGCATCAATGACGGCTGTGGTGATTGCCTGTCGGGGCTGAGGAGACTTAGAAAGGGGCTCTGGAAGTTTTCCATGGGCTGACCCATGGACTTTCGGACATATGATGCCCGTGGGGACCCTCGTCTAGTAGAGGAAGGCTTGACTGAGCCTCTGAGATCTTCCCATGAGGACTCCGATGGGCCGTCATGGCCATGATGCCCGTGGGGCCTGACTGGAGATGGAATTTTCTGAGTTCTTCTAAGTTCTGAGTTTTAAATGATGGTCTAAGTTTTAGGGTGTTACACAAACCTTCTATGAGATTGCAATGGTTTAACTAATTAACCTTTATGATCGTAGTCAAAGTCACTCGATCATGGAGAGTAGTCTCTCCATAAATGTGCCTCACAATTATTCTTCGCATCCGTGGAGAGTCAACTTATTTGACCTTATCCTTTGTAGTCAATTTCCTCGCGATAGTGAAGCACAAAGATCTAATTGACCAATGAACTCTTCAGTATAATCACAGTCTTCCCCATCGAGAGTGCGTGATGCACCAAAACTGTGCATCAACTTTTAAATTATTGGATTTTGAGTTCCACCATGTCCAAAACCACCTAAATCCCTCAAGTTCAATTTTAAACTATATTGAAAGTCATAAGTATAATAAAAACTTTTAAAAAATCTCAAAATGTAATTTGAAACCCAAATACTCAAAATGAAAAGTCGTGTTATTACAATTTAGATTAGGCTAAAAAGCATGTTGAAAGAGTAGCTTATGTATTATCTCAGAAGAACAAAAAGAATTCATAAGGAGTGCAAGAAGCAAATGCATATCAACTACAAATTATCAATGTGAATATCCCTATTTGGATGCAAGATATTCAGAATAGTTATATAGGTAACAAGTTGGTCATTAAGTTGATTACTCAACTTGCAGTAGAGAAGCATGGTCCAAGTATTTACCGTAATTCATCTAGGTACCGAGAATGAAAGGAAAGTGTAACACCCCAGGATCTGAACCAACTACAGGATGGTTCTCAATAGAAAAATTTCAGAAAAATTCAACTTTTTAGCAACCACGGTTAAGATCACGGACCGTAGTTTGGAACCACGGTCCGTCGTCTCAATCGTAGTTCTAATTTCTAGAGGGCCTCCAGTTCTTGTTCCAAGACCCACAAGTCAGAACACAGGCCGTAGTCCAAGACCACGGACCATCGTGTGACTCATGGACTCGATAATCAGAGAAGGGCTAATTTTCCTACCTCAGAACCACGGATGGTCTCATGAACCATAGTTTAGAACCACGATCCGTCTTGTCAATCGTGGTTCCCCTTAATAAGAGGACCCTCAGTTTAAGTCCCAGAGACCATGAGTCAGACCACAGATCGTAGTTTAGAACCACAGTCTATCATATGGACTCGTGGAATCTTCAAATCAGAGAACCCCCCATGACTCACGGACAGAATCACCACTCAGTCAATGGTGCGTCGTCCAGGACTATGGTATATCGACCAAGTTATCGTACCTGAGTCACAATTTTCCGCAGCTTTCTTTTAAAATTCCCAGGGGTATTCCAAACTTTTCCTATCTCTTTTAAGGCCTAAGCTACGTCATTTTTCTTAGTATAAGCCTAATTAATTAGTCAAAACTACCTAAGCCTCCCATTCTCCTAGAAATCATTCAGACCTTAGAGAAATAGAGAAAAGAAGCGACAATTTCTCTCAAGAACAAGTAGGAAACTTTCTTCAAGTGCAGCCCCAAAATCCAAATGTTCTTCCGTACAATCTTCTTCCAAGTATGTGGGATTTCATCAGTGGGTTTCTTTCACCCATTGAGTCCCTAGATTCAGTCCAGTTCTTTAGTTCTCAGTTAGTTCTTCAGACCTAGGGTTCCTAAACCTTATAAAATCATTGCAATTTAGATTCTATTACTTGTATAATATTTATTACATGTTTCCTTGAGAACCTAGGATAGTCATATGTATAGAGTTCAGTAACCCTAGCATGTGTTAATTTTAGTACTCATAACTTATACTTGCTAGTCAGATGATTCAGTTAGTTTTGCTTCAAAATTAGAATGCTATCAGTTTTAGTATTATTATATTGCATTCTCAGTTGATTATCAGTATTTGAGCTATCCAGTATTTTCGCTTGCATTCATTGCTTATGTATTCAGTTGGGAGTACACTTAGAACCGAGTGGACGAAGGAATGAAGGCTCACCCACCAGTTTAGACTGAGACATTTGGTAGCAATCCCTGAGTCCCAGAACTACGGTGCTACCGTAGGTTCTAAAGGGGTCACCAGTCAGATTAGGCTTGACACCCTTGTCCATTGTAGAAATCAATTTAGCGGATTCATGTCAGATTTGTTTGTACCCTTGGCAAGGTTTGAACACCCTTTCATCCAGGGTTACAGGTTGTCCCCATATCCAGCTCAGCTTGGGGTATGTCAGTTAATAGTAGTTCCCATAGTCAAACTCAACATTGCATTGACCTTGTATTTAGCTATTCAGCTCAGTTAAATATGTTATAGTATTCATGTTATTTCCTTGGTCATTGCATTCAGTTTATCCCTCAGTTCATCTTTTAGTATATGTTTCTATATTCAGTCTTTATTGATAGTGTTCTAATTTTAATGAATGACAATTTCACCTTGTAGGAACTTTCCCAAAGATGTTGATTCAAGATATTCTACTTACCATAGAAAGACCAAATACCAAGCAAGAAAGGAAAGAATTACCAAAGAGGAAGGAAAATCAAGTACCAAGAAGGAAAGGAAAATATCAAGGAGCATTACTCAAAAAGAAAGAAAAATCAAGTACCAAGCAAGAATCAATAAAGTGAGAAGAAGAATCACATTTGTTATGCATGTCAACTTTGTAAGCAAACTAGAAACTCTTTTCCTATAAAAGATATTGTATCTACTTCTAAACTATTGCAACTACTTCATATGGACCTCTTTGGTCCCACTAGAACTATAAGTATTGGAGGAAAAAGGTACTCTTTCATTATTGTTGATGACTTTTCTCATTTTACATGGGTTATGTTTTTATCTAACAAAGATGATACCTTGAAATTTTTTGAGTATTTCTGTGAACGAATACAAAGGGACAAAGGCTATTTCACTACCTCCATAAGAAGTGATCATGGAGGAGAATTTGAAAATAAGGCCTTTGAAGTCTTTTGTAATGAACAAGCATACACTCACAACTTCTGATCACCTAGATCCCCTCAGCAAAATGGTGTTTTGAATGGAAAAATAGGACTCTTCAAGATATGGCACGTACCATGATATGTGGGCATTCTATTCTCCATCATTTTTGGGCAGAAGCAGTAAGTACTGCATGCCACATTCTTAACAGGTGCCTGATTAGACCAATACTGAAGAAAACTCCATATGAATTATGAAATTGTAAGAATCTTAACATTAGATACTTTCACCCATTTGGGTGCAAGTGATTTGTGCACAATAATTGTAAGGACAATATTGGTAAGTTTGATCCTTGAAGCGACGAAGGTATATTTCTTGGCTATTCAAGCACTAGCAGATCTTATAGACTTTTTAATAAACGTACTTCATGCATTGAGGAATCCATTCATGTTATTTTTGATGATATTAATCATATTATTGAGAAAATTCATAGAACAAATGATGAAGAAGAACACGTCCTCGAAACTAGTGTGTCTTCATCCAATAAAGTCAACTGTCCACCCAAGTCAGTTGAAGAACAAAAAGATCAATTTGCTATTGAAATAGTTCCAAATGAATGGAGAAGTAAACCTGACTACCCAAAGAAGTTTATCATTGGTGACCCAAAGAAAGGAATGAAAACTAAAGCTTCAAGCATAAATAAAGTCAATGTGACACTCATTTATCAATTTGAGCCTAAGAAAATTGATGAAACCCTAAACGACAGTCATTGGGTAAAAGCTATGCAAAAAGAAATAGACTAATTTGAGAAAAATAAAGTCTGGAAACTTGTTCCTAAACTTGAAAGAACTTCAATCATTGGAACCAAGTGGGTCTTCATAAATAAACTCAATGAAGCAGGAGAAGTTGTTCGCAACAAGGCTCGACTAGTAGCTCAAAGATACTCTCAATAAGAGAGAGTTGACTACGATGAAACTTTTACTCCTGTTGCAAGTTTAGAATCTATTCGTATCCTGCTTGTATATGCATCTCATAAAGGTTTTAAGTTATTTCAAATGGATGTCAAAAAAGCGCCTTTCTAAATGGGTTTATTGAAGAACAAGTTTTTGTCAAACAACCTCCAGGCTTTGAGCATCCAAAATTTCCTTATCATATTTTTAAACTATCAAAAGCTTTGTACGGACTTAAGCAAGCTCCCAGGGCAAAGTGACACTACTCTTTTTATCAAAAGAACCTCATCTGGTAATCTTATTATTAAAATTTATGTTGATGATATTATATTTGGAAGTATTAATGCTGATTTGTGCAAGAATTTTTTTGACTTAATGCAAAGTGAATTTAAAATGAGCATGATGGGTGAGTTGATCTTATTTTTGGGGTTACAAATCCATCAGTCGACTGAAGGTATTTTCATCAGTCAAAGTAAGTATACTAAGGAACTTATTCAAAAATTTGGAATGAGTGAAGCCAAATCTCTAGGAACTCCAATAAGTCCCACTTGCATCCTTGATGCTGATGAAGATGGTAAGCCAGTTGATGAAATAAGATATCGAGGTATGATTGGATCTTTGCTTTATCTCACTGCCAGTCGATCAAATATCATGTTCAGTATATGTAAATGCACAAGGTTTCAGTCAGCTTCTAAAGAATCTCATTTATCTACTGTTAAGCATGTTATTCGATATCTCATGGGTACTATATCTTATGGCTTATGGTATCCTAGAAAAAAGTGACTTTATGCTTAAAGGATTTTCAGATGCAGATTTTGGAGGTGACAAAAATAATAGAAAAAGCACAAGTGGAACTTGTCACCTTCTGGGAAAGGCTCTTATTTCCTGGATCAGCAAGAAACAAAATTGTGTTTCTATCTCTACCACTGAAGCTTAATATATCTCTATTGGTGTTTGTTGTGCTCAAATTCTTTGGATGATTCATCAATTAAGTAATTATGAATTATCTTTTAAACCTGTGCCTATTATGTGTGATAATTTTAGTGCTATTTGTTTAACAAAAAATCTTGTGCATCATTCTAGAGCTAAGCACATTGATATCAAGCATCACTTTATTAGAGATCATGTTTTAAATGGTGATATTGAACTGTCTTTTGTGAGCACTTATTTTCAATTAGCTGATATTTTTACTAAACCTTTGCATGAAGAAAGATTTTGTACTCTTAGAAAATCTCTTGGCATTATTTCAAAACATTTTTAGATCTTTTCTTGATGTGTTTCTTTATTTTGTAACTAGATCATCTATATTGTAGTTTCTCCACTCTCTATACTTGTTTTCCCTTTTTATTGATGTCAAAGGGGGAGAGTAATAGAAGAAGAGGGAGCAGTCAACTATTTTTTAACTAGCAGCAAGTCAACGATACAGGGAGAGAAGATGTAGACATCTTCTTAAAAGGGAAGTTGATTATATTTACAATCCTAAAAATTGTCATCATCAAAAAGGGAAAGATTGGTAGTTTTCTGATTTTAATGAATGACAATTTCACCTTGTAGGAACTTGCCCAAAGATGTTGATTCAAGATATTCTACTTATCATAAAAAGAGCAAGTACCAAGCAAGAAAGGAAAGCATTACTCAAGAGGAAGGAAAATCAAGTACCAAGCAGAAAAGAAAAATATCAAGGAGCATTACTCAAAAAGGAAGAAAAATCAAGTACCAAGCAAGAAGCAATAAAGAGAGATTTATTCTCAAGAAGGAAAGAAAAATACGGAAGCAATTATGAAGATCCTTAAGGATCAAAATACTATGGAAAGAATACAAAGATTGATTCATCTAATCAAAATTAGATTGACTCTAATTTTGGAATCAAGTATCAAGATTCTATGCATTTAAATGGACAAATTTTACTTGGTAAAATCGTGACATCATAAGAAGAAGAATATCGTGAACTTAAGGCAAGTCATATCAGGAGGAAGATCATGAACTCAAGGAAAGTCATATCAAGATGATTCAATTAAGGTGCCATCTCAGTGAGTCAATTTTTGACTCATCCATATTCTTGGAACAAGATATTTCACATCCTTTTCCAAGGATCAAATCTCTTGGGTTTCCTTCTTCATCAACACCCTTCAACGACTACATCAGTTCCTATTTAAAGAGCCTTTGAAGAATGAAGAAGAAATATACAAAGTCTCTACCATCTCAAGTTCTTTGCTCTACTCTTATTAAGCATTGTACTATCTTGTGTTTTACTGTGTAGTGAAAATGAGAGGAGAGAAAAAATATAGTTGGTGAGACATTGTATAAAAAGAGAAAAATAAAAAAAGAATTGAGTGTAGACATATGAGCTATACTCTCAAATCTTGTACCCAAAACAAAACCACCAAAGAACTAGTAGAGAACACCCTTGAAATCCAAGGGGGCTGGAGTAAGATACATTATGGATCCCAACCAGTATAAAAATATTGAGTGTCAATTACTTTTACAGCACTTATAATTTTGCACTTTTACTTAACTGCTTATCTGTGCGTAGCAGTCGACTGAACCCTTCAGACAGTCGACTCAAAAAATAAAAACAGCAATTCACCCTCCTCTTGCACTTTCATTTATGATATACAACTTTGCACATATCTCGCATGCTCAGTACATTCAAAGTATTGACACATACTTTTGTGCTACATTATTTTGATGATGTAGGTTCAGACGCTCAGCATCCAGACTGCGCTTAGTATGATTTCCCAGTTCTCAATCAGCAGCTCAGTGGCCAGTCCTCATAGTCCGAGGGAGATAGTTATCTTTATTCATTCAGTATTACATTCTAGTTTTCAGACTTTTAGAGTTAGCTGGGGGCTTGTCCCAACAACTCACTTTAGTTAGAGGCTTTCAAATACAAAACTAGAATCAGCTTTTGAGTTGTCAGTTTACTTTCAGATTTATCACGTTTTCATACACTTTATATATATCCAGATATCTTGGGATTGCTTTCCAACTTATATATATATATACATATATATTTACCATTTCAGTTTTCTGCACAATTGTATCTTCTTTGAAATTATTTAGATATGCCAGACCATGGGTTAGCTCGGGGTCATTTGTGACACTAAGCACCATGTTACGTCTAGGGGTAGTCTTGAGGCGTGATAAACTTAATAACAGAGCATCAGATTTAAGTGTCCTAGGGTGTTTGAAAGCCACATCAATTAGAGTTTTCCACATGGCTGTGAAGCGCGCCATAGTTATGGGGGAGAAGCTATAAGACGTCAGTAGGAAAAACTTTCATTCCTTCTTTCCCATCTCGTGCTATAGAGTATGAACTCTATTTGATATCCTTCTAACTCTTGCTCTGCACGTTTCAGAAAATGCCTCCCAGTAGAGCTAACACAAGGAACCAGTAGGCACCAACAACTCCAGTAGACCCTCTGAATGAGCAAGTCACTCATGCCAAATTCAGGGCTATTTTTCAGGTGCTTGCTTAGGCCATGACCTCTCAGGTCAACCAGTAGGCTATGGCACCAGCTCCACCTCAGACTAACTCTACCGCAGCTAGAATCTGAGACTTCACTCGGATGAACCCTCCAAAGTTTCATGGGTCCAAGTCCGAAGAGGATCCACAGGAATTTCTTGACGATATTTAGAAGGTGACAGAGATTATGGGTGTGACTCCGGTCGAGAGTGAAGACTTAGATGCTTACCAACTGAAAAGAGTGGCTTATACATGGTATCAGCAGTGGAAGGAGTCTCGTTGAGCTAATATAGGTCGAGTGGATTGGAACCACTTAAAGACTGCATTTCTGGACAGTTTTTTCCCACTTGAACTCAGGGAAGCCAAAGTCCAAGAGTATCAATTTGAAGCAGAATGACATGAGCATGAAGGAATACGCTCTCAAATTCACCCAGTTATCTAAGTATGCTCTGATAATGGTAGATGACTCCAGGGCCCGCATGAGTAAGTTTGTGTCTGGTGTGTTCGATGATGTGGTCAAGGAGTGCAAGACTGCTATGCTAGTTAGGGAGATGGATATTTCTAGGTTGGTGACTTATGCTCAGCAGATCAAAGAGGAAAAGATCAAAGAGAGGGGAGGAGATAACAAAAGAGCTAGAACAGGTGACTTTAACTATTCTCAACAAAGGTCAGATATTGGTTACTGCTCTCAGTTCTGTCAGAAACCTTTAGCTCTAGCCCTATCCTCTACTAGTGCTCCAGCGCCCAAGTCCAGGCAGGATAAGCGGGATAGGGTGCTAGGCTCTAAGTCTCAAGGTCCAGTCACTAGCGGGCGCACTCATCTAGTTTGCAAGAAGTGTGGTAGGAACTACCAAGGTGAGTGTATGGCAGGAAGTGGTAATTGTTTGGGTGTGGTAAGACAGGCCACAGAATGAAAGAGTGCTAAATAACTTTTCAGAAGGGCAGGGATACTCGCTCGCAGAATTAAGCTAACTCCACGATAGCTCCAGCAGGTAGCCCAACTCAGTAGGGTGCCTTATCTAGTGCAGGTAGCGCACAACACCAGAACAAATTGTATGCCCTTCAGAATCTAGAGGACTAGGAGGATTCTCCCGATGTGATCACGAGTATGTTACAAGTCTTCTATTTGGATATTTATGCATTGTCAAACCCAGGGGCTACGCTCTCTTTTGTAACTCCTTATATAAAAGTAAATTTTGGTGTCAGTCTAGAAATCCTCCTAGAACCTTTCTTAGTCTCTACTCTAGTTGGTGATTCAGTTATAGCTAGACGGGTATATAGAAATTTCCGTGTCACAGTTTCTCAGAAAGTTACCTCAGTCGATCTTGTAGAGTTAGAAATGACTAACTTTGATATTATTCTAGGCATGGATTGGTTACATTCCTATTATGATTCAGTTTATTGTAGAACTAGGATCATTAGGTTCCAGTTTCCAAATGATCCAGTCTTAGAGTGGAAGGGTAATACCTCAGTTCCTGTAGGTCGATTCATCTCTTACCTTAAGGCCAGAAAAATGATTTCCAAAGGATATATCTATCATCTTGTTTGGGTTAAGGATTCAAACTCTGAGACCCCAACTCTTGAGTAAGTCCCTGTAGTGAATCAATTCCTATAAGTATTTCCAGAAGATCTTCTCGGAGTTTCTCCCGAAAGGGAAATTGACTTCGGAATAGATCTCCTTCCAGATACCCATCCTATTTCGATTCCTCCTTACAGAATGGCTCCAGCTGAGCTTAAGGAATTGAAGGAACAGTTGAAAAACCTTCTAGATAAGGGCTTTATTAGACCCAAAATCTCTCCATGGGGTGATCCTATGCTTTTTATGCGTAAGAAAGACGGTTCTCACAAGATGTGCATCGACTACCATCAGTTGAACAAAGTCACAATCAAGAATAAGTAACCCATCCCCAGGATCGATGACTTGTTTGAACAACTTCAGGGTGCTAGTTGTTTCTCTAAGATAGACCTCAATTCCGGCTATCATCAGCTCAGAGTCAAAAATTGTGACATTCCAAAGACAACCTTCAAAATTCGGTATGGTCACTATGAATTTGTAGTTATGTCTTTTGGAATAACGAATGCTCCTAAAACTTTCATGGATTTGATGAACAGAGTGTTCAAGCAGTATATAGACTTGTTCGTCATTGTCTTCATTGATGATTTACTCATATATTCCCGGAGCGAGGAAGAGCATGCAAACCATTTGAGAGAGGTGTTGCAAACTCTCAAAGATCGCTAGAAGTTCAGTAAGTGTGAATTCTGGTTGAAATCAATTTCTTTTCTTGGTCATGTGGTGTCTAGTGAGGGAAATCGAGTTGATTCTCAGAAGATTGAGGTAGTGAAAAACTAGCTCTAACCGACCATAGTTTCTTGGGTTTGGCTGGTTACTGTAGGAGGTTTGTTGAAGGATTTTCATCCATAGTTTCCCCATTGACCAAGTTGACTCAGAAGAAGGTCAAGTTTTAGTGGTCAGATGAGTGTGAGAAGAGTTTTCTAGAGTTGAAAACCAGGTTTACTACAGCTCCCGTGTTAACTCTACCAGAGGGTTCAGATGGCTTCGTGGTTTATTGCGACGCATATAGAGTCAGCTTGGGTTGTGTCTTGATGCAGTAGGGTAATGTCATAGCTTATGCTTCCAGATAGCTTAAGATTCATGAGAAGAACTACTCGACTCATGACCTTGAGCTTGCAACAGTTGTGTTGGCCCTAAAGATTTAGAGACATTACTTGTATGGTATCCATGTAGACGTGTTCACAGATCATAAGGGCCTCTAGTATGTGTTCTCCTAGAAAGCGTTGAATCATTGTTAGAGAAGATGGTTTGAGTTTCTCAAAGACTATAATATGAATGTGCTCTACCATCGGGGTAAGGCCAATGTAGTGGCTGATGCCCTCAGCAGACTGTCCATGGGTAGTGTGTCACATATTGAGAAAGAGAGGAAATAATTAGCCAGAGACGTTCACAGGCTTGCTCACTTAGGAGTTTGCTTTATGGACACGACAGATGGTGGTGTTATAGTCCAGAATGGGTCAAAATCTTCATTGGTAGCTGAGGTAAAGGAGAAAAAAGATAATGATCCATATTATTCCAATTAAAAGGTGTAGTTCATCAGCAGAGGGTAGAGGTTTTCTCCCAAGGAGGAGATAATGTGCTTATCTATCAGGGTCATTTATGTGTACCAAATGTGGGGAAGTTAAGGCAGTAGATCCTGACAGAAGCCCATCATTCCAGATATTCTATTTATCCTGGTGCCACTAAAATATATCGTGATCTGCCAAAAGTCTATTGGTGAAACGACATGAAGAGGGACATTGCAAATTTTGTGGCTAAGTGTCCCAACTGTCAACATGTGAAAGTAGAATATCAGAAGCCAGGAGGTGTGACTCAGGATATTAGCATTCCTAATTGGAAGTGGGAGGTGATCAACATGGATTTCATTACGGGTTTACCTCGTACTGGCAGAAAACATGAATCCATTTGGGTGATAGTGGACAGAGTTACTAAGTCAGCTCACTTCTTGTCTGTCAAGACTACAAATTCCACGGAGGATTATGCCAGACTCTACATCAGCGAGATAGTCAGGTTGCATGGGGTTTTCTTGTCTATCATCTCAGATAGGGGTCCTCAGTTTACAATACATTTCTAGAGATCATTTCAGAAGGGTCTTGATACTCAGGTAAATCTCAGTACAACATTTCATCTGTAGACGGATGGTCAAACAAAGCATACCATTCAGATCTTGGAGGATATGTTGAGAACTTGTGTGATCGATTTCAAGGGTAGTTGGGATGATCACCTACCTTTCATAGAGTTTTCCTACAATAACAGTTTTCATTCCAGTATTCAGATGGCCCCATATGAGAAACTCTATGGTCGTAGATGCAGGTCACCGGTCGGTTGGTTCAAAGTTGGTGAACCAGCTATGATTGGGCCATATTTGGTTAATGAGGCGATGGAGAAGGTTCAGCTTATTAGAGAAAGATTAAAGACAGCTCAGAGTTGTCAGAAGTCCTATGCTAATGTAAGAAGAAGGGACTTAAAGTTTGAGGTTGAGGATTGGGTTTTCCTGAAAGAGTCACCCATGAAAGGTGTGATGAAATTTGTCAAGAAAGGGAAACTCAGTCCTAGATATGTAGGTCCTTACAGAATTTTGAGAAGGATTAGTAATGTGGCCTACGAGTTAGAGTTGCAAGAAAAACTTGCAGCAGTTCACCCAATCTTCCATGTCTCATTGTTGAAAAAGTGTGTTGGGGATCCAACATCAATTGTGCCTTTAGAGAGTGTGGCCGTGAAGGATAGCCTCACCTATGAAGAGGTTCCAGTTGAGATTCTCGACCGTCAGGTTCGTAGGTTGAGAAATAAGGAAGTCACTTCGGTGAAAGTTTTGTGGAAGAATCAGTCAGTCGAGAGAGCTATTTGGGAAGCAGAGGCAGCCACGATGGCCAAGTACCCTCACCTCTTCCCTTCTGATTCAGCTTCAGCTTGAGGTAATAGTTCCTCTCCAGTTTTTCATCTTACTCATGTGTATTTCAGTCTCAGTATCATGTTCCCTCAGTTGTTCTTTCATTCCAGTATGTTTTTATGTCCATAGAACTCAATTCAGTTAGATATCAGCTTCTAGTACTCAGTTGGTAGGGGTTGCAACCCTTTCCTTCCAAACTCAACTTGTTTAATCTTCATTCGAGGATGAATTATCCCAAGGGGAGATATTGTAATACCCCAGGATCTGAACCAACTACAGGATGGTGCTCAGTAGAAAAATTTTAGAAAAATTCAGCTTTTCAGCAACCGCGGTTAAGATCACGGACTGTAGTTTGGAACCATGGTCCATCGCATCAACCATAGTTCCAATTTCTAGAGGCCCCCTAGTTCTTTGTCCAGGAACCATGAATCAGACCACGGGCCGTAGTCTAAGACCACAGACCATCGTGTGACTCGTGGACTTGATAATCAGAGAAGGGACAATTTTTCTACCTCAGAACCACGGATGGGATCACAAACCGTAGTTTAAAACCATGGTCCGTCCTGTCAACCATGGTTCCCCTTAATCAGAGGACCCTCAGTTTAGGTCGCAAAGACCACGAGTCAAACCACGAACCATAGTTTAGAACTATAGTCCGTCTTGCGGACTCGTGGAATCCTCAGATCAGAGAACCCCCAGGACTCATGGATAGAATCATGACTCAGTCAATGGTCCGTCATCCAGGACTACGGTCTATCGACCAAGTCGTAGTACCTGAGTCGCGATTTTCAGCAGCTTTTTTTTAAAATTCCTAGGGGTATTATGGACTATTCCTATCTCTTTGCTTAGTATAATCCTAATTAATTAGTCAAAAACTACCTAAACCTCCCATTCTCCTAGAAATCATTCAACACTTAGAGAAATAGAGAAAAGAAGCGACAATTTCTCTCAAGAACAAGCAAGATGCTTTCTTCAAGTTCAGCCCCAAAATCCAAAGGTTCCCCCATAGAAACTTCTTCCAGGTATGTGGGATTTCATCAGTGAGTTCCTTTCACCCATTGAGTCCCTAGATTCAGTCCAGTTCTTCAGATCTCAGTTATTTCTTCAAACTTAGGGTTCCTAAACCTTATGAAATCATTGCAATTCAGATTCTATTGCTTGTATAATATTTATTACATGTTTTTTTGGGAACCTAGGATAGTCATATGTACAGAGTTCAGTAACCCCAGCATGTGTTAATTTTAGTATTCATAACTTATACTTGCTAGTTAGATGATTCAGTTAGTTTTGCTTCAAAATTAGAATGCTATCAGTTTCAGTATTATTATATTGCATTCTCAGATGATTATCAGTATTTGAGCTATCCAGTATTTTGGCTTGCATTCATTGCTTATGTATTCAGTTGGGAGTAGACTTAGCACCGAGTAGACGAAGGGATGAAGGTTCACCCGCCAATTTAGGCTGAGACCTTTGGTAGCAATCCCTGAGTCCCAGAACTACGGCGCCACCATAGGTTCTAAAGGGGCCACATGTCAGATTAGGCTTGACACCCTTGTCCCTTGTGGACATCAGTTTAGTGGATCCACATCAAATTTGTTTGTACCCTTGGCAAGGTATGAACACCCTTCCATCTAGGGTTACAGGTTGGCCCATAGCCAGCTCAGCTTGGGGTATGTCGAGTAGCTCCCACAGTCAAACTCAGCATTGCATTGAGCTTGTATTTAGTTATTCAGCTCAGTTCAATATGTTACAATATTCATGTTATTTACTTGGTCATTGCATTCAGTTTATCTCTCAGTTCATATTTTAGTATATGTTTCTATATTCAGTCTTTATGATATATAGCTTTGCATATATCCCGCATGCTCAGTACATTCGAAGTACTGACGCATACTTTTATGCTATATTATTTTGATGATGTAGATTCAGGCGCTCAGCATCCAGACCGCGCTTAGTACAATTTCCCAGTTCTCACTTAGCAGCTCAGTGGTGAGTCCTTATAGTCCGAGGGTGACAATTATGTTTATTCATTCAGTATTACATTCTAGTTTTTAGACTTTTAGAGTTAGCTGGGGGCTTGTCCCATCAACTCACTTCAGTTAGAGGCTTTTAGACACAGAACTAGAATTAACTTTTGAGTTGTCAGTTTACTTTTAGATTTATTACGTTTTCATACACTTTATATATATCCAGATATCTTGGGATTGCTTTCCAACTTAGATATATGTTTTATCAGTTCAGTTTTCCGCACAGTTGTATCTTCTTTGAAATTATTTAGATATGTCAGACCATGGGTTAGCTTAGGGTCATTTGTGATACTAAGCACCGTGTTACGTCTAGGGGGTAGTCTCAGAGCGTGACAGAAAGGTAATGGTGGATCCTAGTAGTGAGTTGAGACAACAAGTACTTATCACTTTTCATGACTCCTAATTGGGAGGCCATTCTGGCCAACATGGTATATAAAAATAATCCCTCTCAGATATTTTACTAGTCTCACATGATGAAAATGGTAAAAATTATATTGTTAGATGTGAGGTATGACAGAGAAATAAGAATGATCGTGTGCACTATATTGACTTATTACAACTATTACCCGTACTAGATCAAGCATGGAGACACACAAGTAGGAACGTTATTGAAGGATTTTTTGAATTCAAAAGGAAGGGAGTCATATTAGTGGTAGTGGATAGGATGATATAATTTGCACATTTCATCGCATTTGCATATCCATTTATAATAGTAAATGTGACTCAAGTATTCCCTAAAAATTCTATTCTCTCCATAGGTTTCTTTAATCCATTGTGACAGATAGAGACATGTTATTCTTGAGTCATTTCTAATAAGAATACTTTAAATTAGTGGACACTCAGTGAAGTACAACACAACCTATCACCCTTAGATAGATGGTTATACTAAGAGAGTAAATAAATATATTGAAACCTACTTGAGATGCATAACAACAAGCAGAACAACACAATGGAAGAAATGGTTACCTTTATCTGATTGATGGTACAACTCAAACTACAACTCCAGCCTGAAATGAACTCCTATTGAATCTTCATACAGATACACCCCTCCTCACATTTCAATATGACCTATGTTAGAATTAGTGTTACTTGTAGATGAGCATGTTTTCCGTGCTTCTTTACTCAAAAAGAAGATTGGGAGTTGAAATATTGTCTAAACTGAATTGCTAATCACCAGTGAAGATGGATAGTTTTTGATAAAATTCATTATCATTTTGAAGAGGCGATCAGTTAAGTGTTCTATTTCAGCAACAGTGAAAGTCCTTATTCAATAAAATCTAATTTTCTAAATAAATAAGCATCTTGGGAGGATTATGATTATTTAAGTTACAAATTTTAACACTAATCCTTGAGGTCAAGGATAGTTTAAGGTGGAGAGAGTATAAGGATTGTTTGAAGGTGGAGAGAATGTAATGGAATAATTCTTCCTTTATCTTAGTTGGATTTCGTATTGGGTATGAGAAAGGGGCAAGAAACTTAAATAAATGGCTGAACACGTGGACAATTGTGATACGATAGAATAAATTTGAAGCCAACATTGCAGATTCTTAGTTATTTGTTTATATCAACTAAAGGAGAGAGATGATTAGTAGCTTACCATCTCCAAATTGTATGCCATTTCATGATCTGCGGATAAATAGAAGTAAAACAATAACTGATTTTACAAGTTCAAGAAGGTCGCCAAGTTGTTGAGTCATGTATCCCCAAATCTTTGCTATTTTGAGGTATGAACACTATTATATACAAAGCATTGGGCCACATATAATGTTTTTATATCATGTGGATATATTTATCAACTCCCAATCATAAATTAGTTTATATGATCTTATATAAATCATCTGATTCAACTCTTGTATTAAAAAATATCATCATGATTAACCTATTTTTTGTTTGTTATTAACGTACTTTTTGTTTGTTATTAACGTACTGCAACCTTTCTCATTTATTTGAGGGTGGAAGTAAATATGCTTTACAAGGCTCATAGGTTGAGCTTGTTATGCCTATTTGTAGTGATTTGGGGTTTGTGATTTATGATAAATGGTAATAAAAGACAATATACAAGAAAAAGGGAGGATACACATGGTGATATATGAACCTGAAGCATAGTACACTTGTGTAACAACCCTCGTAGTGATTTTAAGATTTTTATGTATTTTGATCATTTTACCCCTTTCCATAGCTATATTATGGTATTTGTAGTCTGCGAGAGTGGGTGCCACAGTTTTTGAGGTGTTTGATTGGGATTCATGTGATTTTTTCATTTTAAAAGGTTTTGAAGTTAATATAGTCGACTTTGGTTAACATCCAGAGAATTAGGCATCATATGAGAATTCTGTCATTTCCGTTAGCTCTAAGATGCTATTTTTGGCTAGTAACACTGTTGGTTTGAATCTCGAGGCATTTGGATGCATTTAGAGTAGTTGGTTGGAAAGTTGGAAGTTTAGCATAGTGTTGACTTTGGTCAATATTTCTTGATAACAATCTTCAATGAATTCGTTGATTCCATTGAGTCCAGAATATCGATTTTAGTAGTAGCATAGTTCATTTGTGTTTGTGAGGTTCCAAGTGAGTCTTGAGGATCGATTCCAAGTTCTGAAGAAGTCCTTGTTTGTTCTAGTTTTTGGTACATCGCACGACCAATGTCACGCCTGCGGCTAAGGCGCCACTCCTGCGGACTTGGGAGAGCCCCACTTTTGCAGTGCTTGGGTCGCCCCTGTGACTTTGCACCTGTGAGGGCTGGACTGCTCTTGTGATCCAGGGTGACAAGGAAGGGGCTCGCTCCTGCGAATCCTAGCGCACGCCAGCGGAGCCACAACTGTAGAATTTTGGCCCGCCAGTGGGCTCATGCTTGCGGTACCTTGCCGACATTTTAAGTGGAGTCTACAACATCGGTACTTTGGATGCAGCAACGACTCCACATCTATGATGATATCTCCGTAGGAGCGGAGATTGTTGTAGCTTAATAGTGGATTTTTCTCACTTTCTTCTTTCACTTTCCATACCTCATTTTTGAAGCTTGCAGACTCAATTTTAGGTGATTTCAGAGGAGAATTTTGAATTTTCTTCATTGGGTAAGCTTCTTAGACTACTTTTATACACTTCCCAATGAATATTTCATAATTTTACCTTCAAATCTTGGTTTTTCAACTTGAAAAATTTGGAGTTTTCTTGATAAAGATAAAATTTGATAAATTGATGATTTTAAGCTCGGTTTTAACCCTGTTTTTGATGAAATTTCATATTTGAACTCCTTAAACTTTGGATAAATTAATTTTTAAATAAATTTCCAGTCTTACCTTTGGGGGATCAGGGTTGACTTTTTGGATTTGAAATCTAAATCTAGCAAATATGAGTGTCTATAGTTTTATATTCTTATGTAGAATCCATATTTGAATAGATTAGGCTCATTCGTGGCTATATAGAAAGGAAAGGCTTTGGTTTGATATTGCAGATCTTCTCTTAAGGCAAGTTGAGACTTCTTTTGACTCTCTTTTGAAATGCTTATATGATAGTTACGTGTATGGGGAGTAATAGAGATATGCAGATCTTGTATAAATGGGATGCCGAGCATTTATACGGGTACCGATGTTTTGTAAAGAGTTAAAATGAATAGTTGACTTAGTTGGGCTATTTTTCCTTGCTTTGATTGTTGAATATAGTGTGGAAAGTGGATTAGTGATTTATCAGACCTAATGATTGTTGATACTGATTATACTTCCCCATATGGGTGCGGCTAATAGCTATGATATTTGGGAATGTAGCCAATATTTTTGAGTTGAGTATGATCTTGTATGCATGGATTAAGATACTTGTATTTCTCTTATCATTGTGAATTGCATATACTCACTCATATTCATATCATGACATTGATAAAAATATATTGTTTTAGAATTATGTTTGAAATGATTTGCATACCCTCTCAGAAAGTGTTTCAGGAGGATTTATCGACTTTTGATTTGCATGCCTGATGGGAAATTGCTTTGGGTGGCCTAATAGGAAATGGTTTTGGGAAAATTTATTATTTGCATGCCCAATGGGAAACTGTTCTGGAGGGATATAGACCTTGCAAGTTCCCCATGGATCCAGCTAGCTATACAGGGTAGCTGGTGTATACTGTAGCATTCATTGCATCATATTGCATTTGTATTTCTATTTGATTGTCTTTGTTTTGATTGCATACTATGATTGGTGAGTATTGGTATTAGCCTGGAAATGAGGACTTGTGGACTTAAAAAGTGTTTATGTTCTTTATAATTGTTAGTATCTGCTAGTCTAGGTGTGACCTTCCTATTTGCAGGTGTTTGAGGTTATATATGGTAGTAGTATCTTAGGTGGTTCTCGCCATCACTTTGAATTAGGGTCAATTGATGATGTTATTGAGTACATGTAATTAGTAATCATGCTTGTTTATTTTTTACACCTTACGTGCAGGTACTGAGTCGATGGTCCCCGAATGTTGATTTCATGATTATCCTGTGGTTGCACTCCGGAGATACTTGAGATAGCAGTTGTTGATTCTAGCGACTACCAAATTTCTTCTATCTTTGTCTTTATGCTTTCTTTGCATTTTGAGACACTTTTGGACTCATTAATTGTACTCGTTATTTTAGAGGCTTGTACCTTGTGACTACCAGACCTTGGGTTGTTGTTGAATTTTGTATTCTACCTTACCGTTGTTTTATGAGATTATTTTAGGAATTAGTATTATGTCTAATTTCATATGTTTTTTTATTTTTTTCAATTTTTTATGTATGCCTGGGGTTTGGCTTACCTATCGTGGTGGTGTGATAGGTGCCGTCACGATTGAGTTTTGGGTCATGATAATTTGGTATCAGAGCCAGGTTCATTGGTCTCACAAGTACAAGCTGGTCTAGTAGAATCTTGTGGATCAGTGCAGAGATGTACATTATCTATCTTCGAGAGGCTACGGGACTTTAGTAAAATCCCTTCTTTCCTATCATATGAATATTGGATTCACTTATTGCTGATATAAATGTTTCATTCTCTCACTGATGGTGAGGACTCGTGCTACTGCGGAGAGAGGTCAAAAGCCTATTCTAGTACTTATGTTTGTTGCTTGTGTCGGGACCTGCGGACAAGGAAGAGGATGTGGTGGGGGGCATGGCAGAGATCATGCTATGGGTAGAGCTTGAGTAGCTGCTCATGTCCCATCTAAGGTAGAGTTTCTTGAAGATGAGTACGTTCTTGAGGATGACCAAGTTTCGGTTGAGGAGGTGGGCCCAGATCAGGCTCCATCTGGATTCATAATTGCTCCAGTACTTCAAGACACCTTGACTCGTGTGTTAGGCTTGTTATAAGGTATGGCTCAAAGTGGTGGTGTGGTTGTTACTCCCAAGGGTTCACAAAGTAGAGTTGGGGCTCAGACCCCAAATCAACAGCCTATCTCAATTTTTCATGAACCAGTGGACCAGCCAACGACTATATCAATTAGATTTAATCTTGAAAGCAGCCATCCTTTGAAGAAAGCATAATAGTTCACTGGTCTAGCTCCATGGCACCGAAAATATATTAGGGCTCAAGTGATTATGCCAATATGAACATAATTGAAATCTTGAATTGCATATAGAAAGAAAATAAACCATTTCTATTCTCGAAGCTGAGGTATATGAAGAAAGGCTTTTTGGTTCCTTTCGTCCTCTGCCCGTAGCGCTTGCTGCATCTCGTACAAAACCTCTATGTGTTCTCTGGTAGCGCTAATATGTGTTTCTTGCCTTGAAGGATCCATTATTCTAACACTTCTCAAAAGGAAGTTTAGCACTCTACGATGCTCTTGAAGCCCAATTACATAAAAAAAAAATTCATATACACGAGCGTCCTCCTACATTGTCCCCTAGAACAACATACTTAAGAAAGCGGTTTCCAAGTTCAACCTGTTTAACTGCATGCCAGACCACTAAGTGATGAGACCCTTCAAGCAAAGGAAACGAAGAGCGCTAGCTGGAATTGGACAATGGGTGTCCAACAAACATTCCTTAGCTAAGAAGGATTCATTCATCAACTTCTCTTACTAGCAACATCAAATTATATAGAATACCAATTGATAGGCATAAATGCTTGTGTGAAGGGTGCGCCATCTGAAATTAGGCTTGAGGCTCTCACCTTACTAACAAGCCGAGAGCTGATGGTTGTTGGTCATGAATACTATCAAAAATCTCCTATGAAGATGAATACTTCACATAGAGGAGTGTGCATCTTTATGTTAGGTGTTCTTCTATCATGCGACCCAGTGGCTTATGTGTGAGTGCGCTCCCTCTCTCTCATCTAAGGAAAGAGATAGACAATCCATGTACTCTATGATTTCCTACAGATCTATCGTATCGTTACTTCTCTCTGATTATGATTTCCCATGTGTTGTACTATACCGCTAAGAAAAACAAACAAGAACCAGGCTAGGCTGCTCCTCTTCCCCTTTCTGAATCAACTTGTCCTTGCTCTTACCACTTCTTAAAACTTACGAGCGAGTGTCGATCGCTCCTTTGCCTGGGAAAGATCTGATGACTCCTATGTCGGGAAGAAAAAGGGAAAGAAAAATATAAAAAGGTTTGGTCCTAGTTGGTCTCGTCTATAGATTTTCTTTCCCTATCCTATTGTCAAGACGTATGTGGCCATACCCAGAGGACTATCGCATCAGCAAGATGACTTTCTACGGGCTTTCCTTTTTCTTTGGCTCTGCTCGCTTGCCTACGCTCCACCCCAGCATGCCCTTGTCAGGTGTGGAAGCCATGGGAATGTCTAGGCCAGTGATGTTTGATAAGGAGCAGAGGAGGGTTGAGAGGTTTAGGAAGATTAATCCACCTCGGTTTTAGGGTGTCCAAAGTGAGGATGATTATGAGTTTTTGGTGAGTTATCATGAGAGGATTGCTACAGTCTCATGGGGTGGATTATACAGCTTTGCAGATGCATGGCATTCCTATGTTGACTGTAGATCTGTAGGATCTCCTCCTATACCTTAGAAATTATTTGCGCAAGCTTTCCTTGATTAATTAGTTCCTTGTAGTTTGAGAAAAGAGTGTCGGCATTAGTTTGAGCATTTGACCCAGTATAGGATCTTGGTGACTGAGTATGAGACTCAATTCTATGCATTGTCTCGCCATGCCTTGGTGATTTTACTAAATGAAACTAAGAAGATTTACAGATTCATGAAAGGTCTTACCTTCTAGATTTAGGAAGAGGTGTTTTCTATAGCTCAATCACAGGATACTTTTCAGAGGGTAGTTGAGACGGCCAATGAGTTTGAGCTCATGCATTGTAAGAATTTTTCAGATCTGAGGGACAAGAGATCCCATACTTCTAGTCAGTTTAGTGGCACCTCATCTAGAGGTAGGGGTTCTTTTAGGAGAAGTTTTTATCCTCAGCATAGTAAATTAGTTCATGCAACTCTTTTGACATTCAAGGGAGGGTATTCCGGATGAGACTCTTTCATCTTAGAGAAAAACTTCTCATGGTTCTTCCTAGAGGTTTTTAGGCCGTGATGGCTGTGCTGGTTATTCAGGTTCTTCTCAGCAGATGATGATTCCCAGGTCTTGTTATGAGTATGGTAGTCTAGAGCATCTTAAGTGGGATTTTCTAACACTTAAAGGTGAGGGTCGACATCAGAGTTCTCAAGCTCCACTTAGGGTGGCAATACCTCCAGCTAGGGGTCGAGATAGATCTCAGGTAGGTAGAAGTGCATGACCACCCAGCCAAGGAGGTGTTAGAAGATTTGTTCAGACATGGGGATACATGGCTCAGTGTTATGCTTTTCTGGGTAGACCTGAGGCATAGTCCTCTGTGCGGTTATCATAAGTATCATCTCAGTCTGCCATCGACCTGCTTCAATATTATTTGATCCTAGTTTTACTTTCTCCTACATATCTATATACTTTGCATCTAGTCTTGATATGATGTGTGAGTCTCTTTTTGTGCCTATTCATATTTCTACCCCAAGAGGTAATCCTTTAGTGGTAGATTGGGTGTACCAATCCTGTATTGTGACTCTTTTGAGATATGATACTTGGTTAGACTTGATTATTCTAGATATGATAGATTTTGATGTGATTTTAGGCATGGATTGGCTTTATCTGTATCCTAGTATTGTAGATTGTAGTGCCAAGATGGTCACGTTAGTGATGTTAGGAGTACCTAGGAAGGAGTGGAAGGGTACCCAAGGTTTGTATTCCTAAGAAGGTGATTTCTTTCCTTAAGGCTCAACGTTTGGCTTAGAAGAGGGTAATCATACTTGGCTTATATTCACGATACTAGCACTGACATGACTCCTTTCGATTCAGTAAGAGTGGTTAGGGAGTTTCAGGATATATTACCTACAGTTTTACTGAGTCTTCCTCCATATAGAGATATAAATTTCAACATTAATTTGGAGCCAGGCACTAAGACCATCTTTATTCCTCCTTATAGGATGGCTCTGGTAAAGTTAAAGAAGTTAAAGGATCAGTTGCAGGACCTGCTGAGTAAAGTTATTTATTAGACCCAATGTTTTGCCTTGGGGTGCTCCTATGTTGTTTATGACGAAGAAGGATGATTCTACACGCATGTATATTATTTATCGACAGTGGAACAAGGTGACCATAAAAAAGTATCCTTTTCCCCGTATTAATGATTTGTTTGATCAACTTCAAGGTGCTTGGTATTTTCAAAGATTAACTTGAGGTCGAGGTACCAACAGTTGAGGATTAGGGCTTCAGATATCTCTAAGATAGCTTTCAGGACCAGTTATGGCCATTATGAGTTCTTAGTAATGTCCTTTGGGTTGATTAGTTCCCCAGCGACATTTATGGATTTGATGAATGAGGTGTTTCGACCATATCTTGATTCCTTTATGATTGTGTTCAACAATGATATCTTGGTGTATTCCAAGTGTGAGGCGGACTATGTGAAGCATTTGAGTATTATGCTCCAGAGGTTGAGGGATGAGAAGTTGTATGGTAATTTCTCAAAGTGTGAATTTTGGCTTAGTTTTGTGGAATTTTTAGGTCACGTTGTGACCACGGATGGTATTATGGTTGATATAAACAAGGTAGAGGTGGTTCGAGACTGGGACAGGCCTACCTCACATACTGAGATTCGTAGTTTTATGGGTTTGGATAAGTACTATAGACGGTTCATGTAGGATTTCTCTTTTATTGCAACTCCATTAACCAAGTTGACTTTGAAGAATGTTGCTTTTCAGTGTATCCACAAGTGTGAGGCAAGATTTCTAAAGCTCAAGTCCTTGTTGACTTCAGCACCTATCTTGACCTTACTTGTGAAAGGTAATAGTTTCACCGTGTATTGTGATGCTTTGGGAGCTGGTCTTTGTGGTGTTTTAATGCAGAAAAGGAAGGTTATAGCCTATGATTTAAGGCAGCTGAAGATTCATGAGAAGAACTATCACACTCATGATTTGGAGTTGGCAGCTATAGTGTTTATTTTGAAGTTGTGACAACATTACTTGTATGAGGTTCATCTTGAGGTGTTCACCGATCATTGTAGCCTTCAGTACATATTAAGTCAAAAGAATTTGAATTTGAGACAACACATTTGGTTGGAGTTGTTGAAGGATTATGACATAACAATTCTCTATCATTCCAACAAGGCCAATGTAGTGACAGATGCCTTAAGTAGGAAGGTAGGGATTATATGTCACGCCCCCAGGCTACCCCTAGATGAAACACAATGCTTAGTATCACAAGTGACCCCAAGCTAACCCATGGCATGTTATATCTCTATAATTTCAATTTAAAACATGCACTGTGCGGAAGCTAAAAATAATTTAATATCTGAAGTAGGGAAGAAGCCCAAAATGTCTGAATATATAAAATATATAAGAGAGTATAATGAAGTCTAAAAACAACACTAACAACTCAAGCTGAATTTAGTCTATGTATGAAAGCCTCTATCTGATATGAGTTGCTGGGACATGCCCCCAGCTAACTCTAATAATCTGAAAATGGAAATAAGAAGACTAAAAAGTAAAGCATGTCTGAGGACTCACCACTGAAGCTGCTGAGTAGGACTGGAAGTCGATCTAAGCGCATTCTGGATGCTGAGCGCCTGAACCTATATCATGAAACGATGTAGCACAAAAGTATGCGTCAGTACTTTGAATTTACTTAGCATGCAGGATAAGTTCGAAGCTGAACAACACAATAATTGAACATGGAAATATGTATACTGAAGCATAACTGAGAAGTAAGCTGAGATGCAATGACCAAATAAATATCATGAGTATATCACATGCTGAACTGAATAACTGAATATAAGGTCAATGCAACATGAGTCTGACTATGGGAGATACCATTAACCGACATACCCCAAGTAGAGCTAACTATGGGGCCAACCTGTAACCCTGGATGAGAGGGTGTTCATACCTTACCAAGGGTATGAACAAGTCTTACGTAGACCCACTAACTGATGTCCACAAGGGACAACGGTTACAAGCCTAATCTAACTGGTGACCCCTTTAGAACCTATGGTGGTGCCGTAGTTCTAGGACTCAGGGATTGCTGCTAAAGGTCTCAACCTAAACTGGTGGTTGAGCCTTCATCCCTTCGTTTGCTCGGTGCTAAGTTTACTCCCAACTGAATGTAAAGCTAAAGATGCAACTGTAATACTGGATAGCTGAAAACACTGATAAGATCTGAGAATGCAACATACATATACTGAACGATAGGGCATTCGAATTCTGAAGCATGGTTGTCTGACTAATCTGCCTAGCAAGCATAATTTATGAAATACTGAAACTAACACAAGCTAGGGTTTCTGAGTTCTATACATGAAACTATGCTAATTCTCCAATAACATGAACTAAGCATCATACAAGTTATAGCATCTGAACAACAAGGAAATCTCTAGGGTTTATACCCTATGTCTAAGTAATCATGCAGAAACTTCAAAAATTGACTGAGTTTTAGGGACCTAGTGAGTGAAAGGAAATCACTAGTGAAATCCCACATACCTGGAGAAGAACTATGGAGAAATCCTTTGGATTTTAAGGCTGAACTTGAAGGAGACCTCTGCTTGTTCTTGAGAGAAAACTGTCGCCTTTTTATCTTCTTTTCTTTCTAAGTCTGATGATTTTAGGAGAATAGATGTTTTAGGTAGTTTTTGACTAATAACTAGGCTTAGAGTAGTCAAAACATCATAGATTAGGCTTTAAAAGAGGTAGGAAAAGTCTGAAATACCCCTGGGAAATTTAAAAGAACTCTGCTGAAAATCGCGACTCAGGGATCACGACTTGGTTGATGGACCGTAGTCCTTGATGACGGATCTTCAACTGAGTCGTGGTCCTTTCCAGGGGTCTTGGGGGTTATCTGATCTGAGGGAACCACGATTCCACAGGATGGACCGTACTCCTGAATGATGGTTCGTCATGTGGCTCATGGTTCCTGGGACTTTAGCTTAGTCTGAGGATTCCATGAGTCAAAGGAAGAATCGTGGTTCTGGAGTATGGTCCGTAGTCTGACTCGTGGTTTCTGGAACAAGGACTAAGGGTCTCTGATATTCTGATACCGTGAGTCCATAGGATGGATCGTGGTTCTAGACATGGTTCATCGTATGACTCGTGGTTGCTGAGCCTTGAACTGATGATCCTCTGATTAAGGGAAACCACGAGTGACAGGACAATCTGTAGTCCTGGACTATGGTCTGTGGTTTGACTCGTGGTCCCTGGGACTTGAACTGGGTGCCTACTGTAAAATGGAACTACGGTTGAGATGACGGATCGTGGTTCCAAACTTTGGTCTGTGATCTTAACCGTGGTTCCTAGAAACTTAATTTTTTTTTTGAAATTTCATTTTCTTCTGGTTTTTCTGAGCTAAGTATGGGCTTGGAGGGTTTTGGGGTGTTACAATATCTCCCCCTTGGGGTCATTCGTCGTCGAATGAAGACTAAACAAGCTGAGTTTGGAGAGAAAGAGCTGCAATCCCTACCAACTGAGTGCTAGAAACTGATATCTAACTGAGTTGAGTTTTATGGACATGAAAACATGCTGAAATGCAAGAATAACTGAGGGAACATGATACTGAGGCAGAATTACATATGAGTAAACTGAGAAACTGGGGAGGAACTATTACCTCATGCTGAAACTGAAGCAGAAGGAAAGAGGTGAGGATACTTGGCCATCATGGTTGCTTCTGCTTCCCAAGTAGCTCCCTCTACGGACTGAATCCTCCACAAAACCTTTACTGAGGTGACTTCTTTATTTATCAACCTATGAACCTGACGGTCAAGAATCTCAACTGGAACCTCATCATAGGTGAGGCTATCCTTCACAGCCACACTCTCTAAAGGTTCTATCGATGTTAGATCACCCACACACTTCTTCAATAAAGAAATGTGAAAGACCGGATGAACCGCTGCTAGTCCTGCTGGCAACTCTAACTCATAAGACATATTACCAATCCTCTTCAAGATTCTGTAAGGACCTACATATCGGGGACTGATCTTCCTTTTCTTGCCAAATCTCATTACACCCTTCATGGGTGACACCTTTAAGAAAACCCAATCATTGATCTTGAACTCTAAGTCCCTTCTCCTCACATCTGCATAGGACTTCTGACTACTCTGAGCTATTTTCAATCCTTCTCTGATTAGCTGAAATTTCTCCATAGCTTTATGTATCGAATCTAGTCCAACAAAGGCTGCCTCACCTAGTTCGAACCAACCAATCGATGACCTGCATCTACGCCGATAAAGCACCTCATAAGGGGCCATCTGAATACTGAAATGGAAGCTATTGTTATAGGCAAACTCTATGAGAGGTAGGTGATCATCCCAACTACCCTTGAAATCGATCACACACGCTCTTAGCATGTCCTCTAAGGTTTTAATAGTACGCTCGGCCTGACCATCCATCTACGGATGAAATGCTATACTAAGATTCACCTGAGTACCAAGACCTTTCTAGAATGATCTCCATAAATGAGATGTAAATTGAGGACCCCTACCTGAGATGATAGACAAGGGAACCCCATGCAATCTGACTATCTCGCTGATGTAGAGTTTGGCATAGTCCTCTGCTGAATATGTAGTTTTGACAGCCAAGAAGTGAGCTGACTCAGTGACTCTATCCACTATCACCCAAATGGAGTCATGCTGTCTACGAGTACGAGGTAAACCCATAATGAAATCCATGTTGACCACTTCCCACCTCCAAGTAAGAATGCTAATCTCCTGAGTCACACCTCCTGGTTTCTGATGTTCTACCTTAACCTGCTAACAATTAGGACACTTAACCATATAATCTGTGATGTCCCTTTTCATGCCATTCCATCAATAGACTTCCCATAGATCACGGTACATCTTAGTGGCACCCGAATGAATGGAATATCTAGAATTATGGGCTTCTATAAGGATCTGCTGCCTCAACTCTCTCACATTAGGTACATATAAACGGCCCTGGTAGTGAAGCACACCATCTCCCCCTTGGGAGAAAACCTCTACTCTCTGCAGATGAACTGCACCTTTCAACTGAAGTAATATGGGATCACTGTCTTGTTTCTCTTTAACGTCCGCTACCAATGAAGATTCTAACCTATTCTCGACTATCACATCACCATCTGTTGTGTCCATAAAGCAAACTCCTAAATAAGTAAGCCGGTGAACATATTTGGCTAATTCTTTATTCTCTTCCTCGATATGTGATACACTACCCATGGACAGTTTGCTGAGGGCATCATCCACTATATTAGCCTTACCCGGATGGTAGAGCACATTCTTGTCATAGTCTTTGAGGAACTCAAGCCATCTCCTCTGTCGAATATTAAACTCCATCTGGGTGAACACATATTGGAGGCTCTTATGATCCTTGAACACATCAACATGAACACCATACAAGTAGTTTCTCCAAATCTTTAGGGAAAATACAACTGCGACAATCTTGAGGTCATGAGTCGGGTAGTTCTTCTCATGGACCTTAAGCTGTCTGGAAGCATAAGATATGACCTTACCTTACTATATCGAAACACAACCTAGGTCGACCCTGGAGCATCACAATAGACCACGTAACCATTTGAACCCTCTAGTAGAGTCAAGACAGGAGTTGTAGTCAACCTGGTCTTTAGTTCTAAGAAGGTTTTCTCACACTCGTCTAACCACTGAAACTTGACTTTCTTCTGAGTAAACTTGGTCAATGCGGCAGCTATGGATGAAAATCCTTCCACAAACCTCCTATAATAACCAGCCAAACCCAAGAAACTTCTGATGTCTTTTGGAGAGGTGGGTCTGGGCCAGCTTTTTACTGCCTCAATCTTTTGAAAATTAACTTGGATGCCTTCACTAGACACCACATGACCAAGAAAGGCAACTGATTTCAACCAGAACTCACACATACTAAACTTAACAAATAGTTGGTGGTCTTTGAGAGTCTGCAGAACGACCCTCAGATGATTCACATGCTCCTCCTCATTTTGAGAATAGACAAGGATATCATCAATGAAGACAATGATGAACAAGTCTAAATACTGTTTGAACACCATGTTCATTAAGTCCACGAAAGCTGCAGGAGCATTGGTTAGTCCAAGATACATAACAACAAATTCATAGTGACCATACCAAGTCCTGAAGGTTGTCTTCGGGATGTCACTATCTCTAACTTTGAGCTGGTGATAACTGGATCTGAGGTCTATCTTAGAGAAGCAACTAGCACCCTGAAGCTAGTCAAACAAGTCATCAATCTTGGGGATGGGATATTTTTTCTTGATTGTGACTTTGTTCAACTGACGGTAGTTAATGCACATCCTGAGAGAACCGTCCTTCTTACGCACGAACAATACTGGAGCACCCCATTGAGAGATGCTGGGTCTGATAAAGCCCTTATCTAGAAGGTCTTTTAACTGTTCTTTCAATTCCCTAAGCTCAGCTGGAGCCATTCTGTAAGGAGGAATCAAAATAGGCTGGGTATCTGGATGGAGATCTCTTCCGAAGTCAATTTCTCGCTCGCTCGGAACTCCGGAAAGATCTTCTGGAAACACTTCTGGAAATTTATTTACTACAGCAACTGACTCAAGACTTGGGGTCTCATAGTTTGAATCTTTAACCCGAACAAGATGATAGATATACCTTTTGGAAATCATTTTTCTGGCCTTAAGGTAGGAGATGAAATGACATATAGGCACTGAGTTATTACCCTTCCATTCTAAGAGTGGCTCATTGAAATCAAACGATCCTAGTTCTACAATCGACTGAGGCATAACAGGAATATAACCAATCCATGCCTAAAATGATATCAAATTCTAGCATTTCGAACTCTACAAGATCTGTTGAGGTGACTTTTTGGGAAACTGTGATAGGGCAATTTCTGTATACCCATCTAGCTATAACTGGGTCACCAACTGGAGTAGAGATTGAGAAGGGTTCTGGGAGGATTTCTGTACTGACACCAAAGTTTACTGCTATATATGCAGTTATAAAGGAAAGCGTAGCCCCTGGATCTAACAATGCATAAACATCAGTATTAAAGACTCGCAATGTACCTGTGACCACATCAGGCGAGTCCCCCTGGTCTTGTCGAGTCTGAAGAGCATAGAGCCTGTTCTGGCGCTGACCACCACCTGTACCAGACGAGGAACCCTGTTGAGTAGGGTGACCTGTTGAGGCTGTTATAGAACTAGCCTGATTCTGCGAACGAGTATCCATGCCCTTCTGAGAATTTTCAAGGCACTCTTTCATCCTATGGCCTAGCTTACCATACCTAAAGCAATATCCACTACCTGCCATGCACTCACCCTGATGGTTCTTACCAGACTTCTTATACACTGGATGAGTGCGCCCACTAGTAACTGTACCCTGGGACTTAGAGCCAGATGCTCTATCCCGTCGATCCTTCTTGAACTTTGGCATGAGGGCACTAGCAGAAGATAAAGATAGAGCTGAAGTCTTCTGACGAAACTGAGAGTGGTTGCCACCCTCTGACCTCTACTGAGAGTAGCTAAAGTCGTCTGTCCTAGCCCTCTTACTATCTACTCCTCTTTCCTTGATTTTCTCCTTCTCAATTTATTGAGCATAAGTATCCAACCTGTAGATGTCCATAAAATTTTGGACCCATAAAATTTTGGAGGGTTCATCCGAGTAAAATCCCAGATCCTTGCTGAAGAAGTATTAGTCTGAGGCGGAGCTGGTGCCACAGCCTGCTGATTGACCTGGGTGGTCATGGCTTGAGCAAGCACTTGGAAATCAGTCCTGAATTCGGCATGTGTGACTTGCTTATTCAATGGGTCTGCTGGAGCTGCTGGCTGATTCCTGGCGTTAGCTCTTCTAGGAGGTATTTTTCTAAGATACGAAGAGCACGAGTTAGAAGGAGATTCAAATAGAGTTCATACTCAATAGAAAGAGCTGGAAAAGAAACAACGGAAGTTTTTCCTAATGACATCTCATAGCTCCTTCCTTATAAGTGTGGCGCACTTCACACCCATGAAGAAGGATCTACTTGACGCGACTTTTAGACATCCTAGGACACTTAAACCTGATGCTCTAATACTAAGTTTGTAATACCCCGAGGCTACCTCCTGGACGCAACACGGTCCTTAGTGTTATAAGTGACCCCAAGCTAACTCTGGCATGACATATCTCGATAATTTCAATTTAAAACATGCAATGTGCGGAAGCTAAAAACAATTTAATACCTGAAGTAGGTGATAACGCCCAAACTACACCTCCAATTAACGAAGCGTAAGCGGTCGTAGTCAAGTAAAGAACCCAACAAGGTTGGGGTCGAATCCCACAGAGAATATGGTGAAGATTAAGCCTTTAGTGAAGTATGTGACTAGTCGTCAATCGTTTCCAGTAAATAAAAGGGGGGGATTTGTAATCAACGTGTAAACAAAACAAATAATAAACGTGTGAGTTTTAATCAATATGAGAGAATGCGAACTAGGGATGTGTTCACCATGGCGTTGTAACAATCGATTCTAGGCTTAACAGGGTTCTTTCTATATGCGTGTCACGATGTGATTGCGTCAATGGTATCATCTAAACGTCTCTCGACCAAATAAACAAATTTCCTTTTCTATTCTCTCGACCTCGAAAAGATGTGCTTTTTAGCTTTCAATCCTAACATCAAGTAGATTAATCCAGTTATGGCATTAATCATTAGACGAGAGTTAGTAGTCTCGAATCTTTGTTGTTAATCAAGTTTCTCGGTTTTAATCTCTTTACTCAAGCAAATTAAACCTAGGCATGTTCTAATGTTTGCAACCACTAGAAAACGTGACATAAAGTATGATTAACAACGTGACTACATGTAAATTGAACCCGTCGCTACCCGGAATCTATATTGTTACTTTAGCCATGGCTCCCACAACCCTAGTTGCGGGAGTTTTAGTTACTCATGCTCGAAGAAGAAAAGAAGGAATTCATAATAAAGGAAAGAAGATTCTTACAATATGATGAAAGTACCCTTCAATAATCCAAGAACAAGAAAAACGAAGAACTCAAGAACGATTCAAGAACACGAATGTTAATTCAAGAAACGTGTTCTTGCTCTCGAAAACTAACTAAAAATCGTCTTTAAAACTAATGGGTGAACAACATGTAAAATAAACCTATCATAGGGTATTTATAGGAGTCAAAGAAACCAAATCCAAAACGGGTTAGGAGTCCTTCACGCGGACAGCCGTTGGCGCGCTACTGCCTTGGTGCGACGGTCAGGCTGACGGACCGTCACTGCCTTGACGGACCGTCGCCTGGACCGTCAACCTTAGGCAGTGGCACTGCCTCTATGCGACGGTCTTTGTGACGGACCGTCACATGTGTGACGGACCGTCACTCAGGCCGTCACTCTTAGGCAGAATCCTCTTTTTCTCGTATTTCCTTCCGTTTCCGTGTTTGTTCCTATTTCCTGAAAATACAACATAAAAACATCAAAAACGATAACGGTTTCTTGAAAACGTACGATTGTTCTTAGCTAAAAGGAGTCGAAAATGACGTAAAATGGCATCACATCAACACCCTCAGCTTAAAACGTTCGCTTGTCCTCAAGCAACATGACATAAAACAATACTACGACTCAACTAAGAAACAAACTCGTGTTTATAGCAACTCATGGTCATTCAAAACTTATTCAATTAAATCAAGCTCCCTCGTAGCACACGAATGTATGAAACACTAACTTGCAAGGATCCAAACATGTCATTCCGATATGATAGAACATTCTACATACACACGCGCAGCTATCCTAACAATCAATAGACAATACAGACATCTTGGTGACCTCACCACAAAGAAATCCCTCACACAAGATATGGGACTAGGTAAGCGCTCACACAAATGATTTCAAATAATGCACATGCGATACCATAGGCTTGCCCTTACTATTCTATTTCGGTTCTTCAGAAAGCCGCTCAGGATCACTACAGGACTTGTTTAGGCTTGTAATGAGGCTTCGGGTGCAGGTAGGATACATTTAGGGGTTAGTGACTAAGCCCTCCTTGGAACTACCGACGTCTTATTACCACATAACTTTACTTTGTCCATCCTTATTCACCTTTTTATTTCCTTCTTTCTAGCTACAGGTGCGACCTCTTTATTTTGACAATTCTTTTTATTTCTTTTTCGATCTTTTTCATCTCTTAGGCACACACCCGATTTTTCATTCTATTCACAACCAATCTTCACTATCCTCTTTTTCTTATCATTAACCTCTATAGTAGCCACCCCCAACTTAGGCTGATCGCCTGGGTTGAGGTGCACGATGTCCATGGAAGGACCAGGGCCAAAACAGGGTTTATCTCTATAGTAGCCACCCTCAACTTAGGCTGATTGCCTGAGTCGAGGTGCACGATGTCCAAGGAAGGACCAGGGCCAAGATAGGGATTCAAATTTAAACGGGAATGGTGACAGGTTATTGAAAGAATAAGGTCAATTATGGCTCAAACAGGGATCAAGGGATTATTTATATTTGGACGGTCTTTTAGGTTAAGTGGACTGCACACAAAAAGGGCCTGTGATCCTTTCCTAAGCAACCAAACTTCGAACTTAACAAAATAGACCGGGCAAGCTCTAGATGCATGCACAGAGTAAGAATTTATGACAATAATCTCACACGCTCTTGGCACCAAGAAACTATATCGCTACCAACTATCAAACAACCGCTCGGCTTAAGCATACTCATTCTACTCATAATCACACAATGACATACAAGGATCCAGACAGTCAATCGTTTCAACATAAGCTCCAAACCAGAAAATTTTTAAAGGGGCGCTACTTTGATAAGAAATCGCATGCTTTGCTATAGACACTAAACAAAAATTTAAAATAAACAACCTAAACATGCCGGTTCTACTAGATAGCACACCGGAGGGAAAAGAAACACGGCAACAAAAACCCTCGGTGGTGACTCACAGGTTTCCCCACGAATTAATTAGACTATAATACAACAACAATTTATGGGTTGCCTCCCATACAGCGCCTGATTTAACGTCGCGGCATGACGCGGGTGTCTTGATTACTCAGACTTCATCAAGACACCCCCAGACTTAATAAACAACCGTATGCACAACTATATACCCTATACTAACCAAAAACAACAAATAAAAGTAAAAGCAGGAAAGTATGACTAAGAGTCAAATAAACACACTAGACTTAATCAAAAACCGTATTCCCCGACAACGGCGCCACTTTTTGATAACGCCCAAACTACACCTCCAATTAACGAAGCGTAAGCGGTCGTAGTCAAGTAAAGAACCCAACAAGGTTGGGGTCGAATCCCACAGAGAATATGGTGAATATTAAGCCTTTAGTGAAGTATGTGACTAGTCGTCAATCGTTTCCCGTAAATAAAGGGGGGGTTTGTGTGAACAAATCGTAAACAAAACAAATAATAACCGTGTGAGTTTTAATCAATATGAGAGAATGCGAACTAGGGATGTGTTCACCATGGCGTTGTAACAATCGATTCTAGGCTTAACAGGGTTCTTTCTATATGCGTGTCACGATGTGATTGCGTCAATGGTATCGTCTAAACGTCTCTCGACCAAATAAACAAATTTCCTTTTCTATTCTCTCGACCTCGAAAAGATGTGCTTTTTAGCTTTCAATCCTAACATCAAGTAGATTAATCCAGTTACGGCATTAATCATTAAGACGAGAGTTGGTAGTCTCGAATCCTTGTCGTTAATCAAGTTTCCCGGTTGTAATCTCTTTACTCAAGCAAATTAAACCTAGGCATGTTCTAATGTTTGCAACCACTAGAAAACGTGACATAAAGTATGATTAACAACGTGACTACATGTAAATTGAACCCGTCGCTACCCGGAATCTATATTGTTACTTTAGCCATGGCTCCCACAACCCTAGTTGCGGGAGTTTTAGTTACTCATGCTCGAAGAAGAAAAGAAGGAATTCATAATAAAGGAAAGAAGATTCTTACAATATGATGAAAGTACCCTTCAATAATCCAAGAACAAGAAAAATGAAGAACTCAAGAACGATTCAAGAACACGAATGTTAATTCAAGAAACGTGTTCTTGCTCTCGAAAACTAACTAAAAATCGTCTTTAAAACTAATGGGTGAACAACATGTAAAATAAACCTATCATAGGGTATTTATAGGAGTCAAAGAAACCAAATCCAAAACGGGTTAGGAGTCCTTCACGCGGACAGCCGCTTGACGCTACTGCCTTGGTGCGACGGTCAGGCTTGACGGACCGTCACAGTGTTGACGGACCGTCGCCTGGACCGTCAACTTTAGGCAGTTGCACTGCCTCCATGCGACGGTCTCTGTGACGGACCGTCACATGTGTGACGGACCGTCACTCAGGCCGTCAGTCTTAGGCAGAATCCTCTTTTTCTCGTATTTCCTTCCGTTTCCGTGTTTGTTCCTATTTCCTGAAAATACAACATAAAAACATCAAAAACGACAACGGTTGCTTGAAAACGTACGATTGTTCTTAGCTAAAAGGAGTCGAAAATGACGTAAAATGGCATCACATCAGTAGGGAAGAAGCCCAAAATGTCTGAATATATAAAATATATAAGAGAGTATAATGAAGTCTGAAAACAACACTAACAACTCAAGCTGAATCTAGTCTATATCTGAAAGCCTCTATCTGATATGAGTTGTTGGGATATGCCCCCAGCTAACTCTAAAAATCTGAAAACGGAAATAAAAAGATTGAAAAGTAAAGCATGTCTATCATCCTCGTACTATGAGGACACACCATTGAAGCTGATAAATAGGACTAGAAGTTGATCTAAGCACGGTCTGGATGCTGAGCGCCTAAACCTACATTATGAAATGATGTAGCACAAAAGTATACGTTAGTACTTTAAATATACTGAGCATGCGGGATAAGGGCAAAGCTGCACAACACAATAATTGAACATGAAAATATGTATACTGAAGCATAACTGAGAAGTAAGCTGAGATAAAATGACCAAATAAATATCATAAGTATATCACATGCTAAACTGAATATAAGGTCAATGCAACATGAGTCTGACTGTGGGAGATACTATTAACCGACCTACCCAAAATAGAGCTAACTATAGGGCCAATCTGTAACCCTGGATGGGAGGGTGTTCATACCTTGCCAAGGTACGAACAAGTCTGGCGTGGATCCACTAACTGATGTCCATAAAGGACAAAGATGTCAAGCCTAATCTGACAGGTGACCCTTTTAGAACCTACGATGGCGATGTAGTTCTGGGACTTAAGGATTGCTGCTAAAGGTCTCAGCCTAAATTGGTGGGTGAGCCTTTATCCCTTCGTCCGCTCGGTGCTAAGTTTACTCCCAACTAAATAAAAAGCTAAAGATGCAATTGTAATACTGGATAGCTGAAAACACTGATACAATTTGAGAATGCAACATACATATACTGAATGATATGGCATTCAAATTCTGAAGCATAGTTGTCTGACTAATCTGCCTAGCAAGCATAATTTATGAAATACTGAAATTAACACAAGCTATGGTTTCTGAGTTCTATACATGAAACTATGCTAATTCTCCAAGAACATGAACTAAGCATCATATAAGTTATAACATCTGAACAACAAGGAAATCTCTAGGGTTTATACCCTAGCTCTAAGTAATCAGGGAGAAACTTCAGAAATTGACTGAGTTTTAGGGACCTAGTGAGTGAAAGGAACTCACTAGTGAAATCCCATATACCTAGAGAAGAACTATGGAGAAATCCATTGTATTTCGGGGCTGAACTTAAAGGAGACCTCTGCTTGTTCTTGAGAGAAAACTGTCACCTCTTTCTCTTCTTTTCTTTCTAAGTCTGATGATTTTAGGAGAATAGATGTTTTAGGTAGTTTTTGACTAATAAACTAGGCTTAGACTAGTCAAAACGTCGTAGCTTAGGCTTTAAAAGAGGTAGGAAAAATCTGGAATACCCCTGGTAAATTTAAAAGAACTTTGTTGAATATAGCAACTCAGGGATCACGACTTGGTTGATGGACCGTAGTCCTAGACGATGGACAATCAACTGAGTCATGGTCCTGTCCAGGGGTCTTGGGGGTTCTCTGGTCTGAGGGAACCACGACTCCACAGGATGGACCGTACTCCTGAACGATGGTTCATCATGTGGCTCGTGGTTCCTGGGACTTTCGCCTGGTCTGAGGATTCCATAAGTCAAAGGACGGATCATGGTTCTGGAGTACGGTCCGTAGTCTGACTCGTAATTTATAGAACAAGTACTAAGGGTCTCTAATGTTTTGATTCTATGTGTCCACAAGATAGACTGTGGTTCTAGATGACGGTTCATTGTATGACTCGTGGTTGCTGAGCCCTGAACTGATGATCCTCTAATTAAGGGAAACCACGAGTGACAAGATGATCCGTAGTCCTGGACTATGGTCCGTGGTCTGACTCATGGTCCCTAGGACTTGAACTAGGGGCCTACTAGAAATGGAACTACGATTAAGATGACAGACCGTGGTTCTAAACTACGGTCCGTGATCTTAATCGTGGTTCCTGGAAACTTGAATTTTTTTCTGAAATTTTATTTTCTTCAAGTTTTTCTGAGCTAAGTCTGGGCTTGAAAGTTCTGGGGTGTTACAGTATATGTAGTCTTGCTTTGTTGGTGGTTGAGGAGTAATCTTTGGCTATAGATGTTTAATATTTGTCCAATAGCTTTATGAGACTTGATATTTCTGAATAGTAATCTTTGACGGTCTTTGTTGTTGGAGCAGATTAAGAATAGGAAGTTTGAGGATGGGAAGTTGTGTATTATTCGGGACAAGGTGTTGAAAGGTGAATCTAGGGAAGATATTCTTGATTCAGAGGGTGCTTTGAGGATCAAGGGTCAGATCTTCATTCCTAGGGTTGGTGATTTGACTAGACTAATGATAGAGGAGGCTCATAATTTGAGGTATTTTATTCATCCGGGTGCAACTAAGATGTATCATGACATAAAGAAGCATTATTGCTGGTTCAGAATGAAGAGAGATATCGTGGAGTTTGTGGCTAAGTATTTGAATTGTCAGAAAGTGAAGTATGAGCACCAGAGACTATAAGGTATGACTCAGAGGAGGCCTTAACATCCTTAAGTGCTGATAGAAGGGTTTATGACTTAGAGTTCATGGTTAGTGAGCGAGTCTTGTTGAAAGTATCACCCATAAAGGGTGTGATGAGGTTTGTAAAGAAGGGAAAGCTTAGTCCAAGGTTTATTGGTCCTTTTGAGATTCTTCAACAAATTAGAGAGGTGGTCTATAAGTTGGATTTGCCTCTGAGTCTTTCATCTGTGCATCCAGTCTTCCCTGTCTCAATGTTGAAGAAGTACCATTTTGATGGTTACCATGTGATTCAGTGGGACTCGGTGGTTTTGGATTAGAATTTGACTTTTGAGGAAGAGCCTATAGCTATTTTGGATAGGCAGATTAGGAGTTGAGATATAAGGAAATTGTGTCAGTAAAGGTTTAGTGGAAGCATCATCAAGTTGAGGAGGCTACGAGGGAGACAGAGTCGGACATGCGGAGTAGATATCCCCAGCTTTTTGACAGTTTAGATACCTTTCTTAAACCTACATTTGAGAATGAACGTGTCTTTTAGTGATGGATAATCTAACAATCCTTATAGTGATTTGTGGATTTTTATATGTTTTGACCATTTTACCGCTTTTCATAGTTATATTATGGTATTTGTGGTCTATGAAATTAGGTGACACAGTTTTTGAGGTGTTTGATTGGGTTTCATGTGAGTTTTTTTATTTTGAAAGGTTTTGAAGTTGATATAGTTGACTTTGGTCAATATCCTGAGATTTAGGCACCATATGAGAATTATATCAGTTTCATTAGCTCCAAAATACTATTTTTGGGCTAGTAACACTGTCGGTTTCAGTCTCAAGGCATATGGATGTATTTTGGGTAGTTCGTTGGAAAGTTAAAAGTTTTTCATAATGTTAACTTTGATCAACATTTTTTGATAACGATCTCTGTTGGTGAATTAGATGATTCCATTGAGTTCGTAATGTCAACTCTATTCTAAACGCATAGTTAGTTTGTGTTCGTGGGGTTCCAGGTGAGTTTTAAGGGTCGATTCTAAGTTTTGAAGAAGTTCTTATTATTGCTGGTTTCTGGTGCATCGCACCAGCAGGCCTTGGTCCGCACCGGCAACGTCATGCATACAACCAAGGCACTGCTCCTGCGTACTTGGAATATCTGGAAGATCCTCGCTCCTATGGTGCTTGGGTCACCCCTACGACCTTGCGCCTGCGGGGGCTGGACCGCCTCTGCAATCTAGGGTGATGAGGTAGGGGCTCTCTCCTACGAATACCAGCACGTCAGCAGAGCCACGACTGTGGAACTTTTCCATGCCAGCAGGCTCACGCCTGCGGTACCTAGACGCTTCGGTCAGAATCCATGTTTTAAGTGGAGTCTACAGCAATGGTACTTTGGATGTAGCGGCAACTCCACATGTTGTAGCTTAACATTGGGTTTTTACCACTTTCTTCTTTCACTTTCCATACCTTATTTTTGGATCTTGGGGACTCGATTTTGGGTAATTTCAAGGGGATTTTCAAAGTTTCTTCATTGGATAAGCTTCTTATACTACTTTTGTACACTTCCCGATGAATATTTTATGATTTTACCTTCGAATCTTGGTTTTCCAACTTGAAATTTTTTGAGTTTTCTCGGTAAAGATAAAGTTTAATAACTTGATGATTTCAAGCTCAATTTTAACCCCGCTTTTTATAAAATTTCAGATTTGTTCCTTAAACTTTGGGTAAATTATTTTTTTAAATTTTCCTATTTTATCCTTGAGGGCTCGAGGTTGACTTTTTGGACCTAAAATCTAATTCTAGTAATATAGGTTCTATAGTTTCATATTCTTATGCAAAATCTGTATTTGAATAGATTGGGCTTGTTTAGAGGCTATAACTAAATAAAAGGCATTGGTTTGACTTCACGGGTCTTCTCTTATGGCAAGTTTAGACTTCCTTTAACTATCTTTCAAAATGCTTATGTGATAGTTATGTGTATAAGGAGTAATGGGGAGATGGGGGTCCTATATAGAGGGGATAACGAGCATCTATGCGGGTACTGATATTTTGTAAAGGGTTAAAATGAATAGTTGACTTAGTTGGGCTATCATCCTTTGCTTTGATTGTTAAATAAAGTGTGGAAAGTGTAGTGATTCTATCGTACCTAATGGTTGTTGATACTGATTGTACTTCCATCTATGGGCGCAATTTGATTAGATTGGCTGAGATCAATGATATTTGGGCTTGTAACCGATGTTTTTGAGTTGAGTGTGGCCTTGTGTGCCTGAATAGATATTTGTGTTTCTCTTATCATTGTGAATTACATATACTCACTCATATTCATATCATGGCATTGATGAAAGGATAATTTTGAGAATTGTGTCTGAAATGACTTGCATACCCGATGAGAAAGTATTCTGGGTGGATTTTGTTGAATTTTGATTTACGTGCCCGATGGAAAATCATTCAAGGTGGCCTGTGGTGTCACGACCCAAACCACCGTGATTGGCACTCCCAACCCCCGTGTGAGCGAACTATCAATGACCCTGAACTTAACCGTTCTAGCAGCTCAAAACCAGTGTGCAAGAAATTAAACTAGCAATTCAATAACAATCTCAATACTATTATAATTAACATGCGGAACATTCTCTCTAGAACTTGAAAGTCATCGTACCAAAACACTACCAAAAGTCTAGAATGCAGGGAAGAAACTCCAAAATAAACACGAGTCTAAGCCCGAGACAAGTGGGCTACAACTAAAATGAAAGAGACCAAGGTAGCTCGATCAAAGCAGCTCATCCTTGATGTCTGAAAGCGCTGGGACTACAGGTGAGGTCGCGTGTCAGCCACCGGAAGACTTCCTGTACTCACAAAAATGAAAGCAAGTGTAGAGTCAGTTCACAAACACCGTGTACTGGTAGGATCATCGGCCAACTCCAATAAACATAATATGAACAGTAAACCATAACATAGTAAGGTACAAGAAACATGGAACAAGTCAACAAGTACACAAACATTAAATCCCTCTCTTAGCATATTAACACATGAACCAATAACAACTATTGACCACACCCAAAACAGCAATATATACCCTTTTCCACATAACCCGGACCCACCAAGGATTCCCCTAACCTCACCCAAGTGTTAGACATGCTATCCCAGTCTACACTAAGACCAAACTCACATTTAAATAAAATCACCTGGCTTCTCATGGACTTTATGCAAATATTACAGTTCAAGTATACAACCTGACTCACTCATGGATCCATCAAAAGAAAATAGTAATGCAATTAAACAACCCATACCAGGCGTGGTACCCGAGCCAACCATTAGAAATTCCCGTACAGGCGTGGTACCCGAGCCAACCATTAGTAAACATGTACCAGGCGTGGTACTCGAGCCAGCCATTAGTATACATATACCAGGTGTGGTACCCGAGCAAACCGAATATCATAACAAGTCAAAATTAATCACACCCAATGAACAAACATACTTGTAAAACCAACAAGCAAACAAAAGAAGTTCATTTCACAAGACTAATTACCGGACAACTAGACATTCACAAACATTCCCTAAATATGCAACTCATACACTACTATGGAATAGTACGTGAACACATAATGCATATTATAAATCAACAAACATCACCTACCTCAAAATATTCCAAGCTCTACTCAATTGGAGCTTTCTCGTTTACCAAAGTTCTTGCTGATTCTTGGTCTAAAACAATACACAATAGCCAAAATCAATCTTTACGTCCTACAATTTAACTGGATAATGTAAAAATCCCAAACCCCAGGCCAACCATGATCATCCCGCCCTTTTCCTAGGCTTTTCCACCATTAATTCACCTATTCCTACCATTTTTATGGATACATTTAGGGAACTAAGGTCACATGATCATAATCTAATGAAATCATCAACACATAAGAACTTCTACACCTTAGAATCCCCTATTTTATCGGATTCTACCATCCTAGGTCATTCCAACCCTTTCTTCAAGTCCACCCCTAGTAATTTTATAGCGTAGGAAAGATATTACGGAGTTTGGGGAGTAGTCTTCTTACCTTTAAGACAAAAAATAGTGGAAAACTGATGAAAATTGCCCAAAATTGCCTTGCCCTTCTCCCAAAATGTGTTGAAGAAAACTAACGATTTTTGGGAAAGTTTCTACATTAAATCCCATCACACTCTGCTATAGCGGTCCACTCTGCTATAGCGGTACTACCATAGTGGAATCGACCGCTATGACGGAGGCTGATCGACGTTGACTTCCGCTGTAGCGGTATTTTCTTCGCTACAGCAGAGGTTGCTATGTCAATGTGTCAACCACTATGGCGGTTGACATGGGACAGAAAGTTGTAAAGTCCCCCAAATTGGTCCATTTTACAACACACTCATTTTCCTGACATTTCAGAATATCCCCTTCACATCAACGTCGATATCGAGAGTTCTACTTACCCGAATTCGATTCCAAAAAGTCCCCCGGACTCCTATATGTCTTAGCTAAATGGAAAACTAGCTCAAAATAGTACATATTACCTAATCCTTACCCAAATTTTTCTAGACCATACCTCGCTCCAAAATCGGCCGAGAGTAGCCTAGCCCAGAATTTTCAACTCCCAAATTCAGAAGTTTTCTGACTTGACACTTGGCATAAAAAGTCTACCCGTAATCATGAACCCGCTCATTATAACAGATACTAATTTATCCATCGTTCATCCCCGAATGATCTAACCTAAAATTATGGAAATAAAGAAAGAAAAGTGTAGTACCTGAATCCTCAAACAAGTGAGGGTACTTGTCCTGCATGTCCTTCTCGATTTCCCAAGTGGCTTCCTCAATCGAATGATGCTTCCATTGAACCTTTACCATACTGATCACCTTTGTCCTTAATTTCTGAATATCCCGATCAAGAATCATAATCGGATCCTCTTCATAGCAAAGATCCTTATCAATTAACACTTCATCCCACTTGATGATGTAGTCCCCATTCCCATGGTATCGCTTTAGCATGGATACATGGAATACCGGATGGACACCCGACAAACTAGGCGGCAGTGCTAACCAGTAAGCCGCTGGCCCTAAAATCTCAAGAACTTTGAACGGTCTGATGAACCAAGGGTTGAACTTGCCCTTCTTACCGAAATGTATAACTCCCTTAATTGGTGACACTTTCAATAACACTTGTTAACCAACCTGGAAATCCATGTCCCTTACTTTGTGATCCGCATATTCTTTCTGCCTACTTTGGGCCCCTAGCAACTTGGTATGAATGCCTTTTACCTTTTTTTGTGCTTCCCTTACCAAGTCCACGCCCAAAGGCTTTACATCGCCTTCCTCAAACCACCCTATAGGTGACCTACAACCCCTTCCATACAACGCTTCAAATGGTGCCATGTCGATATTGGAGTGGTAGCTATTGTTGTATGAGAACTCACACAATGGTAGAAACTGGTCCCAATGACCCCCAAAGTCAATCAAACATACTCTCAGCATGTCCTCCAATACCTGGATCGTCCTCTCTGACTGACCATCAGTATGAGAATGGAAGGCTGTACTGAAGGTGAGTTAAGTGCCTAACTCTTCATGTAACTTACCCCAGAACTTAGAGGTAAACTACGTACCCCTGTCTGAAATGATGGACAGTGGTACCTCGTGCAATCTCACAATGTCTTTCACATAAATCTTATCCAATTGCTGTGAATTGTAGTCCACCCTGACCAAAATAAAATGAGTTGACTTGGTCAGCTTGTCCACAATGACCCAAATAGAGTCATACTTCCCCAAAGTCTTGGGAAGACCCACCACGAAGTCCATGGCTATCCTTTTCCACTTCCACTCTGGAATGGGCATCCTCTGTAGTAGTCCTCCAGGTCTTTGGTGCTTATATTTTACCTGCTGACAATTTTGACATTTGGACACAAACTCAGCTATGTCCCTTTACATCCCGAGTCACCAGTAAAGCTGCCTCAAATTTTTGTACATCTTGGTTACACATGGATGAATCGAATACCGCGAGCCATGAGCCTCTGCTAACACTTTCTGAATGATTTCATCAACCCAAGGAACACAAATTCTTTCTCTAAAATTTAACACGCCACCAGAATCTAACGTGGCATCCCCGGACTCTCTGGATGTTGCCTTGCTCTGAAGCCTGCTCAACTACAAATCCTGAAACTGTTTAGCCTTTATCTCTTCTATGAATGTGGATTTGACCTCAATACTGGCCCATACCCCACCCTATTCTGAAATACCCAAGTGCATGAACCTAGATTCCAAAGCCTAAATCTCCCTTGCCAATGGTCGTTTGGACACCCCCAAACAAGCCAAACTGCCCATGCTAACAGTCTTCTGGCTCAATGCGTCTGCCACCACATTGGCCTTACCCGGATGGTACTGAATGGTCACATCATAGTCTTTTAACAACTCCATCCACCTTCTCTGCTTCAAATTCAAGCCCTTCTGTGTAAAAACATGCTGCAAGTTGCGATGATAGGTGAACACCTCACACTTGACACCATAGAGATAGTGTCTCCAAATCTTGAGTGCAAACACCACTGCTGCCAACTCTAAGTCATGGGTTGGGTAAATCCTCTCATGAACTTTCAACTGACTGGAGGCATAGTCTATTACATTCCTGTCCTGCATCAACACAACACCTAAACCCGAATGTGAAGCATCATAATAAACAATAAAGTCCTTACCTTCAATCAGCAAAGACAAAATAGGAGCCTTGGTCAAAAGTGTCTTGAGCTTTTGGAATCTCTCCTCACACTTGTTGGACCACACAAACGGTACCTCTTTCCGAGTCAGCCTTGTAAAGTGAGTGGCAATAGATGCAAAGTCCTTGAAGAACCTACGATAGTAGCCTGCGAGCCCAACAAAGCTCCTTACATCAGTCACAAAGCTAGGCCGGACCCAACTCTTGACTACCTTAATCTTCTGCGGATCCACCATCACCCCCTTTTCTGATACCACATGCCATAAGAACGTAACCAAAGTCAACCAAAATTCACACTTGGAGAACTTCACATAAAGCTTTTGACGCCTCAACAATTCCAACACAATACGAAGGTGTCTAGCATGCTCTTCCCTACTCTTGGAGTAGATCAAAATATCGTCAATAAAAATGATAATGAACGCATCCAAATAAGATTTAAACACCCTATTCATCAAACTCATAAATATCGTCGACGCATTAGTCAACCCAAACGACATCACTAAGAACTCGTAATGCCCATACCGAGTCCAAAAAGCAGTCTTAGGAATGTCCTCGGGCCTAATCTTCAACTGATGATACCCTGACCTCAAGTCAATTTTTGAGAATACAGATGCACCCTGTAACTGGTCAAACAGATCATCTGTACGAGGTAAAGGATACTTATTTCGGATGGTCACCTTATTCAACTGCTTATAATCTATGCACATCCACAGACTACCATCCTTTTTCTTCACAAACAAGACCGGAGCACCCCAAGGCAAAGCACTAGGATGGATGAATCCCTTAGCTAGGAGTTCCTGAAGCTGAATTTTAAGTTTCCTTAAATCTGCCGGAGCCATACGATAAGGAGGAATGGAAATTGGGCGAGTGCCCAGGTCCAAGTCAATACAGAAATCAATATCCTTGTCTGGAGGCATACCAGGCGAATCCACCGAAAATACCTCTTGAAACTCTAAAACAACCGGAACTAACTCAATAGATGGGGACTCCACACTATCATCCTAGAGATAAGCCAAAGAGGCTAAACACCCTTTCCCCACTAGCTTCTATCCCAAATGAATGATATTATCTTAGCCGGCTTAGGCCTGTACACACCTTCCCACTCTAGCCTATCCTTACCTAGAATCTCTACAGCCACGGTCTTGGAGTTACAATTGAATACAACATGATAAAGGGATAACCAAATCATGCCCAAAATGATATCAAAGTCTACCCAAGTATGCAATCCCACAAATACAACAAAACAAGTACGATAAACATGAGTCACAATCACGGACTCTCCAACCGGGGTGGAAATATGGATAGGGAAATCAAGGATATCACAAATCAAGTCCAGACCCATAACAGAATTCATAGACACATAAGAGTAGGTAGAACCTGGGTCATAAAGTACCGAAGCCATCCTATCACAGACCAGAATTGTACCTGTGATCACCGTGTCTGACGCCTCAGCCTCTGACTTTCCTGGAAAAGCATAATAGTGAGCCCGGTCATTAATCTGAGCAACTTCCCTGACTGGCTATGCCACACCCCTACCCGCGCTACTGTTCCCTCTGTCTCCCCAACCTCCCTGAAGTTACCTTGCCCACCCTGTGAATGACCTATAACATGACCACCTTTACCTACCAAGACCACAGCCTTAGACTGCTACTGATCCTGATTACCAGTCTGTCTGTGAGGGCACTCCCTCTTAAAGTGGTCTGAATCACAACAATAGAAGCAACCACGATAAAGCGAAGGCCTACTGGTAGATGTGTAAGAAGATCCCTGGCCCCGAGGAACTAAAAACTACTGATTAGATCCCGAACGACCACCTGTAGCAACTGGCAAAGCTGACTGAATAGGATGGGCAGAGTACACTTGCTGATTGTGGCCCCTGGAGTGCGAGCCACTAAAATTTCCATCATTTTGGGGCCTCTTGGCTAACACTTTAGCCTGCCCAACCTGCTTGACCCCTTCTAACTTCTTAACATAATTTGTTACCTCATTGAAGCCCTTCCCCACTGAAGTCATGTGCACAAATAACACCTGTAAGTCCGTATTCAAGCCTTTCACAAATAATCGAATCCCCTGCTCCTCAAAATCCAACAACCGTGTAGCAAAACAAGACAAGGCATGAAACTTGGCCTCATAAGCAGAGATCGACATATTACCCTGTTTCAGAGCCAAAAACTTATCCTTTTTGCGATCTCTCAAAGTGCGAGGCACATACTTCTCTAAGAAGAGAGCGTGAAACTGCTCCCAAGTAAGTGGGGGAAAAGCAGATGATCAACATTCCACATGAGACCTCTACCATTGCTTAGCATCACCCTGCAGCTGACAAGTGACAAACTCAACCCCATGCTTTTGCACAATGCCAAGCTTGTGCAGCCTCTCATAACAGTCCAATATGAACTCATAAGCATCTTCCTTTTCAGTGCCCTAAAATGTAGGAGGTTTCAGCTTCAGAAATTTAATCAACATCTCATGCTCATTCCCTGTCATAACTTAACCCAGCATTGGTCGGAAGAAGTCGTTTGTGCCTGACGTTGCATCTATTCTAGGAGCTGTAGTAACCGCTGGTTGAGTACCAACAACCTGATCCATTGTCCCCATGGGGTTGGCTCCAGCACCAACCAGCCCAATCAGGAAGGACCACACTTGCTGAAATGCTTCGGGAGTGATAGGGGGAAGGCCTGTACCTCCAGCTGGTGCTGACTCCTCCTGCTCTACACCCTCCTTAACTACAACCTCGACTTCCTCTTTAACCTAATCCTGGGGTGGGAGAGGGGTTGCCTCACGTGCTTCTGCAGATTTCTGAGCTCCACCCCTAGCAGGTGTTGCTCTACCTCGGCCCCTGCCCCTGCGTCTTCCCTTACCTCTGACAACCAGGCCCGCTGCTGGGACCGCTGGTCTTGCTCCGTTGTTCCTTGTGTTAACCATCTGTGGATAGAAGAGTGAACAAAGTCAGATACTAATTTGTATCACTAGATACCAATTGAAATCAAGTTATAGCACGAAGGAATAAAGAAGAGATAGTTATCCTAAAGTCCTATAACCTCTCGAAGAAAAGTACGGATGTCTCCGCACCATTTTGTAAGACTCTACTAGACCTATTTTGGTACGACGAGATCAATGAACCTAGGGCTCTGATACCATCTTTGTCATGACCCAGACCGCCGTGAGTGGCACTCACCCAACCCCCAGGTGAGCGAACCATCAATGACCACAAACTTAACCGTTCTAGCAGCTCAAAACCAGTGTGCAAGAAAATAAACTAGCAATTCAATAACAATCTCAATACTATTATAATTAACCTGCAAAACATTCTCCTTAGAACCTGAAAGTCATCGTACCAAACCACTACAAAAAGTCTAGAATTCAGGGATGCAACCCCAAAATAAATAAGAGTCTAAGCCCGAACAAGTGGGCTACAACTGAAATGAAAGAGACCAAGGTAGCTCGATCAAAGCAGCTCACCCTTGATGTTTGAAAGCGCTGGGACTACAGGTGAGGTCGCGTATCAGCCGTCGGAAGACTTCCTGTACTCATAAAAAAGAAAGCAAGTGAAGAGTTAGAACATAAACACCGTGTACTGGTAGGATCATCAGCCAGCTCCAATAAATATAATAAGAACAGTAAGCCATAACATAGTAAGGTACAAGAAACATGTAACAAGTCAACAAGTACTCAGATGTTAAATCCCTCTCTTAGCATATTAACACATAAACCAATAACAACTATTGACCACACCTAAAACAACAATATATACCCTTTTCCACATAACCCAGACCCACCAAGGATCACCCTAACTGCACCTAAGTGTTAGACATGCTATCCCGGTCTACACTAAGACCAAACTCACATTTAAAAAAAATCACCCGACCTCTCATGGACCTTATGCAAATATCACAGTTCAAGTATACAACCCGGCTCACTCATAGAACCATCAAAAGAAAATAGTAATGCAATTAAACAATCCGTACCAGACGTGGTACCCAAGCCAATCATTAGAAATTCCCGTACTAGGCGTGGTACCCGAGCAAATAGTTAGTAAACCCATACCAAGCATGGTACCCGAGCCAACCGTTATTATACCCATATTGGGTGTGGTACCCGAGCCAACCAAATTTCATAACAAGTCTAAATCAATCACACCTAATGAACAAACATACTTGTAAAACCAACAAGCAAACAAAAGAAGTTCCTTTCATAAGACTGATTACCAGACAACTAGACATTCACAAAACATTCCCTAAATATGCAACTCATACACTACTATAGAATAGTACGTGAACACATAATGCATATTAGAAATCAACAACCATCACTTACCTCAAAATTTTTCAAGCTCTACACAATCAGAGCTTTCCCGTTTCCCAAAGTTCTTGCTGGTTCTTGGTTTAAAACAACACACAATAACCAAAATCAATCTTTATAGCCTACAATTTACTCGAATTATGCAAAAATCCCAAATCCCAGGCCAACCATGATCATCCCGCCCTTTTCCCAGGCTTTATCTTCATTAATTCACCTATTCTTACCATTTTTATGGATACATTTAGGGAACTAAGGTCACATGATCATAATCTAATGAAATCATCAATACCCAAGAACTTCTACACCTTAGAATCCCCTATTTCCCCAGATTCTACCATCCTAGGTCATTCCAACCCTTTCCCCAAGTCTACCCCTAGCAATTCTATAGAATAGGAAATATAGTACAAAGTTTGGGGAGTAGAATTCTTACCTTTAGGACAAAATTGGTGGAAAACTGATGAAAATTGCCCAAAATTGCCTTGCCCTTCTCCCAAAATGTGTTGAAGAAAATTGACTATTTTTGGGAAAGTTTCTGCATTAAATACCATCACGCTCTTCTATAGCGGTCCGATCTTCTATAGCGGTACCACCATAGCATAATCGATCGCTTGGCAGAGGCTGACCGATGTTGACTTCCATTGTAGCAATATTTTCGCTGCTACATCAAAGGTCGCTATGGTGTTGTGTCAACCGCTATGGTGGTTGACACAGGACAAAAAGTCGTAAGGTCCCCCAAATTAGTCCATTTTACAACACACTCATTTTCCTGATGTTCTGAAATAACCCCTTCACGTCAACCTCAATACCGGGAGTTCTACTTACCCGAATTTGATTCCAAAAAGTCCCTCGGACTCCTTTATGTCTTAGCTAATTGGAAAACTAGCTCAAAATAGGACATATTACCCAATCCTTACCTGGAATGGCCTAGGCCATACCTCGCTCTAAAATCGGCCAAGACTAGCCTAGCCCAAAATTTTCAACTCCCAAATCCAGAAGTTTTCTGACTTAAAACTTCACACGAAAATTCTACCCGTAATGACGAACACGGTCGTTACAGATGGGAAATAGTTCTGGGCACATTCATTATTTTCATGCCCAATGAAAAAAAATTTTGGGTGGGTATATAGACCTTGCTAGTCCCCCATCGATCCCAGCTAGCTATACAGGGTAGCGGTGTATATTGTAGATTTCATTGCATCTTATTGCATCTATCTCATTATTCTATTTGATTGTCTTTGTTGTGATTTCATACTGTGATTGGTGAGTTGTTGTTATTAGCTTGGAAATGAGAACTTGTGGACTTGAAAAGTGTTTATATTCTTTATATTTGTTAGTGTCTTCTAGTCTAGGTGTGACCTTCCTATTTTTAGGTGTTAGAGGCTATAGATGGTAGTAATATCTTAGGTGGTTCTCACCATGTCACGACCCAACTACTAGGCCATGCAGGCGCCTACTCTAACCACCTAAATAGAAGAACCCTTACCACCCGATCCAACAGGTACTTGCGGAAAATAAAGTATAACAATAAATAACCTCATTTTAATATGTGAAATCAATCACAACCTTGTTTCAGAACACATCGTTTACAAAGAAATACAGTAAAACCTTTTTAAAACTAGGAAAAATAGTTTACAACTTGAAAATAAACCCTCCCTAGAATCTAATCTAAGCCGGTGCGAGAGCTACTACATGAGCAATACAAGGAAATGTAAAATGACACAACTTCCACCATAGGAACAAGAGTAGAAGTTATTGAAAATCACTGTCGTCCTGTACCTATGAAATATCACCAATCCTGCAACCACACTATACCCAAAAAGCTATAGGAAAAGTAGAATCAGTATAAACACACATACTGGTAGGCATCATCGGTCGACTCGAATCCACTCATACCATCATGTAAGAAAATCAAGGGAAAGCATGTAATTAACTACAATAGTCCTGTCCTCCAACATTCACCTTATCAAAACTCAATATCAATCCAAGTCTGCCTATCCCTTCCGCTGCCAACTCCACCACCATGAGACGCCATGCTCCGACCCCTAAGACATTCCCAAGTCACCTTAACCCTTAGACTTTCCAAGTCACCTTCACACCTAGACTTCCCAAGTCACCTTCACACCTAGACTTTCCAAGTCACACTTGTCACCTAGACTTACCAAGTCACACTTGTCATTACCCGACATTTATGCCTATACCTGGACTACCATACCCTTACCACAGTCAACCACTATGACTCAACAACCCAGACTAAACCCCACTACTTAGTGACGTAGACCACACCCATTGTACGACCACCTACTAGTACAAAGCCACCCTAATAACCCCCAAGGCAATACTCGACAAGTAACAACAACCAATGCTATAACTAGACCACAAGTGTCTTCCTTAGCTTATAAACCACACATAAAGAGTCTAACTGACATTGACAAATCTCAGTGACAACAAACATGTATACTCTTTACATAACCCGGACCAAACAAGCCTTGGAGAAGCCTAGGAGGGTTTTTGTCACGCCCCGAGGTTACCCCTAGACGTAACATGGGACTCGAGACCACAAGGTTCCCAAGCTAACCCTTGGCTATAGAATTCTCAAGCATAACAAAAGATAAGTGGAAGCATAATACGAAAATTAAATAAGGGAACATGATTAAGGGTCTAAGAGCCACATAACATACAATATCCAAAAAGGGAATTCGAATACAAACTATGTATGAAAGCCTCTAGTCATAACATAAAGAGTTGCTAGGACAAGACCCTAGCTAACTCAGAGTATAGAAGTAAAGCTAACATAAGGAAAAGTATAACTAGTCCTCGAACCATGAGGACTCGCCACAGCTGACTAAAGAAGTGGCCTGAGACTCTAGCCACGAAGCTGAGAAGGGGTACCTGAATCTGCATCATCAAAGGATGCAGCGCGATATGCGTTAGTATAATGGAATGTACTAAGTATGTGAGAAATGCATAATCATGAAGAAAACATGCTAAATATACTTAAATAACTGAAATCATTCTTTTAAAAATAAACTGAACGCAAAGACTCTAATACTTTCCATAAGCTAAAACATAATCATAAGTAATAAGTCTGAAATTTGAATAAGAGTCAAATGCAAGTTTTAAAAGCATAAACTATTTTCTGTGGGAGGTTCTCTAACCGACATAGACCATGTGAGATACATGGAATCTGATGTATCCTCCCCATCGAAAGGACCCAATATACCTTGCCAGGGTATAAATGCATTACTTTGGCGTGATCACTAAAACTGATGCCCAACAGAGGGGACTTAAGACCTACGGGGGCACGTAGTTCTGGGACCTTTCGGTTACTCTCACCCTGTCCAACTCGATGCTAATACTACTCCCAAAACATACATATAGCTCATATCATACTGGGCATATCTGATGCCAAATTTGTTTGAAAAACATAAGGGTATATCTGATACCATGCAATTCACTTAGCTTAGGTGGACATATCTAGATGCCAAAGCTTTCTTAAAACATAGGGATATATCTGATGTCCAAATCTTTCATAAAACATAGGGACATATCTGATGTCCAAAAACTGTTGGAAAAGCATAAGGACATATCAGATGTCGTGCAATTCACAAGTCATAAATCTTAAAGCTTTGCAAGACCATAATTCAAAATATACTTTTTTTGCTAAATTCATACTTAAAGAATTAGTCATGCAATTTCATAAATACATAGAGTCCATGATATCTAATCATGCCAACTTTCTCTTGAAAACATATAAATTCATAGTTTCATGCTAGAAATCAACATTCATGCTTGGGCTTTTAAAACCAATGAGAGAATCATAATCAAATCATGAGTAATCAAGAGGAAATCATGAATTTAAACATAGAAACTGATTTCATAAACTTTCTCCTATTTTAGATCAAAATCCTAATTTCATAACTTCATACTTCAAGATAAGAGTTGGGCAATTTGGGCACAAGGGTGGAAGGAACCCATTGTTAAAACCCACATACCTTGGTGGAAGATTACCCACTTGATTGGAAAAGAATTAGGAGACTTGACTTGGAGCTTGGAGACTTGAGCTTGAGAGCAATTTTCCTCTTTGAGTGAAGAATGATGAACTTAAGAGGGACTGAGGGTAATATGGGTGAAAACCCTTCTAAAAGTAGTCAAAACGACTTCACTTAATACATAATAGGGTGGGAAATAACCAAAATGCCCCTAGGAATTAATTAGGAAAAAGCTAGAAAATGGTCAACTTTCAGTGGCCAAAACTTAGTCTACGAGTCATGGTTTGGATGATGGGTCGTCGTCTGGAGTCGTAGAACTCAGGCTGGAAATTTCAAGTTGCAGCTTCACTTCTACGGGTCAATAGGACGGACCCGTAGAAGGAATGAAAGTTCATCATTAGGAGTCGTTGTTCACAGGGAGCTAGGCTGACTTGGTCAAACCACGACTCAAGACTATGGCTCGTCGTTCCAATGACGAGTCATAGACTTGACTCATAGTTCCTAAAGGGGACTCGAGAAAAATATAAATCCTCTGAAGACACGAACACTTAACAGCCCACAGGTCTAGTTCCACGAGTGGAACTATGACTCGTAGAATGAACTACGATATGTAGAACCTACTCGTGGTTCTCAGACCAGAGGCTAAACTTGCAGGGACTGAACCATAGATCCATTCCACGAATCGTGGTTCAAACCACGGTCCGTAGTTTGGACCTGTCATTTCTGAAACATGGATTTTTCTGAGGTTTTTAACTTAGATAGCTGGATACATTTACGGGGTGTTACAATATCCCCCCTTGGGATCATTCATCCTCGAATGAAGGCTAGACAAGGGAAACTGAGGGGAAAACAACCCAACCAAACATCAAAACATAGAAATCAAGGGGTAATCATAAAACCTGAACTTTAACTTGAAAACATGATAAACTAACTTCGTAAAACATGGGTGCATGCTAAAATCATGAGAGGAACTGATGGAGTAGAATCGGAGGGACATACTAAGGAGGAAACTAGTACCTCAAGCTGGAACTAAATCGGAAGGAAAGAGATGAGGATATTTGGCCTTCATGGCCTCTTCCGCTTCCCAAGTAGCACCCTCAGCAAGCTGATTCCTCCAAAGGACTTTTACCGAAGTTACCTCTTTGTTTCGCAACCTCCGAATCTAACGATCAAGGATCTCCACGGGAACCACCTCATAAGTGAGACTATCCTTCACACCCTCATCTTCCAAAGGCACAATCAAGCTCGGATCGCCAACACACTTCATCAATAAGGAAACATAGAAAACTGGATGAACCGCTTCCAACTCCGTTGGCAAATATAACTCATAAGCAACACTACCAACTCTCCTCAATATCCGATAAGGACCTACAAAACGAGGACTAAGGTTTTCTTTCTTGCCAAACCTCATCACACCCTTCATGGGTGACACCTTAAGGAAAACCCAATCATCAACTTTAAATTCTAACTCCCTTCTCCTCATATCCACATAAGATTTCTGTCGACTCTGAGCGGTCTTCAACCTTTCCTGAATAAGCTGAACTTTCTCCATGGTCTCATGCATAGAATCTGGACCAATCAAGGTTGCCTCACCAACCTCGAACCAACCAATATGAGATCTAAACCTCCAGCCATAAAGTGCCTCATATGGAGCCATCTGGATGCTAGAGTGAAAGTTGTTGTTATAGGCAAACTCGATAAGTCGTAAGTGATCATCCCAATTTCCTTTGAAGTCACTAACATAAGCCCTCAACATATCCTCTAAAGTCTAAATAGTACGCTCGGCGGCCTGGCCATCCGTCTGAGGGTGAAAAGTTGTGCTAAGCTTCACCTTAGTACCAAGACCTTTATGAAACGACCTCCAAAACTGGGATGTAAACTGAGGACCTCTATCCGAAATGATAAACAAGGGAACACCATGCAATTGGACTATCTCCCGAATGTAGAGTCTGGCATAATCATTCGCTATATTCGTAGTCTTAACAGCCAAGAAATGGGATGACTTGGTCATCCGATCGACAATCACCCAAATGGAATCATGTTGCCTTCGAGTATGAGGCAAACCCGTAATAAAGTTCATATTGATTGCTTCCCATTTCCAAATGGGAAGGTCAATATCCTGAAGCATACCACCTGGTCTTTGATGTTCCACCTTTACCTGTTGAAAGTTGGGAAACTTAGCCACAAACTTGTCTAACTTAGCCACAAACTTGGCTATGTCCTTCTTCATACCATTCCACCAAAAGACTTCCCGTAGATCATGGTACATCTTAGTGCCACCTGGATGAATGAAGTATCTAGAACTGTGAGCCTCGAACAAAATCTGTTGTCTCAACCCATCAATATCTGGCATATATAAGCGACCCTAATAACGAAGCACACCATCTCCCCCTTGGGAGAAAATCTCAACCCTTTGCTGATGAATTGCACTCTTAAGCTGAAGTAGAACGGGATCTTGGTCTTGCTTGGCTGTCACCTTAGCCACCAAGGATGATTCGGCACCATTAGTCACAATCACACCACCTTCGATCGAGTCCATAAGGCAAACTCCCAACCGAGAAAGCCTATGAACTTCTTTAACCAATTCCTTTTTTTTCATCTTCAATAGAAGCTACACTTCCCATAGACAACCTACTCAAAGCATCCGCCACAACATTGTCCTTACCCGGATGGTAAAGCACACTCATATCATAATCCTTAAGGAGCTCAAGCCATCTCCTTTGTCGTAAATTCAATTCCTTTTGAGTGAACACATATTGAAGACTCTTATGATAGGTGAAAACATCCACATGCACACCATACAAGTAGTGCCTCCAAATCTTCAAAGAAAAAACCACAGCCGCTAGCTCAAGATCATGAGTAGGGTAGTTCTTCTCATGTACCTTAAGTTGTCTTGAGGCATAAGCAATCACTTTGCCCCATTGCATCAAAACGCAACTCAAACCAATTCTGGAGGCATCACAATACACAACAAAAACATCAAGGCCCTCGGGTAGAGCCAATACTGGAGTTGTAGTCAATCAGTCTTTAATTCCTGAAAACATTTCTCACAAGAGTCGAACCATTGAAACGTAACATTTTTCTGAGTCAATCGGGTCAATGGGGAAGCAAGGTAGGAAAACCCCTCCACAAATCTACTATAGTAACCAGCCAAACCCAAGAAGCTTCTAATATCATACGGAGAAGTGGGTCTAGGCCAGTTCTTTACCGCCTCGATCTTTTGAGAATCAACTCGAATACCATCTTTAGTCATAATATGACCCAGAAAAGTAACAGACTGCATCCAAAACTCGCACTTTCTAAACTTAGCAAACAACTGTCTATCCTTGAGAGTTTGCAACACAACCCTCAAGTGATCCGCATGCTCCTCCTCACTCCGAGAGTAGATGAGGATATGATCAATGAAAACAATCACAAACATATCCAAATATTGCTTGAACACATGGTTCATCAAATCCATAAAGGCTACAGGAGCATTTGTTAGACCAAAAGACATAACAACAAACTTATGGTGACCATACCGAGTCCTGGAGGCTGTCTTTGGAATATCACATTCCCGAACCCAAAGCTGATGATAACTGGATCTAAGGTCAATTTTGGAGAAGAAACTAGCACACTGAAGCTGATTGAACAAGTCATCGATCCTAGGAAGGGGATACTTACTCTTGATTATGACCTTGTTCAATTGATGGTAATCAATACACATTCTAAGAGATCCATCCTTCTTCCGAACAAACAAAACTGGGGCACCCCAAGGAGAAATACTAGGCCTGGTGAAACCCTTATCAAGCAAGTTTTTCAGTTGATCTTTCAACTCCTTGAGTTCCGCGGGAGCCATTCTATAGGGAGGAATAGAGATAGAATTTGTATTCGGAAGAAGATCTATCCCAAAGTCAATTTCCCGCTCGGAAGGGACTTCAGGCAAATCATCAGGGAACACTTCTAAGAATTCATTCACAACAGGAACAGACTAAATAGTCGGGGTCTCGGACTCCGTGTCTATAACCCAAACTATATGATAGACATAACCCTTAAAATCATCTTCCTAGCCTTAAGATAAGATATGAAACGACCCTTCGAAGAAGAGGGACTACCTTGCCATTCTAGGACAGGTTCATGTCACTCAACAACAAGGCATACCTACACTCCTTCTTCACTATATCAGAAACACCATAGATGAACTTGCTCATTTGATCATGCGGGTCTGCTACCATGGAGAGAGCATACCTAGACAACTGAGTGAACTTCAAACTATACTCTTGCACTGACATTGAACCTTGTCTCAATTTCACAAATTCCTCCACTTTCGCTTGCCTCAACTCACGGAGAAAGAACCTACCAAGAAAGGCTCTCTCAAAACACTCTCAAGTCGTGGGGATCGCATCCCTCACCCTAGCCTCCTTTCATTGCGTGAACCAAATATGAGCCACATCCTTGAGTTGGTAGGATACAAGCTCAAAATAATCAACACTCGTTATTACATAACCTCAAAGATCTTCTTCACTTCATTAATAAAGTTAAGCGGGTCCTCACTCACTTTCGAACCCCAAAACTCCGGCGGGTTCATACTGATAAAGTCACGAACTCGGGCCGCTACCCTACCTTGAGGATGAGCAGGGGCAGGAGCCTGTTGATTTGCCAAAGTTTGATCTAGTAGGTGAATAGCATTCCTAAACTTATCATTCGTGACATCGAGAACCGGAACTTGAGGAGCGGCATTTCGGGCGGCTCGAGGAGGCATAGCACATCGAGGAGGCATAATTTGAAACGCATAAGATAAGGATTAGAGGAATATTAGACTTAAGCTCTATCGCACTATGTGATCATGAAAGAAGTGAAGTTTTTCTAATATATCTCATAGCTTTCCTCTCATATGTGTGGCGCGCTTCACACACATGAAAAAGACTCTACTCGATGCGGCTTTCAGACATCCTAGGACCCTTGAACCTGAGGCTCTGATACCAAGTTTGTCACACCCCGAGGTTACCCCCTAGACGTAACACGGGACTCGAGACCACAAGTATCCTAAGCTAACCCTTAACCATAGCATTATCAAGCATAAAAAAAGATAAGCGGAAGCATAATACGAAAATCCAATAAGGGAACATGATTAAGGGTCTAAGAGCCACATAACATACAATATCCAAAAAGGGAACTCGAATACAAACTATGTCTGAAAGCCTCTAGTCATAACATAAAGAGCAGCTAGGACAAGACCCTAGCTAACTCGAAGTATAGAAGTAAGGCTAACATAAGGAAAAGTATTACTAGTCCTCAAACCATGAGGACTCACCACAGCTGACTAAGGAAGTGGCCTGAGACTCTAGCCACGAAGCTGAGAAGAGGTACCTGAATCTGCATCATCAAAGGATGCAGCGCAATATGCGTTAGTACTATAGAATGTACTAAGTATGTGAGCAATACATGATCATAAAGAAAACATGCTAAATATACTTAAATAACTGAAATCATGCTTTTAAAAATAAACTGAACGCAAAGACTCTAATACTTTCATTAAGCTGAAACATAATCATAAGTAATAAGTCTGAAATCTGAATAAGAGTCAAATACAAGTTTTAAAAGCATAAACTATTTTCTGTGGGAGTTTCTTTAACCGACATAGACCATGTGAGCTACATGGAATCTGATGTATCCTCCCCATCGAAAGGAACCAATATACCTTGCCAGGGTATAAAGGCATTACTTTGGAGTGATCACTAAAACTAATGCCCAACAGAGGGGACTTAAAACCTACGAGGGCACGTAGTTCTAGGACCTTTTGGGTACTCTCACCCTGTCAACTCGGTGCTAATACTACTCCCAAAATATATATATAGCTCATATCATACTGGGCATATCTAATGCTAAATTTGTTTGAAAAGCATAAGGGTATATCTGATACCATGCAATTCACTTAGCTTAGGTGGACATATCTAGATGCCAAACCTTTGTTAAAACATAGGGACATATCTGATGTCCAAATCTTTCATAAAACATAGGGACATATCTGATGTCCAAAAACTTTTGGAAAAGCATAAGGACATATTTGATGTCGTGCAATTCATAAGTCATGAATCTTAAAGCTTTGCAAGACCATAATTCAAAATATACTTTTCTTGCTAAATTCATACTTAACGAATTAGTAATGCAATTTCATAAATACATAGAGGCCATGATATCTAATCATGCCAACTTTCTCTTGAAAACATTTAAATTCATAGTTTCATGCTAGAAATCAACATTCATGCTTGGGCTTTTAAAACCAACGAGAGAATCATTATCAAATCATGAGTAATCAAGAGGAAATCATGAATTTAAACATAGAAACTGATTTCATAAACTTTCCCCAATTTTAGATCAAAACCCTAATTTCATAACTTCATACTTCAAGATAAGAGTTGGGCAATTTGGGCACAAGGGTGGAAGGAACCCATTGTTAAAACCCACATACCTTGGTGGAAGATTACCCACTAGATTGGAAAAGAATTAGGAGACTTGACTTGGAGCTTGGAGACTTGAGCTTGAGAATAATTTTCCTCTTTGAGTGAAGAATGATGAACTTAAGAGGGACTTAGGGTAATATGGGTGAAAACCCTTCTAAAAGTAGTCAAAATGACTTCACTTAATACATAATAGGGTGGGAAATGACCAAAATGCCCCTAGGAATTAATTGGGGAAAAGCTGGAAAATGGTCAACTTTCAGTGACCACAACTCAGTCTACGAGTCATGGTTTGGATGATGAGTCGTCGTTTGGAGTCGTAGAACTCTGAAATTTCAAGTTGTAGCTTCACTTCTACAGGTCAACATGACGGACCCGTAAAAGGAATGACGGTTCGTCATTAGGAGTCGTTGTTCACAGGGAGCTAGGCTGACTTGGTCAAACCACGACTCAAGACTATGGCTTGTCATTTCAATGACGAGTCGTAGACTTGACTCGTAGTTCCTGAAGGGGACTCAAGAAAAATGTAAATCCTCTGAAGATATTCCACGAGTCAACAGGATGGACCCATCGTTTGAACGACGAGTCATCATTTGGACTCATGGTTTATGGGAACACTTAACAGCCCACAGGTCTAGTTCCACGAGTGGAACTATGACTCGTAGAATGAACTACGGTATGTAGAACCCACTAGTGGTTCTCAGACCAAGGGCTAAGCTTGCAGGTACTGAACCACGGATCCATTCCACGAATCGTGGTTCAAACCACGATTCATGGTTTGGACCCATCATTTCTCAAACATGGATTTTTTTTGAGGTTTTTAACTTAGATAGCTGGATACGTTTACGGGGTGTTACAATTTTTGGAGCAACCATCGTATGTTTTTGACTAAAGAAGAGAGAATAGGATTATAAAACCCATTTCTGAGCTTTCTGTTTCTGTCATTCCGTTATAGCCCGCTATAGCAGACCTCCAACCTCTAATGTGGTACCGCTATAGCGACCTAAATTCCGCTACAGCGGACTCAACTTTTCAGTACGGACAGTCTTCAGTAAAACAGTCATAACTTTTTACTCGAGAAGAGGATTAACGAACGATCAGTGGCGTTGGAAAGAGGACTCAGAGATATTTAATTTGGTGGGTATTGGAATCCCTAACTTCTTATATTTTAAGAGGAATGCTTGTTTGAAGTTGACCCTAGTTTGAACTATGCCCAAAACTAAATCGATAAGGAAACTTTTAACTTAACTTTGTGCTCCGAGTATTGTATGACCTTAATACATACAAAATGTACTATAATACTAAAGAATTAATTCTAACTCTTATTACAAATGAGATACACCTGCCTTAACCACAGATATTTTTAGTAACAACGAAACAGGTCATTACACACAATCACTTTGAATTAGGGTCAATCGATAATGTTGTTGACTTCATGTGGTTAATACTTACGATTGTTTAGTTTCTACACCTTACATGCATGTACTAAGTCGGTGGTCCTCAGATGTTGATTTCGTGATTATCTTGTTGTTGCACTCTGGAGATCCTTGAGGTAGCGGCTGTTGATCGTAGCGACTACCAGATTTTCCCTATCTTCGTCTTTATGATTTCTTCACATTTTGATACACTTTTGGACACATTCATTGTACTCTTTATTTTAGAGGCTTGTACCTTGTGACAACCAGACCTTAGGTTGTTGTTGACTTTTGTATTCTTCCTTATCGTTGTTTTATGAGACTATGTTTTTGGGAATTGGTATTATGTCTATTATCTTTCGCTTTCTATTTCTGTCAATTTTTGATGTATGCGTAGGGTTTGGCTTATCTATCATGGTCGATGTGATAGGTGCCATCACGATCAAGTTTTTGAATGTAACAACGTGGATCACTCATCAATGAAAATTGATGGTTCAGATTAGAAGTAAGTCTTAGTATTTAATAGGGCCAAATTAGCCACGTCAGTTACAAGCTGGATCAGTTAGTTAGATCTGTTAAATAGCTCATTTCGCAGTTAAAGGAAGCAGTCATGAAAATCTAGTAAAATTCCTACTCTCTCTGAATTCTCTCTTCTGTCTTTTTCTTCACCACCATTTACTCTAATACTATGCATATTCTTGCCAGAGTATTATCCACCATTGAATCTCAACCTTGTAGTTGAGGAATCGAATGAAGTAGTTGAATGTAGTAGCCATTCTACAATGTTGTAACTTTGATTTCATATCAATAAAATACCCAATTTCTCTTTTCAATTCGTTTTAAATTATGAAGTACATTATAACTTTATATCAAAGCCAAATCTTGGCATTAACAAGACCATCATAGAAACTAGATCAAAATCCATGGAAGACAAACTCAAAAATTAACAAATCAGTTACAATATGACTGTAACACCCCAAAATTTAGACCAATATTTAAAACCCAGAAACTCAGAAAAAATCAATATTCTTCGGCAAGTGTCTGGCCCCACGAGATGACCCACAGGCGTTGGAGGTCCGACAACCCGTTAGAGTCACCGTGGGATGAGTCCAGAGGCTATGGAAGCTAACCTTAGCTCGATAGAAGTCCCCACGGGCGTCGGAGGTCCAACAGTCCGTGGGACTCATTGTGGGAAACCACCAGTGCCCCACCTCGACCTCCTCTGTCCCAACGGGCAGTCACCACGACCGTCACGGATTCGACGGGCCATGAGAACCCATCATAGGGATCGTCCAGGAGACTAACTCTAATTCAGCCTCTTCAACGCCGGGGTCCGATGGTCCATCGTAGTTCCAACACCCGTCGAGTAGCCCGTTCGATGAAGGAAAATTCTATAGTTTTGCTTTTAAGTTTGGGGCATTTCAGTTTTTTCCCTATCCTTTTAAATCTGATCCTAAGTCGTTTTAGGGGTAATTAAAGGGACTTTTATGCTTTTTCCCTCAGTATTCCTAAACTAATCGACACTTAGAAGAACCTAAAAGAAAAAGAATCATTTTCCTCTCAAGAACAAGCAAGAGATTTTCTTCAAGCTCAGCCTCAAAATCCAAAGGTTCTTCCGTAGAATATTCTTCCAGGTATGTGGGATTTCATCAGTGGGTTCCTTTCACCCATTGAGTCCCTAAACTCAGTCTAGTTCTTCAGTTTTTAATGAGTTCTTCAGACATAGGGGTTCCTAACCCTTATGAAATCATTGCAATTCAGATCCTATTGCTTGTATAAGATTCAAAATATGTTTTCTTGGAAACCTAAGATAGCCATATGTACAGAGTTCAATAACCCTAGCATGTAAAATTTCAGTATCTTCAGGTCATGCATGCTAAATAGATATTATGGTCAGTTATGCTTCAGAATTAGAATGCTATCAGTTTCAGTATTATTATATTGCATTCTCATATGATTATTAGTATTTGAGCTATCCAGCATTTCAGTTTGTATTCATTGTTTATATATTCAGTTGGGAGTAGACTTAGCACCGAGTGGACAAAGGAATGAAGGATCACCCATTAGTTTAGGCTGAGACTTTTCGTAGAAGTCCCCGAGTCCCAGGACTACGGCATTACCCTAGGTTCTAAAGGGGTCATCCGTCAGATTAGGCATGACACCCTTGTCCTTTGTGGATGTTAGTTTAGTAGATCCACGTCAGTTTTGTTTGTACCCTTGGAAAGGTATGAACACCCTTCCATCCAAGGTTATAGGTTAGCCTCATAATTAGCTCAGCTTGGGGTATGTCGATTCATAGTAGCTCCCATAGTTAGACTCAGCATAGCATTGACCTTGTATTTAGTTCAACTAAGCATGTTATAGTATCCATGTTCAGTTACTTGGTCATTGCATCCAGTTATCCTTCAGTTTATGTTTCAGTATATGTTTCTATGCCAAAATTCATGTTTTACAGCTTTGTTTATTTTGTCCTGCATGCTCAGTACATTTGAAGTATTGACACATACTTTTGTACTACATCATTTCATGATGTAGATTCAGGCGCTCAGCATCCAGACCGCGCTTAGTGCCACTTTCTAGTCCTAGTCAGTACCTCAGTGGTGAGTCCTCATAGTTCGAGGATGATAGTTATGTTTTCATATTTTAGTCTTACTATTTTAGTTTTCAGACATTTAGGTTTAGCTGGGGGTTTGTCCCAGCAACTCACTTCAGTTAGAGGCTTTTAGACATAGAAATCACTTATTTGGGTTGTCAGTTTACTTTTAGACTTTTTATGTTTTCATAAACTCTTTATATATTCAGAATATCCTTGGATTGTTTTCCAACTTATATATACTTAAATTAGTTCAGCTTTACGCACAGTTGTATTTTCTTCACAAATTGTTTAGATATGCCAAACCATGGGTTAGCTTGGGGTCACTTGTGACACTAAGAACCGTGTTGCATCCAGGGGATAGCCACAGGGCGTAACAAACTTGGTATCAGAGCCTCAGGTTTAAATGTCCTAGGGTGTCTGAAATCTGTGTCGAGTAGGGTCTTCTTCATGGGTGTGAAGCGTGCCACACTTATGAGGGAGAAACTATGAGATGTCATTAGGAAAAACTTCCCTTCCTTCTTTTCCATATCGTGCTATAGAGTATGAACTCTATTTAATCTCCTTATAACTCATGCTCTACGCGTTACAGAAAATACCTCCCATAAGAGCCAATGGAAGGAGAAATGAGAATCAGCAGGCACTAGCAGCTCCAGCAGAACCTCTAAATGAGCAAGTTACCCATGCTAAAATTAGGGCTGCATTTCAGGTACTTGCTCAGGCCATGACCGCTCAGGTTAACCAGCAAGCTGTGGAACTAGTTCTACCTCAGAACAACTCTGCCGCAGCTAGAGTCTGAGACTTCACAAGGATAAATCCCCAGAGTTTCATGGTTCCAAGTCTGAGGAGGATCCATAGGAATTTCTTGGCGACATTCAGAAGGTAATAGATATTATGGTTGTCACTCCGGTCGAGAGTGCAGACTTAGCCGCTTACCAGCTAAAAGGAGTGGCTTATACTTTGTATCAGTCGTGGAAGGAGTCTCGTTGTGCTAATGTAGGCCTAGTGGATTAGAACCACTTCAAGACTACATTTTTGGACAGGTTTTTCTCACTTGAACTCAGAGAATTCAAGGTCCAAGATTTCATTAACTTAAAGAAGAATGAAATAAGTGTGAAGGAATATTCACTCAAGTTTACTCAGTTGTCTAAGTATGCTCCGATGATGGTAGCTGACTCTAGAGCCCGTATGAGTAAGTTTTTGTTTGGTGTGTCCGATGATGTGGTCAAGGAGTGCAAGACTGCTATGCTGGTAAAGGAGATGGATATCTCTAGATTGGTGACCTATGCTCAGTAAATCGAAGAGGAAAAGATCAAAGAGATGGGAGGAGACAGCAAGAGAGCTAGAGCATATAACTTTAACTATTCTTAGCAGAGGTCAGATAGTGGTTACCGCTCTCAGTTCCATCAAAAATCTTCAGCTCCAGCCCCATCCTCTGCTAGTGCTCTAGTGCCCAAGTCCAGACAGGATCAACGGGATAGGGCGCCACACTCTAAATCCCAAGGTACAATCACTAGCCGGCGCACTCATCTAGTTTTCAAGAAGTGTGGTAGGAACCACCAAGGTGAGTGTATAGAAGGCAGTGGAAACTATTTCGAGTGTGGTAAGCCAGGCCACAGAATGAAAGAGTGCCCAATAACTTCTCAGAAAGGCAGGGATACTCACCCGCAAAATCAGGTTAACTCCACAGCAACTCCAGCAGGTCACCCAACTCAGCAGGGTGCCTCTTCTAGTGCAGGTGGTGGTCAGTGCTAAAGTAGGTTTTATACTCTTCGGGCTTGACATGACCATGAGGATTCTCCTGATGTGGTCACGGGTACATTATGAGTTTTTCATACTAATGTTTATGCACCGTTAGATCTTGGAGTTGCACTTTCCTTTGTGACTCCTTATATAGCAGTAGACTTTGTTGTCAGTCCAGAAATCCTCCCAAAACCCTTCTCAGTCTCTACCCCAGTTTCTAACTCAGTTGTATCTAGATGGTTGTATATAAATTACCCTGTCATGGTTTCCCAGAAAGTCACCTCAGCCGATCTTGTAGAGTTAGAAATGACTGACTTCGATATTATTCTAGGCATGGATTAGTTACACTCATGTTATGCCTCAGTCGATTGTAGAACTAGGATCATTTGTTTCTAATTTCTAAATGAGCCAGTCCTAGAATGGAATGGTAATACTGCAGTGCCTATAGGTCAATTCATCTCTTACCTTAAGGCCAGAAAAATAATTTCAAAAGGGTATACCTATCATCTTGTTTGGGTTAATTATTCAAACTCCGAGACCCCAACTATTGAGTTAGTCCTAGTAGTTAATGAATTTCCAAAAGTGTTTCCAGAAGATCTTCCCGGGGTTTCTCATGAAAGGGAAATCGACTTCGGGATAGATCTCCTTCCATATACCCAGTCTATCTCAATTCCGCCTTATAGAATGCCTCTAGTTGAGCTTAAGAAATTTAAAGAACAGTTGCAAGACCTTCTAGATAAGGGCATCATCAGACCCATAATCTCTTCATGGGATTCTCCAGTACTTGTTATGCGTAAGAACGACGATTCTCTTAGGATGTGTATCGACTACCGTCACTTGAATAAGGTCACAATAAAAAATAAGTATCCTATTCCCAGGTTTATGACTTGTTTGACCAAATTCAGGGTGCTAGTTGCTTCTCTAAAATAGACATCAGATCCGGCTATCATCAACTCAGAGTCAGATATTGTGACATTCCGAAGACAGCCTTCAAAACTCGGTATGGTCACTATGAATTCATAGTTATATCATTTGGACGAATGAATGCTCCTACAACTTTTATGAATTTGATGAAAAGGGTGTTCAAGTAGTATTTAGACTTATTTGTCATTGTCTTTATCGATGATATACTTATATATTCTCAAAATGAGGAAGAGCATGCAGATCATTTGAGAGTGGTGTTGCAAATTCAAGGATCACCAGTTATTTGCCAAGTTCAGTAAGTGTGAATTCTGGTTGAAATAAGTTGCTTTCCTTGGTCATATGGTGTCTAATGAGGGAATCCGAGTTGATTCTCAAAAGATTAAGGCAGTGAAGAACTGGCCCCAACCCACCTCTATGATAGACATCAGGAGTTTCTTGGGTTTGGCTGGTTATTACCGGAGGTTTGTTGAAGGATTTTCATCCATAGCTGCCCCATTGACCAAGTTGACTCAGAAAAAGGTTAAGTTTCAGTGGTCAGATGAATGTAAGAAGAGTTTCTTAGAGTTGAAGACCAGTTTGACTACAACTCCCGTTTTAACTCTGCCAGAGGGTTTAGATGATTTTGTGGTGTATTGTGATGCATCCAGAGTTGTCTTGGGTTATGTCTTGATGCATCATAGTAAGGTCATAGCTTATGCATCTATAAAGCTTAAAATTCATGAGAAGAATTACCCGACTCATGACCTTGAGCTTGTAGCATCTATTTTCACCCTAAAGATTTGGAAACACTACTTGTATGGTGTTCATGTAGATGTGTTCACAGACCATAAGATCCTCCAGTATGTGTTCACCCAGAAAGAGTTGAATCTTCATCTAAGGAGATAGCTCGAGTTCCTCAACGACTATGATATGAATATGCTCTACTATCCAGGTAAATCCATTGTGGTGGTTGATGCCCTCAGAAGACTATCCATGGGTAGTGTGTCACATGTTGAGGAAGAGAAGAAAGAATTGGTCCAGGATGTTCATAGGCTTGCTCGCTTAGGATTTTGCCTCATGGACATGACAGATAGTGGTGTGATAGTCCAGAATGGGTCCGAATCTTTGTTGGTAGCTGAAGTGAAAGAGAAACAAAACAGTGATCCCATATTACTTCAGTTAAAAGGTTCAGTTCATCAGCAAAGGGTAGAGGTTTTCTCCCAAGGGAGAGATAGTGTCCTTTGCTACCAGGGTCATGTATGCCTAATGTGGATGAGTTGAGACGGTAGATCCTTATGGAAGCTCATAGTTCCAGATATTCCATTCATCCCGGTGCCACTAATACGTATCATGATCTATAGGAAGTCTATTGGTGGAACAACATGAAGAAAGATATTGCAAATTTTGTGGCTAAGTGTCACAATTGTCAGCAGGTGAAGGTGGAACATCAGAAGCCAGGAGGTGTGACTCAGAATATTAGCATTCTTACTTGGAAGTGGGAAGTGATCAACATAGATTTCATTACAAGTTTGCTTCGCACTCGCTGACAGCACGACTCCATTTGGGTGATTATGGATAGAGTGACTAAATAAGCCCATTTCCTAGCAGTTAAAACTATATATTTAGTAGAGGAGTATGCCAGACTCTACATTCATGATATATTCAAATTACATGGGGTTCCCCTTGTCTATTATCTCAGATTGGGGTACTCAGTTTACAGCTCATTTCTAGAAGTCATTTCAGAAAGGTCTTGGTACTCAGGTAAACCTCATCACATCATTTCATCTGCAGATGGATGGTCAGGACGAGCATACCATTAAGACCTTAGAGGACATGTTGAGAGATTGTGTGATTGATTTCAAGGGTAATTGGGATGATCACCTACTTCTCATAGAGTTTGCCTACAATAATAGTTATCACTCTAGTATTCAGATGGCCCCATATGAGGCACTTTGTGGGCGTAGATATAGATCACTGGTTGGTTGGTTTGAAGTAGGTGAAGTAGCCTTGATTGGTCCAGATTCGGTTCATGAAGCCATGGAGAAAGTTCATCTCATTAGAGAAAGGTTAAAGACATCTCAGAGTCGTCAGACGTCCTATGCAGATGTGAGGAGGAGGGACTTAGAGTTTGAGATCAATGATTGGGTTTTCTTGAAAGTGTCACTGTCATGCCCCGAGCCTACACCCTAGACGTAACACGGGACTTGAGACCTAAGTGATCCCAAGATAACCCTTCTTGCTAGCATAATTCATGAGAAACTAAATAGAAATAGATAAATTGAAGAATATTAAGCGAAATCTGAAACATATGATAGGCTCTTGAAGAGTACTGTAATAAACTGAAGTTTTATAAACTAAAATACAACTCATTTGAAAAATGATACAACTGACTGACTGACTATCTATGAAGCCTCTACTAACACTGACTATAGTTAGCCGGGACATGACCCCAACTATCTCTAATCAATGTATAACAACTGAAATAACTGCTATAACTACTAACTGACTGGAGTTCCCGAAAAAGGAGAACTCATTCCTTGTTGACTAGAAGTTGCGAGCTGTCTGACCATGATCCTGGGAGCTTGCACTAAAACCTGCATCATCAAAAGGATGCAGCACAAAAAGGTACGCGATCAGTACTTTGAATGTACTGAGCATATGAGATAATGCACTAACTTTGAAAACATGATAAAATATGTATATACTAGAAACACAACTGAAAGCTGTCTAAGTATGGATATTTGAGAATGCATAAGTCAACATTGTAAAACATGGGCTCTTTTACTGAAGAGTATAAAATGTTTCTGAGTTGTGAACTATGAGATATATAGACTATAAGATAACTAAGCATGCTGAAAATATGGATGAGCTATTTAAAAACTATAAATTGAATCTGTAGTACTCATACCCCAAACATAATATACACAAAATCTGCAATGTAAGGATATTTTGGAAAATATAATTTAAAAGCTGTAAAACTGAACTTAGGGTCTAGTACACAACTACTGAGTCTAATTATGTGGGAGAGTTTGTTAACCGATATAAATCACGTGAGCTAAACATGGAGTCCAATGTATATGCCCCATCGAGAGGATCCAATATACCTTGCTAGGGTATAGAGGCATGATTGGCATGATCACTAGTTCTGATCCCCAACTAAGGGGCTAAATAACCTACAGTGGCATGTAGTTCTAGGACTTGAGGGTACGCTGAACCCTAGTCCAACTTAGTGCTAAATACTACTCCCAAACTGAATACCGATAGCTAACTTAAAACTGAAGTTCTAGAATATTATGTCAGAACCTAATTAATCTAAATGATTTCTGAAAGACTGTATAACTGAAAACTATTCATAAAGCATGTGGATATATCTAGATATCATACTAATCATGAAACTTACTAAATTCATAATCATTGATGGCATATCTGAAAGTCTATATTTAAAAACATATTCTTGTAAAACATACTGAAGGTAAGATGAAGCCTGCTAAATCATGAGAAGTTTTAAAGAAAACCTATAGACTGAAAACAGGCTAATTTTATGCTTAAAACTGAATGCTAGTACTCTAAGTTAAATTCTGAAGAAAACCAATTCTCATGAAAATACTATAATTTTGGGCTAAATTCTTTATTTCTTAAAGTTCTTGTGAAAGCTCATGCAAGTCATTGAAAACATGGTACAAATCTTCTAAAATAGGATATAGATTATGTAGAAATCATAATGCTAAATTCTATAGAATTTAGCATGATTGGATAAGAACCCTAGTTTCTAATATCATGAAATTTGAAATAGAAGACTGAGGTTTTAGGAATAAGGGCAAATTAAATTCTTACTGAATACCCACATACCTGGTTGTTGAAAATTCTTGAACTGAAACTGAGGTTTGAAGCTTTGGAGAAGAACCCTAAGCATGAGAGAACAGTCTTTTTTTTTTTTTCTGACTTGGGATTTCTAATTGAGAGAATGGGGGAACATAGTCGTAACTCCCTTTAAATCCCATTAAAAGAGGCTAAAATAACTTAAAAATTGGAATTAAAATCAAGGTGGGAAAAGTCTAAAATACCCCAGAGAAAACTAAATAAAACTGCTGAAAAGAACTCGTCATCGGGTTCCATGGACATGAACCACGGCACGTGGAATGAACCATGGTCCGTGGATGGAATTTGTGGTTCTTATACCACTTTTCAGGCTTCTGGACTATTTCCACAGGTTGGTTTCACAAACCGTGGATCATTCCACGACCCGTGGAACCTTCTCATGGTTTTCAGACAACAACTTAAGTTCCAGGTCTGATTTCCACGGATGCAATCCACGGTTCATGGTTTGATCCACGAGCCATAGATTCCTCTCGTGGTTTCTGTATGTCATTTTGACAGACAAACACCCTTTAGTAAAATGCTGATAACTTCTTACTTCGGACTCTATTAATGCACGATCAGTGGCGTTGGAAAGAAGATTCAAAGACCTTTAATTTGGTGGGTCCTATTCCACCTAACACTTTATATTCTAGGAGTTATGATTGTTTAAAATTGACTCTTAAAAACTCTTACACTAAAACTCAATCAGTAAGGAAGCTTTCAACTCAACTTTGAACTAGAGGTTCTTTATGACCCTAATTCATATCTAAAACACTTCCCACACATAAGTATTGATCTTAACACCTATTTACCATTTGAAATCATCTGGTTCGGATCTAATAACATATGAAATTGGTCTGGATCATAGCTTAGAATTTTTGGGGTGTTACAGTCACCCATGAAGGGTGTGATGAGATTTGGCAAGAAAGGGATGCTTAGTCCTCGATATGTTGGCCCTTACAGGATTTTAAAAAGGATTGGTAATGTGGCTTATGAGTTAGAGTTGCCAGTAGAACTAGTAGCGGTTCATCCAGTTTTCCATGTGTCATTGTTGAAAAAGTGTGTTGGTGATCCAGCATCAATTGTGCCCTTAGAGAGTGTGGTTGTGAAGGATAGACTCACCTATGAGGAAGTCTTAGTCAAGATTCTTGACCGCCAAATTCGTAGGCTGAGAAATAAAGAAGCCGCTTTGGTGAAAGTTTTATGGAGAAATCAGTCAGTTGAGGGAGCTACTTGGGAAGCAGAAGCACCCATTATGGCCAAGTACCATCACCTCTTTCCTTCCAACCCAGTTTTAACTTGAGATAATAGTTTCTCTCCAATCCTTCAGTTTCTCATGTGCATGTCAGTCTCGGTATCATGTTTTCCTAGCTTTTCCAATATATTCAATATGTTTTCATGTCCTTAGACCTAGACTCAGCCAGATATCAATTTTTAGTACTCAGTTAGTAGGGATTGCAGATCTTCCTCTCCAAACCCAGCTTGTTTAGCCTTCATTCGAGGACGAATGATCCCAAGGGGGAGATATTGTAATACCACAAAATTCAGACCAGCATTTAAAACCCAAAAACTCAAAAAAACTCAGTATTCTTCTACAAGCGTCAGGCCCCATGGGTTGACCCACGGGCGTTGGAGGTCCGACAACCCGTCAGAGTCACCATGGGAAGAGCCTAGAGGCTTTGGCAGCTGACCTTAGCTCAACGAAAGTCCCCACGGGCATCGCAGGTCCGACGGGCCATGGGAAACCACCAGTTCCCCACCTCAGCCTCCTCTGTCCTAACGGGCAGTCACCACAGCTGTCACAAATGTGACGGGCCATGGGAACCCATCATGGGGACCGTCCAGGAGACTAGCTCCAATTTAGCCTCTCCGACGCCTGGGTCTGATGGGCCATCGCAGGTCCGACGCCCGTAGGGTAGCCCGTCAGGTGAAGGAAAATTCTGCAATTTTACTTTTAAGTTTGGGGCATTTTGGTCTTCCATATCCTTTTAATTCTAACCCTAAGTCATTTTAAGGGTAATTAAAGGGACTTTTACGCTTTTTCCCTCAGTATTCCTAAACTAATCGACACTTAGAAGAACCTAAAAGAAAAAAAAGTGTTTTCCTCTCAAGAATAAGCAGGAGGTTTTCTTCAAGTTCAGCCCCAAAATCCAAAGGGTCCTCCGTAGAATCTTCTTCCAGGTATGTGGGGTTTCATCAGTGGGTTCCTTTCACCCATTGAGTTCCTAAACTCAGTCTAGTTCTTCAGTTTTCTATGAGTTCTTCAGACCTAGGGTTCCTAACCTTTATGAATTCATTGCAATTCATATCCTATTACTTGTATAAGATTCATTACATGTTTTCTTAGAAACCTAGGACATCCATATGTACAGAGTTCAGTAACCCTAGCATGTGAAATTTCAGTATCTTCCGTTCACGTATGCTAAAAAGATATTATGGTCAGTTATGCTTTAGAATTATAATGCCATCAGTTTTAGTATTATTATATTGCCTTCTCAGATAATTATCAGTATTTGAGCTATCCAGCATTTTAGTTTGTATTCATTATTTATATATTCAGTTGGGATTAGACTTACCACTGAGTGGACGAAGGGATGAAGGCTCACTCGTCAGTTTAGGCTGAGACCTTTAGTAGAAGTCCCCAAGCCACAGAAGTATGGCACCACCGTAGGTTATAAAGGGGTCACCCATCAGATTAGGCATGGCATCCTTGTTCCTTGTGGACGTCAGTTTAGTGGATCTACATCAGTTTTGTTTGTACCCTTGGCAAGGTATGAACACCCTTCCATCCAGGGATACAGGTTGGCCCCACAGTTAGCTCATCTTGGGGTATGTCGGTTAATAGTAGCTCCCATAGTTAGACTCAGCATTGCATTGACCTTGTATTCAGTTATTCAGTTCAGCTCAGCATGTTATAGTATCCATGTTCAGTTATTTGGTCATTGCATCCAGTTATCCCTTCAGCTCATGTTTCAGTATATGTTTCTATACCAGAATTCATGTTTTACAGCTTTGTTTATTTATCCCGCATGCTCAGTACATTTGAAGTACTGACACATACTTTTGTGCTACATCATTTCATTATGTAGGTTCAGGCGCTCAACATCCAGACCGCTCTTAGTGCGACTTTCCAGTCCTTACTCAGCAGCTCAGTGGTGAGTCTCATAGTTCGGGGATGATAGTTATGTTTTCATATTTCAGTCTTACTATTTCAATTTTTAGACATTTAGGGTTAGCTAGAGGTTTATCCCAGTAACTCACTTCAGTTAGAGGCTTTCAGACATAAAACTAGAATCAGCTATTTGGGTTGTCAGTTTATTTTCAGACTTATCATGTTTTCATATACTCTTTATATATTTAGAATATCCTTGGATTGTTTTCCAACTTATTCATACTTAAATCAGTTCAGCTTTTAGCACAGTTGTATTTTCTTCACATATTGTTTAGATATGCCAGACCATGGGTTAGCTTGAGATCACTTGTGACACTAAGCACCTTGTTGCATCTAGGGGATAGCTACGGGGTGTGACAATCACATAGCATAAACCAGCAAAAACTCAAAGACTACAGATGCCAAGATAGATGATCTTACATAGAAAATTGATATATTAATGGAGAAGTTGATCCCAAACCATCCCGCAATCTTAGCAGTGCACCAGTTGACAACCAAGCCATGAAGGGACGAGGAAGCAGACAAAGGGTAGGATTGTGTGCTAATCTCATATCCATTGACAAACCTCAGGCCAAAAACCAACACAACTACATCTCTAAAATAGATTTTCCCTTACTTTGATGGAGGGACAGGGTCATACCCTTGTTCCTAGTTGAGAAACTGCGAGAGGTATTACCACTACAACAACATCTCAAATTTAGAGCAAAAGCTAGAGGAAGCAGTTCTCCACCTGAAAGTCTGCACAAAAAGCTTGGTACTTCTTTTATCACTTGAGTAAGGGGCACATTAGCTTCTATGAAATCTGCGTCTGTAAAAGATTCTACAATGCAATAAAATAGTAAGTTTAACCTTCTAGGAGAGTTCAAAAAGATAAAGAATAAAGGATCAATTAATGAATACTTAGAAAGATTTGAATACTTGAAAACATGGATTCTCAAAAGAAACCTCACTATTCTAGAGGAGTTCTTCCAAGAATTCTCTAATAGGGCCTTAAGGAAGATACTTGGCATACTATTAAGATGCTTAATCCCTATAATTTAAGCCAAGTTATGGAGAAGGCTAGGAATTAGGAGATATTGATGGAGGCATGGGACAAGAAAGGGAAAATGACATGGCATAAAGGACCAAGGCAGTCCTCTCAAGTTTCCACTCAGAGAACTAGTTTGGGACACATAAGTGCCAAGTCCAATACATACCCAGGAAAGGGAAATAGAGGAGCTGACAATATGAGGAACAATGGTCTTTGTTACAGGTGTGGGAATAAGTATTTCCCAAGATACCAATGTAAACCTAATCAGATAAATACTATCACAAGGGTAAACAAGCAAGGCTGGGTGAAGGAGTGGAATTTGAATAAATAATGAATAATGATACTGGTAATCTACCTATAGCCTTAAATTGTACCACAATGACTTTAATTCCCAAAGTTGCCCATCCATCAAAGATTTTAGAATGTAGATCTATATCTTGTTGCACTCTATTGTACAAAATTATCTCTAAGGTGCTTACTAATAGAATGCAAAAGGTGATGGATAGTCTTGTAGATAAAAGTCAATATGCCTTTGTACCTGGGAGGCTGATAACTGATAACATAATCTTCAGTAATGAGTTGGTAAAAGGTTGTGGGAGTAAAGGGGTGTACCCTAGGTGTATGCTAAAAATTGATATGAGAAAAGCATATGACTCAGTGGAGTGGGGCTATTTGAAATAGATTCTTGTACACTTACACTTCCCTAGTATGTTTGTCAATTAGATCTTCCAATGTATAAGCACTGTTTCATACTCTATCCCGATTAATGGCTACCCTAGTACTCCATTTGAGGCAAAGAAAGGACTGAGGCAAGGAGACCCTCTGTCCCCTTACCTATTTGTCCTAGATATGGAGTACTTCACTAGGCTTCTTAAGAGGCTGAGGCAGACCCCAGGATTTAAGTTTTATTCAAAATATGACAAAATGCATATTGCTCAACTAATCTTTGATGATGATCTGTTGTTATTTAGTAGAGAGGATCTCATGTCTGGGAATATAAAACAGTATCTCGATATATAAGTATAATAAGCCTAAAATATAAACTAATTATGAGAGCTGAAAACTAACTCTATGTCTGAAAGCCTCTATTGAGAATGAGTTGCTGGGACAAGCCCCCAGCTAACTCTAATATTCTAAAAACTGAATAAAAGACTGAATAAAATAAACATAAATCTTATCCTCGAAATATGAGGAATCACTAACTCTGCTTTTGAGAAGACTGAAGGATCATACTAACCGCGATATGGATGTTGAGCGCCTGAACCTATATTATCCAACAATATAGTGCAAGAAGTATGCGGTCAGTACTTTGAATGTACTGAGCATATGAGATATGCACTAATCTAACTATGCTGAGCATGAAAGGATAAATTGAACATGAAATCAAAACATGTAAACTGATGCAATGACCAAAAAGGTAAACATGCAACTGAGCAATACTGAACTGAATGACTGGATACAAGGTCATGCAATAACTGAATCTGAACTGTAGGAGCTACTGCTAAATGACATACCCCAAGTTGAGCTAACTATAGGGCCAACTGGTAACCCTGTCAAGGAGGTTATTCATACCTTGCTAAGGGTACAAACACTAGCTGGCGTGGATCCACTAATATGATATCCAAAAGGACTAAGGTGTCAAGCCTAATTTGACAGGTGACCCTTTAGAACCTACAATGGCACCATAGTTCTGGGACTTAGGGACTGCTACAAAAGGTATCAGCCTAACTGATGTGTGAGCCTTTATCCCCATGTGGATAGCTCAAAATGCTGACTCTATGAGAATGAAAAATAATGCTAAGACTGAAAGCATTCAAATCATGAAATTCTGAAGTAATGAGTGTCTGACTGAAATGCATGAAATCCTAATGATCGGGTGACAATAACCCACCAACCTAAGGAGTTGAACTCCTAATAACATTTCAACAATTTGAATAAGATATGCAGTTTATAATCATAGTTCAAAGCCATAAATTATACAACATGCTGAGGGTTTGAGAATTATGATCATACAATAATGTTAGACTTTAATAAAACATGCAATAAAGATTCGTACATAGAAAGGAAACTGAAATACTAGAGATTCACAAAACTTAGGAACCCTAGGCTATGAAGACTAAGTTGAAACTGAAGGACTGAGTTAACTTAGGGACTTAATGGGTGAAAGGATACCCATAGATAAATCACATTCCTGAGAGCAAAACCCTTGGTGAATCTTTGGGTTTGGAGCTTGAAGTTGAAGAACCCTTCTACTTGCTTTGGAGAAGAAAAGGACGCTTCTTTTCTCTATTATGCTAAGTGTCGATTAGATTCTGAGAGAATGAGGGATTTGGTACTTTTAGGCTTAGTAATTAGTCTTAGGGTAGTTAAATGACATGGTTTAGCTTTTAAAAAAAATAGGAAAGGTCTAGAATACCCCTGGAAGGACTAAATTAAAACTGCTGAAAAAAATTGCAAACTGGGTTTTACGGACAGGAACCATAGTCCATGGATGGTTCCATAACCCGTAGAACCCTATCGTGGTTCCTGGACTTTTTGATAAGATGCAGGTCTAATTTTCACGATCACCATCCACGGCCCATGGACCCTTCCACGGTCTGTGGAAGTTAATCATGGATCTGGGCTGAGAGCGGACTTGCAGGTCTGATTTCCATAAAGGGCAACCATGGCATGTGGTTCCATCCATGGTCTGTGGATCCCTCTCATGAATCAGGACCTGGGGACTAATCTATTGGACTCTTTCCACGGACATCATCCATGGCCCGTGGACTATTCCATGGTCCATGAAAACTGTATGTGGTTCCTGTTCTGCCACTTGAAAGTTCACACTTAAGATTTTTGGGCTGGTTCTAGGCTTAGAATTTTCTGGGGTATTACAATATCTCCCCCTTAGGATCATTCGTCCTCAAATAGAGACTAACCAAGCTGAGTTTAGAGGGACAGAGTTGCAATCCTTACTAACTGAGTTTTAAAAGCTGATTTCTAACTGATCTGATTTCTAAAAATATGAAAGCATGCTGAAAATGCAAGAATAGCTGAGGGAACATAAAACTGAGGTGAAATACAAATGAGAAAACTAATACCTCAAGCTAGAGTTGAATCATAAGGAAAGGGTGAGGGTACTTAGTCATCATATATGCCTCTGCTACCCAAGTATCTCTCTCAACTGACTGGTTCCTCTAAAGAACTTTCACTAAAGCGACTTCCTTGTTCCTCAACCTTCAAACTTGATGATCAAGAATCTAAATTGGAACCTCTTTGTAGGTGAGGTTGTCCTTCACCCCCACATTCTCTAATGGCACAACTTATACTGAATCACCAACACATTTTTTCAACAATGAAACATGGAAGATTGTATGCACCGATGCTAAGTCTGTTGTCACGCCTCGAGGCCACCCCCTGGATGTAACACGGTACCTAGGACCACAAGTGGTCCCAAACTAACCTTTGGCCTTAGCATGAATTAAACATAACATAGATAATTATATCTAAAGCATAAGTTGAAGTGATAAGCAAACTAAATCATCGTCATAATACTGATTGTCTAGCTATGTTTGAAAAGCCTCTAAAACTGACATAATGAGTTGCTGGGATAAGACCCAGCTAACTCTAAGTACTAAATAAAAATTATCAAGCTAACTAAGAATCATAACTAGCCCTCGAATGATAAGGACTCACCAACTGTGATTGTAAATCCTGCTGGGTCTAGCCACGAGTCTGGGAGTGAGAGCCTGAATCTACATTATGAAATAATGCAGCACAAAGAGGTATGCGGTCAGTACTATGGAATGTACTGAGCATGTGAAATATGCATAATCCATAGTAAAATATCCATAAAACATAACTAAATTTGAAATCAGGTAATGATAGTAAAATCTGTAATGTAATGACTTAATGCAATATCATAAGCTGAAAACATATTTATAGTCGTAAAGCATAAATAGTAAGTCTGAAATCTGAAACCAAAGAGTCAAATACATTTATATACTGAAAACTATTTTTGTGAGAGATTCTCGTAACCGACATAGACCATGTGAGCTACATGGAATCCAGTGTGCTACCCTACACTGAAAAAGGTTGCCCTAATCGGCCAAGGTTAGAACCATACACATAAGGATCCAGAAGTGAGCCACAGAGGGAAACCTGTTGTGGCAACATAGTTCTAGGACTTAAGGGTACGCTAAACCCAGTCAAACTCAGTGCTAAATACTACTCCCAAGACATACATATAGCTCTTACATAACATGTGACATATCTAGATGTCAAAACTGTTCATAACTTGTGTGGACATATCTAGATGTCAAAACCATTCATAAAGTATATGGACATATCTAGATGTCATGTTATTCATAGATTCATAAGTCTTAAAAACGTAGCATAGCCATAGTTCAAAACATACTCTTTTCTAAAATTCACAGCTTGAAGAACTAGGCATGCAAATTTTATAAATACTTGAGGTCATGTTATCTAAACATACCAATTTACCTTGAAAACATGCAATAGGAAAAAATCATGCTAGGAATCTTCTCAATGCATGGTCTTTTAGAAACACTTGAAATATCTCATATAAAATCATGGGTGAGGGATTAGGAAGCATATTACAATGCAAATAAATCAGTTTCATAGAAAAATCATAATTTGGGTAAGACCCCTAATTATTCAATTTCATAAATCAAGGTAAAATCATAGGTTTTGGGCATAAAGGGTGAAAGGAATCCCTTATTGAATACCCAAATACCTGAACCTAAAGCTTTTCTTAGAAACAATCTGAAGATGGAGACTTGGAGATGAAACCCTAGGCCTTAGAGCTTGAGAAGAGAATCCCTTTCTTTCTTTTAAAACTTGATTTGAGAGAATAAATGAAAAACTAACTAAGTGGGACTAAAACCCCTTTAATTTGGCCTAAAATGACTTAACTTAGGAGCTTAAGAAGTGGGAAATTACCAAAGTATCCTAGGAAATTAAATCTGGAAAACTAAAATCGAAGAAATCTATGGATGGGTCCATGACCTGTGGAATCAAATGACGGAAGGTGGAATGACCCATGGAAATCTGGAACCATTCTTGGGACTTTGCTGAACTTTCATTCCACGAGTCATTTGATTACCGTGAAATGGAACGACAGACGGTCCTGTGACGTATAGTCTTAACTTGGAAAAATGAGGGTCCTCTGATGTTCAGGAGCCACGACTGATAGAAAGGCCCATGGAACTAAATGATAGGTCATCAATTGAACAGTGGTTTTGGGACCCTAAATGGAGGGTCCTCTAATGATCAAAATCACGGATGACAGGATGGGTCATGGTTCCAAACCACGGTCCATGAAGTCACCCGTGAATTTTATAAAAGCAACATAGAAGGTCAAACCATGGGTCATGATCCAGAATGATGACCCATGATTTCGATCGTGATTTCTCAAAACTTGAATTTTTCTGCAGTTTTTCCTATTTACCACTGTAAAGTAGATGGTTCAGGTTCTGAGGTGTTACATCTGCGAGAAATTCTAACTTATAGGATATTTTGCCAACTCTTATCAGAATTTTGTAGGAACCTACATATCAGGGACTAAGCTTTCCCTTCTTGCCAAACCTTATCACACCCTTCATAGGTGACACTTTTAGAAAAACCCAGTCATCAACCTCAAACTCTAGGTCTCTTATCCTCACATTTGCATAGGACTTATAACGACTTTGAGAGGTCTTCAACCTCTCCCTAATGAGTTGAACCTTCTCCATATCCTTATGAACCGAATCTGGCCCTATCAATACTACTTCACCTACCTCAAACCAGCTAACAGGTGATCTATACCTCCGCCCATAAAGTGCCTTATACGGGGCCATTGAATACTAGAATGGAAGCCATTTTTGTAGGCAAACTCTATAAGAGGTAAATGTTCATCCCAATTACCTTTAAAATCAATCACACAAGCCTTCAACATATCCTCTAAGGTCTGAATGGTACACTCTACCTGATCATCTGTCTGCGGATGTATTGTGTTGAGATTTACCTGTGTACCAAGACCTTTGTGAAATAATCACTAGAACTAGGATGTAAACTGAGTACCCCTTTCTGATATGATAGGCAAAGGAACCCCATGTAACCTGATTATCTCACGGATGTAGAGCCTGACATAATCCTCTGTTGAATCAGAAGTCTTGATAGTTAAAAGGTGAGCTGAATTAGTCACCCTGTCTACTATTATCCAAATAGAGTCATGTTGTCGGCGAGTACGTGGTAAACCTGTAATAAAGTTCGTATTGATCACTTCTTACTTCCAAGTAAAAATGTCAATATCCTGAGTCACACCTCTCAGTCTCTGATGTTCTACTTTCACTTGTTGACAGTGGGGGACACTTGGTCACAAAATGTGCAATTTCCCTCTTCATGCCATTCTATCAGTAGACTTTCCATATATCACGATACATCTTGGTGGCACCATTATGAATAGAATATCTGGAGTTGTGAGCCTCTATCAAGATATGTTGCCTCAGCTCATGTACATTAAGAAGCATAATTGGCCCTGATAGCGAAGTACACCATCTCCTCCTTGGGAGAAAAACTCTACTCGATACTGATGGACTGCAATTTTCAACTGAAGTAAGATGGGATCACTGTCTTGCTTCTCCTTCACCTCAGCTATCAGAAAAGAATCTGAACCATTCTGAACTATAATACTACCATCCGCTGCGTCTGTAAGGCAAACCCCTAAGTGAGCGAGCCTATGAACATCTTTAGCTAAGTCCCTCTTCTTTTCCTCAACATGTGACACACTACCAATGGACAGTCTGCTAAGTGCATCAACCACTACATTGACCTTGCTCGGATGGTAGAGAACATTTATATCATAATCTTTGAGGAACTCAAGCCACCTTCTTTGGTGAAGATTCAACTCCTTCTAGGTGAACACGTACTGAAGGCACTTATGGTTTGTAAACACATCCACATGGACACCATGCAAGTAGTGTCTCTAAATTTTCAAGGCAAAAACAACCGTTGCAAGCTCACAGTCATGAGCCGGGTAGTTCTTCTCATGAATCTTAAGTTGTCTGGAGGCATAGGCAATGACCTTACCATGCTATATCAAAATGCAACCCAAGCCAACTTTGAATGCATCACAATATACAACAAAGCCATCTAAACCCTCTGGTAGAGTTAAAATAAGAGTTGTGGTCAACCTAGTTTTCAACTCTTAGAAGTTCTTCTCGCACTCATTTGACCACTGGAACTTAACTTTTTTCTGATATCTGTCAGAGAAGTGGGTCTAGGCCAGTTCCTCACTGCCTCTATCTTCTGTGAATCTACTTGGATGCACTCACTAAACACCACATGATCAAGAAAGGCAACTGACTTCAACCAGAATTTACACTTACTGAACTTGGTGAATAATTGGCAATCCTTGATAGTTTGCAGCACCACCCTCAAATGATCTGCATGCTCTTCTTCACTCAAATAATAAACAAGGATGTCATTAATAAATACAATGACGAACATATCCAAGTACTGCTTGAACACCCTGTTCATCAAATTCATAAAAATTACAGGAGCATTCATTAGTCCAAAAGACATAACTACAAATTTATAGTGACCATACCGAGTTTTGAAGGCTGTTTTTGGAGTGTCACGCTCTCTGACTTTGAGCTGATAATAACCAGACCTGAGGTCTATCTTAAAAAATCAACTGGCACCCTGAAGCCAATCGAATAGGTCATCAATCCTTGGAATGGGATACTTATTCTTGATTGTGACTTTGTTCAACTGATGATAGTCAATGCACATCCTGAGAGAACCGTCTTTCTTACGCACAAATAGAACTGGAGAACCCCAAAGAGAGATGTTGGCTTTAATAAAACCCTTATCTAGAAGGTCTTTCAATTGTTCCTTTAACTCCTTAATCTCGTCTAGAGCTTTTCCGTAAGGCAAAATTGAGACAGGCTGGGTATCTGGGAGGATATCTATTTTGAAGTCAATTTCCCACTCAGGAAGAACTCCAAGCAGATCTTTTAGAAACACTTCTGGGAATTTATTAACCACAGGGACTGATTGAAGAGTTCGAGTTTTAGAAGTTAAATCCTTAACTCGAATAAGATGGTAGATACACCCTTTGGAAATCATTTTCCTGACTTTAAGGTAAGAGACAAATCGACTTAAAGGCACTCAGGTACTACCCTTCCACTCTAAGACTGGCTCATTTGGAAATTGGAACCGAACTACTCTGTTTCTACAATTGACTGAGTCACAAAAAAAGTGTAACCAGTCCATGCCTAGAATAATATTGATGTTAGTCATATCTAATTCTATAAGATTAATTGTGGTGACTTTCTGAAAAACTATGATCGGGCAATTTCTCTATACCCGTCTGGCTATAACAGAATCACTAACAGAGTAGAAGATTGAGAAAGGTTCTGGGAGGATTTCTGGACTGAAACCAAAGTCTACTGCTATATAAGGGGTCATAAAAGAAAGTGTGGCTCCAGGATCTAAAAATGCATATACATCAATTTGAAAGACTCGCAACATACACGTAACCACATTAGGGGAATCCTCTTGATCTTGTCGAGTATGGAGTGTATAAAGACTATTCTAGCGCTAATTGCCACCTGCACTAGACGAGGCACCCTACTGAGTCAGGCGACCTACTAGAGATGTTGGGGAGTTAGTTTGATTCTACTGGCGAGCATCCCTGCCTCTCAGTAAAGCCATTAGTCACTCCTTCAACATATGACCTAGCTTGTTGCACCCAAAACAATTTCCACTATCGGCCATACACTCACCTTGGTGGTTCCTACCACACTTCTTGAACACCAGATGAGTATGTCTTCTAGTGACACTACCCTGCGACTTAGAGTGTGGTGCCCTATCCCGCTGATCCTGTCTGAACTTGGGCACTAGGAAACTAGCAGAGGATGGGGATGGAGCGGAAGATTTTTGATGGAACTGAGGGCGACTACCCCTATATGACCTCTGTTGAGAATAACTAAAGTTACCTATTTTGACCCTCTTATTATCTCTTTCTCTCTTCTTGATCTTTTCCTCCTCGATCTAATGGGAATGAGTCATCAACCTAGAGATTTCCATCTCCTTAACCAACGTGGCAATTCTACATTCTTTGTCCATATCTTCAGAAACACCTGACATAAACTTACTCATGCGGGCTCTGTAGTCAGCCACCATTGATGGAGCATACTTCAAAAGTTGAGTGAACTTAAGGGAATACTCATTTACGTTCATATCACCCTGCCTCAAGTTAATGAACTCCTACGGATCCTCCTCATCCTTAGAACCATGGAAATCGAGAGAATTCATCCGAGTGAAATCCCAAACTCTAGCCGCTACTGTGTTATTCTACGAATTGACCAGTGTAATAGCCTATTGGTTCACTTGAGTAGTCATGGGTTGATCTAGAACTAGAAAAGCATCCTTGAACTCAGCGTGAGTGACTTGCTCATTTAGAATGTCTACTGGGATGAGCGGTGCTTGCTGGTTTCTATTTCTGTTGCCTTTCCTCCTTCTTTTTGCTCTTTTGGCAGGCATTTCCTGTAATGCGTAAAGCACGAGTTAGATGGAGGTTAAATAGATTTCACACTCTATTTCACGATATGGAACAGAACTCTCCCTCATAAGTGTCGCGCACTTCACACCAATGAAAAAGACTCTACTTGATGCATCTTTCAGACACCCTAGGACTCTTGAAGCTGATGCTCTGATACCAAGTTTGTCACACCTCGAGGCTACCCCCTAGATGCGACACAGTGCTTAGAGACACAAGTGACCCTAAGCTAACTCATGGTCTGGCATATACCAAACAGTCTGATTAAAACAATATCTGAGTGAAAGCTAAACTGGTATAAAGATAAAAGTCTGGGAATATAAAATATTATCTCGAATATAAGTATAATAATCTTGAAATATAAATTGATTGTGAAAGCTAAAAAATAACTCTATGCCTAAAAGTCTTTACTGAGAATAAGTTGTTGGGACAAGCCCTCAGCTAACTCTACTAGTCTGAAACCTGAATAAAAGACAGAATAAAATGAACATAAATCATGTCCTCAAAATATAAGGACTCACCAATTCTGTTGCTCAGAAGATTGAAGGATCGTACTAACCGCGATCTAGATGTTGAGCGCCTGAACCTATATTATCCAATAATATAGCGCAAGAAGTATGCGGTCAGTACTTTGAATGTACTGAGCATGTGAGATATGCACTAATCTAAGTATGCTGAGCATGAAAGGATAAATTGAACATGAAATCAAAACATATAAATTGATGCAATGACCAAGTAGGTAAACATGCAACTGAGCAATACTGAATTGAATGAATGACTACAAGGTCATGTAATAACTGAATTTGAACTGTAGGATCTACTATTAATCGACATACCCCAAGTTGAGCTAACTATAGGGCTAACTAGTAGCCCTGTCTGGGAGGGTGTTCATACCTTGCCATGGGTACAAACACTGGTTGGCGTGGATCCACTAATCTGATGTCCGAAAGGACTAAGGTGTCAAGCCTAATTTGACAAGTAACCCTTTAGAACCTATGGTGGTGCCATAGTTCTGGGACTTAGGGACTGCTAAAAAAGGTATCAGCCTAACTGACGTGTGAGCCTTCATCCCCATATCCACTCGGCGCTAAGTACTACACCCAACTTAATAAATATATATATATATATATGAACTGACATACTGGATAGCTCAAAATGCTGATGCATTAAGAATGAAAAATAATGTTAAATACTAAAAGCATTCAAATTATGAAATTCTGAAGGAATGAGTGTCTGACTGAAATGCATGAAATCCTAATGATCAGGTGTTCATAACATACAAACCTGAAGAGCTGAACTCCTAATAACAGTTTTATAGTCTAAATAAGATATGTAGTTCATAATCATAGTTCAAAGTTAGAATTTATACAACATGGTGAGGGTTTGAGAATTATGATCATAAAATAATGTTAGACTTCATGAAAACATGCAATAAAGATTCATACATAGCAAGGAAACTGAAATACAAAGGATTCACAAAACTTAGGAACCCTAGGCTCTGAAGACTAAGCTGAAACTGAAGAACTGAGTTATCTTAGAGACTCAATGGGTGAAAAGATACCCATAGATGAATTCCCACATAGCTGAGAGCAAAACCCTTGGTAAAATACTTGCATTTGGAGCATGAAGTTAAAGAACCCTGCTTCTTGTTTTGGATAAGAAAAGACGCTTCTTTTTTCTATTCTGCTAAGTGTCGATTAGATTCTGAGGGAATGAGAGATTTGGGTGGTTTTGGGATTATTAAGTAGTCTTAGGATAGTTAAAACAACATGATTTAGCTTTTAAAAAGAATAGGAAAGGTCTGGAATACCCCTGAAAGGTTTAAATTAAAACTACTAAAAAATTCACGAACTGAGTTCTATGGATGGGAACCATGGTCCGTGGATAGTTTCATAAGTTGTAAAACTATATTGTGGTTCCTAGCCTTTTTGATAAGGTACAGATCTGATTTCCACAACCACTATCCATGGACCGTGGACCCTTCCACGGTCCGTGGAAGCTGATTGTAGATCTGGGCTGAGAGAGGACCTACAGGACTGATTTCCATGAAGGGCAACCATGGCCCGTGATTTCATCCATGGTCTGTGGATTCCTCTCGTGGATCAGGACCTGGGTACTGGTCTGCAATACTCTTTCCACGGCCATTATCCATGGCCCATGGGCTGTTCCACGGTCTATGAAAATCGTCTGTGGTTCCTATTCTGCCACTTGATAGTTCATACTTATGATTTATGGGCTTGTTCTAGGCTTAGAATTTTCTGGGGTGTTACAGTTTCCCTAAGTACTAAGAGAATATCTATGGTGTTGTGCCAACCTTTGATTGATAAGATTATGGGGAGGATACAGAGCTGTACCTCTAGATTTCTATCCTATACTGGTAGACTTCAACTTATCAAAAGTGTGCTATTTTCTATGCAAGTCTTTTAGTCACAAGTGTTCATGTTTCCAAAGCAAGTTATCAAATGTATTGAAATACTGTGTAGATGTTTTTATGAACTGGGGCTGCAGACCCATCCAAGAAAGCATTGGTAGCCTGGGAAAAAATGTGTAGCCCCAAACTTGTAGGGGGACTTAACTTGCTCAGTGTGCAAGATTGGAATAAAGCTACAATTTGTAAGCTCTTGTGGAGCTTGAGTAAGAAAAAAGATAGGTTACAATGGGTACACATGTATTATGGTAAGCAAGGCTCAACATGGGATGTGTTGGCTCCTCAAGACTCATAGATGGTGAGGAAGATATTACAAGCTCACAAATATTGTGAGGCTGTAGGATGTAATGAAGACACAATGTTACAATTGGAAAAGTTCTCCATTAAATAAGTCTATCAGTTACTGAGAGGGGATTACTAGAAAGTGCAATGGAGAAAGTTACTATGTAATAATGTTTCTTGTCCTAAATGGATATTCATCTCATACTTAGTCTTTCATGATAAACTCCTGACAAAGAAGAGACTTTCCGCCTGAAATTGTGGGGATAGTATGTGTTACATCATGTGTAATGATGGGCATGAGAACATTGAGCATCTATTTTTCAAATATTCTTACTCAGCCCAGGTATGGCAGAAGATGTTGGATTGGCAAAGTATTCCGAGGCGGGCTTGTGGCTGGATAGAGGAGAAGAGATGGGCTATGATGCATTGAAAAGGTAAACTTCCTAAAGCTGAAATATTTAGAATGACATTAACAGCCAGTGTTTATTACATCTGGAAGGTGAGAAACCATAAGATCTTCCAAGGAAAGAGCAGAAGCAGTAACATGCTAGTGAGGAAAATTATATAGGAGGTTCATATTCGAGGTAGGGTCAAGGTTAAGTTGACTGCAAGTTTACAAATGATATATTGGTATCCTGTCTAAAAGATTGGGTTGATATGTATGATATTTGTTTAGCTTGAGTAGTTGGTTGGATAGTCTAGATAGAATAGTTGTGTGTTAAAGTGCTGGGAGTTGTCCAGTGCTATTTTTTTTTTTGGTTTATAATTCTCACTTAATAATAATTAGTTTATTTACCCAAAAATGATGCTTAAACTTCAATAAGGTGAAGTATTGATGGACAGGACTATCAACATGAATGCCTTATTAGGTATTAATGTACCCAATACCATCAGACTAACAGGAACCACATTACCATTCTATTGGATTCGGGGAGCACTCGCAACTTCTTAAACATAGAGACTGCTAAAAAATTGGGTATGAATGAGTGTGGCATATATCAACCATATCATGAGCTTACACATTTGCCCTAAATTTAAATGAAAAATATAAGGCATAGACTTTGATGATCCAATTAAGTTGGTCAGATTAGATGGAAATGACATGATTTTAGGTGGAGATTAGATGAAAAGGCACAATCTAGTGCTACTAGATTTCATTGAGTATAAGGTACATGTTACATGCAATAAAAAGAGGGTTGAACTAAAAGGATCTATAATTAAGGGGAATTGAGAAGTATGTCTGTCGGTGGAGTGAAACAACTACTGAAGAAGGGACATACTATATGGGCACATCTGTTTACTATGACTGTTAAAGAAGAAAAAAGAGAAGGCGACAATACATGTCTGTATTAACTTAGTCTTAAAGAAGTCCTCAGATGTCACTATTGAGCCAACATCTCTTTCTCCCAAGAGAGACCATGACCACTACATACTATTGAAGCCTGATGCAACACATGTCAATATAAGGCCATATAGGTATAATTACTTTCAGAAGAATGAGATAGAGAAAAAAGTTAATTACATGCTTTAGAATGGGACTATACAAGCCAATCATTCCTCATTCTCATCCCCTGTCTGCTGGTTAAAATCAAATATGATAGTTGGAGATTTTATATTGATTACATGGCTTTAAATCTATGACTGTTAAGGATAAATTTTCCATCTCATTAGTATATGGTTTAATGGATGAATTGCATGGGTTTTGTATTTATTCTTAATTAAATTTGAGGTCTAGTTACCATAAATTTAGAATAGGAAAGGAAGACATTTATAAGATAACCTTTAGAACACATCTAGGAAATTATGAGTTTAAAGTCATGCCATTTTGCTTGATAAATGCCCCTGCTATATTTCAATCTCTTATAAATCATGTGCATAAGGCTCATTAAGAAAATTATTCTAGTATTTCCTTGATGACATTCTAATCCATATTTCCTCAGACAATGGCCATCTAAATCACCTCACTAAAGTGCTTGAAATATTGAGGAAAGAACAAATGTTTGCCAAGTTTTTAAAGTGAACTTTTACTCAGCTAAAGATGGAATACTTGGGGCATATTATCACTGGTGATGGTGTGGCCACGGAACCTTAAAAGGTGGAAGTCATGGCCAACATCTAAATCAGTTAAGTCTTTAAGATATTGTCTAAGCCTAATAGGATATTATAGAAGATTTGTGTAGTCCTATAGTATCATCAGCAGTCCACTAATTGATTTTCTAAGGGAGAATGCTTTCAAATGGATCCCAGATGCTTACATAGACTTTCAGGCACTAAAAAGAGATATGACTATTGCACCTATCTTAGCTTTGGCTGATTTCAACAAAGCCATTTATATATAGTAGAGACCGATGCTTACACCACTAGTATGGAGGCTGTACTAATGCAAGACCATAGAACTTTAGTATTTTTCAGTAAGGCCTTGCATCTTAGACATCTAGGGTTATCCACCTATGAGAATAAATACATGATTGTTCTATCCGTTGTGGACAAATTAAGGCATTATCCTTTAGGGGTTCACTTAATTATCAGGACTTATCATCATACCCTGGAATATTTACTATAGCAAAGAGTTATTATTGTCTTGTAGTATAAAGGTTAAACTAAACTCTTGGACCTAGACTATGAGGTGTAGTTTAAATGGGGAACAGAAAAAAAAGTGGCAGATGTGTTATCTAGGAAACATGAGCATGATCCTTCCTTGTGTATTCTTATTACTATGGAACCAACATGAATGCAGGACGTAATACATGGTTATAACCATGACATTGTGGCACTATAGTTGATTACTGATATCATCACTGACCCTTCTAATAGGCCAGACTATACTCTCCATCCATCAAGATATTCTCATATTCATGCACAAGATTTTTTGGGTGGAAATGTTAATCTTGGGATCAAATTTTTTAGGACTTTCACCCATCTCCAATGGATGGTTATTCAGGTCAACAAGGCACATATAGGAGGGTGCAAATGGTTTTTTATTTGCCCAATATGAAAACTGAAATTGAAAAGTAGAATGTTGAATGTGATGTGTGTCAGAGGGTCAAGACTGAATGCATTTACTCTCTAGAACTTCTCTAACCTCTTATTATTCTTTAGTGTAGGGGTGGGCATGATATGGTATATACCGAATATCATATCAAAATCAAAAGTTTTGATATTGAGGTTTTGGTATTATGGTGTTTGGTATGTATTTTTAAAAATTATGGTATTCAATTTGATAGTCGGTATTTGTAAGAAAGATATCCAAATATTGAATATCATACTGAAGTATATAGTCACATATATAATTCATATATATTATTATAGTACTAGAAAATATATAAAATAGTATTAGTACAAAATTAGTTATTTAGACGTTTGAACTTTAACTATCCTATCTTGATTGAAATATCTTTTTTGTATAATTCATTAATGAAGAAAAAATTGGATGTTTGTACTTTCTTTTGAATATTCTACATGTGTAAGATTTTAGTATGAAGTAATTGGGACTGTTTTTGAAAATTCGAAGTCATAATTCTCTATTATATAGAAATATATAAGTTGAAGTCGAGCAAATTACGATTACTGATTTATCATACCATAAAATACCGAAACTAAACTTTAAAATACCAAATCGAGCCGAACTAATTTGGTATGGTAATGACATAATATTTTTTAAAAATCAAAATCAAAATTATTGAATCGAAGTTCTCAATACCATATCATACCGTACCATGCCCACCCCACCTGAGTGTCCTTGGCAGGACACAGTCATGTACTTTATTAAGGGGCTTCCTTCTTCAGGGCATAAGAATTCTATCCTAATGGTAGTGGACAGAATGACCAAGTATGGTCGTTTCTTATCACTTAAATATCCTTACATTGCTAAGGATGTTGTTGATGTTTTCTTAAGGGAGGTGTACATGCTCCATGGCTTCCCAAGTCTATTGTGACAGTTAGGGATCCACTTTTCACTAGCTAGTTTTGGCAGCAGTTATTCAAGTCTATCAGAGCTAAGCTTCATTTGTCCCCTACATATCACCCTCAGTCTGATGGACAGACTGAGAGGTTTAACATGTTCTTAGAATCCTACTTGCAAGCTATATATATAGTCTTCTCTAACCTAAAACACTGGGGTAAATGTATACCCTTAGCTGAGTTTTGGTATAATACGTTATCATACAGCTCTCAAGACCATACCATTTGAGGCAGTCTATGGTTACCCTCCCCTTCAGATTCCTATAGGGTCCTTACCCCACTCTATTGATACTTCTGTTAGTGCATACCAAGATCAGAGGTAGCACATGCATTAGATTCTGAAGGACAACCTACAAATAGCTCAAGCTCGTATAAAATTCTTTGCAAATAGACAAAAAAACAAACAGAGTTTTAACTAAAGGACTTAATCTACTTAAAAGCTTCAGCCTTACCGATAGGCTTTAGTGTCTGTGGAAAAGAATTTGAAGTCAACTGCCAAATTTTATGGCCCTTATAAGGTACTACAAAGGATTGGGTCAGTGGATTAGCACCTAAAGTTGCCGGCAAGATCCTTAATCCATCTGGTGTTCCACATCTCTTAACCGAAGAAGCGAGTTGGTCCTGCTATTGTCCCTCAAGCTCAACTTCCAGTGTGTGACTCTGACAGTCAGGTTTTGATACAATTGTTTGCCATCCTACAACACAAAATGGTATGCCTCAATAATGCAATTGTCTCACAGGTTCTTGTTCAGTATTCAAACCCCATTGCCAATGACACTACGCGGGAGGATTGGGGTATGCCTTTGGGCAGTTCCTGGAGTTTGTCGCACAATTACGTCCTTGATGACAAGGCTGATTTGAACATGTGGTTATTGTTATGCCTATTCATAGTGATTTAGGGTTCGTGATTTGGGAGAACACAATCTGAAATAAAAAGGGAGGAGACACGTGGTGACATATGAAGCTAAAGCATAGTACACATAGATCATGCATTAATAAAAATCAATGACTCGGATTAAAAGTGCAGCTTTGTCGCGATCCAAAATCTGGGATTGTGATCAGAGGTGTATTCAGGATTTCGAGAGGATGAGTATACTATTATGAAAAAATGGATCTAAGATATAAATTTGACCGATTTGAAAGAAAAAATAATAAGATTTAAATTTCTAACTTCACTTACAGAGGTGTACCCATTAATCATTGCACTATATGATAATTCGAGCGTGAGTTCACATATTTATATTTAAGTATTTTTTAAAAAAATATAACACTACTATATATGATCTAGAGAGGGGAGCATGAATTCACGTGAACCCTGTGAACCCCCCTAGATACATGTTAGTTGTGATGAGACCTACCCCAACCCAATCTTGGTAGGTAAGCCAAGTCTCAGGCACAATAAGAATGTAAATGAAAGCAAAAAGTAAGAAACTCAAACACGAGTTGTAACACCCCAGAAACCAATCCAGCTTTTAAACTCAGAACATGCAGAGATTTTTGAACTTCTAGGGATCATGGGTCAAGTCTAAGAGCCGTGGGTGGTCCCACGGGTCATGGAAGTGACTCGTGATTCCAGTCCTACAGACCATCCTCAGATCTGAGAACCACGAGTCAGGTTCACGGTTTGTGGAAGTTTCAATGGGCTGTGGAATCAACTCGTGTAACTCATACAGAGAGTGGTCAGGTCCCCTGATTCCCACGACTCAGTTCTATGACTCGTGAAAGCTTCCACGAGTCATCCTGTTGAGATGTAGGGAACCTTCAGTAGCCTGAAATCTTGGGTAGATTCCACGAAAAGGAACCACGAGTTGTGGTTAGGTCTACGAGTCGTGGTTAGGTCTACGAGTCGTAGACTCCACCCGTGGAACCTGAAGCCGAGTTTTAAATCAGTTTTTTCCTAATTAGGTCCCAGGGATATTTTAGTCATTACCCACCCTTTCAACTCCTAAATGATGTTGTTTTGTCTACTTCTAGAAGGGTTTTCACCCTTATTAGCCTAAGTCCTATCTCATTACCTCATTCATCTTCCAAAAAGGGAAAGAACTCTCTCAAGCTCAAGGTCTCAAACTCAAGGTCTCAAGCTCCAAGTCCAAGTCTCCTAAGTCTTTTCAATTCAAGTGGGTTAGCTCCAATCAAGGTATGTGGGTATTCAACAATGGGTTCCTCTCACCCTTGTACCCAAAACTCCAAATTCTTATTTTGAATTATGAACTTATGAAATTAGGGTTTTGATCTAAATTGAGAAAAACTTATGAAATCAGTTCCTATGCTTAAATTCATGGTTTCTTATTACTTAATATGATTTGATCGTGATTCCTCTATTAGATTCAAAAGCCCAAGCATCAAAGTTAATTTCTAGAATGATTCCATTGAATTGCATGTTTTCAAGTGAAATTGGGCATGATTAGATATCATGGCTTTATGAATTTATGAAATTGCATGCCTAATTCTTCAAGTATGAATTTTGAAAGAAAAGTATGTTTTGGACTATGGCTATGTTAAGCTTCATGAACTTATGATATGAGAATTTGCATGATGCCCGATGTGTTTTCATGCTTTTCGAATAAGATTTGGCATGAGATTGTGCCATTAGGAAGTTATGAGATATATGTATATGTTTTGGGAGTAGTATTTAGCACCGAGCGATGAGGGTTCAATTACCCAAGTCCAAAAACTACGTTTCCAGTGTAGGTTATGAAATGAAGTGCCCTATGGGCTTATGAGAGTGGATCCACATCATGATAATTGTGTCATGTGTCTTAGCGGGAATTAGGGCAGCTTTGCCAACTAGGGTTATATAGTTGGTAATGGTGACTCGTCCCTTGGCAAGGTTCAAGTCAGCTTTGCTAACTAGGGTTATATAGTTAGATTCCATGTAGCTCACATGGTCTATTGTCGGTTATAAGAAACTCCCGTATGAATAATTTTAAGTTTTCTAAGATTTATGATACCTTAGTTTGAAGTTTTGACTACTAACTTATGCTTATTACTCAAACCATGATGTTTACCTATGACTTCTTTGATTATGCATGAACTCAGATTTCAATTATGTTTTAAGCGTGTTTTTATATCATTTATGCATAACTCGCATACTCAGTACATCCTATGGTACTGACGCATATCTTGCGATGTATCCTTTGATAATGCAAATTCAGGTGTACCTCCTCAGACTCGTGGCTAGAGCTTCCTGGCCACTCCCAGACAGTTGTTGATGAGTCCTCTTAGGTCGAGGGCTAGTTATGTTTTTAGCTTGTGTTAGATTTTCTTTTCATACTTTGAGTTAGCTAGGGTCTTGTCCTAGCAACTCTTTATTTTATGAGTAGAGGATTTTCAGACATAGACAGTATTTGAGTCTTCTTATGGATCTTTTATTCCTATTTGACTTGATTCTCTATTTATGTTATTCTGACTTTATCTATTATGCTTCTGGTTACCGTTTGTTATGCTTGAGGATGCTATGACCAAGGGTTAGCTTGGGGCACTTATGGTCCCAAGTCCCGTGTTACGACTAAGGGGTAACCTCGGGGCGTGACAAACTTAGTATCAGAGGCTTAGGATCGAGAGTCCTAGGATGTCTCAAAGACGCATCGAATAGAGTCTCTTTCATGTCTGTGAAGTGTGCCACTCATATGAGAGGGAAGCTATGAGGTGTCTTAGAAAACTTCACTTCTTTCATGATCACGTTGTGCGGTAGAGCTTAACTCTTATGTCCCTCTAACCCTCATCTTGTACATTTCAGATTATGCCTCATCAACGTACTATGCCTCCCCGAGCTGCTCGAAATGTTCTCCTCCCGTTTCGGTCCCCGATGTCACGAATGAGAAGTTCAAAAATGCCATCGATTTGCTAGCCCAGACTTTGGCCAATCAGCAGGCTCCTGCCCCAGTCCACCCTCAAGGTGGGGTAGCGGCTCGAGTTCGTGACTTCGTCCGGATGAACCCACCCAAATTTTGGGGCTTAAAAGTGAGTGAGGACCCTCTTAACTTTATTGATGAAGTTAAGAAGATCTTCAAAGTTATGCAAGTGGTTGGGGTCGATTGTGTTGAGCTTCCATCCTATCAACTCAAGGATGTAGCTCATATTTGGTACACGCAATGGAAGGAGGCTAGGGTGAGGGACGCAGTCCCCATGACGTGGGAGTGTTTTGAGAGGGCCTTCATTCATAGGTTCTTTCCTCGGGAGTTGAGGCAAGTGAAGGTGGAGGAATTTGTGAACTTGAGACAGGGGTCGATGTCGGTTCAAGAGAATAGTCTGAAGTTCACTCAGTTGTCTAGATATGCTCCCTCCATAGTAGCGGACCCGCATGATCAAATGAGCAAGTTTATATATGGGGTTTTTGATATGGTAAAGAAAGAGTGTAGGTCTGCCTTGTTGTTGAGTGATATGAATATTTCCCGACTCATGACTCATGTCCATCAGATTGAGGGTGACAAGCTTAGGGAGATGGCAAGGGAGAACAAGAGGGCTAGATCCGAGGGATCAGGTTTTGGCCATCACAGGTCCGGAAGTGGACATCGTTCCTCGTTCCAGAAGAAGTCATCAGGCTTTGTTCATTCTTCTTCTAGTGCTTCTACCCAGGCCCAGAGGCCTCGTCATGATCAGGGTGGTAGAGGATCTCGTTTCTATTCCCAGTCTCAAGGTAGTATTGCTAAGGGATCTTCCTACCCAGCTTGTGCTAAGTGTGGGAAGATTCATTTTGGTGAGTGTTTGGGTGGGTCAAGTAGTTGCTTCAGATGTGGTCAGGCTGGACATCGTATCAAAGATTGACCTTCAGCTAAGAAGGAGCAGGGAGGTAGTAGGGCTCAGTCTGCTCCAGTATCCCCAGGAGGTCGACCAGCCTAGCAGGGCTCAGCTTCTAATTCTGGTGGTCAGCGCCAGAACCATCTTTATGCTATGTCCTTCCGGCAGGATCAGGAGAGTTCGCCAGATGTGGTTACTGGTATGTTGAAAGTCTTCTCTCTTGATGTGTATGCTTTGTTGGACCCCGATGCCTCCTTATCTTTTGTGACCCCTTATATAGCATGCAAATTTGAAGTATGTCCTGAATTGATTTTAGAACCTTTTTGTGTTGCTACTCCTGTTGGTGAGTCAGTCCTGGCCGAAAGAATCTACCAAAATTGCCCTATCTCAGTCCTTCATAGAGTCACTTCAGTAGATCTAATAGAGTTGGAGATGACTGATTGTGATGTCATTCTTGGTATGTATTGGTTGCATGCATGTTATGCCTCTGTTGATTGTCGTATTCGTGTGGTCAGTTTCAAGTTCCCAAATAAACCTGTCTTAGAATGGCAAGGTAGTCCTCCTTCCTCGAAAGGTCATTTCATATCTTATCTTAAGGCTATGAAGATGATTTCAAAGAGGTATGTTTATCACATAGTGTGGGTTATAGACACAGTGTCCAAAACCCCACCCCTTCAGTTTGTTCCTGTTGTGAATGAGTTTCCAGAAGTGTTTCCCGAGGATTTTCCCGGAGTCCCTCCCAAGCAGGAGATAGACTTTGGGTAGATATTCTCCCTGATACGATTCCTATCTTTATTCCTCCTTATAGAATGTCTCCCATGGAACTTAAGGAATTAAAGGATCAGTTGAAGGATCTTCTCGATAAGGGTTTCATCAGGCCTAGCATTTCTCCATGGGGTGCCCCAGTTTTATTTGTTCGAAAGAAAGATGGTTCTCTTAGAATGTGTATTGACTACCGTCAGTTGAACAAGGTCACAATCAAGAATAAATATCCCATTCCTAGGATTGATGACTTGTTCAACCAGCTTCAGGGTGCTAGTTTTTTCTCCAAGATCGACCTTAGATCCGGTTATCATCAGCTTCGTGTTAGAGAGTGTGATATCCCGAAGACAGCCTTCAGGACTCGGTATGGTAATTATGAGTTTATTGTTATGTCTTTTGGTCTAACGAATGGTCCTGCAGCTTTTATGGATTTGATGAACCGCGTGTTCAAGCAATATTTGGATTCATTTGTGATTATGTTCATTGATGATATCCTCATATACTCTCGGAGTGAGGAGGAGCATGCATACCACTTGAGGGTTGTGCTGCATACTCTCAAGGATCGACAGTTGTTTGCTAAGTTTAGCAAGTGTGAGTTCTGGATACAGTCTGTTGCCTTTCTGGGTCATATTGTGACTAGTGATGGTATTCGAGTTGATTCTTAAAAGATTGAGGCAGTAAAGAACTGGCCTAGACTCACTTCCTCGTCTGATATTAGAAGTTTTTTGGGTTTGGCTGGCTACTAAAGGAGGTTTGTGGAAAGATTTTCTTCCATCGCTGCCCCTTTGACCCGACTTACTTAGAAGAAGGTAAAATTTTAGTGGTCCTACTTGTGTGAGAAGAACTTTCAGGAATTGAAGACTAGATTGACCACAACTCCAGTGGTAGCTCTACCCGAGGGCCAAGATGATTTTGTTATGTATTGTGATGCTTCTAGGATTGGTTTGGGTTGTGTTTTGATGCAGAGTGGTAGGGTGATTGCTTATCCTTCGAGACAGCTTAAGACTCATGAGAAAAACTATCCTACTCATGATCTTGCGTTGGCAGCCGTGGTCTTTGCTTTGAAGATTTGGAGACATTACTTGTATGGTGTGCATGTGGATGTATTCATCGATCATAAGAGCCTTCAGTATGTGTTCACTCAAAAGGAATTGAATTTGCAACAAAGGAGATGGCTTGAGCTCCTTAAGGATTATGATAAGAGTGTGCTTTACCATCCGGGTAAGGCCAATATCGTAGTGGATGCTTTGAGTAGACTGTCCATGGGAAGTGTGTCTTCTGTTGAAGATGGGAAGAAGGAATTTGTTAAGGAGGTTCATAGGCTAGCTCGTCTAGGAGTTTGCCTTATGGACTCGACATAAGGTAGTGTGATTGTACAAAATGGTGCTGAATCATCTTTGGTAGTTGAGGTGAAGGCAAAGAAAGACAAGGATCCCATTTTACTTCAGCTTAAGGGTGCAGTTCATCAGCAGCAGGTGGAGGTTTTCTCCCAAGGGGGAGATGGTGTGCTTCATTATCAGGGTTGCTTATGTGTGCCAGATGTAGATGGGTTAAGACAGCAGATTCTGACTGAGGCTCATAGTTCTAGATATTCCATTCATCCGGGTGCTACTAAGATGTACTGTGATCTACGGGAAGTCTTTTGGTGGAATGGTATGAAGAGGGACATAGCCGGGTTTCTGTCTAAGTGTCCCAACTATCAACAAGTAAAGGTGGAGCATCAAAGGTCGGGTGGCATGATTCAAGATATTGACCTTCCCACTTGGAAATAGGAAGCCATCAATATGGACTTTATTAATGGGTTACCTCGTACTCGAAGGCAACATGATTCTATTTGGGTGATTATCGACCGAATGACCAAGTCATCCCACTTCTTGGCTGTTAAGACTACTGATTCAGCAGACGATTATGCCAGACTTTACATTCGGGAGATAGTTTGATTGCATGGTGTTCCCTTGTCTATCATTTTTGATAGAGGTCCTCAGTTTACATCTCAGTTTTGGAGATCGTTTCAGAAAGGTCTTGGTACCCAGGTGAATCTTAGCACAGCTTTTCACCCTCAGACAGACGACCAGGCAGAGCATACTATTCAGACTTTGGAGGATATGGTTAGAGCGTGTGTGATTGATTTCAAGAGGAATTGGGATGATCACTTACCTCTTATCGAGTTTGCCTACAACAACAGCTTTCACTCTAGCATCCAGATGGCTCCGTATGAGTCACTTCATGGTTGGAGATGTAGATCTCCTATTGGTTGGTTTGAGGTAGGTGAGGCAGCCTTGATTGGTCCAGATATGGTTCATGAGACTATGGAGAAGGTTCAGCTTATTAGGGAAAGGTTGAAGACCGCTCAAAGTCAACAGAAATCTTATGCGGATGTGAGGAGAAGGGAGTTAGAATTTGAAGTTGATGATTGGGTTTTCCTAAATGGTTCACCCATGAACGGTGTGATGAGATTTGGCAAGAAGGGGAAGCTTAGTCCCCATTTTGTAGGTCCTTATCAGATTTTGAGGAAGGTTGGTAAGGTTTCTTATGAGTTGGATTTGCCATCAGAGTTGGAAGCGGTTCATCCCATTTTTCATGTTTCCTTGTTGAAGAAGTGTGTTGGTGATCCGAGCTTGATTGTCCCTTTGGAGGATGTGGGTGTGAAGGATAGTCTCACTTATGAGGAGGTTCCCGTAGAGATCCTTGATCGTCAGATTCGGAGGTTGAGAAATAAAGAAATTGCTTCGGTAAAGGTTCTTTGAAGAAATCAGCTTGTTGAAGGAGCTACTTGGGAAGCGGAAAAGGCCATGATGGCCAAGTATCCCCATCTATTTCCTTTTGATTCCGTTCCAGCTTGAGGTAATAGTTTCATCCTTAGTATGTTCCTCCGATCCTGTTCCATCAGTTACTCTCATGATCCTAGCATGCATTCATGTTTTCGAAGCTGACTTAACCATGTTTTAAGTTGGAAAGTTCAGTTTTTATGTTTATTACTTGATTTCCATGTTTTGTTGCTGGTTGGGATGTTTTCTCTTCAGTTTCCCTTGCTTAGTCTTCATTCGAGAACGAATAATCCCAAGGGGGAGATATTGTAACACCCCGAAAACTGATCCAGCTTTTAAACTCAGAACTTGCAGAGATTTTTGAACTTCCAGGGATCACGGGTCAAGTCCACGAGCCGTGGGTGGTCCCACGAGTCGTGGAAGTGACTCGTGATTCTAGTCCTGCAGACCATCCTTAGCTCTGAGAACCACGAGTCAGGTTCACGGTTCGTGAAAGTTTCCATGGGCCGTGGAACCAACCCGTGGAACTCAGACAGAGAGTGGTCAGGTCCTCTGATTCCCACGACTCAGTTCTACGACTTGTGGAAGCTTCCACGAGTCGTCATGTTGAGTCATAGGGAACCTTCAACAGCCTGAAATCTTGGGCAGTTTCCATGAGAAGGAACCACGAGTCATGGTTAGGTCTACGAGACCCCACCCGTGGAACCTGAAGCCGAGTTTTAAATCATTTTTTCCTAATTAAGTCCCAGGGGTATTTTAGTCATTACTCACCCTTTTAACTCCTAAATGATGTCGTTTTGGCTACTTCTAAAAGGGTTTTCACCCTTATTAGCCTAAGTCCTATCTCATTACCTCATTCATCTTCCATAAAGGGAAAGAACTCTCTCAAGCTCAAGGTCTCAAGCTCCAAGTCCAAGTCTCCTAAGTCTTTTCAATTCAAGTGGGTTAGCTCCAATCAAGGTATGTGGGTATTCAACAATGGGTTCCTCTCACCCTTGTGCCCAAAACCCCAAATTCTTATTTTGAATTATGAACTTGTGAAATTAGGGTTTTGATCTAAATTGGGAAAAAATTATGAAATCAGTTCCTATGCTTAAATTCATGGTTTCTTATTACTTAATTACGATTTGATCATGATTCCTCTATTAGATTCAAAAGCCCAAGCATAAAAGTTGATTTCTAGCATGATTCCATTGAATTGCATGTTTTCAAGTGAAATTGGGCATGATTAGATATCATGAAATTGCATGCCTAATTCTTCAAGTATGAATTTTGAAAGAAAAGCATGTTTTGGACTATGGCTATGTTAAGCTTCATGAACTTATGATATGAGAATTTGCATGATGCCCGATGTGTTTTCATGCTTTTCCAATAAGATTTGGCATGAGATTGTGCCACTAGGAAGTTATGAGCTATATGTACATGTTTTGGGAGTAGTATTTAGCACCGAGCAATGAGGGTTCGATTACCCAAGTCCAGAAACTATGTTGCCAGCGTAGGTTATGAAATGAAGAGCCCTATGGGCTTATGAGAGTGGATCCACATCATGATAATGGTATCCTGTGTCTTAGCGGGCATTAAGGCAGCTTTGTCAACTAGGGTTATATAGTTGGGAATGGTAACTCGTCCCTTGGCAAGGTTCAAGTCAGCTTTGCTAACTAGGGTTATATAGTTAGATTCCATGTAGCTCACATGGTCTATTGTCGGTTATAAGAAACTTCAGTATGAATGATTTCAAGTTTTCTAAGATTTATGATAACTTAGTTTGAAGTTTTGACTACTAACTTATGCTTATTACTCAAACCATGATGTTTACCTATGACTTCTTTGATTATGCATGAACTCAGATTTCAATTATGTTTTAACCATGCTTTCATATCATTTATGCATAACTCGCATACTCGGTACATCCTATGGTACTGATGCATATCTTGCGCTGCATCCTTTGATGATGCAGATTCAGGTGTACCTCCTCAAATTCATGGCTAGAGCTTCCCGGCCACTCCCAGACAGCTGTTGGTGAGTCCTCTTAGGTCGAGGGCTAGTTATGTTTTTAGCTTGTGTTAGCTTTTCCTTCCGTACTTCGAGCTAGCGAGGGTCTTGTCCTAGCAACTCTTTATGTCATGAGTAGAGGCTTTTCAGACATAGACAGTATTTGAGTCTTCTTATGGATCTTTTATTCCTATTTGACTTGATTCTCCATTTATGTTATTCCGACTTTATCTATTATGCTTACGCTTACCTTTTGTTATGCTTGAGGATGCTATGACCAAGGGTTAGCTTGGGGCACTTGTGGTCCCAAGTCCCGTGTTACGCCTAGGGGGTAACCACGGGGTGTGACACGAGTATCATAAATATTTTTCAACTACTATAAATATACAAAGAGAAGTATGCATAAACAATCCCACGACTCAGAGTCAGGTGTACAAGAGCTTGCTAAAAACGAATAAGGAAAGTAATACTCAATCTACATTGGTGTCTGAAATAACTAAAAAGACAGAGACAAGATAAAGAAAGAAATGGGACAAGTCCCCGGATGCTAAGAGCTCACCATGTCTCAGAATAAGGTAGACCTCAAACTAATCTGAATTAGTGTTGGTGACTCATTCCGGGATCTGCATCAAAAAAGATACAGAAAATATTAGGTGAGTACAATCCACTAGTATTCAGTAGGCATCATCGGTCGATCGAGCTTAAGTAGTTACTATATTGAATAAAGAACGTTAAATAAACTCTACACACAGAAAAAAAAACAGTAGTTCAATACTAGCTGTCAATAAGAACACTACATGGTATAACAATGATAGAATAAGTGATGCAATGCGATGCTATACGATGAAATGCAATGGTCAATGCCTACTCGTACGCATGCCCTCCACAGTAACATGTTGTGCAGTGGGACTTGTAGGAGACTCGTGATGTCCATATACCCATCCAGAATCTTACCTCAGACTTGTCCTGAATCTTACTTGGACTAGATCAATAAAAGATGGTGCATTTTTTTTTCAAAAACAGTGTTTCCCATTGTACAATTCAGTGAACTATGAAATGAATGAATATGCATGATCACAATAATAAAGTAAATTCAAATGCAACAGATATATAAATGCAAAGCAATTCTCAACTCAAGCACAAGTTACAAGCCTCAATATCAATAAATTTCTCAATCTCGCCCGTAGGCCACGCTTCTTCGTTCATCTCAAGTATTTGTAATATCGTGCTCATCGTGAAAATCAACTCCTCAAATAAATAATAATGTATGAAACATCCTGAAACACGATATACGAAATAGGCCTTCTGAATCTCAGGTCATACATTAGCCAAAAACCCCATCTCGGGCATTACAATATCAAATCATCACAATAATCAGTTCAACCCAATATTTTGCCCAATCCATACCATATTTTACACAATAAGTTCTCACTCAAGCTAAATCTGAAGAAGAGTAAGACAACCTACCTCGAAGTCAAATCGCTAGCCCGCACGATCAGACAATGGCGTCTTCATTCGAACGGCCTCGAAACGCTTCTAATCTATAAAAAACATACTCTACACATGAATACGAGTTTATTGATACTTATATCTTAGCATAAAAGTTTGGGTCAAAAAGTCCACCATTGAAATCCGACAAAGAAAGTGAAAAATTCTTTCGAAATTATTTTACCCATAAGATATCAAATATGAAATTTCACTGAAAACGGAGCTCAAATCGAATCTCAAATCATTAATTTTCATTCTCTTATGTTTTAGGGAAGAAGACCCAATAATCCAATTCGTATACGCAACAATTCAATGAAATTAGCGGGGAATCACCAAAAGGAAGGTTAGAAACTTACCCCCTTGAAGATTCTTTGACAACCTCGCAAAATCTCCTTAATCCAAGTTCTAAAACTCTCAAAAATGAAAAATGAAGATTAAATTTGAAATGAGGAATTAATTCTGTCCAGGTACAGTGCCTTCATCGCGAACGCGACACCCCATCGCGAACTCGGTTCTAACCCAGCCCATGTCCTCGTGAATGTGAGACTTGTCCCGCGAACGCGATAGCCAACCGCGACCTGGATCGGTTCCCATCCTTTTTGCGAATGCGAGGACCCAAGAACCTCTTTCTTCGCGAACATGAGGACCCAAGAACCTTTTTCTTTGCAAACGCGTTCGCCCTATCGCGTACACGAAGGACCTTCGCACTAGATACCAACAATGGGCAAAACAGCCCAACCTGTAGAACGAATGTTTGGAACTCGTTCGGAACCCCCCAAACACAAACCAATAGGGCAAATCAGTCGAAAAACACATTTAGAACTTGATGGAATCATCAAAACACCATTTCGAGATCATTTAGATCTAATGTTGACCAAGGTCAACTCAAAACTTAAAGGAACTTCAAAATCCAACCAAGAGACCAAAACACCCCGAAAGTCTCAGAAATGGAACCAAATCTCCATCTAGGCCAAAAATCACCCTCTGGACCTAGTGGTATCATCAAAACTCGAATTTGACCTTGTCAATACCAAATGTTGACTTTGGTCAAACTTCCAAAATTGAAAAACTCCTTCAAAACTCATCCAATTGTATTGTGAATCGAACCACCTGTCGCGGCAAGTCATAAATACCAACCCAAAGCTATGGGGAGGGTCAAACAAGAAAAATAAGCAAAAATCAGAAAATAACCTTGACGATCATTACAGGCTTATCGTCCAACGGCCCAAATTATCCACACCAGTTAGCCAACTGGATCAGTTAGTTAGATCTGTTAAATATCTCATTTCACAGCGGAAGGAAGCAGTTAGGAAAATCCACTAAAATTCCTACTCTCTAAATTCTCTTCCATCTTCTTCACCATTTACCCTAATACTCTGCACCTTCGTCCACCATTGGAGCTCAACCTTGTAATTAAGTCGAATGTAGTAGCTATACTACAGCGTTGTAATTTTGATTTCATATCGATAAAATACACAATTTTCTGTTCAATTCATCTTTAGCTCTCGAGTATATTACATAGTTTTATATCAATCAATTTGTTCAAAATTTTTGTTGTTTTACAACAATGTTGGTACAGCCTTCCATAGGGTAAATTTACATTGACAGGAAACGAGACTACAATAAATTACAACATGTGGGCAGCCATTTTATACTCTGAAAGGAACAGGGGCCTATCTTGCTGGACAGTCTGATGGCAAAGAATTTGCACGGTAAAGTGCGAGGTACAACAAGCACCTTATTTTGGAAGGCGACAAAGAATCTGCTCCTGGTGAAGCGGATTTCTGCTGCTTTTATATCAGATGCCTGCCAACTGAATCAATTCTCATATAAGTGCATGCAGCAGAACAAGAGAAGAGCTTAAGATATGTTGTTTCCATTCCTCATCATAAAAGCTCAGCTTCTTCCTGGTCTGCATCAGCATCCTCAACATCATTCTCCTCATCTTCTTCTGGAGCATCAGGGTCTACTCCCTGCCGAATATGGATATGTTCATTTAAGCAAACATTGGTACCAAAAAACTGGCTACTGAAGTGCTGGTGTAAGTTCATTCAGGTTATGAAACTGAATGTATGCATGACATCGGGAGCAAAGTAATGTAAACCAGACGTACAGCCAAGTGAATTTGGTGTCCAACGATCAATTTTCCAAAGTATATGTGAATAGAGAAGTTCTAGAGCTAGTTACAATATTTAGCAGAGAAAATATGTTGTATGTTTAGATTTTAAACAAGCATATATAGAGAATGCTTCCACGTTGAACAGGAAACAAAACCTTGAGTTGCTTCTCCAGGCGCTCCAATCCTTTCTTTGCAGCTTCATTTTGGGGATTTATCCTGACAGGCAGAGCAAAATATTGGTGTAAGTATTTGGAATTATACTATTTCCATGCAAACTGCTTCTGTTCTCATTTGTTTTTACCTTCTCTGATTTAAAGCACATATTAGATAAAGGGCTGATTTTTGATCGATTGATTATCCAATACTTCTAATGCCTTAAAATCGAGCAGAAAAAGATTGCAAGAGCATTCAAGGAAACGGTACTACCTCAGTGCTGCCTGATAGTGTGACAAGGCATCTTGCAGCATATTTGTAGCAGCAAATACTTGGGCAAGCTTCACATGTAACGAGTCATCAGCCCAATCCTTGAGATATCGCTCAAGGAGAGAAACAGCATCTCCGTTTCGACCTTCAATGACATGCAGTTCTGCCAAGGCTAGTGCTGCTCCAAGATAACCAGGTTCTAGCCTTAGTGCAGATTCATAGAACTTCTTCGCCTGTAAAAAGAGTTGGTACTTGAATTTCAAGAAGAAAAAAACAAACAAAGTGCTACCCAGACGTACAGCTATAATGTTAAGTTGTTTTTAATTATTAGGTAACATTTTATTAATGTTGTGGGAAAAAGCCAAATATACAAGCTGTATGCCAAAAAGTGGAGAACCTACATAAAGATGTGGTCTACAAAGCCACCTAATCATGAATCATCTATACTGACATGAACCTCTTAGATCTTAAGAAAAATGTCAAATGAAGATAGCTAAAAGAATTTATTTTTCTTCCGTGCTACCATAAGAATACAAACAAGAAGGACAGAAGAAGAAACATACTTCCTTTAAAGATGGCAGTCACTGTCCCTAATGTACATCACACATGACAAACAAAAACAAAACTCTGATCCAGATCAAGGGTGTACTGGTGTAATACTTTCCTTTTTTATCTCGTTTGGTTGCACTAAATACTTGGGAAAATATTTTCCGAAAGAAAATGTTTTCCGGAAATTAGGGGAAAATGACTTCCCTAGGGACACAAGAGAAGTCATTTTCCTCATACAAAAAGAGGCGCTACACTCCTGCATGATGGAGGCGTTCTTCCTGTACAGCCTCATCTATATTTCTGTGACAATATAATTAATTCATAAGCTTTGCTAGGAAGTTTCTGACTCGCTTCTTTCCATCAGGGAAGACTGCGAAATTGAGGAGCGAGATCTTGGGGTTCAAATAGAAGGATGGAGAGACCCTGTATCAAGCTTGGGAGCACTCATGACGCATGCAATAGGTATTTGATCTCAATGTAAGAAAGAATTACTATCATTTTTAGTATTTCTTTTTATAAGAAAAGAAAAAGATGAATCTTTGTGACCTTTGACTTAAGTTCTAAAAGCACCTTGCTGTAGCTGTTGGGTTGTGATACACAGAGCATCTGTAAAACTAATATTAGATTAAACAATAAAGGAGACTTGGAATATATTTTCTATACACTAATCAATTACTAGGAAATATTTTTTATATATATATTATATTCACCAACCAAACACCGGAAAAGAAGTAAGAAAATCATTTATTTTCACTGGAGAACACTTTCCAGAAAATTATTTTTGTGGAACATATTCCTTCATACCAAACACATCCCAAGTCTTACCAAATTGGATTTTCTTAACATGTAAAAAAGTGAAAATGTCAAATGAAAAGTATATACTTATATAGAGTTGACATCCATTTCAATAAAAAGAAAAAAATATCATATCACTTTTAAGTAATAATTTTATTAAAATGTGTTGGAATCTCATTATTTCCTTATCATGTATAATGAGATTTATCAATTTCAACTTTCTAGTTTTCTAAATTGGAAAACAAAACAGTTCATTGGCCAAAAAGGATTAAAGAGAGTGTCCCAATAGATGTGACACGATTATTTTGGCATAATAAACCACTTTTTTCCTTCAAGCTTGACATTCTGAAATATTTGGTAAATTACAAATTTTTCAAAGTTTGACCTACACTGCTTATCAATTCAGAAAGTAGACAGTTCAACTTTCATACTGCAAAAAAGTAATTGATTATGGGCAAAGGAAGTAATTCTTAACAATTTTGTATATTATACAATTTCAACTTTCTAGTTTTCTAAATTGGAAGACAAAACAAATTCATTGGCCAAAAAGGATTAAAGAGAGTGTCCCAATAGATGTGACACGATTATTTTGGCATAATAAACCACTTTTTGCCTTCAAGCTTGACATTCTGAAATATTTGGTAAATTACAAATTTTTCAAAGTTTGACCTACACTGCTTCTTATAGTTTGTAAGTATAATAAGTGTTTATTTTTACAAAACAAATGTATGAAATCAATTCAGAAAGTAGACAGTTCAACTTTCATACTGAAAAAAAGTAATTGATTATGGGCAAAGGAAGTAATTCTTAACAATTTTGTATACTATACAAGTAACTTTAGAGCACTATACAATAATCACACTTTTCTGCAGAATTTAAGAAATTATTTATTTTTTCATTGACCATTACAGCCAAGTGCAAGCAGCTATGTGTAAACTGGTTTGGTCAATAGTTCGGGTGTATTAGAAAATGCATGTTTCCATCTCACATTAACAGTCTTGCCAAATCATATTAAGAATTCAATTTGAAATAGTATTAAATACATCATTATGATATTGCAACCAATAATATGTGAGTAGGAACCCTAGTGTTGCTACCTCTTTTAGTTTTAAATTTCACTAAACCTTTATGATTCTCTTACACAATGCTAATAAGAAATATCACATAAACCAGCTAAGTCTGGGAACTCGGTTCAAATATCAAAAGGTACAAAAGGAGGAAAGTCAATTATACCTTTTCCCTCCCACTAGTGTTACTAGCATGTACGTCACCCACCAATTTTAGAGCTTTGGCTGACTGTGGCATGGCCTTCATCGCCTCCCTTGCAGCATGCAGTGCCTCCTTAATCTTTGAAATCGCTAAATAAGAGCGTACTAAACCTAGAATTGTATATGTGAGAAACTCAATTCAGAAAAGGAATGGACCAACACAATGGTGGCAGTCGAAGAAGCAGAATGTTGGCAACCCAAACAATCGAACTTCACCCTTCTTGAAAACAAACCTTGATAAGAACGAAGATCAGGTCTCAATTCTTGAGCTCCTCTGAAGGCAACCACAGCAGCTTCAGGTCGATTCATTGACAAGAATAAATTTCCCTAGATGTTGGTCAAAAAAAAAAGAATAACCTAACTATGTGGTATTGAAAAGCATTCCACTAGACAGAAAAAATCTTAAGCGCACCTTCATTATATAACCTGGTATATGCCTCTCGTCAATGCGGATGCTCTGGTTGAACGAAACGAAATATTATCAATAGTCTATGCTTGCTTTGTGAATAACAATTTCAAAACTAAAACTCAATAAAACAAACCTTCTCAGAATAAGATAGAGCCCCTCTCTCATCTTTCCTTTCCCATAAGACAGACAAGGCCACAAAAACTTCAGGTCTGGTTGGGTCTATGTTTAGCAGATCATGTACTAACTTATTTAACTTCGAATAATCAGATTTCAGCTTTAAGAGCATAGCATACTCGTCCATATAAGTAATAACATATGGATCAATAGATCGAACCTGCAGAGACCATGCCATATTAATATGTAGTGCATATTTAGAAATGATAAAATATCACATCAGCACGTAGCAGTCGTTTACCTTCTCAAAATCTGTTATAGCTTCTTCAGTTTTTCCAATGATGGCTTCAACCTTCAGAAGTGCAAACATGAGATAAGAGAACTTTTTTTCTCATTTTCAGAAAAAAAATTGCAGAGAAAAAGTTAATACACCATCTCCTTTAAGGGTTTAGGATAAAAACTATTTCACGTTAAGAGATTTACTCGATTTATTATGTCAATGAGCATTCAACCATCCGTGAAAATAAACAAGTACCAACAGAAGCTCTCTATAGTCCAAAAGCTGGAGACTGAAGAAAAATATAGTTTTCATGCGGGATTTTTTCTGGGTAATTTAAAACAATCATTAAAATAAGGCATTTCCTTGACGAGCAGTTCAAATGTGCATGGTTGGAGTTGTTGGACTTTCAATGACAAGACCAGACAAATCTAGAACATGGAAAAACAATTCTAGGCATGTTATAGTTACTACTTCTACCTGTCTACATATGTGACACCAGTAAAGGAGAAAACCAGTGTAGAGAATATTTGATCTATGAGAAAGAAAAAGCACAATTACTTTCAAATAATTTGGTTTTATTATATGGATAATAACTCAGTTATATTTCAATTGATATATTCATGCCTCTGACATGTTAATCATGAGCATTGTCCTACTGCCAGATACACATAGTAAAAGGAAGGTCAAATACTTAGATAGCCCATAAAGTTGGCATGAACTGCCAGTTAGACACCTTATCTAGCCTTGTGACCAGTTAGACACCTCTACTCTGCACATGTCTTAGGAATACCCATGGCTGACATGGCAGATACGTGTTTTCTACCTAATTTTTGAGCGCGTGAGACTTTTTTTTAGGTTGGCTTAGAACACTTCTCTTTTCTCTCTCCCACCTTCCATAGCTGAAGTTCATCTCCTTCACCATCTCCACATCATTTCACATATACAACAACATCCAAAACACTCTCAAACACCATTAATCCACCCAATGCCACCCTTAACCATCAGACTCCTTTCAAAGGAGAAAAATATGAAAAGAATTTTGGCCTACACTCTTTCTCACTGGAAAATATGGAGACCCTCTTTTCCGGTGATCATTCAGCTATGGAATCCACATGGCATTGTTTCTTCCTGACATAACACATAATCCAGATACATATAACAAAAAGCTCTACTACGTGACCCATCAACCACCATAAATACTCTCCCAATCAGCTTCATCCGAAACCAAAAGATCACCGTGCAGCTCACCATTTTTCACCTTACTCCACTCTCATTTTCACTCACCCATCTCTGTTTCCCAGCAGCAACACTGAAAAATCAACCCAATCTAGAAAATGTCAAAGAAACGCGCTGGAGAATGACACTTCAAATCGATCCCTCTACTTTTTTAAAAAATTCCTTTGGTTCTCTTTTTGCATGTCTCTATCGTACATGTGCGAGGACTTAAAACTTGTTGAAATCTTTTGGAAGAGACATGAAATGAAAAGCAGATCTTTTCCACTATTGAAGAAGGCTAGGATCATCATAATGTCTTCTTCAACCAAGGGAATAAATCTTCATTTCAAGTACTGCATACAATGTGATGACTTCATTGGTTGGAACATGGGGGGGGGGGGGGGGGGGCATGAGCGGTGGGAGGGTTTTTTCTGATTTGGTAATCAAAGAATAAGGGGAGAGGGGTGGGTGTTTTCTCTGAATCTTTTTTATAAAAATATTAGAATTATTTTTTAAAAAACATACATGTGTCATTCGTTGTTTTGCCTATTCAACATGTCATCCGCGATTAGGACTCACGCTTGAGCTCTGCTAGACTCGGATAAACATGAGACATATTTGTGTCAAGATGAGGTGTCTACGTGGTCAGTGGTAAAGTTAAAGAGTCTAACTAGTAGTTCATGTCAACTTTAAGGGGCTATCTGTATTTGGCCATATGAATAAAAGGAGCAGTGTGGTACGCGTTGCCTGTTGAAAAAATTCATATATTCATTATGCCCTAACCTTAGCCATTTCAAGCAGAATATGTATGTTATTGGGAAATCGTCGCAGAAGCTCTGCAAAGAATTCCAGACCACCTGCAGAAAAAGAACAATAGACTGTGATAAGGAAAATCAACCAAAAATTAGCGTCATGTATAAGGGAATATATAACTTTTTAAAGGCCATTTGGATAGCACTTTTTCCCTCTTCCCTGGTTCAAAAACATAATAATTATTATTTTTTTAGTTTTTGATAAAATAATAAATGTATTATTGTTGTGCAAGAATCTCCCGGTATGCAAGCAGTATATGGGTGCTATGCTTCTGTTTTTTGCTAATAGAAAAAAGAAAGTAACAGCAGAAATAAAATATAGGGAACAGAGAACCCACTGAAACTGCTTTCATTTGCTAATCATTTAAGGTGAGTTGGTGAGCAGGAGGGGATCTCCCCTCCCCAGGTAAGACTAAGCAGGTGTAAAATATTTGCATGGTTCCTGCTCATTCATTCTAGAAACCCACCCAAACATTTATTCTCACATTTGTCAAAAATATCATGTTTCCCTAATTAATTCTGATAAATCTAGCCAACTTTCGTAACAGAAGAAAAAGGAAAAGTTAATTGTCATACACTGATTATTCTATGATCAGGTCATGGACAACCTTGGATTTTTGTTAATTTGTTTAATTTCTTTCCATAGCATATCATGTAAAAGAATTATATTCATAAATATCTTGGGTTAGCTGATATCAGAATTTTTTAAGTTAACCCACAAATTTGATATTTACTAATCTTATTACTAACTTTAATTAACAAAATTTAGCTTCTAGTATTTCAATTTATTTTAATAACAAAATCAATCAAGATTTAGGAATAACTTACTTTTGTGAGAAAATTCTACAAATAAAAACATCGTGAACATTTCACCAAGTATGCCCAAAGTAGGCCATGAGTGTTACACGAGATATAAAATGTATATTACTAGGTATTAGCTAAAGTTAATTAAGGTAGGATACAAACTTGTATAAACGGGTAGAAGGAGATACAAAGAGGTATAACATTAAACTAAACAAGACCAATAGGGGTTCAAGCCTACAAAACCAATAAATTATTTGGTTAGGTATTTCCCAGTATTTTAACAATTCCTCATTTTAGTATAGCTTCCCTCTTTCCACAATCTACTTTCTAATCTGTCATAATTGATTATCTTGTCAGATTACATTTTGAAATTCAAGTATGAAAGTAATGCAACAATCCAACTAATTTGACTGAATCTAACAGCTCTCAATTATATATATTTGGTTTTACAAATTGACATGTAATCTTAACATTCCCTCCCTATTAATTAAGAATTGAAAATTTTCCATTTGTAACATTTCAAATATCTGGAAGTTTTTCAACATAGTACGAGTTCCATACTGCCTTTATTAAAAGAAGAGAATTTTAGAAGTATTGAAGAGTAGAGGAAAATTGCTTCTCCAATAAAAGTGGATAGTGATGGGACAAGTTAATAGAAAGGATGCATAATTTGGGACAAAGGGAAGTACTACCTAATGAACTAGTTTATTGTAGTTCTTATAGATGCATTACTATTGTCAACAACACTTTTGAATCTGCTTGTTTTAGCTTTTGCACATCTCATTTACATGCAGATAAACCATTCTTCTTTTATCATATATCCTAACTTCTCTATTGAAAAATAAGAAAGAAAGAAAATCCAACAAAATTTCACCATGAAAAGTGACTCCGTCATGAATATATTTTCCTGTGCTGAAAATCCTTTTGAGACACGTTAGGAAAACAATATCTCACTTCTTTTCAGTGCATAGTCATGAAAATTAGAAAGCAAAATCAGGAAAAAATTTCAAATGGCATCTTCTTCCAAGGCAATCAAAAGAAATAGCATCAAAGGACACGGCAAGACTGCAACAATAAGCTAAAATAGTCAAACTGGCACATTCCAAATCAGTAAAAGCTTGTCACCTTTATAATCATTTGAAGCAATACAACATTGGGCTTCAACATAACGCTGCACAAGAGGAAGAGAGTAATTGAACATTAGATATACATTATAAATTAAATTTAAATACTTAAAAGACTGGAATAAAGTGAACATTCACAGATATGCTTCGGACCAGATCTAAAACAGTTAATACCTATTTAGGTGCATGAGAGTTGGCACTTATAGTTGACAAGTTCAAATACTGAAAGATGTATGCAAGCCACAGGGAATTTGAACCAAGTTGGTATCAAAATGATAGAGAAATGGAAACCAAAGCCAACAGAATAAGGGATCTCAGATTTTACCTCTTTCCCCATTTCTCTCCTTCCCCTGACCATCCCTCAGCATAAGGCCCTGTACTCCCCTAACTGAAAAATGGTTATTTTCCTTAATCTTTCCAATAGAGTCACTCACTCCCTCTTTTTCAATTTGTTTGTTTGGTTTTGACTTGACACGAAATTTAAGAAAGTAAAGAAGACTTTTGAATCTTGTGGTCTTAAACTAAAGATATGTAGAATGTACCAGAATGTTCTTTATTCGTGTGGTCTTAAACATGCCATGTGGAAAGATAGAATACTAAAGAGTTGCCAAAAAAGGAAAGAGACATTCTTTTTGAAACCGCTAAAAAGGAAAGTAAGACAAACAAATTGAAACGGAGGGAATACTTCTTTAATTTGATATTTGCCTATTTCTATGCATCAATTGCTGTAAAACAGTCACCTTATCAGTTTAACTTTTTGTGTTAGACCATTTCTTAATTAAATTTATAATTTTTATACATATGTGATAAGAGTATTTTTGTTGAAGAAGTAAACACCTGCTGCCTCTATCTAACTTTCTATTATAGCATTCTCTGTACATCTTGCCAATATATGGAGATATGTAAAGATCGGACATATTAAGCACAATACTTTCTTGAATCATACATTGATTGGGGCTTTTCAATTGTACACAATGTACACAAACAATTTCATATCCAACTAAACTAGCATTTCTTTTCTTTTTATTTTTTTGACAATGGTGGTTTCCATGCCAGCTTACGTGCATATCGACTATTCACAGTCTACCTGCTACCTTCCACCAGCACACGTATTGGGTAACTCTATCCACCAAGGCTTAGGCAGATGAGAAGAAATCGCCTACTCTCTCCATTCCAATTTATGTGACCCTATTTTCCTTTTTAATTTGTTTAAAAAAGAATGACCTATTTCTAAATTTAGAAATAATTAACTTCCCCTTTTACCCTTAATGACAAACTTTTATAGCCATCCAAATGTTACAGCATGTTTAAAACCACAAGTTTCAAGAGTCTTTGTTATTTTCTTACACTTTGTGCCTAGTCAAATAGGTTCGCATAAATTGAAAACGGAAGTAGTAGTAATTTTTTTGTCTCTACTGGAATTTGAACCCTGGTCTACAAGATTTGTTCCGCTTCATTGGCCACTACGTCACATCCTTGATAGCGAGTTAGCTCATTTTTTACCACATAGAGAACCTATGTTTATGCTTTCATGTATTGCCACCATAGCAAGTTTGGCACCACCTGATCGATCAACTCATGAGTAAGTACTCTAAGGATATTTTTTAAAATAGTACATTCACATCAGAATGGTATCTCATTCATTGAGTCAAAATATTTTGTAAGATAGCGCATTCGTGATTACCCATGTCATTCTCCTATATAAAGTTGTCACCTACTCACCGCAGCAGTGGGTTTCGACCCCACATAGCAAACACGAGATATAAAAACCTAAGATCCTGATTAGTTCCCTCACTCTTATGTGCCTACTCACCGATTAGTTCCCTCACTCTTATGTGCCTACTCACCGCAGCCGTGGGTTTCGATCCCACATAGTAAACATGAGATATAAAAACCTAAGATCCTCATTAGCTCCCTCACTCTTATGTGGGGTTAGAGTAAACACAACATGGTCTAGTTTAGCTTTGGTTTTGTATTTTGGGAAACAAAACAAGAAACACTCCATTGTCCCTCCATGAACACTAGCACAACGAGAAAGTAACTAGCAATGGGATTGTAAGAAACAAAAAAGAAATTCTACATTCAAGAAACTGAACAACCCAATAACAAGTTGTCAGTGCGTAGATATTGAAATCGTGTGATATCCAAATATAATTTAGGTAAAACACAAAATGCAGCACAAAAGTAAAAATTAACAATGGGATTGTAAGAAACAAAAAAGAAATTCTACATTCAAGAAACTGAACAACCCAATAACAAGTTGTTAGTACGTAGATATTGAAATCGTGTGAGGATATCCAAATATAATTTAGGTAAAACACAAAATGCAGCACAAAAGTATAAATTTAAATCAGATTAATAAAGACAGCTCAGTCTATTTAGTGAAAGCAAGCTAAACCATATAAATTGTTCACTCACCTGTAACCAACGACTTGAATCAAAATGATCAAAAGCAGACCTTGCACCTCGAGTTGGGGTCTGCAATGATATCAAAAGTAAGCAAAGTGGTGTACTATAATTTTTCTGAAACATGCGATGAATTCTGCACGAAAGTCCATCTTAGTAATTACACTCATGAAATGACAGTTTCAAGCAAGATGATAGAATCAATATATCGTTCATGTTACTATTTATCATTAGCTCCCCAGGTCCCTTGACTCTTGCAAGGGAGATTCTGCAGGGGTTGGAGAGTGAAAACAAAAATGGAGGGCTACAACTGGGTTTTCCTCCTCCTTGGACAGTTAACAAGAGAGGAGGTGAAGTAAAAGCAGAGGGGTAATACTCTCCAAGTCAGGTTCCTCAACCCATCCAAAACAAGACCAAAAAAACAGAGGTATACTCCTGTTGTAATAAATGATGATTTCTACCATTCTACGCTCCTCGTAAACATCTTCCAAGCTGCACCAAAGTTATTTTAATTCTTGACACTATTGGGGGGGGGGGGGGGGGGGGGGTATAAGAAATTATTCAACACTCAGGTTCTAAATGTACTATTTCCTTAAATACAACTGAGCCCTGCTTTTATTCCAAAGTAGTACACAGGGTGTTCCAATTTTATCAGAAGATTATCCCCTATTCAACTAAAGCACAAAAGTAATTGTTCATAACGCGCTGCAGCTGCGACATGGCATAGCAAAGATGTTTAGACGACTCTTCTCCATTCACTTTATTTCACCATGTGATACCACAACCTATAGCACTGTCAACCGCATGGGAAGACCAACATTTGAATCTTCATATTTGAAGCTAAAATTAGAAGATGCACAAAAAAGAATACTAATCACTTACACATTTGGATTTTGGATATAAGGGGGGGGGGGGGAGGGGAATGGAAATTCAGATGCACAACTTTAGGCATTAAGAAATTAAAACTAAATGAAATGCTTTGCTAGGCATTCTTATTGAACATATTTTTGATATGACCAAAGCCTTAACAATAATACTGTCTAATGTTTATAAGCAAAGTTTTTAACTAACACTCTTTTACAGAGAGGATTGTGAAGATATATATACAGAAAATCTAGTAAAACAAACCTGTGGAAACAATGAAATAATATCCTTAGCTGCAACACCCAATTCTGCCAAAGCAATGATGGCCTCAATGATGCAAGGGCAATGCCTGTGAATAACAGGAAAGCAACAACAGTAAGATGGATAAGACTGTGATGACTAACTAATGCAACCAATAACTTGTGACACTTCATATTGCTCACTCCTTCTGCAGGTTGATCTATAAAATGGTAGGGTACTGAACAAGGACAGACTCAAATAAGGAAGAAGAAGGCTAAAAGTAAAATTACTACAAGGAGAAAGAGCAACAAAAAATGTTCAAGTGTAGTCTTTTCTTTACATGAAATGTCAAAGACTAAAAAAGTAGAAGGCGAGAAACTAAGAAACACATCCAGAGAAGGAAAAATAAATAAGAAAATGCATATACACTATCACAGGAAAATAAGTTTTCCTAGAAAAATGAAAAGACAAAAGACCTTAAACACTCTTTATAGCACGTAATGGCTGCACGAGTATGTCTTGAATTTCGGTAAAGTTTTCCCATCATGAGATTCATCTGCAAATTTCTTGCTTTGCTTGGGATTCCCTCCATCTGTAACGTGATATGGAAAAAAGACTTATAACTGGAAATTTTCACCAAGGCAGATGTTATACATATAGGTGGAGTTAAATGTCTATATTGAACTATACAAAGAAACAATATTACAAAATTACCTAGCAACATTTAAGAATTACCAAGAAAAGAACAAATTCCCTATTTGGCTTTTTCATCACAAATTGGTATCTACCCAACATTCTAAAACTGTCTACACCAGATAGAGTCATATAGATGACTAACCTCAAGAAGAGCTGCTCTATTCTCATTGAGTGCACAATGAGATGATGCAATTTTGAACTTCACCTATTATAAAGATGAAAAAATAAAAGGAGCAAAAGACCCTCAGTAATGCCGTGGTGAGTTGAACATTTCCAACAACAAGTTACAAGCCAAGATACCTCATTCTCATTAATCGTTGAAATGTTGAAAGAATTTGGCGACGATGACCTGGTTGACGCAGACAGTGAACTTCTAACTGCTGATGCATTTTGCTTAGGAATTATTTTGTGGTAGTGCAATGCTTGCTTGTATGCGTGCTGGCAAAATTTGTAAACCAAACAGTTTAACTAACACTATCTAATCAATCTTAGTACCATACATATAAAAATGTGACCGTAATAAATAATTAAATTGTAGAAACATTCACAAACAATATATATGGCATAACATAACGTCAATAAAAATATTTTGATTCATCTATATTAAACCAAATTATCTTACAATGGCTCTCCTGTACTCTTTCTCCCGAAATAAAGCGTCGCCAAGAAGCACCTGAATAAAAAATAACAATGATAAACGAATCAACTAGTCAGGGTTTGCTTTATAAATCTTTTGTATCCATTCTTCTCTATTCAAGACCAATCAACAAATCAAATCATAAACATATAAAATCATGGTCTAGCTGAACCTAACATCTCTTCTTTTTTGTTTTTGAATTTCAAATTTGTTCTAAAGATGAATAGATAGAGAGAAGAGAAACAAACCAAATTCTCCGCCTTGAGGTGCGGACTTGTTTCCAGACTTATGGAAGACGACGAAACAAGAAAACATCCCTAGATTGCAATCACCAAAGAAAGAGAATCACTATTACTTACGCATTAAATTTACATCTATAAATTATAAACAGAATTGATACCTAAAATGGTGAAATCGAAACAGATATTGGCTAGTATAATCAACAATTGATCAGAGGTACATTTCAATCACCAAAGAAACAAAATTTAAGGATAGCTAAGATAAGGAAAGTAAGACTTCAACGTCAGTAAGTTACAGGCATTTGACCAGAGGTAAATTTCAATAATCATCACCACCACCACAAACAACAACAACATACCCACTGTAATCCCACAAGTGGGGTCTGGGGAGGATAGAGTGTAACCAGACGGCAAACCTTACCCCTACCTCGTGGAGATAGAGAGGCTGTTTCCGAAAGACCCTCAGCTCAAGTGCAGCAAATCAAAGTTGTTATGCAAAAAAATATGGCAGTGGCAAAACCAGGTCAGTTAATATGGAAGGCAGTACAGGGCATCCAGAAAAAAAACAGTAACAACAACGAAACACAAAGGACAACAGATGGTAACAGATATCAAAAGCAATAAATCTCAATCACCAAAGACACAAATTCAAGATCATCTACGCAGCAAATTTAAACATGATTAGAGCCGTTATGGTCAGTAAATTACGAGCATTTGAGCAGAAGTGAAATTCAAACACAAAACAGAAAAGGAATAATTTACACAGTGAAGTCAATTCATAAATTCAAAAACTGGAATGATAGATAAAAGAGTGAAACTAAAACCCTAAGGGTTATAGAAAATTACGAGCATTTGAGCAGAAGCGAACAAGCCATGATCCAATAGAGTGGTCATGTAGTCTTTAGGGACGTCCATTGTTTGATGATGAGGATTTGGGTTCAGAGAGAGGGGAGTTCGCTTATGGAGTCTGAAACTGTGAGAGTGAGTGTGAAGAGTGGCTGAATTTCAAAGCCGCTCGCTTTTTTGAATTCCCTTTTTTCAGCTTGAGGTTGCAGGGGAAAAACTGTTTGGGGGACAAGGTTGGAATTACATAACTGACCTTTTCAATTACTCACCCTCACTTCCTTCCTTTGCCCTTCTTTGATTTGGCACTTCTTTCTTTCTTTAACTGATTTGGCACTTCCTCTCAAGAAGCTACTATTATTAGTAGTAGAGGAATTTTCATATATAGTTATAATTTGTACCATAATCATAAGAGGAAGTATTGAAAACACCTCTAAATTTGGCTTGAGTTTTCGTTCCTGAACTATGGTCAGTATTAAAAATACCTTTATACTTAGCTAAGTGAATTTAAAGACGCTCTTGTTTTATCGCATGGCATAACAAGTGGTCCCAGGTTTTCATGAACGCGTGAGAGGCTTAATAAAAATATCACATAAGCGTCAAACGGTAATAATCTCTTCTTTTTTTTTACTTTTTTCTTCAATTTTCTACCACCCCCAACGACTATAACAGCCCTTCTTCTTCCTATTTAGCTTCTCCTCTATTAAAACACACCCCAAGTCAAAAAAAAATCCTCTCTTCTTTAACTGCTTAGGCTATGACAACCTTTCTCTTCCTATTGTGTTGATGACTACTCTTTATAGATGTAGATTTTCGACAACGATGAGAATTTTATGGTCGGATGACAATCACAGAAGGAGATTTTGGGGTCGTAAAAACTATAAGGTATGCATTTATTTTGCTGGGTTTGTTTTATATATTTTCTTTTGTCACTAATATTCCTCCAATTTGTACAGTTGAATGGTCGATCTTGTTATAAATTTTTTGATTGGTATGAATCGCCATTTACAGATCAAGTTAATGTTATTATTCGACGTTTGTTGAAGAAGAGAAATTAGCATGCGGAAGAGTTGAAGTGAAAAAGAACATTGAAAATTTGCCTATGTATTAGTGTTTTATTTTAGTATTTAATATGTTTATGGCTATATATTAATTAGGTTGAAATGGTTATGAAGATTGACAATGAATGTTGGACAATGTAATCTGAATTTGATTTGAAGTTCATGTGTTATGAAAAGCTTGAATGTTCAACTCACCCCAACGACTATACTTTTATATAACTTTCTTTTGTGAGATGAATAATTCATAAGGAAATCTGCACAACGACACAAAGTTGACCAAAAACATCAGTTGCACAAAAATACAAAGTTGAATATAAACATCAATTGAATAAAAACAATGTTGAACATAAACACCAATTGATCAATAAACTCAAATTAAACATAAACAACAATTAAACATCACAATAGTTTCACCAAATCTGAATTTCAACAAAAATAACTAACTTAATTATAGAAATCTAAGATGTTTTCTTTATTGGAGATTTTTCAGTTTGTGCTCTTATTTGAATTTCAAGAGCCTTTGATCTTGTTTGGACTCTATGCATAGCACTTTGCATCTGGAGTTCTCATTAGGTTATTGTCTTCTTTTCTTTTCACTTCAAGCTTTGCTTAGTTTGTATTCAATATTACTTGTGACCTCGACAGAATTCAATGTCTTAGATGTGGAGAGCAATCTGCTGCTAGACATTCCTTATTGTAATTAAAAAGAGAATTGTCATAAAGTGGCTAAAAATAAGACTACTTCTAAAGTGATTGACGAATACTTACATTAACACAATTGTAATCAGAACGAACACATATACACCTTGTTCAACAACCCTTGTCCTCTTGTAATTAGTTCTGCTCCCTCCTTCTTGAGTGTCAACAATTCTACTCTTTTTATGCTTGCAGTTGATGAATGTTGGGAAGCGGTAAATTAAAACCTAACAAATTAATATTGAGATATTTGTGTAGGGCCTCGAGAAATTCTGAATACAAGTTTAATGCTTTAAGCGAGCATAACTTTTAATCTATAAAGAGTTGTGTGACGCACATATTTTAAGGACAATTATAGTGCACACATATATAATTATGATGTATACAATTATTATATTTGTTGCTAGTGGGATAAAGAAAATTAAGTAATTTTTATTTAACATTTCCTATGTGGCAAGTGGGTCCCAATTCCTTAATGAATTAAAAAAAAGGAGAAGGGAAAGAGTTGAAAAAGGGAATTAGCAAAGGGGCATTTGGTTGTTCGAAAAGCAATGAACAGTACTACCACTAGTACTTTAAAAAAAATAACAAAGGTTAAGTTTTATTTGCTTTGGAAAAGCATAGCAGCAGCAACGTATAGTAGTACTAGTACTGGTACTTTATGTGTTTCTTCTTCTTTCCTTCAACATCATCAAGAAAAAAATGAAAGAAGTTTGGGGAAAATTATAACCATATCTTAAGGAGCTCATAAATTAAGTTGATTTTGTGACAACCTCAAGGATTCTTCAAGAGCTAAAGTTGGATTTGAATTTCAAGAAGTAAATTATTTATCTTACTCTTGAATATGATTATGGATAACTATTTGGAGATATTTGATTTTAATTTTTATTAGTTTTTGAAATGGGTCTTGATTATTAGGGTTCTTAAAAAGGGAAAAAGATGAAATTATGAGAAAAATAGAGTTTTCGAATGTTGCTATTGATGGGCAGATTTAATATCGAACTTTATAAGTTGAAAAATAAGGAATTTGCTCCAAATGATTATTAAGGAACTTGATTAACTTTGGGCATAAGTCAAGAATATTTGATTAAATTGTTAGGTGAACCTGCGGGTTATTGATAAAGATATATATATATATATATTATATATATATATATATATATAATATATATATATATATATATATATATTGTGTATGTAGTTGATTGGGTTGATTGCGTAAAGGCTACACCTGAGTGTGTTGAGTTGTTGGAACTCCCAGTACTACCATTAGCTTGGGAAGCATCTAAGGTATGTAAGGCTAAAACCTTCTTCGTTGTAAGGCACCCTCCTTACGTCACATGTTCCTTCTATATAGGTCAAATAGCTTACATGAAAAATGAAAACAAGGTCTTTAGTTGCTTCATGTGTCATCTCCTTGTTTAATTATAAAAGCTTATATGTACTCTTATTACTCCCTTCGCGTCAAGCTTTCCTAATATTTTGCATGACCGTAAGTATCTTTATTTGAAATCCTCAGGATTCACCCGATATGGACATATATGTATCACGCATTATGAATGAAATAAATGGACATAGCATATTATAATTGCTTATGTGATAACCTATACGATATAGCCATAAGTTAAAGTGAGAATTAGTATTTGGATAGTGATATCATATTCGGGAAGTTAGATATCATATAGAGATCTTACTTAAATAGTTAGACGATCTTTATCGTAAGTTACATGTCATAGGCCTTTCAAGGCTTTACTTGATAAAAGATAGCGACGGGAGGGTATTTATAGGTTTTACTTGACACACTCGCGTGATACTATTCTATGCACATGATTAAGACCAGACCATTATAGTGAGCCCGAATATTGTTGCATACCTGCTCTTATGGCATCATTTATATTTGGAGTCAGCTGGAATGTCATGCACTAGTTCCTCTGACTTGAGCCAACACATGGCACATATGGCCTATCGGCAGACCCTCATAGTGAGACCTCAAAGGGCGTACTCATATCAGACCGCGGTTATAGTTAAATGTATAAAATCATAGCAATGAGTACTTGAGCAACGTATGCCTTACACATGACCTGGATCGCCTTCGGTAAGCCATCACATGATCATTTATGTTAAATGTAGTGTAAGTACATCACCTAGGCAAGTCATAAGGGCTATATTATAATGAATGCTTCTTTGAACATTATATGAAGAACTAATAAGGTTGGTGCATAGGCTACAATTTCATTGCATACATCTATTACTTATATGCTCATAATTCTTTTGTTTTGACATTTGATTCATATGAGCTTCTATACTTGTCTACTTGTTATTCTATCTGCTTTACATATCAGTACATGTTGTATATGTACTAACGTCCCTACGTTTGGGGCACTGTATTTCTTATAAATACAGGGTCAGGGGAGCAAGGGAGCAGACACCCGCATTAGGTTCTCTTGTCACCTTCACCTGAAGCCAGCTTATGTCTAGTATTTTTGGTTATATGTATACATCTCTAGTTGGGTACATCGAGGCCTGTCTCGACTAGTTATTAGTAGTATAACATTTTGTACTCTTTAGAGGCTTCCTAAATGTTATCTAGCGTCACATCATACAGTTTTTCTATTCGTTTATCAGTTCATAACTTCGTATATATCATAGATTACTCTAAAGCAGGTGGTCATACGGTTCTTGTCCGCCCCTCCGATTTGGGACGTGACAAATTTGGTATCAGAGCATAGGTTCAATTATTTCAGGGAATCTACGAAGTCGTGTCTAGTAGGACCTTACTTATCAATGTGTTGCGCGCCACATTTATAATTAAGGGACTGCATGGGCATTTAGAAATTTGATCTTCATTTGTAATCTAAATCGTGCGCTAGATCTAAGTCACAGAAAGTTACTTCTGACTTAGATTCTGCTTATTTGTGATACAGATTATGTTTGTTGTAGATAAGGATAAAGTAGCCCAGTAGGTCACTACAAGCACAACTCGAGAAGCAACCACTACATGGCAATCTCCAGTATTAGGGGATCAGACTAGGGCTCAAGAGAGTTTGTTCAGTCCTACATTTCCAGGTTCTCAGGTTCCAGGTGTAACAACCGGGTTCGTCATTACGGGTAAACCTTTCGTGCCAAGTTTTGGGTTAGAAAACTTCCGGGTTTGGGAATTGGAAATATTAGGCTAGGCTAGTCTCTGTCTATTTCTGAGCGAGGTATGGTCTAGGGCAATCTGGGTGAGGATTGGGTAATGTATCTTGTGTTGAGCTAGTTTTTCTGTTAGCTAAGACGTTAAGGAGTTCGGGAGACTTTTCAGAAATGAATTCGGGTAAGTAGAACTCCCAGTATTAAAGTTGACGTGAAAGGGTTATTTTGGAACGTCGAGATTTAAGGTGTGTTGTAAAATGGGCACATTTAGGGGATTTTTTAAGATTCTATCGTGTGTCAACAACTATAGCGGATGACAGTGCGCTACATACCGCTATAGAGGAGAAATTCCTGTTATAGCGGAAGTCAATGATGGTCAGCACCGCCATAGCAGTCGGTTTCGCTATAGCGGTGCTGCTATAGCGGTGTACGGACTGCTATAGTGGAATAAGTCGGGTTTAATACAGAAACTTCCCCAAAACGTTCAATTTTTCCTTAAGAATGTTTTGGAGAAGGGCAAGGGCGATTTGGATGATTTCAACTATATTTTTCACCATTTTTCATCCCAAAGGTAAGAATTTTGCTCCCCTAACTTATTACTATGTTTCTTACGTAGTAGAAGAGTTAACTACGGGTTTGGGGGAAGGTTTGGGTTAACTTAAGAATGTGGAATCCGGGGAAAAGGGGATTCTAAGGTGTTAAGTTCTTGGGTTATATTGTTTATGGGTCTTTCATGCCTTAATCACCCTTATTCGCTATATGTAACCGTAAAAATGGTAGTTTAGGATGAATTAGTGGTGGGAAAGCCCAAAAATGGGTGGAATGATTATAGTGTTGGCCTAGGGATTGAGATTTTGTATAATCCAGATATTTTAGGCCAGGGAATTGATTGTAGCTGCTTTTAATTGTGTTTAGACCAAGAGCAAGCTAAAGCTACGGAAAATGGGAAGGCTTTGGTCTAGTAAAGTTCCAAAAGCAATTCGAGGTAGGTGATGGTTTATGTCTTGCCAAATGCAATGTATATACATGTAACTATAACTTAGTATTGTATGTGCTTTCATGCTTAGGAAAGGAATTATGAATGTCCAAGTAATTGGGATGTCAATTGTGTGGAATGAACTTGATTATTGCTTGTTGGTTTTACAAGGGTGTTTTCTATTCATTTTGTATTGACTGTTGGTTTTTGTGTGATATTAATGGCTGGCTCGGGTACCACGCCTGGTACAGGATACAAATGGTTGGCTCGGGTACCACGCCTGGTACAGGATATAAGTAGTTGGCTTGGGTACCACGCTTGGTATATGTTATGTATATCGGTTGGCTCGGGTACCATGCCTGGTACGGGTTTAATCTATATTATTGATTGTATTATCGATAGTTTCATGAGTGGACCGAGTTGATTGCTGATTTTGTAATTTATTATATTGGTCCTTGAGAGGTCGGGTTATTACACTTAACTATGAGGTTGGTCCTGGGGTGGACCGAGCATTACATGTTAACACTAGGTGTTGGTCTAGGGATCCATAGTTGGTCCAGGAATGTAAAAAGGATAGATGTCTTGATTATTGTTCATTGTTAAATGATGGTTGAACTTTTTTTTCATGTGGTTGATGAGTTAGAAGGTAGGCTGAGAGTCTCACATTATGACACTGATTATTGCTACATGTTTGTGCTACTTTACTTAGTTTTGGTTTATTGTATCTACATTGTTTGTTGGGGCGGGCTGATAATCCTACCAGTACACAGTGATTGTGTACTGATTATGCACTTATTTTCCTTTCATTAGTACAGGACATCTTCCGGCGGCTCCTACGCAACCTCAGATCTAGTCCCAGCGATTCCAGACTTCAAGGGTGAGCTGCTTCTGTCGGGCTACCTTGTTCTCTTCCAGTTAGTTATGGTCCAATTATTTCCAGACTTAAACTCTTGTTTTCTTTTGGGGTTGCATCCCCGTTCTAGACTTTTGGTAGAATGTTTTGGTACGATGACTTTTGGATTCTAGGGGTAGTTTTCCACAGGATCTTGTTTGGTATTGTTTTGAATATAAAGGCTAGTTTGTTTTAATGCATCTGATTTTGAGTTGTTAGACTTACTATGTGTTAATAGGGTTATTAGTTTGCTCACCCGAAGGGTTTTGGGTATGTGCCACCCATGGCGATTTAGGTCATGATAAATATGGTATCAGAGCCCTAGGTTCATTGATCTCGTCATACCAAAATAGGTCTAGTAGAGTTTTGCGGAACGGTATGGAGACATCTGTACTTTTCTTCGAGAGGCTATAGGACTTTAGGAAACTATCTCTTCTTGCTTCCTTCATGCTATAACTCGATTCCAATTGGTATCTGGTGATACAAATTGGTATCTAACTTCTTTCGCTCTTTTGTTCATAGATGGTTAACATTAGAAACAACAGAGCAAGAACGTCGGTCCCGGCAGCGGGCCTAGCGGTCAGAAGAAGGGGAAGCAACAGGGCAGAGGTAGGGAAACACCCGCCAGGGGTGGAGCTCAGGCAGCTGCAGGAGCGAGAGCGGCGACCCCTCCCCCACCCAGGATCATGTCGAGGAGAAAGTGGAGGTGGTTGTTGAGGAGGGCGTGGAACAGGTAGAGGCGGCACCGGCTGGAGGTGCAACCATTCCCCCTATATCTCCTGAGGCATTTCAGCAGGTGTGGACTTTTCTGAGTGGACTGGTTAGTTCTAGAGCCACCCCCACGAGTACTGCAGATCAGGTTCTGGGCACCCAGCCAGCGGTTGCAGCAGCTCCCAGAATGGATGCGGCATCGGGTACGGATGATTTCTTTCGTCCAATGCTAGGTCCGATTATGACTGGAATGAGCATGAGATGCTGACTAAGTTCTTGAAACTGAAACCTCCTACATTTCAGGGTACTGAGAAAGAGGATTCTTATGAGTTTATTCTGGACTGTTATGAGAGGATGCATAAGCTAGGCATTGTGTATCAGCATGGGGTCGAGTTTGTCACTTTCCAGCTTCAGGGTGATGCCAAGCAGTGGTGGAGTCTCATGTAGAGTGTCAGCCATCAACCTTGCCTCCACTGACTTAGGCAGAGTTTCATGCTCTTTTCTTAGAGAAGTATGTGCCCCGCACCTTGAGGGATCGTAAAAATGATGAGTTTATGTCTCTTGAGAAGGGTAACATGTCAGTTTTAGCCTATGAGGCAAATTTCATGCCTTGTCCCATTTTGCTACTCAGCTTCTGAGTATGGAAGAGGAGAGGATTCGTCTATTTGTGAAGGTCCTGGATACTGAGTTGCAGGTGTTGTCTGTGCATATGACCTCAGTGGGGAAGAGTTTAAATGAACTGACAGATTATGTAAAGAAATTGGAGGGGGTCAGGCAGGTTGGGCAGGCTAAGGTGTTAGCCAAGAAGTCCCTAAATGAAGGAAATTACAGTGGTTCATACTCTGGGGGTCAGAACCAGTAGGTGTATTATGCCTGTCCTATTCAGTCAGCCCTGCCAGCTGCTACAGGTGGTCGTCTGGGAGCCAGTCAACAGTTTTCAGCTCCTAGAGGCCAGGGGGCTTCTTACACTTCTACAAGCAGGCCTACTCTTGACCGCGAGTGTTTTCATTATGGTGATCCGGGTCACTTCAAGAGGGAGTGCACTCACAGGCAGGCAGGTAATCAGACTCAACAACAGTCTAAGGTTGTGGTTCCAGTAGGTAGAGGTGGCTACGCTAAGGGTCGTCCACAAGGTGGGCGAGGTAACTTTCAGGGAGGTCGGGGAGATAGAGGGAATAACGGCGCGGGTAGGGGTGTGGCGCAGCCAGCCAAGGAAGTTGCTCGAATTGATGACTGAGCCCATTGTTATGCTTTTCCAAGGAAGTCTAAGGCTGAGGTATCAGACACAGTTATCACAAGTACAATTCTAATCTGTGATAAGGTGGCTTCTGTACTGTTTGACCCAGGTTCTACTTACTCTTATGTTTCTATGAAATTTGTCTTGGGTCTGGATTTGGTTTGTGATGTCCTTGATTCCCCTATTCATGTTTCTACCCCAGTTGGAGAGTCTGTGATAGTAAACCATATTTATCATACTTGTCCTGTGGTGTTTGTGAGGTTGCAGACTTGGCTAGATTTGGTTATTCTGGAAATGTTAGACTTTGATGTTATTTTAGGTATGACCTGGCTGTCTCCATATCATGCAGTGTTGAATTGTAATACTAAGACCGTGACTCTAGAGATTCCGGGTAAGGATAGGCTAGAGTGAGAAGGTGTGTACAGGCCTAAGCCGGCTAAGATCGTATCATTTGTTCGGGATAGAAAGTTAGTGAGAAAAGGGTGTTTGGCCTTCTTGGCTCATCTACAGGATTATAGTGTGGAGTCTTCATCAATTGAGTCAGTTTTGTTAGTTTCAGAGTTTCAAGAAGTGTTTCTGGCGATTTTCCTGGCATACCTCCGGATAGAGACATTGACTTTTGTATAGACTTGGAGTCGGGCACTCGCCCAATTTCTATTCCTCCTTATTGCATGGCTCCATCAGAGTTAAGGGAACTTAAGACTCAGCTTCAGGAACTCCTAGATAAAGGCTTTATTCGTCCCAGTACTTTACCTTGGGGTGCTCCGATTTTATTTGTGAAAAAGAAAGATGGTAGTATGAGAATGTGCATAGACTACATGCAACTGAACAAGGTCACCATCTGAAACAAGTATCCTTTACCCTGCATAGATGTCTCTTTGACTATTTGCAGGGTGCATCTATATTTTTGAAAATTGACTTAAGGTCAGCGTATCGTTAATTAAAGATTAGGCCTAAGGACATCCCTAAAACGACATTCGGAACTCGATATGGGAATTACGAGTTCTTAGTGATGTTATTTGGGTTGACCAATGCACCGGCGGCATTCATGAGTTTGATGATGGGGTGTTCAAATCATATCTGGATTCGTTCGTCATCGTGTTTATAGACAACATTCTGATTTACTCCAAGAGTAGGGAGGAGCATATTGAGCATCTTCGCATTGTTTTAGATATTTTAAGGCACCAGAAATTATATGTCAAGTTTTCCAAGTGTGAATTTTGATTGACTTAGGTTGCATTCTTAGGGAATGTTGTGTTAGAAAAAGGGGTGATGGTGGATCCCTACAAGATTGAGGCAGTTAAGAGTTGGGTCTGGCCTAGCTCTGTGACCGAGGAGAGGAGTTTTGTGGGGCTTGCAGGCTACTTTCGCAGATTTGTCAAGGACTTTGCTTCCATCGCTACTCACTGAACAAGGTTGACTCAGAAAGAGGTACCATTTGTATGGTCTGACAAGTGTGAGGAGAGCTTCCAAAAGCTCAAGACACTTCTTACCACAGCTCCCATCCTAACACTGTCGGTTGAAGGTAAGGATTTCATTGTGTATTGTGATACTTCACATTCAGGTTTTGGGTGCTGTGTTGATGTAGGACAAGAATGTTATAGCTTATGCTTCAAGGCAGTTGAAGCCTCATGAGAAGAATTACCCAACCCACGACTTGGAGTTGGCAGTGGTGGTCTTTACACTCAAAATTTGGAGGCACTACCTTTATGGTGTCAAGTGTGAGGTGTTCATAGACCATCGTAGCCTGCAACATATGTTTACTCAGAAGTACTTGAATCTGAGGCAGAGGAGGTGGATGGAGTTATTGAAGGATTATGATGTGACCATCCAGTATCATCTGGGCAAGGCTAATGTGGTGGCAGATGCATTGAGCCAGAAAGCAGTCAACATGGGTAGTTTGGCTTGTTTGGGGGTGTCCAAATGACCATTGGCTAGGGAGATTTGGGCACTAGAATCTAAGTTCATACAATTGGGCATCTCAAAATGTCATGCCCCGAGGCTACACCCTAGACGTAACACGGGACCCGGGACCACAAGTGATCTGAGTTAACCCTTAGTCATTGCATAACTTAGACATACACAAAGAATCATAGTGGAAGCATAAATAGCATAAATGGGCAACCATGTCTGTGTAGGATAAAGGTCTAAGAATACCAAATCCAAAATGCAGAATGAAAGTATCTAGCTATGTTTGAAGCCTCTAAACTAACATAAAGAGTTGTTGGGACAAGACCCCAGCTAACTCAGAAATTCGAAAGAAAGACATAAAAGTGACAAATCTAGCATTAGTCCTCGAATGATGAGGACTCACCAATACAAGCTGGATAACCGGTGATGTCTAGCCACGAGCCTGAGGGAAAGAGCCTGAATCTCTATCATAATAGGATGCAATGCAAGAATGTGTGTCAGTACTATAGGATGTACTAAATATGTGAGATATGCAGAAATATGGTAAACACATACTTAAAACATAGTTAAAGCTGAATTCATGCATAATAAGAGAAATCATAAGTAGATATCATAGTTACAGCATAAGGTAAGAAATAGAAGAGCATAAGACTTAAAAACATTCATACAGGAGTTTCTCATAACCGACAATAGACCATGTGAGCTACATGGAATTCAACTATATAACCCTAGTTGGCAAAGCTGCCCAAACCTTTCCAAAGCACGGGGCACCATAAATATCTTAGCATGGAACCACTTTCATAAGGAGACACTCTCAACTAACGAGGACCCTTTTTCATGAGGAGACACTCTCAACTAACAAGGACCCTCTTAACCTATGCTGGCAATGTAGTTTTGGACTTGGATTGTCTAGAACCCTCATCGCTCGGTGCTAAATACTACTCCCAAATCATACATATAGCTCATATCATACTTGTGACATATCTAATGCCAAAACTGTTTGAAAAGCATAAGGAGATATCTAATGTTATGAAATCTCAAATCATAAGTCATAAAGCTTAGCATAGCATAATTTCTATCTAAATTCATCGCTTGAAGAATTTGGCATGCAATTTCATAATGCTTGAGGTCATGTTATCTAAACATGCCAATTTTACTTGAAAATATACAATTTAGTGAAATCATGCTAGAATTCATTCTCAATGCATGGGCTTTTGAACATACTTAAGGAATCTCAAATAAGTCATGGGTAAGATATGAGAAACCAAGAATTTATGCTTTAAAACTGAATACATAAGTTTTCCCCAATTTGGGTAAGAACTCTAATTTCATAAATTGATAAATCAAAGTAAAATCTTGGGAGTTTTGGGCAAAAGAGTGAAAGGATCCCTTGTTGAATACTCACATACCTAATTTGAAGTTTGCTTGAGCTAAGATGAAGAGAAATGGAGACTTGGAACTTAGAGCTTGAAGCTTGAGAGACCTTTTATCAATTTTTGAAGGAGAATAAAAGTTTAGGAGGGGACTTAGGCTAAGTAGGGATGAAACCCTACCAAAAGAGTCCAAAACGACCTCACTTAAGAGTTAAAAGAGTGGGTAATTATAAAAATACCCCCGGGTAAAAGCTGGAAAAGAACTGATTTAAAACTCAGCTTCAGGTTCCACGAGTGAGATCTACGGACCATAGAATGAATCACCGCCCGTGATTGCCTCTCGTGGTTTCTGGCCAAAGTGCTCAGCTGCAGATCATGTTCCACGAGTGAACAGTACGGACCGTAAAACCCACTCATGGTTCATGAGGAATTACTGACTCTCAGATCTGATTCCACGAGGGGAAACAACGATCCGTGGTTTGATCCATGATCCATAGATCCCAATCGTGGTTCTCTAATTAGAGATTGGACTTGCAGAATACATTCCACGAGTTCATTCTACGGCTCATGGTTTGGATCACGGCTCGTGGTTTGGACTCGTAATTCCTGGAATGTTCAAAAAATTTAGAGATTCTAAGTTTAAAAGTTGATTCAAATTTTGGGGTGTTACAATATCTCTCCCTTGGGATCATTCGTACTCGAATGAAGACTAAGTAAGGAAAATTGGAGAGAAAACATCCCAACCAACCAACAAAACATGCAAACTGAAGAATAAGCATGAAAACTGAGCTTTAACTTAAAAACATGACTGAACTAACTTCAGAAAACATGAATGCATGCTAGGATCATGAGAGAATCTAACAGATTAGGATCGGAGGGACATACTAAGAAGGAAAGTATTACCTCAAGCTGAAACTTGATCGAAAGGGAAGAGGTGAGGGTACTTGGCTTTCATGGCTGCTTTTGCTTCCCAAGTAGCTTCCTCAATTAGTTGATTTCTCCAAAGGACCTTTACTGAAGTGACTTCTTTGTTTCTCAACCTCTGAACCTGATGATCAAGAATCTCCACGGGAACTTTCTCATAAGTAAGGCTATCCTTCACACTCACATCCTTCAAATGGACAATCAAGGTCGGGTCACCAACACACTTCTTCAACAAGGAAACATGGAAAACTGAATGAACCGCTTCTAAATCTGTTGGCAACTATAACTCATAAGCAACACTACCAATTCTCCTCAGAATCCTGTAGGGACCTACATAGCGAGGACTAAGATTCCCTTTCTTACCAAACCTCATCACACCCTTTATGGGTGACACCTTCAGAAACACCCAAGCATCAGCCTCAAACTCCAACTCTCTTCTCCTCACATCTGCATATGATTTTTGTCGACTCTAAGCGGTCTTCAACCTCTCCTAATGATCTGAACCTTCTCCATAGTCTCATGAACCAAATCTGGACCAATCAAATCTGCCTTACCTACCTCAAACCAACCAATATGAGACCTACACCTCTGCCCATAAAGTGCCTCATAAGGAGCCATTTGGATGCTAGAATGAAAGTTGTTATTGTAGGCAAACTCGATAAGAGATAAGTGATCATCCAAATTAACTTTGAAATCAATCACACAAGCTCTCAGCATATCCTCCAAAGTCTAAATAGTACACTCTGCCTGGCCATCCGTCTGTGAGTGAAAAGTTATGCTAAGCTTAACCTGAGTACCAAAACCTTTCTGAAATGACCTCCAAAATTGGAATGTAAACTGAGTACCCCTGTCTGAAATAATAGACAATGGAACACCATGCAATCTGACTATCTCATGAATGTAGAGTCTGGCATAATCCTCTGCTGAATTTGTAGTCTTGACAGCCAAGAAGTGGGCTGACTTAGTCATCCTGTCAATGATCATCCAAATAGAATCATGTTGCCTATGAGTACGAGGAAAACCTGTAATGAAATCCATATTGATCGCTTCCCACTTCCAAGTAGGAAGATCAATATCCTGAGTTATACCACCCGATCGCTGATGCTCTACCTTCACTTGTTGACAGTTGGGACACTTAGCCACAAAGTTTGCTATGCCCCTCTTCATGCCATTCCACCAATAGACTTCTCGTAGGTCACGATACATCTTGGTGGCACTGGGTGAAGAGAATACCTGGAGCTATGAGCCTCTGTCAAGATCTGCTATCTCAACCCATCTACGTTAGGAACACACAATCGGCCCTAATATCGGAGCACACCATCTCCGTGTTGGAAGAAGACCTCCACTCTCTGCTGATGGACTGCACCCTTCAATTGGTGCAAAATAGGATCACTATCTTGCTTTTCTTTCACTTCAGCCACCAAAGATGATTTGGACCCATTCTGAACAATAACACCACCATTTGTCGAATCCATAAGGCAAACTCCTAATCGAGCAAGTCGGTGAACATCCTTGGCCAATTCTTTTTTTCCGTCCTCAACCAAAGACACACTACCCATAAACAACCTACTAAGTGCATCTGCCACGACATTGGCCTTACTCGGATGGTAAAGCACACTCATATCATAGTCCTCAAGAAGCTCAAGCCACCTCCTTTGATGAAGATTCAATCGGTGAATACATCCACATGAACACCATACAAGTAGTATCTCCAAATATTCAAAGCAAAAACCGCGGCCGCTAACTCAAGATCATGAGTAAGGTAGTTTTTCCCATGAATCTTAAGCTGTTTGGAAGCATAAGCAATCACCTTACCACGCTGTATTAAAACAAAACCCAAACCAATCCTAGAAGCATCACAATACACAACAAAATCATCTAAGCCCTCGGGTAGAGCCAAAACTGGAGTTGTGGTCAACCTAGTCTTCAACTCCTGAAAGTTCTTCTCACATAGATCAAACCACTGAAATTTTACCTTCTTCTGAGTCAACCGAGTCAATGGGAAAGCTATGGAAGAAAACCCTTTCACAAATCTCCTGTAGTAACCAGTCAAACCCAAAAAGCTCATAATATCCGACGGGGAAGTAGGTCTAGGCCAGTTCTTTACTGCCTCTATTTTCTGCGAATCAACTCGAATATCATCTCTAGTCATAATATAACCCAGAAAAGCAATAGACTGCATCCAAAACTCACACTTGCTGAACTTAGAAAATAACTGTCGATCCTTGAGAGCTTGCAACACAACTCTCAAGTGGTCCACATGCTCCTTTTCACTCAGAGAGTAGATAAGAATATCATCAATGAAAACAATCATAAACATATCCAAATACTATTTGAACACACAGTTCATCAAATCCATAAAAGTTGCAGGAGCATTTGTTAGTTCAAAAGACATAACCATAAATTCATAATGACCATATCGAGTTTTGAAGGCTGTCTTCGAAATGTCACACCATCTAACTCTAAGCTGATAATAACCAGATCTAACGCCGATCTTGGAGAAATAACTGGCACCCTGAAGCTGATAAAACAAGTCATCAATCCTAGGAATTGGATACGTATTCTTGATTGTGACCTTGTTCAACTGACGGTAGTCGATACACATTCTGAGAGAACCATCTTTATTTTGCACGAATAAAATTAGAGCACCCCATGGAGAAATGTTGGGCCTGATAAAACCCTTATCAAGAAGGTCCTTCAACTGATTTTTCAATTCCTTAAGCTCCACTGGAGCCATTCTATATAGAGGAATGGAGATAGGACGCGTATGTGGAAGAAGATCTATTCCAAAGTATATCTCTTACTCGGGAGGGACTCTAGACAAATCCTCGGGAAATACTTCAAGGAACTCATTCATCACAGGAACTGACTGGAGAGATGGGGTTTCAGACTCCATGTCAATAGCCCAAACTATATGATAGATATAACCGTTAGAAATCATTTTCCTAGCCTTGAGATAAGATATGAAATGACCCTTTGAGGATGGAGGACTACCTTGCCACTCTAGGACAGGTTTATTTGGAAACTTGAAACTGATGACTCAAGTATGATAATCAACCGAGGCATAACAAACATACAACCAATCCATACCAAGAATAACATCAAAATCAGTCATCTCCAACTCTACTAGATCAGCTGAAGCGACTCTATGAAGGAATGATATAGGGAAATTTTGGTAAATTCTTTTGGCTAGGGCTGACTCACCAACAGGAGTAGAAACACAAAAGGGTTCTATGAGCTGATCAGGACTAATTTTGAACTTGCAAGCAACATTAAAGGTCACAAAAGATACGGAGGCACCGAGGTCCAAGAAAGCATACACATCGAGAGAGAATACTTTCAACATACCAGTAACAACGTCCGGGGAACTCTCCTAGTCCTGGCAGGATAACATAGCATAAAGGAGGTTCTGGCGCTGACCTCCACCAGAACTAGTAGTTGCACCCTACTGGGCCAGTCAACCCCATGGGGCTGCTGGAGCAGACTGAGTCCTACCATTTCCTTGTCCCTTGTTAGCTGAAGAGAAATTCCTAAGCTTGTGTCCAACCTGACCATACCCAAAGCATCCACCGAACTAGCTAAACAGTCCGCAAGGTGACTTCTACCACATTTGTTGCAAGTAGGGTAAGGATTCCCCTTAGCAACGCTCCTCTGCGAATAAGAACTTGATCATCTACCTTCCTAATCATGACGAGGCCTAGGGGCCTGAGTAGGAGCACTAGCTGAAGAATGCACAGGTCCCGATGACCTCTTCTGAAAAGAAGAATAATATCTGCCTCTGGACCTCTAATGGCTAAAACCCAAACTCTCTGATCTGACCCTCTTGTCCTCTCTTTCCATTTCCTTCAATTTATCTCCCTCAATCTAATGATCATGAATCATAAGTCTATAAATATCCATGTCACCTAAAATCATAGCAGACTTGCACTCCTTCTTCACCAAGTCTGACACTCTATAAATGAACTTACTCATCTGATCCCTCGGATCAGCCACCATAGAAGGAGCATACCTAGAAAGCTGAGTGAACTTCAATCCATACTCCTGAACTGACATAGATCCTTGCCTCAAATACATGAACTCTTCGGCCTTAGCCTCCCTCAACTCCCTAGGGAAGAACTAGTCGAGAAAAGCCCTCTCAAAGCACTCCCAAGTTATAGGGACAACATCCCTAGCCCTGGCATCCTTCCACTGAGTGTACCAAATATGAGCCATATCCTTGAACTGGTAGGAAGAAAGCTCAACACCATCAATACCAACAACTTGCATCCCATCCAAAATCTTCTTCACCTCATCAATGAAATTTTATGGATCCTCACCAACTTTCTAACCCAAGAACTCAGGCGGGTACATGCGAATAAAGTCTTGAACTCGGGCTGCAACTGCCCTACCTTGAGGGTGGACGGGAGCAGGTGCCTGCTTATTAGCCTAAGCGGTCTAAGATAACATATGAATGGCCTTCTTGAACTCCGCATTTGTGACCTCGGGGTCTAGAACTGAAGATTAGTATTTCGAGCATTGGCTCGTCAAGGCATGGCACGGCGATGAGGCATAATCTGAAATGCATAAAGATGGGATTAGAGGAGTAATAGAGTTAAACACTATAGCATGATAATGATCATAAAAGAAGTGAAGTTTTTCCTAAGATACCTCATATCTTCCCTCTCATAAGTAAGGCACGCTTCACACACATGAAAGAGATTCTACTCGATGCGGCTTTTAGACACCCTAGGACTCTTGAACCTGAGGCTCTAATACCAAGTTTGTCATACCCTGAGGCTACCCCCTAGACGTAACATGGAACCCGAGACCATAAATGACCCAAGTTAACCCTTGGTCATAGCATAACTTAGACATACACAAAGAATTATAGCGAAAGCATAAATAGCAGAAACAGGCAACCATGTCTATGTAGGATAAAGGTCTAAGAATACCAAATCCGAAATACAGAATGCAAGTATCTAGCTATGTATGAAGCCTCTAAACTAACATAAAGAGTTGCTGGAACAAGACCCCAGCTAATTCAGAAATCCAAAAGAAAGACATAAAAGTGAAAAATCTAGCATTAGTCCTCGAATGATGAGGACTCACCAACACAAAATGGATAACCAGCGATGTATAGCAACGAGCCTGAGGGAAAGAGCTTGAATCTACATCATAATAGGATGCAACCAATAATGTGCATCAGTACTATAGGATGTACTGAATATGTGAGATATGCAGAAATATGATAAAAATATACTTAAAACATAGTTAAAGCTGAATTCATGCATAATAAGAGAAATCATAATTAGTAGATATCATAGTTCCAGCATAAGGTATGAAATAGAAGAGCATAAGACTTAAAAACATTCATACGAGAGTTTCTCATAAACGACAATAGACCATGTGAGCTACATGGGATCCAACTATATAATCCTAGTTGGCAAAGCTTCCCGAACCTTGCTAAAGTACGGGGCACCATAAATATCTTAGCGTGGCCACTTTCATAAGGAGACACTCTCAACTAATGAGGATCCTTTTTCATGAGGATACACTCTCAACTAATGAGGACCCTCTTAACCTACACTGGCAATGTAGTTTTGAACTTGGGTTTTCTAGAACCCTTATCGCTCGATGCTAAATACTACTCTCAAATCATACATATAGCTCATATCATACTTGTGACATATTTAATGCCAAAACTATTTGAAAAGCATAAAGACATATCTAATGTCATGAAATTTCAAATCATAAGTCATAAAGCTTAGCATAGCCATAATTCCAACATACTTTCTTTCTAAATTCATAGCTTGAGAATTTGGCATGCAATTTCATAATGCTTGAGGTCATGTTTTCTAAACATGTCAATTTTACTTGAAAATATGCAATTTAGTAAAATCATGCTATAATTCATTCTCAATGCATGGACTTTTGAAAATACTTAAGGAATCTCAAATAAGTCATGGGTAAGAGATGAGAAACCAAGAATTTATGCTTTAAATCTGAATACATAAGTTTCCCCCAATTTGGGTAAGAATCCTAATTTCATAAATTGATAAATCAAAGTAAAATCTTGGGGGTTCGGGGCACAAGAGTGAAAGGATCCCTTTTTGAATACCCACATACCTAATTTAAAGTTTGCTTGAGCTAAGATGAAGAGAAATGGAGACTTGGAACTTAGAGCTTGAAGCTTGAGAGACCTTTTATCAATTTTTGAAGGAGAATGAAAGTTTGTGAGGGGACTTAGGCTAAGTAGGGATGAAACCCTACCAAAAGAGTCCAAAACGACCTCACTTAAGAGTTAAAAGAGTGGGTAATTATAAAAATACCCATGGGTAAAAGCTGGAAAAGAATTGATTTAAAACTCGGCTTCAGGTTCCACGAGTGAGGTCTATGGACCATAGACTGAATCACGGCCTGTGGTTGCCTCTCATTATTTCTGTCCAAAGTGTTCAGCTGCAGATCATGTTCCACGAGTGAACAGTATGGTTCGTAGAATAATCTACGGTCCGTATAACCCACTCATGGTTTATGAAGAATTACTGACTCTCAGGTCTGATTCCATGAGGGGAAACTACGGTTCGTGGTTTGATCCACGATTTGTAGATCCCAATCATGGTTCTCTCATTAGATACTGAACCTACAGAATACATTCCATGGCTCGTGGTTTGGACTCGTAATTCCTGGAATGTTCAAAATTTTCAGAGATTCTAAGTTTAAAAGTTGATTCGAATTTTGGAGTGTTACATAAAATAGGGTGGGGTGTTGGCTAGTGTTGAGTTCAAATCCACATTTATGGAAGAAATAAAAGCCAAACAGTTTCAGGATGCACAGTTGAATAAGCTTTAGAGCAAGGTAGTATCTGGAGAGTCCATGGATGCCGTATTAGACGTTGGTGGGGTGCTGAGTTTCAGGGGAGATTTGTGTTCCTCGGGTTGATGACATCATTCAGAAAGTGTTGGCAGAGGCTCATGGTTCACAATATTCAATTCATTCAGGCTTAACCAAAATGTATCGAGACTTGAGGCAACTTTATTGGTGGTCTGGAATAAAAAGGGATATAGCTGATTATGTGTTTAAGTGTCAGAACTGTCAGTAGGTAAAGTATGAGCACCAAAGGCCTGCAGGATTGCTTCAGACAATGCCCATTGCCGAGTGTAAGTGTTAAAGGATAGACATGGATTTCGTGGTAGGTCTTCTTAAGACCTTGGGAAGATATGACTCTATTTGGGTCATTGTGCAGGATGATTAAATCAGCTCATTTTATTTCGATCAGGGTGGATTATAATTCACACCAGTTGGCTAAGATGTATGTTAAAGAGATTGTGAGACTGCACGGGGTGCCCTTCTCAATCATTTTAGACAGGGGTATGCAATTTACCTCCAAGTTCTGGGGTAAGTTGCAAGAAGATTTGGGCACTCAACTCACCTTCAGCACAACATTTCATCCTCAGACAGACGGTCAGTCGGAGAGGACAATCCAGGTATTGGAAGACATGCTAAGAGCATATGTGATTGTCTTTGGGGGTCATTGGGACCAATTCTTACTATTGTGTGAGTTCTTATACAACAACAACTACCACTCCAGTATCGACATGGCACCAGTTGAGGCATTGTACAGGAGGGGATATCGATCACTCATAGAGTGGTTTGAGGCAGGCGATGTGAAACCTTTGGGCATGGACTTGGTAAGGAAAGCTCAGGGAAAAGTGAGGGGAATTCAAACAAAGTTGCTAGTAGCCCAAAGCAGGCAAAAAGAGTATACAGATCGCAAGGTAAGAGACATGGATTTCTAGGTTGGTGAATAGGTGTTATTGAAAGTGTCACCAATAAAGGGGGTTATGCGGTTCGACAAGAAGGGTAAGCTCATCCCCCGGTACATCAGTCCCTTTGAGGTTCTCGAGATTATAGGGCTAGTTGCTTAAAGATTGGCACTACCGCCTAGTTTATACGGAGTCCACCCAGTCTTCCATGTATCCATGTTGAAGCGATACCATGGGGATAGGGAATACATCACTAAGTGGGATTCGATTTTGATAGACAAAGATCTTCAATATGAAGAGGAACCAGTTGCTATTTTTGATCGGGATGTCTGGAAGTTGAGGATAAAGGAGATCAAATCGGTAAAAGTTTAATGAAAGCATCATCTGATTGAGGAAGACACTTAGGAAATCGAGAAGGACATGCGGGACAAGTACCCTCACTTGTTTAAGGATTCAAGTACTACACTTTCCCCTTTTTTATTTCATTTTTTTGGGTTTGATCATTCAGGGCCCTCACTTGTTTAAGGATTCAAGTACTACACTTTCCCCTTTTTTATTTCATTTTTTTGGGTTTGATCATTCAGGGATGAACAATTGGTAAATTGGTATCTGTTGTAACGACCGGGTCTATCATTACGGGTAAATCTTTTGTACCAAGTTTTGGGTTAGAAAACTTCCAAGTTTGGGAGTTTGAAATTTTGGGCTAGGCTAGTCTAGGTCGATTTCTAAGCGAGGTATAGTCTAGGGCAATCCGGGTGAGGATTGGGTAATGTATCTTGTGTTGAGATATTTTTTCCATTAGCTAAGACGTTAAGGATTCTAGGGGACTTTTCAAAAATAAATTCGGGTAAGTAGAACTCTGGTATTAAGGTTGACGTGAAGGGGTTATTCTGGAACATTGGGATTTAAGGTGTATTGTAAAATGGGCACTTTTGGGGGATTTTCCGAGATTCTATCTCATGTCAACCACTATAGCGGTTGACACTGCACTATAGTGGCCACCGATATAGCAGAGTAATTCCTGCTATATCAGAAGTCAACGACGGTCAGCACTGGCATAGCGGTTGGTTCTGCTATGGTGGTGCTGTTATAGCAGTGTATGGACCGCTCTAGCGGAATTAGTTGGGTTTAATGTAGAAACTTCTCCAAAATGTTCAATTTTTCCTCAAGAATATTTTGGAGAAGGGTAAGGGCGACTTGGATGATGTCAACTCTGTTTTTCACCATTTTTCATCCCAAAGGTAAGAATTTTGCCCTCCTAACTTAGTATAATTTTTCTTATGCAGTAGAATAGTTAACTACGAGTTTGGGGGAAGGTTTGAGTTAACTTAAGAATTTGGAATCTGGGTAAAGGAGGGGATTCTAGGGTGTTTAGTTCTTGGGTTATGTTATTTATGGGTCTTTCATGCCTTAATCACCCTTATTCACTAAATATAACCATAAAAATGGTAGTTTAGGATGAATTAGTGGTAGAAAAGCCTGGGAATGGGTGGAATGATTATAGTTTTGGCCTGGGGATTGGGATTTTGTATAATCCAGGTATTTTAGGCTAGGGAATTGATTGTAGCTGCTTGTAATTGTGTTTAGACCAAGAGCAAGCTAAAGCCATAGAAAATAGGAAGTATCCAGTCCAGTAAAGTTCCAAAAGCAGTTCAAGGTAAGTGATGGTTAATGTCTTGCCAAATGCAATATATATACATATAACTATAACTTAGTATTATATGTGCTTTCATGCTTAGGAAAGAAATTATGAATGTCCAAGTAATTGGGGTGTCAGTTATGTGAAATAAACTTGATTATTGCTTTATGGTTTTACAAGGGTGTTTTTTGTTCATTTTTTATAGAATGTTGGTTTTTGTGTGATATTAACAATTGGATTGGGTACCACGCCTGGTATGGGATACTAATGGTTGGCTCGGGTACCATACAGAATACAAATAGTTGGCTCGGGTACTATGCTTGGTACATGTTATGTATATCGGTTGGCTCGAGTTCCACGCCTGGTACGGGTTTAATCTGCATTGTTGATTGTATTATCGATGGTTTCATAAGTGGACCGGGTTGATTTCTAATTTTATGATTTATTATGTTGGTCCTTGAGAGGCCGAGTTGTTAAACTTAACTATGGGGTTGGTCCTGGGGTGGACCGGGCATTACATGTTAACACTAGGTGTTGGTCTAGGATCTGTAGTTGGTCCGGGAATGTAAAAAGGGTAAATGTCTTGATTATTGTTCATTTTTAAATGATGGTTGAACCTGTTTTCATGTGGTTGATGAGTTAGAAGGTAGGCTGAGAGCCTGGCATTATGTTACTGATTGTTGCTACATGTTTGTGCTACTTTACTTAGTTTTGGTGTTGGCCGATGATCCTACCAGTACACGATGGTTGTGTACTAATTCTGCACTTGTTTTCTTTTCATGAGTACAGGACATCTTCCGGTGGCTCCTACGCGACCTCAAATCTAGTCCCAGCGATTCCAAACTTCAAAGGTGAGCTGCTTCTGTCGGTCTACCTTGTTCTCTTCCAGTTAGTTATGGTCCAATTATTTCCGAACTTAAGCCCTTGTTTTCTTTTGGGGTAGCATCCCCGTTCTAGAATTTTGGTAGAATGTTTTGGTACGATGACTTTTGGACTTTAGGCGTAGTTTTCCGCAGGATCTTATTTAGTATTATTTTGAATATGAAGACTAATTTATTTTAATGCATCTAGTTTTGAGCTGTTAGACTTACTATGTGTTGATCGGGTTATTGGTTCGCTCATCCGGTGGGTTTCGAGTGGGTGCCACTCACGGTGGGTTGAGTCGTGACACCAGGATAGAAGGACTTGCAGGGGTTCATGGACCTCCAATGGTTCCAGTAGTAGTTCCTATACTGCCACCAGGTGCCTCTGAGAAGGATCTTAGAGGAGCAATACAGTTGCTCACACAGTTGCTAGCCGCTCAGGCTCAAAGAGAGAATGTGGAAGTCGTTGTTGCTGCTCTAGGATAGGTAGCTGGATCTAGGATTCGAGATTTTCTCTATATGAATCCGCCAGTGTTCACAGGCTCCAGCCTTACAGAGGACCCTCAGTAGTTCATTGATGAGACTCATAGAATTTGTAAGGTGATGCGGGTATCAGAGATATATTCTGTTGAATTGGCCTCTTACTAATTAGAAGATGTTGTTGTCTCTTGGTATGAGATGTGGGAAGCTTTGAGGGGTCAGAATGCTCCCCAAGCAGTCTAGACGTACTTGGCGAGGGCCTTCATGGATCATTTCTTGCCATTAGAGCTTAGACAGGCAAAGATAGATAAATTTCTAAATTTAAAGCAGCGTGATCTCAGTGTCAGAGAGTACAACTTATGGTTTATGCAGTTTTCCAGATTTGCTTCAGAGTTTATTAATACTCATACATCAAGGATTCATCGCTTTGTGGGTGGCCTCATGGAATGCTTGAGGGATAACCTTTTTGTTGCTACCCTGAATAGGGATTTGGATATAGCGGGGATCATGGAATATGCTCAGCAGTTAGATGAGGATCAGCATAATCATAAAGTAGATAACGAGAGAGAACAGAGTAAGAAAGCTAGGATGGTTGGCCAGTATCAGGGGAGCAGTGGAGCTTCCACCTGTAGAGGGCCACCTAGGAAGACTCAGTCGGTGGTATTCTCCATAGCTAATGCTCCAGCTCTATTTTTGAGATATAGACATGAGTAGGGTCAGACTTCTAGGGCACCAGTCCCACAGCCTCAGAGGGATACTAGTCGGGGATTACCACCTCAACCTACATGCATATAGTGTGGCCGAGCACATGGAGTGGAGTGTTAGCATGGTTCAAATGCCTATTATTGGAGTGGTATAGAGGGCAATATGGTACAAGATTGTCCGCAACTCAAACATAGAGGCAAAAGTGATAGATCACAACCTTCAGTGTCCGCATCAGCCTCATCATCATCAATACCTTCTTCTTCTCGCAGTCCTCGGGGACCAACAGTTAGAAGATCTGGTAGAGGCAAAGGGACTGGTTCAAAATTCAACCCGAATTGTGTGTATGAACTAGTCGGTCGACAGGATTCAGAGGCATCCACAGACGTGGTAACAGGTACTCTATCTATCTTCTTATATTATGTTTATGCTTTGATAGGCCCAAGATCTACCTTGTCATATCATACTCCATTTGTTGCTAAAAAGTTCAGAATAGAGCCAAAGATATTATGTGAGCCATTTGTGGTATTGACTCCAGTAGGAGAGTCTATCATAGCTAGACAGGTCTATTATAACTGTGTGGTGACTGTATGTGATCGTGATACATTGGTTGACCTGATTGAACTTAAAATGGTCGACTTTGATGTCATCATGGGTATGGATTATCTATCCTCTTGCTATGCTACAGTTGATTCCCAAGCTAAGATTGCTCGATTTCATTTCTCGGGTGAGCCGGTCTTGGAGTGGAAGGGTAATACTATAATGCCTAGAAGGAGGTTTATTTCCTATCTTAAGGCACAAAAGCTTATTGCAAAGGGGTGTTTATATCACCTTGTCCAAGTAAGAGACCTTGAAGCTGAAAAACAGATGCCAACACTTCAATCAGTACCAGTGGTGAATGAATATCCTAATGTGTTTTCTGATGAACTTCCAGGGTTACCTCCCGTCAGAGAAATTGACTTCAGTATTGATGTGGATCCTGGTACTCAACCGATATCAATTCCACCTTATAGAATGGCGCCTGCAGAGTTGAAGGAGCTAAAGGAGCAGTTGAAAGACTCGCTTGATAAAGGCTTTATCTGACCCAGTATATCGCCTTGAGGTGCACCAGTGTTGTTAGTACGTAAGAAAGATGGCACATTAAGAATGTGTATAGACTACCGACAGCTAAATAAAATGACAATAAAGAATAAGTATCCTCTTCCCCGAATAGATGATTTATTTGATCAATTGTAGGGAGCTAATTGCTTTTCAAAGATTGATTCACTAGTTGACGATTCGTGAAGCAGACATTCCAAGGTAGCTTTTCAAACAAGATATGGGCACTTCGAGTTTCTTGTTATGTCATTTGGACTAACGAATGCTCCAGCAGCCTTCATAGATATGAGGAATAGGGTTTTCAAACCCTTCTTGGATATGTACGTGATTGTATTTATAGATGACATTTTGGTATATTCATATAATGAATCAGCGCATGCAAATCATTTGAGATTCATGCTGCAGACACTCAGAGAACACCAATTATACGCTAAGTTTTCTAAATGTGAAATCTGGTTAAGCTCAGTAGCCTTTCTTGGCCATGTGGTATCTGGAGAAGACATCAGAGTGGACTTTCAGAAAATAGAAGCTGTAAAGAATTGGACTCGACCAACCACTCCCATAGAGGTGCATAATTTCTTGGGCTTACCCGGTAATTATAAGAGATTTGTGGAGGCCTTTTCCTCTATTTCTGCCCCATTGACTAAATTGACGCAGAAAGCAGCTAAGTTCTAATAGTCAGATGCTTATGAAAGAAGCTTCCTGGAGCTGAAAGATAGATTGACTACAACGCCAGTATTGGCCTTACCAGAGGGCACAGAAGGGTATGTTGTGTATTGTGATGCTTCAGGCATTGGCCTTGGTTGCATCCTGATGCAGCGTGGAAAAGTTATATCATACGTCTCTCAGCAGTTGAAGAAACATGAACAAAATTACCCCACTCATGATTTAGAGCTTACAGCAGTTGTGTTTGCACTTAAAATATGGCACCACTATATGTATGGGGTGCATATTGATGTCTTTATGGACCATAAGAGTCTTCAATATCTATTCAAGCAGAAAGAGTTGAATCTAAGGCAGAGAAGGTGGCTAGAGCTAATGAAGGACTATGATGTCGATATTCTCTACCACCTAGGTAAAGGTAATATTGTAGCAGATGCTCCCAGTCGATTATCTACGGGTAGCCTAGCATATTTGTTACTTGTTCAACATGAAGTGGCCAGAGATGTTTATATATTAGCAAGCATAGGAGTTCGACTCATGGACTCCGAAGATAGTAGTATAGTGGTATTGAATATGGCCAAGTCATCATTAGTGGCATTGGTAAAAGAGAGATAGTATGACGATCCCTTATTTCTCCAATACAAAGAGGGAATTTGGCAATATCGGGTTATAACATTTAAACTAGCAGGTTATGGCACTTTGAGGTGTCAAGGTAGACTATGTGTACCTGATGTAGATGGGCTGAGATAAAATATTATGGCTGAGGCACATTGCTCCCGCTATTTAATCCATCCCGGCTCTACAAAGATGTATCATGACCTTAAAGAGGTCTACTGGTGGAATGATATGAAGAAAGATATAGTAGAGTATGTAGCACAATGCTCCAATTGCCAGTAAGTAAAAGTAGAGCATCAGAGGCTCAGTGGCCTAACTCATACCATAAGTATTCTAGTATGGCAATGGGAGGCTATTAATATGAATTTCATCTCAGGTTTGCCCTCTTCTTTTTGAAGACATGACTCTATTTGGGTAATAGTTAATCAGCTGACAAAATCAGCCCATTTCTTGCATGTTAAGTCCACCAACTCGGCTGAAGATTTAGCTAAGCTATACATAAAGGAGATTGTTCGCTTACATGGGACCCAGTGTCCATTATTTCAGATAGAGGTGTCTAATTTACAACTCATTTTTGGAGATCGTTCCAAAGAAGCATAGGGACACAGGTGAATCTTAGCACTGGTTTTTATCCACAGACAGACAGCCAAGCCAAGTGCACTATTTAGACGTTTGAAGATATGTTGAGAGTATGTGTGCTAGACTTAAAGGTAACTGGGATGATCATTTGCCTCTAATAGAGTTTGTCTATAATAATAGTTATCACTCCAGCATTGGCATAGGTCCATTTGAAGCTCTGTATGGGAGATAATGCAGATCGCCTATCGATTGGTTCAAAGTAGGTGAGACATAGATACTAGGACCGGATCTAGTCTACCAAACCATTGAGAAGGTCAAGTTGATACAAGAGCGGTTGAAGACTGATCAAAGTCGACAAAAATCATATACAAATGTGCGATATATGGATTTAGAGTTTCAGATTGATGATTTGGTACTCGTGAAGGTGTCACCTATGAAAGGCATTATGCAATTCGGGAAGAAAGGTAAGCTGAGTCCCAGGTATATTTGGGCCCTTTAGAGTTATACGCAGAATTGGCTAGATAGCCTATGAGGTTGAATTACCTCCAGAGTTAGCTGCAGTGCATCCAGTCTTCCATGTGCCTAGGTTGCGCAAATGTTTAGGAGAACCTTCACATGTCATCCCCACAGAAGGTATCGAGCTTGCGGGAGATTTATCATTTGAGGAAGTCCTTGTGGCTATATTGTACCGACAGGTTAGAAAGTTAAGGACCAAAGACATAGCTTTGGCTAAAGTACTTTGGAGGAAGCAGAACATAGAAGAAGCCACCTGGGAAGCAGAAGCTGATATGAAAACTAAATATTCATATTTGGTCCAAGAACCATCAGAAGGTTCTTAAACTATTTATCTCTTTTATATGATTGATAGTCTCTATTGTATTTGTTCCATTGTTATCTGATTCTCTCATGATACGTATAAGTGTCTGATGTACACGTGTGATTCTAGAGACTTATGTGGATGCAACTTCCAAATGCAGAGTATAAGGTAAGTTATGCAAATGATTATAACCTTTATTTAAGTATAAGGCCAAACAAAGCCTCGTGTAGTATCTGTTAAGCATTGTATATGATGTGACACTCTATGAAGCATAGTTGTATATATTCTGGCTTGTTGACAGGTTTCTGATAGGCCTATTTACAAAGAAAATTCTATCAAAATTTCTGAAAATTTTGAGAGAGAGCTAAATATTAAGGCCCTATGATGAAACAAAAGTGAAGTGGGAGTTGATTGGTGATCTCACAAGTATCATGGATAAATATGAAACTTAAAATAAGCTATAAACATCATTCGAGGATGAATGATCCTAAGTGGGGGAGATTGTAGGGCCTCGATAAATTCTGAATACAAGTTTAACGCTTTAAACTAGCATAACACTTAATCTATAAAGAGTTGTGTGGCGCACATATTTTAAGAAAAATTATAGCGCACACATATATAATTATGGTGTATACAATTGTTATATTTGTTGCTAGTGGAATAAAGAAAAGAGAGTAATTTTATTTAACCTTTCCTATGTGGCAAGTGGGTACCAATTTCTTAATGAATTAAAAAAAATGGAGAAAGGAAAGAGTTGGAAAAGGGAAATAGCAAAGGGGCCTTTGGTTGCTGGAAAAGCAACGAACAGTACTACTTCTAGTACTTTTAAAAAAAATAACAAAGGTCAAGTTTTATTTGCTTTGGGAAAGCATGGCAGCAGCAACGTATAGTAGTACACTGGTACTTTATGTGTTTCTTCTTCTTTCCTTCAACATCATCAAGAAAAAAAATTGAAGGAGTTTGGGAAAAATTATACCCAAATCTTAAGGAGCTCATAAATTAAGTTGAATTTGTGACATTAGGATTCTTCAAGAGCTAAAGTTGGGATTTAAATTTCAAGAGGTAAATTATTTATCCTACTCTTGAATATGATTATGGATAACAATTTGGGGATATTTGATTTTAATTTTTATTAGCTCTTGAAATGGGTCTTGATTATTATGATTCTTGAAAAGAGGAAAAGATGAAATTATGAGAAAAATGGAGTTTTTGGGTGTTGTTATTGATGGGCATATTTAATATTGAACTTTATACGTTGAAAAATAATAAATTTGCTCCAAATAATTGTCAAGGAACTTAATTAACTTTGGGCATAAGTCAAGATTATTGGATTAAATTATTAGGTGAACCTGCGGGTTATAGATAAATATATATATATATATATATATATATATATATATATATATATATATATATATATATATATATATGTTTTGTGTATGTAGTTGATTGAGTTGATTGCATAAGGGCTACAGCTGAGTGTGTTGAGTTGTTGGAACTCCCGGTACTATCATTAGCTTGGGAAGCATCTAAGGTATGTGAGGCTAAAACTTCCTTCACCGTAAGGGCCCCCCCCCCCCCCCCCACGTCACATGTTCCTTCTATATAGGTCAAATAGCTTACATGAAAAATGAAAACGAGGTCTGTAGTTGCTTTATGTGTCATCCCCTTGTTTAATTATTAAAGCTTATACATACTCTTATTACTCCCTTTGCGTCAAGCTTTCCTAATATTTTGTGTGACCATAAGTATCTTCATTTGAAATTCTTAGGATTCACTCGATATGGACATATATGTGTCACGCATTATGAATGAAATAAATGGCCATAGCATAATCACACTTACTTATGTGATAACCTATACGATATAGTCATAAGTTAAAGTGAGAACTAGTATTTGGATAGTGATATCATATTCGGGAAGTTATGTATCATATAGAGATCATACTTAAATAGTTAGATGATCTTTGTCATAAGTTACATGTCATAGGCCTTTCAAGGCTTTACTTGATAAAAGATAGCGACATGAGAGTATTCATAGGTTTTACTTGACATACTCACGCGATATTATTTTGTGCATAAGATTGAGACCATACTATCATAGTGAGCTCGGATATTGTGGCGTACCTACCCTTGTGGCATCATTTGCATTTGGAGTCAACTGGAATATCATGCACTAGTTTCCCTGACTCGAGCCAACACATGACACATATGGCCTGCGGGCAGACCCTCATAGTGAGCCCTCAAAGAGCGTATCCTGTATCAGACCGCGATTATAGTTATATGTATAAAATTATAGCAATGAGTACTGGAGTAACATATGCCTCACCCATGACCTGGATCGCCTTTGATAGGCCATCACATGATTATTTGTGTTAAATATAGTGTAAATATGCCGCCTAGGCAAGCCATAGGGGCTATATTATAATGAATGCTTCTTTGAACGTTATATGAAGAACTAATAAGGTTGGTGCATAGGTTACAGTTTATATCATACATCTATTACTTGTATGCTCATAATTCTTTTGTTTTGACATTTGATTCATATGAATATTATTTTAGCCTTTTAAAAAAAAAATTGACCTTAGCGAATCTTAAGACTATAAAATTTCTACTTAGATAGCTAAATTTTTAAAAATACAAATTAAGATAATTATTTCAAATGACATTTAAATCATAATCCGAATATCAAGAATTTAAATATTAAAGATTACTTAAATATTATAATAAAAGTCACAATAGAGATTTAAGGCCACAATATTTTAAGTTAAAATATTAATAACTTAAATTTTCAAACTAAGCAAATAAGTTGATAAGAATTGTAACGTCTATCCAATACATATTAAGATACTTCAAGGACCAAAATTTTTTAGGTATGAACTTAATCAAATTATACTTAAGTCTTCGATAAAATTGTTTATGCAAAAAAATTAAAACAAAAGAAATGAGATGAAAATTAGCAAAGCATATAAAGAGAGGACTATCGTACTTCAATAAAATTTAAAAAAAGTATAGATGATATTAAATTGATTTAAATTTCATATTTAAAATATCATACTCTTTAATAAGGAGGACGAACTTCAGCAAAATTCTAAATCTGAAGTAAAATAACATAAAATTGTACATGCATGGTGTAGTGATACTGTTTTATCTTTTTATTCATAAATTCATCAAATAAATAAATTAATAATGACCCCTTAAATGATTGCGGTAGTTAAAATTGATTTTCTTTGGCCAATTATGAAATTTTGTTAATACATTTTAAGCTTACAAAATGATGGCTGAATGATGAGAGAAAAATATCATATATAAGTTAAGTTATTATTAAATTTTAATATTAATATTTATATTTATATATTTTTTGCAGTAACGATCATGATTAATGAGAAAAACATCAACTAAGGATGATATGTGATAAAAAGAAATTCAAGTACTGATTTTACAAAAGAAGATCCAGCACAAACAAAATGACGAAGAAGAAGTAAAAAGAGATAAGAAAAAAAGAAAGAAAAAAGTGGGCTAGTAGGACTCACAAAACAAAAAGAGAAAAGAAAAAAAGAAAGAAAGGGGACTGCACATGTTGTGAAAATACGTAGGGCCCACACACAAAAAGTAAAGAAAAAGAAAGGAGAAATAAAGAGAATACAAAGAATTAAATGCAAGTTGCATATTGACAGATGATAAAATATGATGAAGATTAGTGAGCAGTCACAAGATGCAACGTACAACATGCCACAAGAAAAAAATATTTACCTTCTAGCCATGACAAAATCTCTATAAATAGAGATTACATTTAAGTAGTTGGAGGGGAGGAGAGGAAGGATATCACTCTCAAATATTTTAGTTCGTTTCTACTCTTGATTTAGTTATTTTATATTGAAAATAATTCTAGTTTCTACTTTTAATTAAATAGCTAAATTATTCATCTTGAATATTTATTCTATCTTCTTATTTAATGGAGAAGAACATTTTCGTTAATGGTACCGAATCTAGTATGGAGTAATTTTCTATTGTGTTGAAAAAATGACGGATCTTGACATTTTTATGTAATAGTAAGTATTATTCCTAAATTTCACGTACGTGAGCTGAAGCTTTCCATTTGCTTTTTATCTTCTTTATAGTTAGATGTTATGTATTCTGTAAACATTTATTTATTTTTGTACTACATATTAACACATTAGTAATTCTGTGATCGAAAGAGGCGAAAGAAGTAATATCGTTAATTGGAGAGTATTGATAGATTGTTAATATTTATTCAGTAACATCTATCTGTTTTATGTTATAATTAATTTTACACTTATTTGTAATTGAGAGAGGTGAATAGTTTAATAATTAGTTATAACAAGTAAGGTAACTGATAGGGACTTACTTTCAAGAGCGTGTTTTAGTTCAAGTATATATTTTTGACTCTTTACTATTACTATTTTGACAATTAATTTATATAACCGAGAGGAGTGTAATTAATTGTTCAACTTCAGTAATAATATATAAATATAATCATGAGAGGTATTTATACTTTTATGAGAAATAGAAATTAAGGAATAAAGAATTTACTTTATAATAAAAATATCAAGTGAAATCAGGATCCCAACACCTTTTGACATATTGTGAAAAACGAAAAATATTTTCTCTATTTATAAGTTATTAATTAGTTAACTCACCACTCAAACTCTTCTCTATTTTCTCGAATAGTACTTAAAACAAGAAACGTCTGTAGAATAGATAAACCAATCTATGTGGGTTCGACATCTTTCTATACTATTATTTGACAGAGTGCGAGTTAAAATATATATACGCCAGTGACTCGTCAAATTTTTGGCGCCATTGTCGGGGATTGGCAAAGTCTATTACAGATTAATTGTTTTAGTACTAATTTGAGTTTTTTTTTTTGTTAGATAAAATTTCAGGAAGTTTATGACCCATTATTCTTCAAGAGAACTAGTCACATACAATCCCGAAATTGAAAAATTCTTACGATCGTTAAGGAAAGAACAGGTTTCACAATCTTTAATTTCTTCACAAAAAGAAATGGAGAACGACGAGCTCGAGAATAACAACAATCCACTTTCACCACATCAAGTGGAAGAGCAATTTGATGAGGTAGCACCACGACGTGATAGGATACTTAGAGATTATGCAAGACTAGACCATTTTGAAGGAGAATCAAGAGTGCGAAGGCCATCAATAGCAGCAAATAACTTTGAAATCTGCACAGGATTGATTCAGACCATCCAGAGTTCATGTCAATTTACTAGTGACGCAAATGAGGACCCTCATACACATCTAATTGACTTTCTAGAACTAGTTGAGAGTCTTGAGACTTGTAAGTACAATGGAGTCACAACAGATGCTATCAGATTACGACTTTTTTCTTTTTCACTAAAAGGAGAAGCCAAGACATGGTTGCGAAGCTTACCAAGAGGTTCCATTACTACATGGAATAAAATGACCCAGAAATTTCTTAACAAGTATTTTTCACTTGCAAAAATGATTAAAATGAAGCAAGAAATTAATAATTTTATGCAAACAGATGCTGAATCTCTATATCAAGCATGGGAAAGACTGAGAGCAATGTTAAGAAAATGTCCACACCATGGAATTTCAGATCCTGATATTTTATACATTTTTTATCATGGTCTTAAACCTTCTGCTAGAAATATAATTGATGCAGCATCAGAAGGATCCATAATGAAAAAAACGACAACAGAATCCATACAACTGCTCAATGAAATTTCAGAAAATGCAGTTCAGTGGCCATCTGACAGAATAATTATCAAGAAAGTACCAGGAGTCAATCAAGCTGAAGCTTTAAATTCATTGACACAATAAATTACAGCTCTTACACAAATATTTAAGGCTTTTCAAGTAAGTTCTCAATCATCTTCTCAACCAAAAAACTGTGATGTTTGTGAAGATAATCACCCGAATCATAAATGTCAAGCTTCTGCGCAAAATGAGGAACAGGTAAATATTATTGGTTATAAAAATAATCACCCATTTGGTAGTTTTATGGCACAAAAGCATCCAGGATTTCAATGGAGTAACCCTAATGGTGCTGAAAATCCTCAAAGATTTTTTAATCAAAAACAGCAGGTACATGGACCTCCTGGTTTTCAACATCAAATAAAAGGATAGCCAAATGTGATACAATATCAATAACAGCCCCAAAGATCTCATCAACAAAGGCTTGAAGACATGATATATGTAACGATCGGGTTTGTCATTATGGGTAAACCTTTCATGCCTAGTTTAGAGTTAGAAAACTTTCGGGTTTGGGAGTTGAAAATTCTGGGCTATGCTAGTCTCGGTCGGTTTTGGAGTGAGGTATGGTCTAGGGCAATCCGGGTGAGGATTGGGTAACTGTTACAACCCAACTACCGGACCGTGCGGGCACCTACTCTAATTCACCTAGACAGGAGAACCCTTACAACCCGAACCAACAGGCAAATCAGAAAAGAACATAAATCATGAAATAAAATCCTTTTTAATACATGGAACTTCTTTTACAATAATTTCAGAAAATAAACGACTTATAGAACTTGCGGAAAATCATTTACAATATGAGATATCCCTCCCTAGAACCTAGTCTAAGCCGGTACAAGAGCTACTATAAGATGATACATAACTGAAGAGGACACAACTCCCACCATAGAAAAGAAGTAGGAGCTGCTGGAAGATCACCGCCATCCTGAACCTGTGAAACATCACCAACCCTTCAACAAGACTATACCCAAAAAGGTACAACAAGAGTAGAATCAGTACAAACATAGGTACTGGTAGGCATCATCGGTTGACCCGAATTCACTTCTACCATCATATAGAAATCAAGATAAAATACATCAGTTAAATACTTCAACTCCTTTCACAATCACCTTTATAAATTCCCCCCCCCCCTTCGGAACCAACCTTCCTAACCTTTTGCTACCAACTCCACCACCCTAGTCTTATCCCTGACATCTAGGACTTCCCAAGTCTCACTTACCACTAGACTTTCCAAGTCTCACTAACACTAGACTTACCAAGTCTTACCTTAACCTTTACCAATATCTGTGTCCATGCCTGGACTTCCCTTACCCAAGTCAACTGCCTTGACTTGAAATTCAGACTTAACCCAGCTAACTGCTCAACCAAATCACTTATACCCATAGTATCACTTACCAGTGTCTGGACTTTTCACGAACCTCTAGGACAACTTTCCAACTTGTTTATAACAACCAGCAACTACAACCCAGACTCTCAGTCTTTCTCCCAATTTACCAACCATATGAAATCCATCTAGTCACCATTGACACATTTCATGCCAACCATAGAGTTACATCTAAATCCCTTTTTAATCACATAACCCGGACCCTCCAAGGATCCCCTAACCATACCTAACTGTTCAACAGGCTACCCCGGTCTACACCAAGACCGACATAATTCAACATAATAACATGGCCTCTGATGGACCATATGCAAATGTCACAGTTAAATAATACAACCCGGTCCGCTCATGGAACTTTCGCAAGAATACAATAATGCAATAAAATAAACCCATACCAGGGGTGGTACCCGAGCTAACTATTTAGTTATCCTGTACCAGGCGTGGTACCTGAGCCAACCATTTGTTATCCCATACCAGGCGTGGTACCCGAGCCAACCATTAGTAAATCTGTACCAGGCATGGTACCCAAGCCAACCAAATGTCACAACATAAATCCACAGTCACAAACAATCAACATTCAACACTTGTAAACTAACAAGCAATAACACCTAGTTTATTCCACAAGACTGATAACAGGACCCTTAGGAATTCTTAAATCATTCCCTAAGAATACAACTCATACAATACCTAGACAAAAGTACACAACACATAATGCATACAAGAATCAATACCCATCACCTATCCTATTCCGGGTACACAATGAACTGTTAAATCCTGTTCGAAGACTAACCCAAAATCACCCCTTTAAACATGCCATTAGATACCTTTATTCCTGACCCTCCTCCTAGGACCGAGATACAACATAGGGAAACCTCCCCTAGCCTTGGAAACATAGCCCTTACGATATTATAATTATACCAATTCATTTTTCGGAACTTTCATTCCTTGCACATTACTTAATTACTAACCCCTTCCAGTTCCCCGAACCTTTCCAACATTCTAGTCCCTGTATTTCATTAGAAAGAGCATACCAAAATAAGTATATACCCAGAATATCACAACGCATTATCACAAATCTACTATTTCCAGTTCAACCAAACAACCCAACAATCCTCCTCCAAACTCCGTGCTCGAAGGCCTAAACATGGATTCTCCCTTTCATTCTACATAATAAATAGGAAATGAAAGCGGTCAATCTACTATGTGAAGAAAATCTAGCCTACCTGGATGCCGAGCAGCTATTCTATGCCCTTTCTAGCTCCGTGAAGGCATTCCCTGATGATTCTGCAGGCCCAAATCCATAGTTTTGAATCCCTTCAGCTGGAATCCCTCCTCTCCATAGCTCCCAAGCCTTTTAGCAGTATAAGAGGGTTTTTGGAAAAACCCTCGTATGTTTTCTAACTCAGGAGGAGAGTTCTTTTATTAAAAAATCATTCTGAAGCCACTGCCTCCTGTTCCTCCGCTATGGCGGATGGCCTTCCGCCATGGTGGTACCGCTATAGCGGAATAAATACCGCTATAGTAGAGTGACGTCAGCCCGAATTATTTTCAAAAATCTAAAATTTTTCGTCACATCACCCCACTTAGTACCAAAATATTTAAGCTCGCTCCCGAATTGGTTTGATATTATGATTTCTAAAATAATGATGGATCTGGTCATTACAGTAACATGTCTTGTATTGAGCTAGTTTTACTTGCAACTAAGACATAGAGGAGTTCGGGGGACTTTTCGGAGGTGAATTCAGGTAAGTAGAACTCTTGGTATAAGGGTTGACGTGAAGGGGTTGTTCCGGAACGTCAGGAAATTAAGTGTGTTGTAAAATAGGTACTTTTGGGGAACTTTACGACTTCATGTCCCATGTGGCAGTTGACACATCGCTACAGCAACCTCTGCTATAGCAGAGAAATTACCGCTATAGCGGAAGTCAACGTCGGTCAACATCGCTATAGCAGACGATTTCGTTATGACAGTATCGCTATAGCAGAGCATGTACTGCCATAGTGGACTGAGTTGGGATTTAATGCAGCAACTTCCCCGAAATGTTCAATTTTTCCTCAACTATATTTTGGAGGAGGGCTGGGTGATTCTAGGCAATTTTCCTCTATTTTTCATCATTTTTTATCCAAAAGGTAAGGATTCAACTCCCCTAACTTCGAACTATCTTTCCTGCGGGGTAGAATTACTAGTCTTGCAACAATAGAGCGAGACCAGTGATCCCAGCAGCGGGCCCGGCTGTCAGAGGTAGAGGAAGGGGCAGGGGCCGAGGTAGAGCAAAACCCACCAGGGATGGAGCTTAGGCAGCTGCAGGAGCACGTGAGGCAACCCCTCCCCCACCCCAGGATCAGGTTGAAGAGGAAGTTAAGGTTGTTGTTGAGGAAGGTGTGGAACAGGCAGAGGCGGCACCGGCTGGAAGTTCAGGCCTTCCCCTATCTCGCCCGAAGCATTCCAGCAGTTGTTGGGTATCGAAGAGGAGAGGGTTGGTTATTTGTAAAGGGTCTGAACATGGATTTACAAGTGTTGTCTGTACATATTTCAGCATGGAGAAGCTTAAATGAGGTCACCGATTATGTGAAGAAGTTAGAAGGGGTTAAGCAAGTCGATCAGGCTAAAGTGTTAGCCAAGAAGTCCCAGAATAAGGGGAATTTCAGTGGTTCATACTCTCATGGACACAATCAGCATGTGTACTCTTTCTGTCCTATTTACTCAGCTCTACTAGCTGCTACAAGTGGTTGTTCGGGAGCTAATCAACAGTCGTCAGCTCCTAGAGGCTAGGGAGCTTCTTACACAACTACCAGAAAGCCCACACTTGATCGCGGTTGTTTCCATTATGGTGAAATGGGCCACTTTAAGAAGGAGTGCCATCACAAATAGACTGGTAATAAGGCTCAGCAACAGTCTAAGGATGTGGTCCCAGCAGGTAGAGGTGGTTATGTTAGAGGTCATCCACAGGGTGTGCAAGGCAACTTTCAAGGAGGTCAGAGAGATAAAGGTAATGGTAGCATGGGCAGGGGTGCGGTGCAGCCAGCCAAGAAAGTTACTCGAATTGATGACCGGGCTCACTACTATGCTTTTATGTGGAGATCTGAGGTGGAGGCATCAGATGTGGTGATCACAGGTATAATTCTTGTCTGTGATAGGTTGGCTTCTGTACTATTTGACCTAGATCTACTTACTCTTATGTGTCTGTGAACTTTGCATTAGATCTGGATTTGATATGTGATGTCCTTGATTCCTCTATCCATGTGTCTACCCCGGTAGAAGTGTCGGTGATTATGACTCATATTTACCGTACTTGTTTGGTGATGTTTATGGGGTTGCAGACTTGGGTAGATTTGGTAATTCTGGATATGGTAGACTTTGATGTTATATTGGGCATGACCTGGTTGTCTCCTTATCATGTTGTATTGAATTTTAATGCTAATACTATGGCTTTAAAAATTTCAGGTAAGGATAGAATAAAGTGGGAAGGTGTGTACAGGCCTAAGCTGGCTAAGATCATATCATTTGTTCAGGCTAGAAAACTAGTGGGAAGAGGGTGTTTGTCCTTCTTGGCTCATCTCTGGGATGATAGTGTGGAGTCCCCATCTATTGAGTCAGTTCCGGTTGTGTCAGAGTTTCAGGAGGTATTTCCGGCGGATTTTCCTTGTATGCCTTCGGATAGGGACATTGATTTTTGTATTGACTTAGAGCCGGGCACTCGCCCAATTTCCATTCCTCCTTATCGCATAGCTCAGGCAGAGTTAAGGGAACTTAAGACTCAGCTCCAGGAACTCTTAGACAAGGGTTTTATCCATACTAGTGCTTCACCTTGGGGTGCTCCGGTACTGTTTGTGAAGAAGAAGGATGGTAGTATGCGGATGTGCATAGACTACAGGCAGTTGAATAAGGTTACCATCCAAAATATGTACCCTTTACCCCATATAGATGATCTTTTTGACCAGTTACAGGGTGCATCGGTGTTCTCAAAAATTGACTTAAGGTTAGGGTATCATAAGTTAAAGATTAGGCCCGAGGACATTCCTAAGACTGGTTTTTGGACTTGGTATGGGCATTACGAGTTTCTAGTAATGTCATTTGGGTTGAAAAATACGCCGGCAGCCTTCATGAGTTTGATGAATGGGGTGTTTAAGTCGTATTTGGATTCGTTCATCATCGTGTTTATAGATGATATTTTGATCTAATCTAAGAGTAGGGAAGAGCATGTTGAACATCTCTATATTGTGTTGGGTATTTTCAAGCACCAGAAATTGTATGCAAAATTTTCTAAGTCTGAGTTTTGGTTGACTTCAGTCGCTTTTCTTGGGCATGTGGTGTCATAAAAGGGGGTGATGGTAGATCCCGAGAAGATTGAGTTTTGGTACTATTTATGAAGAAGAAGGATGGTAGTATGCAGATGTGCATAGATTACAGTCAGTTGAATAAGGTTACCATCCAAAATATGTACCATTTACCCCGTATAGATGATCTTTTTGACCAGTTACAGGGTGCATCGGTGTTCTAGAAAATTGACTTAAGGTTAGGGTATCATAAGTTAAAGATTAGGCCCGAGGATATTCCTAAGACTGGTTTTTGGACTTGGTATGGGCATTACGAGTTTCTAGTAATGTCATTTGGGTTGATAAATGCGTCGACAGCCTTCATGAGTTTGATGAATGGGGTGTTTAAGTCATATTTGGATTTGTTCATCATCGTGTTTATAGAGGATATTTTGATCTACTCTAAGAGTAGGGAAGAGCATGCTGAACATCTCTGTATTGTGTTGGGTATTTTTAAGCACCAGAAACTGTATGCAAAATTTTCTAAGTCTGAGTATTGGTTGACTTCAGTCGCTTTCCTTGGGAATATGGTGTCAGAAAAGGGGGTGATGGTAGATTCCGAGAAGATTGAGGCAGTTAAGAATTGGGCCCGGCCTAGCTCTGTGACTGAGGTAAAGAGTTTATTGGGGCTTGCAAGGTACTACCGCAGGTTTGTCAAGGATTTTGCATCCATTGCTACTCACTTGACAAGGTTGACCCAGAAGGAGGTACCATTTGTGTGGTCTGACAAGTGTGAAGAGAGCTTCTAAAAGTTCAAGACACTTCTTACCACGGCTCCCATCCTTTCATTATCTGTTGAAGGTAAGGATTTCATTGTATATTGTGATGCTTCATATTCAGGTTTGAGTGTTGTGTTGATGCAGGACAGGAATGTGATAACATATGCTTCTAGACAATTGAAGGTCCATGAAAAGAACTACCCAACCCATGACTTGGAGCTGGAAGCAGTGGTTTTTGCACTCAAAATTTGGAGACACTATCTCTATGGTGTCAAGTGTGAGGTATTCACTGATCATCGTAGTCTGCAACATGTATTTACTCAAAAGGACTTGAATCTGAGACAGAGGAGGTGGATGGAGTTGTTGAAGGATTATGATGTGACCATCCAGTACCATCCGGATAAGGCTAATGTGGTGGCAGATGCATTGAGTCGGAAGACCATCAGCATGGGCAGTTTGGCTTATTTAGGGGTGTCTAAGCGACCACTGGCAAGGGAGATTCAGGCCTTAGAATCTAGGTTCATACATTTGGGTATCTTAGAAAAGGGTGGAGTGTTGGCCAGTATTGAGGTCAAATCCATATTCATAGAGGAGATAAAGGCCAAGTAGTTTTAGGATTCACAGTTGAGCAAGCTTCGGAGCAAGGAAATATCTGGAGAAGCCAGGGATGCCACATTGGACTTTGGCGGGGTGATGAATTTCAGAGGAAGGATTTGTGTTCCTCGGGTTGATGATATAATTCAAAAGGTATTGACAGAGGCTCATGGTTCGCGGTACTCAATTCATCGGGGCGTAACCAAGATGTACAGAAATTTGAGGCAACTATATTGGTGGCCTGGGATAAAAAGAGACATAGCTGATTTCGTGTCCAAATGTCAGAACTGCTAGCAGGTCAAATATGAGAACCAAAGGCCTTGCAGGACTACTTCAGAGGTTGCTCATTCCCGAGTGGAAGTGGGAGAGGATAGCCATGGATTTTGTGGTGGGTCTTCCTAAGACCTTGGGAAAGTATGACTCTATTTGGGTCATTGTGGACAGGCTGACCAAGTCATCTCATTTCATTCCAGTCCGAGTGGACTATAATTCGCAGAAGTTGGTTAAGATCTATGTGAAGGAGATCGTGAGACTGCATGGGGTACCACTGTTCATCATTTCAGATAGGGGCACACAGTTTACCTCTAAGTTTTAGGGTAGGTTACATAAAGAGTTGGGCAGTCAACTCACTTTCAGCATAGCTTTCCTTCCTAAGACTGACGGTTAGTCGGAGAGGACAATCCAAGTATTGGAAGACATGTTGAGAGCATGTATGATTGACTTTAGAGGTAATTGGGACAAGTTTTTTCCATTGTATAAGTTCTCATACAACAATAGCTACCACTCCAGTATCGATATGACACCATTTGAGGCACTGTATAGGAGGGGTTGTAGATCTCCTATAGGGTGGTTTGAGGCAGGTGATGTGAAGCCTCTGGGAGTAGACTTGGTAAGGGAAGCGCGAGAAAATAAGGGGCATTCAGACCAAGTTGCTAGTGGCCCAGAGCAGGCAGAAGGAATACGCGGATCGCAAGGTAAGAGACATGGATTTTCAGGTTGGTGAGCAAGTACTATTGAAAGTGTCACCAATGAAGGGGGTTATGCATTTCGATAAGAAGGGCAAGCTCAGCCCTCGGTTTATCGGTCCATTTGAGGTCCTCAAAATGGTAAGGCCAGTGGCTTATAGGTTAGCACTGCCACCCAATTTATCTGGTATCCATCCAGTATTCCATGTATCCATGTTGAAGCGGCACCATAGGGATGGAGATTACATTATCAAATTATTTGAAGTATTACTAGACAAGGATCTTCGATACGAAGAGGAACCGATTATGATTCTTGATCGAGATGTCCGAAAGTTGAGGACAAAAGAGATCAGATCAATGAAAGTTAAATGGAAGCATCTTCCAGTTGAGGAAGCCACTTGGGAAACCTAGAAGGACATGCGGAACAAGTACCTTCACTTGTTTGAGGATTCAGGTACTACACTTTCCCCCTTTTATTTTCATATTATCGGGTGTGATCATTCGAGGATGAACGATGGGTAAATTTGTATCTGGTATAATGACCAGGTTCATCATTACGGGTAAACCTTTCATGCCAAGTTTAGAGTTAGAAAACTTTCGGGTTTGGGAGTTGAAAATTCTGAGCTAGGCTAGTCTAGACCAATTTTGGAGTGAGGTATGGTCTAGGGCAATTCGGGTGAGGATTGGGTAATGTGTCTTGTATTGAGATAGTTTTCCTTGTAGCTAAGACATAGAGGAGTCCGAGGAACTTTTCGGAGGTCAATTTGGGTAAGTAAAACTCTCGATATGAGGGTTAACATGAAGGAGTTATTCCAGAACGTCAGGAAATTAAGTGTGTTATAAAATGGGAACTTTTGGGGAACTTTACAAATTTATGTCCCATGTCAACCGCCATGCGATTGACACATCGCTACAACAACCTCCACTATAACGGATAAATTACTGTTATAGCGGAAGTCAAAGTTGGTCAGCATCGCTATAGCGGACGGTTTCACTACGGCGGTACCTCTATAGTGGAGCGTGGACCTCCATAGCGGACTGAGTCAGGATTTAATGGAGAAACTTCCCCAAAATATTCAGATTTTCCTCAACTATATTTTGGAGGAGGGCTGGGCGATTCTAGGCGATTTTCCTCTGTTTTACATCATTTTTCGTCCAAAAGGTAAGGATTCTACTCCCCTAACTCCGTACTATCTTTCCTGTTGGGTGAATTGCTAGTCTTGGACTTGGGGAAGGGTTGTGGTTAACCTAAGAATGGTAGAATCCAAGGAAAAGGGGGATTCTAGAGTGTTAAAGTTTTTGGATCGTGTGTATTATTGTAGGGTTATGATCACTTACCCATAATTCTCTAAAAATATTTGTAAAAATAATTAATTTGGGTGTATTTATTGTGAGTAAGCCCGGGAATGGGTGGAATGATCATAGTTTGGCCTGATAATTTTGGATTTTGCATAATTTGGGTATTATAGGCCAGTAAATTGATTGTAATTGTTGTATATTTGTGTCTAGACCAAGAACGGGCAAAGGATTTGGAAAATGGGAAGGCTCGGGTTTAGTAGAACTATTGAATAATTCGAGGTAGGTAATGGCTACTGATTTCCCAATATGCACTATGTGTTCATGTACCATTATTTAGTATTGTATGAGTTGCATGCTTACGGAATGAATTGTGAATGTCTAATTGTCCGGTTATCAGTCTTGTGAAATGAACTTGTTTGTTGCTTATCAGTTTACAAGTATGTTTGTTCATTGTTTGTGATTGATTGGACTTGGTGTGATATTCGGTTGGCTCGAGTACCATGCATGGTACGGGAATACTAACGGTTGGCTCGAGCACCACACCTGGTATGGAAATTCATAATGGTTGGCTCGGGTGCCACGCTTGGTACGGGTTATTTTAATTGCATTGTTGTGTTCTTCGATGGTTTCATGAGTGGACCAGGTCGTACTTCTTGACTGTGATTATTGCATATGGTCCATGTGAGGCCGGGTGATTATATCTAATTGTGACATTGGTCTTAGTGCAGGCCTGAATTGCATGTCTAACACTTAGGTGATGTTAGGGGGATCCTTAGTGGGTCCGGGCCATGTAAAAAGGGTATATGTTATTGTCTTTGAGTGTGGTCAATGGTTGCTATTTGGTTCATGTGTTATAGCTAAGAAAGAGACTTGTAGTCTAGTATATTGTTGGCTTGTTCACATATTTTCTGTACCTTACTATGTTTTGGTTTATTGTTCATATTCTGTTTATTGGAGCTGGCCGATGATCCTACCAGTACACGGTGTTGTGTACTGATTTTGTACTTGCTTTTATTTTGTGAGTACAGGCAATCTTTCGGCAACTGACACGCGACCTCACCTATAGTCCCGGCATTTTCAGATCTCAAGGGTAAGCTACTTCGGTTAAGCTACCTTGTTGTCTTCTTTTAAGTTATAGCCCAATTGTTTCGGGCTTAAACACTCTCTTTTGTTTTGGGTTGCATCCCCGCATTTTAGACTTGGTAGATGTTTTGGTACGATGACTTTCAGATTCTAGGGGGGATTTTCGCAGGTCATATTGTGTTAGTATTTTGATATATTGAATGCTAGTTTATTTTATGCAACTGGTTTTAAGCTATTAGATTATGCGAAGTATTGGTTATTATTAGTTCGCTCATCCAAGGATTGGGTGGGTGCCACTCACGATGGTCTGGGTCATGACAATATACAAATTCATTAAGGCCACTAATGAGAAGGTTGAAAGCCAACATTCAGCCATCAAAAAATTGGAAATTCAGGTCAGTCGATTAGCAACCCTTATGTCTGGACAAATTCAAGGCGCTCTACCAAGCAACACTGAGAAAAATTTGAAGGAACACCTCAAAGCAATCTTTCTGCGATTAGGTAAAGATCTTAATGATCCATATGCAGGCAGACATAAAAATTCACAAAATGAAAAACAGGTAGCTGAAGGTGAGAATAAAGAAAAATTTGAGTTTTGAAAGGAAAAAGGAAATAAATAAAAAAAGGTACATGAAAATGAATTGACCACAAATCCTTATTATGTACCTCTTCCTTTTCCTCAAAAGATGAAAAGAGAAAAACTTGACAAACAATTTACAAAATTTCTTGAGATTTTGAAATAACTTTACATTAACATACCTTTCACAGATGCTTTGACACAAATACCTTCATATGCTAAATTTCTTAAAGATATTTTATCAAATAAAAAAAAAATAGAAGAAGTTTCTATTGTTAAACTTACTGAGAAATGCAGTGCTATACTTTAAAATAAGCTTCCACAAAAACTTGGTGATCCAGGAAATTTTATAATTCCTTGTACTTTGGGAGGTGCTCATTTTAAAAAAGTATTATATGATTCAAGTGCTTCAATAAATCTAATGCCTTTTTCAATTTTCAGGAAATTAGAACTTGGTGAAATGAAAGACACTGGTGTGTCTCTTCAGTTGGCTGACTAAAGTACTAAAAAGTCAAAAGAAATAATTGAAAATGTCCTCGTAAGAGTTGACAAATTTGTATTCCCAGCAAATTTTATAGTACTCAAAATGGAAGAAAACACTGAGGTACCATTGATTTTTAGGTAGACCATTTCTCACAACAGGAAAAGTGATTACTGATGTCCATCAAGGATAATTGATACTGCATGTTGATAAGGAAAGAGTGATTTTTGACATGCAGAAAATAATGAAATTTTTCAAGGATGAGTCAACATCTTCTTGTTTTCAAATTGACTTACCAAATGACCTTGCAGATGAATACAAAGATGACCAGTTGATTACTGATTCATTAAAAAGGTGTTTAGTCAGATCAGGTACCTCAAATGATGATGACCCCATAATAAAAGAAGAAGTTGAAACGCTAGAAAAAGATTCAGAAAATGAGGAAGTCACACCAGAAGAAGTCCAATCAAAAATTGAACTCAAAACTCTTCCTTCTCATCTGAAATATGTTTTTCTTGAATTTGAGTTATTTCCGATAATTATTTCATCTTCTTTGACTACAGCACAAGAAAGCAAATTAATCAGGATGTTAAAAAAATACAAAAGAGCATTAGGGTGGACTATAGCTGACATCAAAGGAATAAGTCCAGCTATCTGCATGCATAGAATTCTTATGAAGGATAATTACAAGTCCATAGTCCAACTCCAAAGAAGACTAAATCCAAAAATGCAAGAAATTATCAAGAATAAAGTGGTAAAAATTTTGACAGCGGGTATTATTTACCCAATATCTGACAGTCCATGGGTAAGTCCTGTGCAGGTAGTACCAAAGAAAGGAGGTATGACAGTAGTAAAAAATAAAAATAATGAACTCATACCCACTAGAACAATCACAGGATGAAGAGTCTGTATTGATTACAGACGACTTAATGAGGCCAAAAAAAAGATCATTTTCCTTTGCCCTTTATTGATCAAATGCTTGAGAGAATTGCAGGACATGATTTTTACTATTTTCTTGATGGATACTCTGGATACATTCAGATATCAATTGCTCCAGAAGATCAAGATAAAATCACATTTACATGTCCCCAAGGTACATATGCTTATCGAAAAATGCCATTTGAATTATGCAACGCTGCATGTTGATAATTTTCTCAGACATGAATAAAAAGTTTCTTGAAATATTCATGGATGATTTCACACTTTTTGATAAGACATTTGAAAATTGTCTTTATCATTTAAATTTAGTGCTTAAAAGATGCGAAGAGACAAACTTGATTCTTAATTGGGAAAAATATCATTTTATGATAACAAAGGGAATTATTTTAGGACATAAAATTACTGCTAAATGAATACAAGTTGATAAGGCAAAAATTGATATAATAGCAGAATTACCCCCTTCTACTACTGTTAAAGGCATTAGAAGTTTTCTATTGCATGTAGATTTTTAGAGAAGGTTTATAAAAGATTTTTAATAAATTTCAAAACCACTGACTAACCTACTGATGAAAGATGTGAAGTGTGATTTTCAGATGATTGCAGGAAAGCATTCAAAATTCTCAAAGAATAATTGTCTAGCGCTCTGATAGTTGTTCCTCCTGATTGGAGCCAACTATTTGAAATAATGTGTGATGCAAGTGACAAAGCAGTTGAAGCCGTATTGGGACAAAGAAGGAATAAGATTTTCAGGCCCATATACTATGCCAGTCGATCACTCAATAAAGCTCAAAAAAAGATGCCACAACTGAAAAGGAACTATTGACAGTAGTATTTGCGTTTGACAAATTTCATTCCTATTTGATAGGAACAAAAGTTATAGCATTCACTGATCATGCAGCTTTAAAGTATCTTTTAACAAAAAAGGATGCTAGACCTAGATTGCTAAGATGGATACTTCTTTTGCAAGAATTTGATCTACAGATAAAAGATAAAAAAAAGAATCAGAACATCAAGTAGTTGATCATCTATCACGTTTGAAAAGTCCTCCTATCGAGACAACATATATCAAAGAGGAATTTTTCGATGAGCATATTTATGTAATCATAGCAGCTATAAATCAATTCCCTTGATTTGCTGACATCGTCAATTATTTGGCTGGAGGATGGATTTCAAAAGATTTGTCTTATGAACAAAGGAAAAAATTTAAGAAAGATGCAAGACATTACTATTGAAAAGATCCTTACTTGTTTAAATTTTGTGCAGATAATATAATCAAAAAAAATGTATCAGAGTCAGATATGAGCAACATCCTCAGTCACTGTCATGATGGAGTTGTTGGAGAACACAATGGAGGAAGAAAAATGGTCGCTAAAGTACTTTAAGTAGGGTTTTTTTTACCTACTCTGTTCAAAGATGCAAGAAATTATGTTGCCACTTGCGATAAATGCCAGAGAAGCGGTAACATTTCAAAAAGGGATGAGATGACTCTTAACTCTATTCTTGTATGTGAAATATTTGGTGTTTGGGGCATTGATTTTATGAGTTCATTCCTCCCGTCAAATGAGTTTGAATACATTTTAGTGGTTGTTGACTATGTTTCAAGGTGGGTAGAAGCAGTGACCACTAAAAAAATAATACTCATGTTGTTTGTGATTTTCTCATGAAAAATATATTTTCTAGGTTTGGAACTCCACGAGTTATCATAAGTGACCAAGGAACTCATTTAATAAATAGACAATTCACTAATTTGTTATTCAGATATTGAGTAACGCATAAAACAGGTAATCCATATCACGCTCAAACAAGCGGGCAAATAAAAGTGTCCAACAGAGAATTAAAAAGAATTTTAGAAAAAATGATTGGTTCCTCTCGAAAGGATTGGTCTTTAAAGTTAGATGATGCTTTATGGGCATACAGAATCGCTTTTAAAACTCCCATAGGCACATCTCCTTATAGACTAGTATTTGGAAAAGCTTGTCATTTACCTGTGGAATTGAAACATAAAGCTTATTGGGTAATAAAAATATTTAATCTAGATTTGGCAGATGCAGGAAAGAATCATTTGTTGCAACTTGATGAATTGGAAGAGTTTAGACTTGAAGCATATGAAAATGCTAAATTGTCAAGAAAAAGACAAAAAGATGGCATGATAACCTCATTCGCCATAAGAAATTTAAAATTGAAGATCATGTTCTATTGTACAATAGTCGATTGAGATTATTTCCTGAGAAATTCAAGTCACGTTGGACAGGACCATACGTCGTAACAGAAGTAATCCCATATGGTACTGTCGAAATACAAAATATAAGTGGAAAAGAGAAATTCAAAGTGAAGGTCATTGTTTGAAGCCTTACATCACTAGGATCTTTGACAAATAGGCTTCAACATTTCTTTTTACTTAGAAGTTATAATATATAATATATTTATATTATATACTTAAAATAAATTAAAAAAACGTTTAAGTTATAATATATGATATAGTTATATTGTATAATGTGGTTAATTATATATTGAATTATCTTTTATTTTATTTTTAAAAAAAAATAAAAAAAATTGCAGGCTAATGTGTCAAATGACTACATATGTTTTCTTTCTCAATAGATGAGGTGGCAATATTAGAAAATGCATGTGAATGTGTATGTGTTTTTCAACATGAAAATCATTTGGCTCTCTAAGATGTGTAAATTTTTATAGTAAATAAATAAATAAATAATAATAATAATAGTAGTAGTAATAATAATAATAATAATTTTAATATATATATATATTGATTCACAATTTATATTATTATTATTTTTTATATAAGAAAAAAAAACCTATTAAATTTATCTTTTAGTGTGTGTGTGTATATATATAAATTTATTTTTAAAAGGCTATGAATCTTATCCTACTATTAATATAATATTTTAGAAGTGTTTGAACATGCATTCCTTAACAGGGAATGTCTTTGAAAATTTAAAACAAAAAAGAGAGAGAGAGAGAAAAAAAAGACAAACGTGGCTTCATTAATAATACCCATGTCATTTATGGTGTAGCAATTTTCTTTTCCTTGTAGGGAAGAAAAAAGTAAGGATCACTAAAATTGAGGTTGAAATATATTAGCAAAAGGAATGTCAACATCACAAGATAAAAGTTGAGCCCACATAAAAAAGTTAAAAAAGGAAAGATAGAGAAATTTCTTTTACATTCAAGGCAATTCATTTATTTCCTTTTTCTCCTTTCAAGTTTTAGCTATTATATGTCAAATCACTTTCACATATCTTTTTATTATCCTAAGGTCAAAATTCATCCTTTAACCTCTTCATTTCATCTTTCTCTCTTTGCTGTAACAAGAATATGAATTTAGAAGAAGATGAAAATATTATTGTCCCTCAAAATGACCCACCTCAAAATGATTCAAATTAAAATAACTCACCGCAAATAAATATGAATTATTTTATATCACTAGTAGCAGTGGAGTGAGGAGGAGAGGCACGGATGCTCCAGTGCGGAGGTGTGAGAGGTTGGCTATGGATGGTTACAGGAGAGGACGAGGTAGACCGAAAAAGTATTGGGGAGAGGTGATTCGACAGGACATGGCGCAGTTGCAGTTTACCGAGGACATGACCCTAGATAGGAAGGTGTGGAGAACGCGGATTAGGGTAGAAGAGTAGTAGGTAGAAGTGTGTGTAGGCTAGTAGGTAGGAGTGTTTTTCCTTATTGTCCCGACTAGTAATCGTAGTGCTACGCTTAAGTGTGTGTAGAAGAGTAGTAGGATTCCTCGTGGTAGTATTTTGTGGCAGTGCCCTATTTCTGTCTGTTGTTTGTTACTACATATTACTTCCTATCGTCTCTTGTAGTTTTATCTTGTATTTTTATCCTGTATCATTGTTACGTCCTTTTTAGCCTATTTTTAGACTGTTTTGTCTTGAGCCGGGGGTCTATCGGAAACAGCTTCTCTACCTCACCTCTGAGGTAGTGGTATGGACTACGTACACTCTACCCTTTCCAGACCCCACGCTGTGAGAATACACTGGGTATGTTGTTGTTGTAGTAGCAGCAGTGGAGTGGGCTCTTAGACATATACGTCGTGGGCTTATTGATGAAAAAGGCATTGACTTTTGTCACAGGATTGTGAACAAATCATGAAAGTGCTTGTCATAATTGAATGCTTAAAATGGATAAACTATGCTAAAAGTTCTGAAGCAGCGGTGTTAATTATAGTCCGAGAGTTCTACGCTAACATGGACGTAAAAAATCTCACTTTCACAGTTCGAAGTAATACCATTTCATTTAATTCTAAGGTCATCAATGAATTATATGATACTCCACAATGTGATGATCATGTTTTTCGAGAGCTAGTTGAAGAAAAGAATTTTGATATCTTTACTCCGCCTCTTTGTCCCTATGGAATGGACTGACACTTTGACTCAGATGAAAAAAGAGATTGGTTTGCTATTAAAAATCTATGTACATCAGCTAATATATGGATATTATTTTTGAATGATCGTTTGAAATCAGATCGCAGTTCTGGTGAGATAAGGGTAGAAAAAGCAGCTTGATTATATGCACTAAAAATGAGTTTACAATTAATATTGGGCGAATAATTAGTGATAATATTGCACGTTATCGTACTATTCGAGCAGTAAAAATTCTACACCATGGGTCGATCATAACAAAATTGGTAAGCCATTTTGGGAGGCGACCATCGCCTTGATTGAGATTTTTTCATCCGTCCAATATTGAAATGACAAATTTAAATCAATTAGGACCATGTGTAGGACCTATGAATGCATCAAGATCGTCACAACGTACGGAAAAGAAGAAAAGACATCCATCACTTTCTGTGGAGTTAAAAAGGGTTGAAGAAAAAATTGATCAACTCATTACGCATCAACAATCAATGCAGGAAGATGTCACTGCATTTAAAAGTCAATTTTTCTATCCCATGAAAAATATTATATATAATGCAGGATATGGTTCGCACATTTCAGATATCCAGGTTGAGAGTTCGCCGATTGAAAATCAAGATATGAATTTTCAATTTTTTAATGCAGGTCAGGCGAAGCAAATTCAGGCCCAATGCCAGAATTTTGCACATGAGCAACTATATTTTTACGGAATGGCGCCACCAATGTTGACATCAAAACTTAATCTTAATGAGTTCACCACAAAATGGGGTACCACTCAGTTAGGGGAATTTAGCGATTAATTTTTTAATTTTGGTGAAAGTATTAATATGTATATAGAGCAACCCGAACATGGGGGAGATGATAGTGCTAGCAGCAGTAACAATATTGGAGGCAACAAACATATTAACGAATCTTTTAAACTGTATCAAATTTCTCGTGGATACAATGAAACAGAAATGAAGAGGAGTGAACCCCCAACTTGAGGTTTTACATAGAGGACTATGTAAGGCTTAAGTGTGGAGAGGTAACAAATTAAGTTTTTTTTAGTAGTGTGTGGCTATGCTAAATAAGGAATAAGAAAATATTTTCAGTATGGGCTCTTTAGAAAGAGTTCAACTAGGGGCAATTTTCTTTGCTTTTAGTCGGCCTAAGTCACAATATAATCAATCATAATATATGTGAACTATTAAATATGTGAAATATTAATATAGTAATGCATAATATCAATATTAGTTAAAATATTTTTACCCCTCTCCTTTGTCTTATGTTTAATGAAAATAGTTCTTGTGTAGAGATTAAAGAAATATTTTGCATGTACTTCCATGGATTTCTTGTTCGATTTTTTGCTATGGTCGTAATATTTTGAATCGAACACTTTTTAAATTTTTTATTTATCTTCTTGATTTTAAATAAATTGATTATACCTGATTTGATTTGTAAATAATGAGACTTAAGCAAGATCGATATAATTAAGTACGATTCATAGTTTTATGATACCTTTTCAAATTCGTACTTGCTTATTGGTGATTGAAATTATATTCTCTAGTCCCAAGTATATTGTGCGGTCAGTATATTACTTAGTTCTCACGATTATTTGAAAATCTACAACTTGACTTGAATGTGGTTTGAGGCAAAATTTTAGGTAGACTTTGAATTGAGAAATGAAAATAGGCCTTACTTATTAAGCCATTACCTAAATTGACCTACCTTGATGATTATTATCCCTAGCTATCCCTTTTGAGCCTAAATGAATTATCCCTTATTTGTTGATCGCCCAACTTTATTCCTTAGCCATTTGTTGTTATGACGTATTATTTGTTCACCCTATTTCCTTTTAGGCGCTACAAAAATTGATTTAAATGCAAAAAATTAAGTTTGAATGATGAAAGAAATAGGTGAATTAAGAAAGATTTTTTATCTTTTGAGATAACGACATGAAGACTATAAGAAAATAAAAAATGGTTGTTGTCAAAAAAAAATTAAAAAAAAGAGAGAATAAGAACAACAAAAGAGATTTGTGCAGCTCCATAAAAAGGGACAACGAGAAATTGTGAAGAAAAGTTGAAAGAAAAAAAATCTCTCTCTTTCTCTCTTTCTCTCTCTCTCTCTCTATATATATATATATATAGAGAGAGAGAGTTTATAATTCAAAAGGGAATAGAAAAAAAAATGTAGTGCCTAAAGAAAATTTAAGTCATTATTATCTATATGTATCCTACCTATCCCTAAGCCTACATTACAATCTTATAAAAGACCTACATGATCTCAATTCAAAGACTCCTACATTAGTGAAAAATCACATAATAATCAAACCTATGGCTATTTTTGGTAACATGAGATACTTCTTTGTTGAGAGTGAGTGATTTTTTTTCCTTCGACATATGCCCTTTCTTGTTCTATATCAATATATTGTGTGACATATGGGCATCTCTCTTCATTTGGTGATACATACTTGGGATTAGGAAGTATTACTATTTCAGTTCTCAATAAGTGAATATGAGTATGGTTAAAAATTCCTGAACTTGTGAAATCGTCTTAAGTTAATTCTTCTCTGCTAGAAGTTCTCACGATTTTATTTTTAGAAAATAAATAAATCTTAGCCACTATAACTATTACTTCTCTTTGCTCGAGAACAAGCAAATATTTAAGTATGGGAGAGTTTGATGAGAGAAAAATATCATCTATAAGTTAAGTTATTATTTAATTTTAATATTAATATTTATATATTTTTACAGTAACGGTCATGCTTTAATGAGAAAAACATCAACTAAGGATGATATGTGATAAAAAAATAATTCAAGTATTGATTTTACAAAACAAGATTCAGCACAAACAAAATGACGAAGAAGAAGTAAAAAGAGAAGAGAAAGAAGGAAAGAAAAAGGTGGGCTAGTAAGACCCACAAAACAAAAAGAGAAAAGAAAAAAAGAAAAAAAAGAGACTGCACATGTTGTGAAAATACGTAGGGCCCACACACAAAAAGAAATGAAAAAGAAAGGAGAAATATAGAGAATACAAAGAATTGAATGCAAGTTGCATATTGACGGATGATAAAATATGATGAAGATTAGTGAGCAGTCACAAGATGCAACGTACAACATGCCAAAAAGAAAAAAAATATTTACCTTCTAGCCATGACAAAATCTCTATAAATAGAGATTACATTTAAGCAGCTAGAGGGGAGGAGGGGAAGGACATCACTCTCAAATATTTTAGTTTGTTTCTACTCTTGATTTTAGTTATTTTATATTGAAAATAATTCTAGTATCTGCTTTTAATTAAATAGTTGAATTATACATTTCGAATATTTCTTCTATTTTCTTATTTAGTGGAGAAGAATATTTTTGTTAGTAGTGCCAAATCTAGTATGAAGTAATTTTCTATTGTGTAGAAAAAATGACGGATCTTGATATTTTTATGTAATAGTAAGTATTATTCCTAAATTTCACGTACATGAGCTGAAGCTTTCCATTTGCTTTTTATCTACTTTATAGTTAGATGTTATTTATTATGTTAACATCTATTTATTTTTGTACTACATATTAACATATTACTAATTCTGTAATCAAAAGTGTAACGACCGGATCTGTCATTATGGATAAACCTTTCGTGCCAATTTTTAGAGTTAGAAAACTCCGAGTTTGGGAGTTTGAAGTTTTGGGCTAGGCTAGTCTCGTCCAGTTTTGGAGTGAGGTATGGTCTAGGGTAATTCGAGTAAGGATTGGGTTAGATGTCTTGATTTGAGCTAGTTTTCCTTGTAGCTAAGACATAAAGGAGTCCGGAGGACTTTTCAAAATTGAATTCGGGTAAGTAGAACTCTCGAAATTGAGGTTGACGTGAAGGGGTTGTTCTGGAATATTAGAAAATTAAGTGTGTTATAAAATGGACTACTTCTAGAGATTTTATGACTTTCTGTCCGTGTCAACCGCTATGGCGGTTAACACTCCGCTATAGCGACCTCCGCCATAGCGAAGAAAATGCCGCTATAGCGGGAGTCAACATCGGTCAACCTCTGTCATAGAGGACGACTCCGCTACGACGGTACCGCTATAGAGGAGCAAATCACTATAGCGGAGCGTGACGGGATTTAATTCAGAAACTTTTCCAAAATAGTTTAGTTTTTCTGCAACTCATTTTGGGAGAAAAGAGGGCAATTTTGGGTGATTTCTACCAGTTTTCCACCATTTTTCATCCTAAAGATAAGAATTCTACTCTCCAAACTTCGTGATATCTTTCCTACTCTATAGAATTGCTAGGGGTGGACTTGGAAAAAAGTTTGGGATAACTTAGGATTGTAGAATCCGGGGAGAAAGGGGATTTTAGGATGCTAGAGTTCTTGGGTCTTGATTCTTGATAAGGGGTGATGATCGTTTAGCCATAATTCTCTAAGGGAATTCGTAAAAATGATGAATTTAGGTGAATTAATGGTGGGAAATCCCGGGGACGGATGGAATGATCATAGTTTGGCCTGGCGATTAGGATTTTTGTATAATTCTGGTAATTTAGGCCAGTTAATTAAATATAGTGTTTATGTGTTTGTTTCTAGACCAAGAACAAGCAAGAGATCCTGAAAAACAGAAAATTCCGGCATTGTAGAGCTTGCTTATTCGAGGTAGGTGATGGTTATTGATTCATATATGCATTGTATGTTTGTGTACTCATGTCTAAGTATTTGTATGGTTTGCATTGCTTAGTGAATGATTTAGGAATGTCCAAAAGTCTTATTTTTCAGTCTTGGGAAATGAACTAGGTGTTATTGGTTGTTGGTTTACAAGTGTTGATTGTTCATTGTTTGTGACTGTGGATTTATGTAACATTTGGTTGGCTCGGGTACCATGCCTAGTACGGAATATACTAACGGTTGGCTCAGGTACCACACCTGATACGGGATATACTAATGGTTGGCTCGGGTACCACGCCTGGTATGGGATATACTAACGGTTGGCTCGGGTACCATGCCTAGTACGGGTTTACTTTATTGTACTGTTGCATATTTACTAATGATTCCTTGAGTGGACTGGGTTGTGCTTATGATTTGTGATTGTGCTTTTGGTCCTTGAGAGGCCGGGTTGTTACATTGATCTATGGGTTTGGTCTTGGTGTAGACCGGGTTGTATGTTTGACACTTAGGTGTTATCTAGAGGGGATCCAGGGTGGGTCCGGGATATGTAACGAGGTATAATTATTGTTATTGTGACTTGTTGATCATGGTTGTGAAAGTGGTTTACATGTGGGGACAAGTTAGAGAGAGACTTGTAGTCTAGAAATATCTGTTGACTGATTTACGTGTTTTTGTACTCTTACTTGACTTCTGTACTGTTCATACATTGTTTATTTGGAACTGGCTGATGATCCTACTAGTACATGGTGGTTGTGTACTGATACTGCACTTGCTTGTCTTTTTGTGAGTATAGGAAATCTTTCGGCGGTTGACGCACGACCTCACCTGTAGGCGTGACACTTCGAGATATCAAGGGTGAACTATTCGACCAAGATGCCTTGATTTCTATCTATTTGAGTTGTAGCTCACTTGTTTTGGACTTAGACTATTCCTTTATTTTGGGTTGCATCCTCGTACTCTAGTATTGGTAGTTGTTTTTGGTACGATGACTTTCAGATTCTAGGGAGGGATTTTCGCAGGTTATATTTTATAGAGTTGCTTTATTTATGTTGTCTTCTAGTTTACTTTTACACTGGTTTTAGGCTTTTAAGCTATGCTAAGGATTGAGTTCTATTAGTTCGCTCATCCGGGGGTTGGATGGGTGCCACTTACGATGGTCTGGGTCATGAAAAAAATGGTATCAGAGCCCTAGGTTTGTTGATCTCGTATTACCAAAACTGGTCTAGTAGAGTCTTGCGAAATGGTGCGGAGACGTCCATACTTTTCTTCGAGAGGCTATAAGACTTTAGGAAACTATCTCTTCTTTCTTTCATTGTGCTATAACTTGATTCCAATTGGTATCTGGTGATACAAATTGGTATCTGGTGATACAAATTGGTATCTGACTCTTTTACTCTTTTGTCCGCAGATGGTTAACACGAGGTACAACGGAGCTAGACCAGTGGTCCCAGCAGCTGGACCGACATTCCGTGATAGAGGTAGGGAAAGGAAAGAGGATGAGGTAGAGCCACACCCACCAGGGGTGGGGCTCAAGCTGCTGCAGGAGCGTGAGAGGCAACCCTTCCCCTACCTCAAGAGTAAGTTGTCAAAGATGTGGAAGTTGTTGTAGAGGATGAAGGGGCGCAGGCAGAGGCAGAGGCGGCACCGGCTGGAGGTGCAGGCCTACCCTTTATGATGCCCGAAGCAATTCAGCAGGCTTGGAACTTCTTGAGTGGTTTGGTTGGTGCTGGAGCCATACCCGCGGGCGTTGTAAATCAGGCTCTGGGCACTCAACCAGCAGATCCTATGACTCCTAGAATGGATGCAACTTCAGGCACATGTGACTTTTTCAGGCCCATGCTAGGCACAGTGATGACAGAAAATGAACATGAGATGCTGACAAAGTTTCTCAAGCTGAAACCTCTTACGTTTCAGGGTACTGATAGGGAAGATGCTTATGAGTTCATACTGGATTGTTATGAGAGGATGCACAAGCTGTGCATTGTGCAATAATATGGAGTTGAGTTCATCACATTTCAGCTACAGGGTGATGCCAAGCAGTGGTGGAGATCTCATGTGGAGTGTCGGTCGTCTATTTTACCCCCACTGACTTGGGAGCAATTTCACGCTCTTTTCTTAGAGAAGTACGTACCCCGTACTTTGAGGGACTGGAAAAAGGATGAATTCTTGAATTTGGAGCAGGATAACATGTCAGTCTCTGCTTATGAGGCAAAATTCCATGCCTTGTCTCATTTTACTACAAAGTTGTTGGGTTCCGAGGAGGAGCGGGTTCGATTATTTGTCAAGGGTTTGAATACTGAGCTTCAGGTACTGTCTGTGCACATGACCTCTTTAGGGAAAGGCTTCAATGAAGTGGCAGGTTATGTAAAGAAACTTAAGGGAGTCAGGCAGGCAGGGTAGGCTAAAGTATTAGCCAATAGACCCTGGAATGAGGGAAATTATGGTGGTTCATACTCCAGGGGTCAGAATCAACAGGTTTACTCAACCTGTCCTATTTAGTCAGCTCTGCCAGCTGCCACAGGTGGTCGTCCGGGAGCTAATCAGCAGTTTTCAACTCCTAAGGGTCAGGGAGCTTCTTATACATCTGCTAGCAGGACTACACTTGATTGTGGTTGTTTTCATTATGGTGATCTGGGCCATGTTAAGAGGGAGTTTCCTCAGAGGCAGACCGGTAATCAAGTTCAGCAGCAGCCTAAGGCTGTGGTATCGGCAGGCAGAGGTGGTTATGCTAGGGCTCGCCCACAGGGTGGGCGAGGTAACTTTCAAGGAGGTCGGGAAGACAAAGGGAACAGTGGCGCGGGCAGGGGTGCGGCGCAGCCGGCCAGGAAAGTTGCTCGGATTGATGATTGGGCTCACTGTTATGTATTTCCAAGGAGGACTGAGGCTAAGGCATCTGATGCGGTGATCACATGTACCATTCTTATCTGTGATAAAATGGCTTCGGTATTATTTTACCCAGGTTTTACATATTCTTTTATGTCTGTGAGTTTTGCGTTGGTTCTGGACTTGATATGTGATATCCTTGATTCCCCTATCCATGTTTCTACCCAGGTTAGAGAGTCGGTAATTATGACTCATGTTTATCGTAATTGTTCGGTTATATTTGTGGGGTTGCATACTTGGGTAGACTTAGTAATTTTGGATATGGTTGACTTTGATCTTATTTTGGGCATGACCTGGTTATCCTCGTATTATGTTGTGTTGAATTATAACATCAAGACTGTGGCTCTAGAAATTATGGGTAAGGATAGGCTAGAGTGGGAAGGTGTGTACAGCTCTAAGCCAGCCAAAATAATATCATTCGTTCGGGCTAGGAAGGTAGCGGAAAGAGGGTGTCTAGCCCTTTTGGCTTATCTCCGGGATGATAGTTTGGAGTCCCTCTCTATTGAGTCAGTTCCAGTCATTTCAGAGTTCCGAGAGGTGTTTTCAGCGGATTTGCCTGGCATGCCTCCGGACAGGGACATCAATTTCTGCATTGACCTGGAGCCGGGCACTCGCCCAATTTCCATTCCTCCTTATCAAATGGCTCTGGCAGAGTTAAGAGAACTTAAGACCGAGCTTCAGAAATTCCTAGATAAGGTATTTATCCATCCCAGTGCTTCACCTTGGGGTGCTCCAGTATTATTTGTAAAGAAGAAGGATGCTAGTATGCGGATGTGCATAAATTACAGGCAGTTGAACAAGGTTACCATCCGGAATAAGTACCCTCTACCCCGTATTGATGATCTGTTTGACCAGTTACAGGGTGTATCGGTATTTTTGAAAATTGACCTGAGGTCAGGGTATCATCAGTCGAAAATTAGGCCCGAGGATACTCCTAAGACTGTTTTTTTTTCAGACTGGGTACGGTCATTATGAGTTCTTAGTGATGTCGTTTGGGTTGATTAATGTGCCGGCGGTATTCATGAGTTTAATGAATGGGGTATTTAAGTCATACTTGGATTCGTTCATCATCATTTTCATTGATGATATTTTGATCTACTCCAAGAGTAGGGAGGAGCATGCTAAACATCTCTGTATAGTGTTGGATATTTTGAGACGTCAAAAGCTTTATGCGAAGTTCTCCAAGTGTGAGTTCTGGTTGACTTCAGTAGCATTCTTGGGGCATGTAGTGTCAGAAAAGGGGATGATGGTAGATCCCCAGAAGATTGAGGTAGTCAAGAGTTGGGTTCGGCCTAGCTCGGTGACTGAGGTGAGAAGTTTTGTGGGGCTTGTAGGCTACTATCGTAGGTTCTTCAAAGATCTTGCATCCATTGCTGCCCACTTGATAAGGTTGACAAAGAAAGACGTTCCATTTGTGTGGTCCGACAAGTGCGAGTAGAGTTTTCAAAAGCTCAAGACACTTCTGACTATGGCTCCTACTTTGTCCTTGTCGGTTGAAGGTAAAGACTTTATTGTTTACTGTGATGCTTCACATTCTGGTTTGAGTGCTGTGTTGATGCAGGATAGGAATGTGATAGGCTATGCTTCTAGGCAGTTAAAAGTGCATGAGAGAAACTATCCGACTCACGATTTGGAGTTGGCAGCGGTGGTATTTGCACTCAAGATTTGGAGACACTATCTCTATGGTGTCAAGTGTGAGGTGTTCACTGATCATTGCAGTCTGCAACATGTTTTCACTCTGAAGGACTTGAATCTGAGGCAGATAAGGTGGATGGAGTTGTTGAAGGATTATGATGTGACTATTTAGTACCATCCGGGGAAGGCTAATGTGGTGGCAGACGCATAGAGCTGGATGACAGTTAGCATGGGCAGTTTGGCTTATTTAGGGGTGTTCAAACGACCACTAGCAAGGGAAATTTAGGCATTGGAATCCAAGTTCATGCACTTGGGTATTTCAGAACAAGGTGGGATTTTGGCTAGTATTGAGGTTAAATCCACATTCATAAAGGAGATAAAGGCCAAACAGTTTCAAGATTCGCAGTTGAGCAGGCTTCGGAGTAAGGCAGTATTCGGAGAGTCCGGGGATGCCACGTTAGATTCTGGCGGTGTGTTAAATTTCAGAGGAAGGATTTGTGTTCCTTGAGTTGATGACAAAATTCAAAAGGTGTTGGCAGAGGCTCATGGTTCGCGGTATTCAATTCATTCGGGTGTAACCAAGATGTACATAAATTTGAGGCAACTTTATTGGTGGCCTGGGATGAAAAGGGACATAGCAGATTTTGTGTCCAGATATCAGAATTGTCAGCAGGTAAAGTATGAGCACCAAAGACCTGCAGGACTACTTCAGAGAATGCCCATTCCAGAGTGGAAGTGGGAGAGAATAGCCATGGATTTTGTAGTAAGTCTCTCCAAGACTCTAGAGAAGTACGACTCTATTTGGGTCATTGTTGACAGGCTGACCAAGTCAGCTCACTTCATTTCGGTCAGGGTGGATCACAATTTGCAACAATTAGCTAAGATTTACGTGAAGGAGATTATGAGATTGCATGGAGTGCCACTGTCCATCATCTCAGACAGGGGTACGCAGTTTACCTCCAAGTTTTGGGGCAAGTTGAATGAGGAGTTGGACACTCAACTCACCTTTAGTATAACCTTCCATCCTCACACTGACGGTCAGTCAGAGAGGACGATTCATGTATTTGAGGACATGTTGAGAGCATGTGTGATTGACTTCGGGGTTCATTAGGACCAGTTTTTACCATTGTGTGAGTTCTCATACAACAATAGCTACCACTCCAGTATCGATATGGCACCGTTCGAGGCTCTGTATGAGAGGAGTTGTAGGTCACCGATTGGGTGGTTTAAGGAAGGCGATGTAAAGCCTTTGGACGTAGACTTGGTAAGGGAAGCACAAGAAAAGGTAAGAGGCATTCAAACCAAGTTGCTAGCTGCCCAAAGCAGGCAGAAGGAATATGCGGATCGCAAGAAAAGGGACATGGAATTTCAAATGGGTGAGCAGGTATTGTTGAAATTGTCACCAATGAAGGGAGTTATGCGTTTCAGTAAGAGAGGCAATCTCAGCCCTCGTTTCATTGGACCGTTTAAGGTTATTGAGATCATAGGGCCCGTCACTTACAGATTAGCGTTGCCTCCCAGTCTGTCGGGTGTCCATCCGGTGTTTCATGTATCCATGCTAAAGCGATACCATGGGGATGAGGACTATATCATCAAGTGGGATGAGGTGTTACTTGATAAGGATCTTCGCTATGAAGAGGAATCGGTTTTGATTCTTGATCAAGATGTCCGAAAATTGAGAATAAAGATGATCAGTATGGTAAAGATTCAATGGAAGCATCATTCGGTTGAGAAAGCCACTTGGGAAACTGAGAGGGACATGCGGGACAAGTACCCTCACTTGTTTGAGGATACAGGTACTACAATTTTTTCTCTTTACTTTCCGTATTTTCGGGTTTGATCATTCGGGGATGAACGATGGGTAAATTGGTATCTGTTGTAACGACTGGATCCATCGTTACAGGTAAACCTTTTGTGCCAATTTTTAGAGTTAGAAAACTTCGGGTTTGGAAGTTTGAAGTTCTGGGCTAGGCTAGTCTCGACTGATTTTGGAGTGAGGTATGGTCTAGAGAAATTCGAGTAATGATTGGGTTAGATATCTTGATTCAAGCTAGTTTTCCTTATAGCTAAGACATAAAGGAGTCTGGGGGACTTTTAGGAATCGAATTCGGGTTTGACGTGAAAGGGTTGTTCTGGGACGTCAGAAAATTAAGTGTGTTGTAAAATGGACTAGTTCTAGAGATTTTATGACTTTTTGTCTTGTGTCAATCGCTATGGTGGTTAACACTCCACCATACGACCTTCACCATAGCGGAGAAAATACCGCTACAATGGAAGTCAACGTCGGTCAGCCTCCACCATAATGGATGACTCCGCTACGGTAGTACCGCTATAGTGGAGCGAACCGCTATAGTGGAGCATGATGGGATTTAATTCAAAAACTTCCCCAAAATAGTTTAGTTTTTCTGCAACTCATTTTGGGAGAAGAAGGGGGACATTTTGGGCAATTTCTACTAGTTTTCCACTGTTTTTCGTCCTAAAGGTAAGGATTCTACTCCCCAAACTTTGTGATATCTTTCCTACGCTAGAGAATTTTTAGGGGCGGACTTGGGGAAATGTTTGAGATAACCTAGGATTGTAGAATCCGAGGAGAAAGAGGATTTTAGTGTGCTAGAGTTCTTGGGTCTTGATTCTTGATAATGGGTGATGATCATTTAGCCATAATTCTCTAAGGGAATTCGTAAAATGATGAATTTAGGTGAATTAATGGTGGGAAATCCAGGAGATGGGTGGAATGATCATAGTTTGACCTGGGAATTAGGATTTTTATATAATCTGGGTAATTAGGCCAGTTAATTAACTATAGTGTTTATGTGTTTATTTCTAGACCAAGAACAAGCAAGAAATCCTGAAAAAGGGAAAGCTCCGGCACTGTAGATCTTGCTTATTCGAGGTAGGTGATGGTTATTGATTCCTGTATGCATTGTATGTTTGTGTACTCATGTCTAAGTATTTGTATGGTTTGCATTGCTTAGTGAATAATTTAGGAATATCCAAAAGTCATGTTTTTCAGTCTTGCAAAATGAACTAGGTGTTATTGCTTGTTGGTTTACAAGTGTTGATTGTTCATTATTTGTGACTGTGGATTTATGTGACATTCAGTTGGTTCGGGTACTACGCCTGGTACGGGATATACTAACGGTTGGCTCGGGTACCACCCCTGATATGGGTTTACTTTATTGTATTGTTGCATCTTTACTAATGGTTCCTTGAGTGGACCGGGTTGTGCTTATGATTTATGATTGTGCTTTTGGTCTTTGAGAGGCCGGGTTGTTACATTGATCTATGATTTTGGTCGTAGTGTAGACCAGGTTTTATGTTTGACACTTAGGTATTGTCTAGAGGGGATCCACGGTGGGTCCGGTATATGTAACGAGGTATAATTGTTGTTATTGTGACTTGTTGATCATGGTTGTGAAAGTGGTTTACATGTGGGGACAAGTTAGGGAGAGATTTGTAGTCTAGAAATATCTGTTGACTGGTTTACGTGTTTCTGTACTCTTACTTGACTTTTGTACTGTTCATACACTATTTATTTAGAACTGGCTGATGATCCTACCAGTATACGATGGTTGTGTACTGATACTGTACTTGCTTATCTTTTTGTGAGTATAGAAAATCTTTCGGCGGTTGACGGACGACCTCACCAGTAGGCCTGACACTTCGAGATATCAAGGGTGAACTATTCGACCAAGCTGCCTTGATTTTTATCTATTTGAGTTGTAGCCCACTTGTTTCGGGCTTAGACTATTCTTTCATTTGGGGTTGCATCCCCGTACTCTAGTATTGGTAGATGTTTTTGGTACGATGACTTTCAGATTCTAGGGAGAGATTTTCGCAGGTTATATTTTATTGAGTTGCTTTATTTATGTTGTCTGCTAGTTTACTTTTGCACAGGTTTTAGGCTGTTAGGCTATGCTAAGGATTGAGTTCTATTGGTTCGCTCATCCCGGGGTTGGGTGGGTGCCACTCACGATGGTCTGGATCGTGACAGAAAGAGGCGGAAGAAGTAATATCGTTAATTGGAGTATTGATAGATTGTTAATATTTATTCAATAACATCTATCTATTTTATGTTATAATTAATTTTACACTTATTTATAATTGAGAGAGGCGAATAGTGTAATAATTAGTTATAACAAGTAAAGTAATCGATAGGGACTTACTTTCAAGAGCGTGTTTTAGTTCAAGTATATATTTCTAGCTCTTTACTATTACTATTTTGACAATTAACTTATATAACCGAGAGGAGTGTAATTAATTGTTCAACTTCAGTAATAATATATAAATATAATCGTGAGAGGTATTTATACTTTTATGAGAAATAAAAATTAAGAAATAAAGAATTTACTTTATAATAGAAATATCAAGTGAAGTCAGGATCCCAACACCTTTTGACATATTGTGAAAAATGAAAAATATTTTCTCTATTTACAAGTAATTAATTAGTTAATTCACCACTCAAACTCTTCTCGATTTTCTCGAATAGTACTTAAAACAAGAAACGTTTGTAGAATAGATAAATCAATCTCTGTGGGTTCGACATCTTTCTATTCTATTATTTAACATAGTGCGAGTTAAAATATATATATACGCCAATGACTCATCACTAAAGGAGCGATTTTAAGATTGAATTCTACTTTAACCATCTTATTTTACACATACAATAAAGCAATATCTTTGATATTAATATGAAGTCATCTTGAATTTTTGGGGGATAATGTGACTATTCAACCATCAAAAGTACATGGATAGAAAATCTTGATACGAAAAAGTTGCTATTGAATTTTATTTTCATGAGAAACTTAACAATAGCCTGTAGCATACGTGGTTTGCCGCCGGAGAATCAGTGCTTCTCGCCGGCAGTCACCGATCAGGCTTTTAGGTGCAACGCCGACGAACCCATCTTTACCGGCGATGCCCTCCGGCAGTCGCCTTCTTTGCAGACCATCACCATCAGCTCTGCGCTGGCCAGATCTGTCCCGGCAAGATCTGTTCCGGCAACGATCTGCTTCTTCTCCTTTCTTTGTTTCCTTTCTTTTTCTTTTGTCTCGATTTCTTCTTCTTGCAGGTTCCTTTCCCGAGTCAGATCTAGCATAAATTTCGGCGACCAACCAGATTCCGGCGAACAACAAGATTTCGGCGACCAATTTCGACACCTCATCTTGCCGGAATCCAACCACTTTAGCAAGCAGACTGTCCTTCTCTCCTCACAGCTTGACCCCGGTGACTTCTATCCCTAGGCTTTATTTTCGTCCTCTGTAGTTGACATTTCCTTGGATTTTTTTTATCGCATTCTTGATAGCCTATTTAGGTTGACATTTCTGCCATTGCTTTAACACTCGCTGTCTAGTTTTTTTACATTTTATATTGATTTTGACGTGTATTGTATTCTGGAAGCAAATTATTGGCTCTATTTCGTGTTTGGTAGTGTAGTTCTTGTCTCTTGTACCGTAATGTGCTTTTCTTGTGATATAGTTGTTTAGTATAGAGTAGTTGGTGGAGTTGGTTTATCCTTGATTATAGCGCAAGTTTTAGTGGCTTTGGTGAATGATGGTCGAGTAGGGTCATGTCATCGGTCGCACTCGGGTTTGAGGGCAGGGTCGGGGGTGGGGCCGGGGGCGGGGGCGAGGGGAAGGAGAGGTAAGGGGTTTAAGGGAGCATCTAGGTTGAGAATAGGGTCTTGGAACATAGGGACTTTATCCGGAAAGTCCATAGAGCTAGTGAAGGTTCTAAGGAAAAGGAGGATTAGCATAGCGTGTGTCCAGGAGACTAAATGGGTGGGTACTAAGGCGCGAGAGGTAGACGGGTATAAGTTGTGGTACTCAGGAGGTGTGAGGAATAGGAATGGGGTAGGTATCCTAGTGGATGAGGAGTTGAGAGAGCAAGTGGTGGAGGTTAGGAGGGTCAACGATAGGTTGATGACAATTAAGTTAGTCCTTGGAGGGTCTACTTTGAACATTGTTAGTGCGTACGCACCACAAGCGGGCTTGGATGAGGAGGAGAAGAAACGCTTTTGGGAGGTTTTGGACGAGGTAGTGGGAGGTTTGCCTGATACAGAGAAGCTTTTCATTGGAGGAGATTTCAATGGGCACATTGGGGCATCTTCGAGGGGTTATGACGATGTGCATGGAGGCTTTGGTTTTGGGGATAGGAATGAAGGGGGTGTCGCACTCTTGGATTTCGCTAGAGCCTTTGGGTTGAGAGTAGCTAACTCTAGTTTCCCGAAGAAGGAGGAGCACTTGGTTACCTTCCGTAGTTCGGTGGCCAAGACTCAGATAGACTTTTTGCTCCTTAGGACAGGTGATAAAGGTCTTTGTAAAGACTGTAAGGTTATCCCAAGTGAGAATCTTTCGACCCAACATAGACTCTTAGTGATGGATTTAGAGATCAAGAAGGAGAAAAAGAAGCGGATTGTGGATGACCGGCCTAGGATTAAATGGGGTAGCCTGACTATGGCCAGTGCACTGGAAATAGGGGAGAAGTTGATGACTAGAGGGGCTTGGGGGAGTAGTGGGGATGTGTATAATATGTGGGATACGACTGTAGTTGCATAAGGGAGACGGCTAGAGAGGTGTTGGGCGTCTCGAGAGGTCGTTCTGGCAAGCATCGAGGGGACTGGTGGTGGAATGGAGAAGTAAAAGGAAAGGCGGAGGCTAAAAAGGGGGCATATGCGAAGTTGGTAGAGAGTAAGGATGCGGAGGAGAAGCGAAGGAATAGGGAGGCGTATAAGATAGCTAGGAAGGAGGCTAAGTTAGCGGTAACGGCAGCTAAAACGGCAGCCTTTGAAAGCTTATACGCGGCTTTAGAGGATAAAGGTGGGGATAAGAAGTTATACAGGTTAGCAAAGGCTAGACCTTGACCAAGTGAAGTGCATCAAGGAAGAAGATGGCAAAATACTAGTAGATGAGGTACTCATTAGAAGGAGATGACAGTCTTACTTCCATGGACTCTTGAATGAAGAGGGGGACAAAAGCTTTATGCTGGGAGATTTGGCACACTCAGAGAGGCGTCGTGACTATGATTATTGTATCCGTATAAAGGTTGAAGAGGTTAAGGTTGCGATTCGTAAGATGCGTAGGGGTAGGGCGACGGGGCCAGATGAGATTCCCGTTGATTTTTGGAAGAGCTCGGGTGAGACAGGTGTGAAGTGGCTAACCGAGTTGTTTGATGGTATTTTCAGAACGGCAAAGATGCCTGAAGCTTGGAGATGGAGCACGATGATTCCTTTGTACAAGAACAAGGGCGATATTCAGAGTTGCAACAACTATAGGGGTATCAAATTGCTAAGCCACACTATGAAGGTCTGGGAGAGGGTGGTGGAGTTGAGGTTGAGACAGATCGTGCCTATTTCGAGAACCAGTTCGGCTTTATGCCAGGACGCTCGACTACAGAAGCTATTCATCTCCTTAGAAGACTGGTGGAGCAGTACAGGGAAAGGAAGAAGGACTTGCACATGGTGTTCATCGATCTAGAAAAGGCGTATGATAAAGTCCCTAGGGAGGTCCTTTGGAGGTGCTTGGAGGCTCGAGGTGTACCCGTGGCGTACACCAGATCAATTAAGGACATGTATGAGGGGGCCAAGACTCGCGTTAGAACTGTGGGAGGAGATTCGGAGCACTTTCCCGTGTTAATGGGGTTGCACCAGGGATCGACCCTTAGCCCTTTTTTATTTGCCTTGGTAATGGATGTATTGACGCGGCAAATACAAGGTGAGGTGCCATGCTGCATGTTATTTGCGGATGATGTAGTTTTGGTGGACGAGACTCGCGGAGGAGTTAATGCTAAGTTGGAGGTTTGGAGACAGACCCTCGAGTCGAAGGGTTTAGGTTGAGCAGGACCAAGACTGAATATATGGAGTGCAAGTTCAGTGAGACGACTCAGGATGATGACGTAGAAGTGAAGCTGGATGCACAGGTCATCCAAAAGAAAGGGAGTTTCAAGTATCTTGGGTCTATTATCCAGGAAAATGGAGAGATTGATGAGGATGTCACTCATCGTATTGGTGTTGGGTGGATGAAATGGAGGCTCGCATCTGGAGTCTTGTGTGATAAGAAGGTGCCTACTAAACTTAAAGGCAAATTCTACAGAGTGGTGGTCCGACCAGCTTTGTTGTATGGAGTAGAGTGTTGGCCAGTAAAGAACTCCCATATTCAAAAGATGAAGGTGGCGGAGATGAGGATGTTGCGATGGATGTGCGGGTTTACTAGGAGAGATAGGATTAGGAATGAGGATATCCGAGATAAGGTGGGTGTGGCGTCGGTGGAAGATAAGATGCGGGAAGCGAGGTTGAGATGGTTCGGACATGTGAGGAGGAGAGGCACGGATGCTCCAGTGCGGAGGTGTGAGAGGTTGGCTATGGATGGTACAGGAGAGGACGAGGTAGACCGAAAAAGTATTGGGGAGAGGTGATTCGACAGGACATGGTGCAGTTGCAGCTTACCGAGGACATGACCCTAGATAGGAAGGTGTGGAGGACGCGGATTAGGGTAGAAGAGTAGTAGGTAGAAGTGTGTGTAGGCTAGTAGGTAGGAGTGTTTTTCCTTATTGTCCCGACTAGTAATCGTAGTGCTACGCTTATAGTTTTTTGTTCTTGGATTCCTCGTGGTAGTATTTTGTGGCAGTGCTCTGTTTCTGTCTGTTGTTTGTTACTACATATTACTTCCTATCGTCTCTTGTAGTTTTATCATGTATTTTTATCCTGTATCTTTGTTACGTCCTTTTTAGCCTATTTGTAGACTGTTTTTGTCTTGAGCCGGGGGTCTATCGGAAACAGCCTCTCTACCTCACCTCTGAGGTAGTGGTACGAACTGCGTACACTCTACCCTCCCCAGACCCCACGCTGTGGGAATACACTAGGTATGTTGTTGTTATTGTTGTTGTTGTTGTATTACTATTTGAAAAACTACAGTTATATAATGAATAGGAATAGTTATTATTGCAGTTATGATATCATAGAGAAGGAGAACAAAAGAAAACATAAATTTGACACTAATGATTAATGAACCACCAATATCTTGTACGAACTTTCTTATTCTCTCATCCATTGATTGGCTTTATCATCTTCATAGTCTTGAGAAAAGATCATTCATAGAAATAAAAGCAAAACCTGAAAATCACCCAAAAAAATCAAAAGTTAAATAAGAATTCAAAGGAAAATTTATACACAGAAGTCATATGTTCTCTTGAATTTATATAGTAGTAATTATTTTTTGTTTTGTAAAAGATTTATAGAAGTTGATAAGAATAGTTATAACCGCCTTATCCCTAAAAAATGCAACTAACTTCGAATTCAAATTTTAGATTCAAAATTTTAATTAAAATTTGTGTTTATTGATAAATTTATTAAGTTAAAAAACTGCAAATGAACTAATATAAATGGATATAAACAAATATTTAGAGATAAATTCAAATAACTTCATCTTGTAATTGGTTAAGTTAGATATGGATCAATTCAAATTTTAAAATCCTACTATTTATTGTGCTAATGATTTATTAAAATCAATTTTAAACATAAAAATATCATTTCTTTAGAATGTGAATTTAGATAAGATTATCTTTCACAATTAATATAAATTTAAAATTTTTTAACAATTGAACACGTTTCATGGTTGATAAATTATTATTATTATTATTATTATTATTATTATTATTATTATTATTATTATTATTATTATTATTATTATTATAATAATTATTATTATTATTATTATTATTATTATTATTATTATTATTATTATTATTATTATTATTATTATTATTATTATTATTATTATTAAGTCGGGTTATGGAATTACCCGAAAATAAATTTAACTTACACTTCGGATTCAGAGTGGATAACAATTTGAAATAAATTCTATAAGAAAGACTAATAAGTTCTGAACCTGGCATATAGTTATAACCATTGGTTTTAACATTTAATGTCAATGCATCCAGAATATTAACATCAGATAACGATAATTGCAAATTTGGTTGCGTATTGAAATAAACTGGACCATAGGCCACAGTGGATTCAATTGAACCCATAAGAGACTGTCTAAAATTTAAATTTCTAGCATCTCTGAGAGCTTCCAAAAAGGTCTCTGGTAACCCTTTAAGGGTAAGAGGTTTAAAAGCAATTTGAACCATGCCAATATGCAAATAGTTATACTGATTCTTATAAAGATTAACATCATGTTTATTTAATAAACGAATAGTTTGTTCAGAAGAATTCAAAGCTAAAGATTGCTCAGTTGTTTTAATCAACTGTTTTGTAGAAAGTTTATCAAACCAACCATAATCATAAATGGTTTTAATCGGAACCTTAGGAATCGTCCATTTGTTTAACAAATCAAGGTTTTGAGGTATATCAACCTCTTCAAGTCTAGTACTTTTAGTACTACTTTGTTCTCCGAGATCCATAAAACAATTAAGTTCTATATCTATATCCAGTATTTTCACATCTATCTCATATATACCATGAACAGTGTCTGGGCTCTGATACCAAATCAGCAGGATCTGAGATCGGGCGGTAATCCGCCATAATCTATGATCTAGCAAATCAGCATCCTTATACAAGCGCATAAACGCAGGCATAAGAACTGAAATCTTCGGGAATTTTCATGCAATTTCTCAAGACTGTATGGAAGCTTTTACCTGAGCAAGGGGCCTGTCAGGATCACCGTACATACTCTTACTATACTCTCGTCCAACGGTTCTAACCCATAGCGGTTCTAACCGGACCAAGAGGCGCCCTTTTTAACACATATCTCGGGCTAAAGAGGTCATGGCTAGCTAGAGGCTTGCCAGACAGAGATAATAAGAGATGTTCTAGATCCGACTGTGCCACCATCTCGGAACCAAGTCAAGAAACTTCATAAAAATTCCGTTCTATTTAAGTAAAGCTTAGATCCGTTCATGGTCTATATAGGAGAGACGTTTATATACAAGACATAGATATAGAAGATGTTTAGCCGGACATAGTCCTGGCTAGGAGAAGAGTACTGTAAGTATAAATTAAAGGAAAAAGTAACTACCTTAAAGGACGGCCAAGATCCAAAGATGTTTAGCAAAACTGATCCAAGATATTATTATTGATCGGAACAGTGGCTAAAGCTTTCTGTTTTTCTCTTTACAAAAACTTAGAAAAGAAGAGAGAAAATGTAAAAATGTGTGTGTCCTCCTATCTAACAAAGTGAGGACTTATATAGAAAGAAAAAAAAAACATAACGAATCTTTGTACAGTACAATGGGGTCCCATATGGGTCCCTAAACAGTGAATTTACTGTTTAAACAGTTTATATACTGTTGATGTGACTGACGGCTATCTTCTCAGTCGATGTTATTCATTTTTTCTTTGCCACGTCTTTTATTCTCCATGGCTTTGAGTGATTGAAGCAAATCTTCTGCTTCATGTATTTCTTCCGTAGATAACATAATATCTTCATTGACATTAAATGTTAAAACCAATGGTTATAACTATATGCCAGGTTCAGAACTTATTAATCTTTCTTATAGAATTTATTTCAAATTGTTATCCACTCTGAATCCGAAGTGTAAGTTATACGATACTTCTGACCAAACTATTTTGGTTGAAACTAATTTCGCCAAATCCAAGGTCACCACAAGGAGACCTATAAAATGGGAAGAAATTAATTTTCCTGTAACTTGGACTCTTGATTCAGTTATATCTCCAAATCAATTAACTGATACAGTTACGAATTCTGAGTATTCTCATGTTTCTCAAGATCCCGATGGTAGGGTATGTATTCAATTTACAGAAGGTAGCTATGCTCCTCATAGGCAGTCTTTGTCTACGCATAGACTCATGCCTCCGGTAAGTACTGTTTATAACAGAAGATCTCTTGGTCATAGATCTATGACTAATATTCAGCATATTTCACCTATCGACCCTATTTATGGTCCAGCAAGAAATAGGGCTGCTTCTCTTCATACGATAGAATCTGATAATAACACTGTTATTGAAAAGGTTAAGATTAGCCCAGGTTCTAATATTGTGCAGGCTGATAATATGCATGATGATAGTTCTGATAAGGACTTTCCTACTCCCTCTGAAATGAAGTTTGATATTAATAAGTGTTAATGATTCCACACCAAATTGATTTTAGCCCAGGTTCCCTGGCAAGGAAACAAATTCAAAATGAATTTTTTGATAAAAAATGGAACAAGTTTAAAACTTGGTTTTTTAATTCTTACGACAAAGATGATATGAACAATATCTCTCAAGAGTTTTACGAAATTTGTGCTTTGCATAATGAAATCATGCATTTTGTTCCATGGTTTATAACCACTTATTTACCTTTATATATTAAGGTTATTGAGAGAACTTATCGTGAGGTAGACGGTAAGACTCTTACGCAGGTTTATCCTCCCCAATCTGCTTTTATTTTACCTAATAATACGGGTATTACTTTCCACACATTTCAGAAATTCGTTGAGGAAGAAATAGCTTCTATAAGTATTTCTGAAATTAATAAGATTATTTCTCAAAATAATTATTTGAGTTTATATGTCAAAGTTTTGGGAGAACATATTGGTTCTCTAGATGAAAAACTTGAAAAAATGACTACTTTGATAAAAGGTATAAAGGCTGATATAGCTAAAACCAATATTGCTTCAACTAGCAGAGTAATTGAAATTGCTTCAACTAGTAGAGCAGAATTGGTTCCTGCTTTTATTCAAAGACCCCCTGAAATCAATGATTTTAAAATTAAATCTATAAATGAATTAGAAGAACTTCTTGATAAAAAGTTTTCGGGTTTAAATATTAAACCAATAGATTTATCACATGAGTTTTCAGAAAAGATAGAACAAACAAATGATTTTAAAAATCATGTTTCTTCGGAGTTTAATAAACTCAAAGGATATCCTCGAAAAAATTCTGGGTATGCTAAACCAGCCATGAATACTTTCTATTACCCTCGTCCAACTCCTCAAGATGTTTTGATAGAAGAACGAGATTGGAACCAGACTAATACGTCTTACAGTGGTTCTGAAATTTACGAATGGAACCTCGATGGGTTAAGTGATAGGCAGTTAACCATTCTGGTGCATAGGATGCTTATGTATTCAACCATTTGCAAAAGCACCAAAAATAATGATAGAACTATTTGCAAAATGATCGTTGCAGGTTTCACAGGACAGCTGAGAGACTGGTGGGATAATTACTTAAGTACCGAGGATAAAGCCACTATCATTAATGCTGTTGCAGTTGATGAAGGAGTTGATAACTTAGGTTTCAAATTAGAAAAAGATAGAGAAGACGCTGTTTATACTCTGGTAGTCACTATCTTAGAACATTTTAATGGTAGATTTACCTCATCTTATGAAACAATTCGTACTTTACTCAATGGTTTAAAATGTCCTACATTGACCAAATGGAGATGGTACAAAGATACATTTCTAAGTCGGGTTATGGAATTACCCGAAAATAAATTTGGCTTTTGGAAAGCTAAGTTTATAGACGGCCTTCCTTCTTTATTCGCAGAAAGGGTTCGTAAGGTCCTAAGAGGAGACCACGTTGAAGTTCCTTATCAGGAATACACTTATGGTAAATTAATTGGAGTTTGCACTCAGGAAGGATTAAATCTTTGTAATGAGCTTCGTATGTCACAAGAGCTTAAAAGGAATAAGCATAAAGAAAGATCTCAGCTTGGAGATTTTTGTACTCAGTTCGGGTTACCTGAACCTACAGCCTATGGCAGTAAAAAAGAGTATTATCACTCTCCTAGGACTGAAGATTCTAATAGGAGACGAAGACGAAGATCAAGACGAATGTCTAGAGAAGAAAGAGACGCTAAAAGAAGCTCTCGAAAATCTAATAGATTTACTAAAGATCGATCAGGAAGGGATCTTTCTAAGATCAAGTGCTACAAATGTGGTAAGCGAGGGCATATTGCTCCAAATTGCAAGTTGAATAAGCTTAAAGCTTTAGAACTTGATCCAGCCACGCAGGAAAAGGTTTATAGTTTATTATACACCTCTGGATCGGATGAAGATTATGAATCATATTCTGATACTGAATCAAATATTGATCTTATTGATTTTTCTGATCATGATGAACAGGTTAATTGCACCACTTGCCAAGGTAATACCTGTACTTGTGAAACTGAAGTAGATGATATCTACAAACTTCAGTCACAATTTCAAGATTCTAGTATTAATATGTTCTCATCTGATAATATCATAGAACTATTAAAAGAAGTTACTGATAATAATCTTCGTGAAAAAATTATTAATCTTGCCATGGTTAAAGATGCTAGTTCTTCAAAACCAGTTGTGGAAAAGATTAAAAAGGATTTTGATTTTGACTATCAGGCCCCTTATTCTTTAAAAGAGGTTGAAAATCGTTTAATGATAAAAAATTCTTTTGTCGAAAAGGATGCTTCTTTTAATGATTTAAAAGAAGAAGTTGAAAATCTAAAAAAAGAAATTATATTTCTTAAGCGAAATCAGGCCATTCATGATACAAGGATTTCTCAGATTGAGAAAAATTATGAGCATGTCAGTCCCATTGCCAGTTCTTCGAAAGGTAAAGAGGTTTGTACTGAAGAACCTAACATTAATGATCCTGAAAATAATATATTTTTAGGAATGATGCAGGTTGTTACTGCTCACAAATGGTATGTTAAATGCACCATTTTAATTAATAATAGTTTCTCTATTACTAATATTGCTATGATTGACAGCGGTGCAGATGTAAGCTGCATTCAAGAAGGTCTTGTTCCTTCAAAATATTTTCAAAAAACTACGCATATGGTTAAATCCACTTCAGGGCATGCGTTAGATATTAAGTACAAATTGTCTAATACAAAAATTTGCCAGAATAAGGTTTGCATTCCTCATTTCTTTTTTCTGGTAAAAAATCAGTTGCATCCTCCAATTATACTTGGAACACCTTTTATAAATGCAATTTATCCTTTTACTCATATAGATTCAAAAGGGTTTTCTGCTTCATGTATTTCTTCCGTAGATAACATAATATCTTCCGGTCGTTGGGCTTCTTCGCCTGAGGTCTCACTTCTCATAGAAGTGTCTGACTTATCGATAATATCGATGCCTTGAAGCAAAGTCTTCTTCATCTTCTCCAGATATTCATTGACCATTGCTTCCTTATCTCCTTCTTGGGTGGAGATTCTTCTGGCAATATGCCTGATGGATGGGTTATCAACACCAATTTCCTTATCTGGAAGTTCTTTGTATGTCTTGATCGTGTTGACAATATTATCAACAAGCTCTTGTCCATTTATTTGCTTTGTCCTGGGATCCTTTTTTAATAGTTTTTCCCAGAAATTATTATAGTAAACACGATATAAGCAAGGAACATCCTCCTCTGTAAACCCTATTTTCGGCATCCATTTATGGATCCACGGTATAGAGAATTCTATAAAAAAGTACATCTGATCAATTTTTTCTAACCAGCATATATGATCCTGGTGATATAAATCTTGGAGAAAAGGAGATACTCTTTTCCATTCTTTGTATAACTCTAAGAATTTTTCAGGTAATATCTGAATAGTAGGGCCGTGGTATGACCACCAGTTAATAAACCAATTCGGAATAGGTTCAGAAAAAACCTTAGAACAGATTTTTATAAACCAAGTATGTTTATTTTTATCATTATTGTAAAACAGAGTTTTACTGAATGCTTGGATATAATCCCAATAGGTGAAGTTCATTGGTACACCTTTAACAACAACCTGTCTTTCTTTCATTGTGGATAGTCCCCACTCTTCAACAGATATAATCTGTTTGATAATTATTTTAGAGAAGTTATAAACATTCTCTTCTGGGGTATAACCCGTAGGACAAAAGTGCTGAATTTCTGCACTACCCATGCTTATCAGAATGGTTTCATAATAGGATCGAGTTTTATAAGATTCGCCCGGGAAATATAATCCCTTCACTAAATACCTTTGGAATATTTTCCAAGGTTCTGATTTTCGTTGTATATCAACATTTTCCAAGAAAAATATAATTTCTCTTTTTCTGACCTGTTCATAAGATATGATAGGATCAGTTTCTCCTTTCATGATCGAGGCAAAAGTATCTTTCTGCCTTTGTGCATGCAAATACGCCTGCGCATGTTCATATAATGGACTATCTTTTGGAATAGCTTCCAAATTTATGACTTGCTCAGGAGTAATAGATGAGCTAGATGATGCACCTTCATCTGTAATTTTTTATTAATAAGGCTCTTATTACCCATTTGTATAACTGGGTTTCTGTATGATGATCCTTGTATAACAGGATAATTTGATCGATATGTCGATCCTTGAGAACTGGATTGAGAGGATCTTCCTGGGGCTGATCTTCCCCTTCCTCTTCCTCGAACATGCCGCCATGGCGGATCCATCCTGTAGAGAAATAGATTAGTCATTCAGAAAAATAATCTGTAAAATCTTCTCTTACTACTTCTGAGTAGTCGTGAATAGAGAAATCCTCATCTTCTCTAATCAAAATATCTTCAATCATTTTATTAATAATGATCCTTTTAAGATCTTCTGGTAATATAATTACTCTTAACAGAATTAAAAGAGTTTCTTCAGATAGAAAGGCTAAATAATGCATTATTGAATGAATTCTCTAGATAAGAAATCTGGAAGAGAATTATCAATTCCCTTTTTATAATGAATGTCAAAATCAAATGGGGCTAATTGAGCCTGCCATCTAACAAATATAAGTTTCGATGCGTCATGCTTAAAATCTTTGTCAAACATGTATTTGACCGATTGAGCATCAGTTTTTATTAAAAACTTCTGATTATATAAATCATCCTGAAATTTAAGAACGCATTTAACAACAGTAAGCATTTCATGGGCCACAGTTGCATATTTTTTCTGGGCCTCAGTCCATTTTCCTGAATGAAATCTAATAAGATATTCATTTTTATCATTGGGATTAATCTGCTTAAGAATCCCTCCATAACCAATATTTGAAGCATCTGTTTCAACAATTTTTTGCCAAGCAGGGTTAGCAAGAGTTAGACAAGGTAAAGATTGAACACGCAATTTGATGTTTTTTACCAAAGTAGTGTGACTATTAGTCCACGGAGATTTATGATCCTTTTTTAACCTGTCATATAACGGGGCTAAATCTCGAGAAAGATTCTTATAAAAGGGAGAAATATAATTTAAACTGCCCAAGAATCTCTGTAATTGAGTTCTATCAGTAATAATATCCGGAAACTTTGATGCAAAGTCTATAGCCCTCTGTATAGGAGTGACTTTTCCTTGACTAATAAGATGTCCAAGAAAACGAACTTCAGTTTGAAATAAACTCATTTTTGGTTTTGATATAACTAAACCATTTTGTATCACAATTTTCTTAAAAATATCAAGGTGCTTAATATGCGTTTCAAGAGTTTTAGAAAACACCAAAATATCATCAATATAAACAATGATAAAATCCATATATGGATTAAAGATGTCATTCATAATTTTTTGAAATTCAGATGGGGCATTTTTTAATCCGAATGGCATAACATTCCATTCATATTGCCCGAAAGGAACATTGAAAGCAGTTCTATAAGAATGCTCTTTAAATATCTGAATCTGCCAATAACCTGATTTTAAATCAAATTTTGAGAAAATATTAGCATCATATAATCTAGCTAATAAATCGCGTTTGTTGGGAATAGGATACCTTATCCATTTTAAACATTTGTTTAAAGGTTTGTAATTAATTACCAACCTGGGAACTCCTCGTTCCTTTTCTGCAGCATTATTAACATAAAACGCTGTGCAAGACCAAGGAGATTTTGAAGGCTTTATTAAACCTTTTTGCAATAATGTATCAATTTCCCGTTTGCAGAATTCTACTAATTCAGAATTCATTTGACAGGGACGAGACTTGGTCGGAATATTATCCTCTGAAAAATCCTCCTCATACGGAAGAGTAACAATATGCTTTTTTCGATTCCAAAAAGCACTGGGATGATCGGCGCAAATATCAATGGCGATCTGTTCAGAAATCATTTTAATCTTTTCCTGTATTTTAGCAGACTTGAGAGACTCAAATATATTCATGCTAAACAGTTCGTATTGTAAAGAATCAACATGCTTTTGCTTTAATTTAATCAAAGCGTCTATTTCACGTGTTACAGGCTCCGTGATAAAAGTATAACTGATTTTATTATCTTCATATGAAGCAGAAAACCCTTTTGAATCAATATGAGTAAAAGGATAAATTGCATTTATAAAAGGCGTTCCAAGTATAATTGGAGGATGCAACTGATTTTTTACCAGAAAAAAGAAATGAGGAATGCAAACCTTATTTTGGCAAATTTTTGTATTAGATAATTTATACTTAATATCTAACGCATGCCCTGAAGCGGATTTAACCATATGCGTAGTTTTTTGAAAATATTTTGAAGGAACAAGACCTTCTTGAATGCAGCTTACATCTACACCGCTGTCAATCATAGCAATATTAGTAATAGAGAAACTATTATTAATTAAAATGGTGCATTTAACATACCATTTGTGAGCAGTAACAACCTGCATCATTCCTAAAAACATATTATTTTCAGGATCATTAATGTTAGTCAATTAAGTTCTTACACAATTAAGATCTTCTGGTAATATACCTGAGCAAGGGGCCTGTCAGGATCACCGTACATACTCTTACTATACTCTCGTCCAACGGTTCTAACCCATAGCGGTTCTAACCGGACCAAGAGGCGCCCTTTTTAACACATATCTCGGGCTAAAGAGGTCATGGCTAGCTAGAGGCTTGCCAGACAGAGATAATAAGAGATGTTCTAGATCCGACTCTGCCACCATCTCAGAACCAAGTCAAGAAACTTCATAAAAATTCCGTTCTATTTAAGTAAAGCTTAGATCCGTTCATGGTCTATATAGGAGAGACGTTTATATACAAGACATAGATATAGAAGATGTTTAGCCGGACATAGTCCTGGCTAGGAGAAGAGTACTGTAAGTATAAATTAAAGGAAAAAGTAACTACCTTAAAGGACGGCCAAGATCCAAAGATGTTTAGACAAAACTGATCCAAGATATTATTATTGATCGGAACAGTGGCTAAAGCTTTCTGTTTTTCTCTTTACAAAAACTTAGAAAAGAAGAGAGAAAATGTAAAAAAAATGTGTGTGTCCTCCTATCTAACAAAGTGAGGACTTATATAGAAAGAAAAAAAACATAACGAATCTTTGTACAGTATAATGGGGTCCCATATGGGTCCCTAAACAGTGAATTTACTGTTTAAACAGTTTATATACTGTTGATGTGACCGACGGCTATCTGACGGCTATCTTCTCAGTCAATGTTATTCATTTTTTCTTTGCCACGTCTTCTATTCTCCATGGCTTTGAGTGATTGAAGCAAATCTTCTGCTTCATGTATTTCTTCCGTAGATAACATAATATCTTCCGGGCGTTGGGCTTCTTCGCCTGAGGTCTCACTTCTCATAGAAGTGTCTGACTTATCGATAATATCGATGCCTTGAAGCAAAGTCTTCTTCATCTTCTCCAGATATTCATTGACCATTGCTTCCTTATCTCCTTCTTGGGTGGAGATTCTTCTGGCAATATGCCTGATGGATGGGTTATCAACCCCAATTTCCTTATCTGGAAGTTCTTTGTATGTCTTGATCGTGTTGACAATACTATCAACAAGTTCTTGTCCATTTATTTGCTTTGTCCTGGGATCCTTTTTTAATAGTTTTTTTTTTTTTTTTTTATAGTAAACACGGTATAAGCAAGGAACATCCTCCTCTGTAAACCCTATTTCCGGCATCCATTTATGGATCCAAGGTATAGAGAATTCTATAAAAAAGTACATCTGATCAATTTTTTCTAACCAGCATATATGATCCTGGTGATATAAATCTTGGAGAAAAGGAGACACCTTTTCCCATTCTTTGTATAACTCTAAGAATTTTTCAGGTAATATCTGAATAGTAGGGCCGTGGTATGACCACCAGTTAATAAACCAATTCGGAATAGGTTCAGAAAAAACCTTAGAACAGATTTTTATAAACCAAGTATGTTTATTTTTATCATTATTGTAAAACAGAGTTTTACTGAATGCTTGGATATAATCCCAATAGGTGAAGTTCATTGGTACACCTTAACAACAACCTGTCTTTCTTTCATTGTGGATAGTCCCCACTCTTCAACAGATATAATCTGTTTGATAATTATTTTAGAGAAGTTATAAACATTCTCTTCTGGGGTATAACCCGTAGGACAAAAGTGCTGAATTTCTGCACTACCCATGCTTGTCAGAATGGTTTCATAATAGGATCGAGTTTTATAAGATTCGCCCGGGAAATATAATCCCTTCACTAAATACCTTTGGAATATTTTGCAAGGTTCTGATTTTCGTTGTATATCAACATTTTCCAAGAAAAATATAATTTCTCTTTTTCTGACCTGTTCATAAGATATGATAGGATCAGTTTCTCCTTTCATGATCGAGGCAAAAGTATCTTTCTGCCTTTGTGCATGCAAATACGCCTGCGCATGTTCATATAATGGACTATCTTTTGGAATATTTTCCAAATTTATGACTTGCTCAGGAGTAATAGATGAGCTAGATGATGCACCTTCATCTGTAATTTTTTTTATTAATAAGGCTCTTATTACCCATTTGTATAACTGGGTTTCTGTATGATGATCCTTGTATAACAGGATAATTTGATCGATATGTCGATCCTTGAGAACTGGATTGAGAGGATCTTCCTGGGGCTGATCTTCCCCTTCCTCTTCCTCGAACATGCCGCCATGGCGGCTCCATCCTGTAGAGAAATAGATTAGTCATTCAGAAAAATAATCTGTAAAATCTTCTCTTACTACTTCTGAGTAGTCGTGAATAGAGAAATCCTCATCTTCTCTAATCAGAATATCTTCAATAATTTTATTAATAATGATCTTTTTAAGATCTTCTGGTAATATAATTACCCTTAACAGAATTAAAAGAGTTTCTTCAGATAGAAAGGCTAAATAATGCATTATTGAATGAATTCTCTATATAAGAAATCTGGAAGAGAATTATCAATTCCCTTTTTATAATGAATGTCAAAATCAAATGGGGCTAATTGAGCCTGCCATCTAGCAAATATAAGTTTCGATGCGTCATGCTTAAAATCTTTGTCAAACATGTATTTGACCGATTGAGCATCAGTTTTTATTTAAAACTTCTGATTATATAAATCATCCTGAAATTTAAGAACGCATTTAACAACAGTAAGCATTTCATGGGCCACAGTTGCATATTTTTTCTGGGCCTCAGTCCATTTTCCTGAATGAAATCTAATAAGATATTCATTTTTATCATTGGGGTTAATCTGCTTAAGAATCCCTCCATAACCAATATTTGAAGCATCTGTTTCAACAATTTTTTTCCAAGCAGGGTTAGCAAGAGTTAGACAAGGTAAAGATTGAACACGCAATTTGATGTTTTTTACCAAAGTAGTGTGACTATTAGTCCATGGAGATTTATGATCCTTTTTTAGCCTGTCATATAACGGGGCTAAATCTCGAGAAAGGTTCTTGTAAAAGGGAGAAATATAATTTAAACTGCCCAAGAATCTCTGTAATTGAGTTCTATCAGTAATAATATCCGGAAACTTTGATGCAAAGTCTATAGCCCTCTGTATAGGAGTGACTTTTCCTTGACTAATGAGATGTCCAAGAAAACGAACTTCAGTTTGAAATAAACTCATTTTTAGTTTTGATATAACTAAACCATTTTGTATCACAATTTTCTTAAAAATATCAAGGTGCTTAATATGCGTTTCAAGAGTTTTAGAAAACACCAAAATATCATCAATATAAACAATGATAAAATCCATATATGGATTAAAGATGTCATTCATAATTTTTTGAAATTCAGATGGGGCATTTTTTAATCCGAATGGCATAACATTCCATTCATATTGCCCGAAAGGAACATTGAAAGCAGTTCTATAAGAATGCTCTTTAAATATCTGAATCTGCCAATAACCTGATTTTAAATCAAATTTTGAGAAAATATTAGCATCATATAATCTAGCTAATAAATCGCGTTTGTTGGGAATAGGATACCTTATCCATTTTAAACATTTGTTTAAAGGTTTGTAATTAATTACCAACCTGGGAACTCCTCGTTCCTTTTCTGCAGCATTATTAACATAAAACGCTGTGCAAGACCAAGGAGATTTTGAAGGTTTTATTAAACCTTTTTGCAATAATGTATCAATTTCCCGTTTGCAGAATTCTACTAACTCAGAATTCATTTGACAGGGACGAGACTTGGTCGGAATATTATCCTCTGAAAAATCCTCCTCATACGGAAGAGTAACAATATGCTTTTTTCGATTCCAAAAAGCACTGGGATGATCGGCGCAAATATCAATGGCGATCTGTTCAGAAATCATTTTAATCTTTTCCTGTATTTTAGCAGACTTGAGAGACTCAAATATATTCATGCTAAACAGTTCGTATTGTAAAGAATCAACATGCTTTTGCTTTAATTTAATCAAAGCGTCTATTTCACGAGTTACAGGCTCCGTGATAAAAGTATAACTGATTTTATTATCTTCATATGAAGCAGAAAACCCTTTTGAATCAATATGAGTAAAAGGATAAATTGCATTTATAAAAGGCGTTCCAAGTATAATTGGAGGATGCAACTGATTTTTTACAAGAAAAAAGAAATGAGGAATGCAAACCTTATTCTGGCAAATTTTTGTATTAGATAATTTATACTTAATATCTAACGCATGCCCTGAAGCGGATTTAACCATATGCGTAGTTTTTTGTAAATATTTTGAAGGAACAAGACCTTCTTGAATGCAGCTTACATCTGCACCGCTGTCAATCATAGCAATATTAGTAATAGAGAAACTATTATCAATTAAAATGGTGCATTTAACATACCATTTGTGAGCAGTAACAACCTGCATCATTCCTAAAAACATATTATTTTCAGGATCATTAATGTTAGGTTCTTCAGTACAAACCTCTTTACCTTTCGAAGAGCTGGCAATGGGACTGACATGCTCATAATTTTTCTCAATCTGAGAAATCCTTGTATCATGAATGGCCTGCTTTCGCTTAAGAAATATGATTTCTTTTTTTAGATTTTCAACTTCTTCTTTTAAATCATTAAAAGAAGCATCCTTTTCGACAAAAGAATTTTTTATCATTAAACGATTTTCAACCTCTTTTAAAGAATAAGGGGCCTGATAGTCAAAATCAAAATCCTTTTTAATCTTTTCCACAACTGGTTTCGAAGAACTAGCATCTTTAATCGTGGCAAGATTAATAATTTTTTCACGAAGATTATTATCAGTAACTTCTTTTAACAGTTCTATGATATTATCAGATGAGAACATATTAATACTAGAATCTTGAAATTGTGACTGAAGTTTGTAGATATCATCTACTTCAGTTTCAGAAGTACAGGTATTACCTTGGCAATTGGTGCAATTAACCTGTTCATCATGATCAGAAAAATCAATAAGATCAATATTTGATTCTGTATCAGAATATGATTCATAATCTTCATCCGATCCAGAGGTGTATAATAAACTATAAACCTTTTCATGCATGGCTGGATCAAGTTCTAAAGCTTTAAGCTTATTCAGCTTGCAATTTGGAGCAATATGCCCTCGCTTACCGCATTTGTAGCACTTGATTTTAGAAAGATCCCTTCCTGATCGATCTTTAGTAAATCTATTAGATTTTTGAGAGCTTCTTTTAGCGTCTCTTTCTTCTCTAGACATTCGTCTAGATCTTCGTCTTCGTCTCCTATTGGAATCTTCAGTCCTAGGAGAGTGATAATACTCTTTTTTACTCGTAGGTTCAGGTAACCCGAACTGAGTACAAAAATCTCCAAGCTGAGATCTTTCCTTATGCTTATTCCTTTTAAGCTCTTGTGACATACGAAGCTCATTACATTAGACGCTGTTCATAGAAAGAGATAGAACTGGATTGAGAGGATCTTCCTGGGGCTGATCTTCCCCTTCCTCTTCCTCGAACATGCCGCCATGGCGGATCCATCCTGTAGAGAAATAGATTAGTCATTCAGAAAAATAATCTGTAAAATCTTCTCTTACTACTTCTGAGTAGTCGTGA